>JACBWW010000001.1:22374256-22475185 GCA_020086605.1 Lanius collurio | reverse complement strand
AAGGAAACAATGAAAGGAGTAGAAGATAGGTAGAAGATAGGTGGGGGAGACAGAAAGAGTGACAGGGACAGAATAAGGAAAATATCACCACTCCATGGATCCCAAGGTGTTCTGCTGATCCTCTCCAAATGGTCTCCTTGGTGGTGAAGGTCTCCCCAGGAGGGGCAGAGTATGATGGGTTTATATGCTCAGGCTTGGTAGGCATCTCTGGCCATGTCCCCCTGGAGCTGGGGGATGCAGCCTCTCACAGCAGCCTCTGGGTCTGTTGCACCACGTGCAGTCCTGTGGGGCCAAGCCTCTCACAGGAAAGTCCTGTGGATGTGCCCTGTGGGGTTGGGGGTTCCACAGCGGGGCCAGTTTGTGTAATGGAGGATGGGTGTTTATTGCCTCTCACCAGAGGTTACACCGTGCACCCCAAACCTCCTCCCTCGGTGGTGGGAGTCTGTGTAACCCTGGCTTCTGTGAGCTGTGCTTTCCCCCCCACACCCCAAACTCAGCCGGGGATAGCTGCAGCTGGTGTTTTTGGCCTTTTGTGGATGCGTACCTTTCTCTCAGCCTGAGATGACTGAACAATGTGTTTCCCTTTATGTAATCAACAGTTTGACTTTCAGTTCAAAGTCCCACTCTTCAGGGAGGCTTCTTCGGTTGTAGCTTCTTTATAATGAGCAAAACTTTATATCAGTGCTTGAGGCATGAACTATTTTCAGTCTCTGACAACCCCTCTGTCCAAAAGGTGATCCAGGGTTGACTCATCATTGGGTGTTTCACCCCTTTGTACTAGGGCTGAAGGTAGCCTGAGAGCCCTGGGAGGGGTCTGGAAAAGGAGTTCCTTCCTCTGAAACCTTAATTTGGGTTCCTGTCTGCTGTTGTGCTCTGTGCTCCTCTGGGATTTTGAAGATGAACCTGTGACAAACTGGCAGCTCCTGGGAGAGGGCTGGGACTCGACTGTTGATTTGTGGAGTTAAATGCTTCCAGCTTGTCTAGGGGGTGGAGGTGAGGAGAACACCATCAATATGCAACACTTTGGAAAAAAGACTTTGTCTGCATGGGCAGATTGACTAATTCCCCAAGTGACTTTGTTTCTTTAAGCTGCAGATAAAGGGATCTATATCATTTAAACTGAGTCCAGTTATTGAGCTCTGGCTTTTCAGTAGAATTGTGTGAAAGCTGCCAGCATCCAAGCCCTTAGACTGATAAATTTCCTTTCATATTTAAATTACTAAAAAGTTGCTTGCATTTTGTTTTTTGCAGACTATAAATCTCCTCCAGTGTTTAGTATCACGGAGTTGATTACTGTTGTTAAATTGCTACCATCTCTGTAATCAGCCATTATTTTTTTTTCTATTTTTGTTATCGCTTCTATCTAAACACAGAATGAAGGCATTTCCTGGTTTGTACAGGAAATTGATACAGTCTGTAAAATCTAAAATCAGTATATTTGAAATATTACAAGAAATAATATAATGAATGAATATATTTTGGAATATAATGCAAGAAATTTTGATCTGTAAGATGCAGAAATTTTAAAATGGTAAATATCAGTGTATCATTTTAATGTAAAGTTGTAATGGCCTCCTAAATGCAAGTGAAGCAGGAGTGATTCATTCATCAAGTATGGAAATGAACACCTGGACTTCTAAACTCTCTGTGTTGTCAGTAATTATATGTTACACAAGAAACGGAGCTCTACTGGGAAGCTGTTGGTCATAACATGAGGCCTTTTGCTAAGCCAAGAATCAAGAGCAAGCACTTTGTAGATGCAAATTTAAAGGGAGAAGGATTCCAAAGGCATATGCATTGCTAAGATGAGTAATTGTGTCATTTACAGTGTTTAGACCAAACTTCAGTGGTTTAGTTTCACATATGTTCACATATGTGACAACATGAAGCAGAGTCCTAGCTGTGACAATGTATTTAGCAAACACACCCTGAAAAGGGTCATGCACAGCACATATTCACAGCAATCTGTAAGGTTCTTCCTTGAAACATTTCTGAGCAACACTTATGGTAATGTTTCACAGTCCAAAGGATTCCAGCAGGTTTTCTGTAGGATGTATTCCTCCATGTATAAAATTCATTTCAAAGTGTTGAAGTGGGAATAGTCACTTGCTTCAAGTTCTGTAGAGTCAAAATCAGCCTGCAAGCGAATTTTTTCCATGCAGCTATTTTTGGCACACAATGTCACCTTCAGAGTTGTTTGGGTCTGCAGACTGAATTGTGCAGTTTGGTGACAACAGATGCCCAAAAGGAATTTCCTCAGCTAAAAAAATCTGCTTTGCAAGGTTCCTGGTCAGTGATAAAAAAATCTCGGGGAATGTTAATTAGGGTTGCTCTTCTTACTGTTTAAGAGAATTTATTTTCTAGGTCATTTTGTTTTCACTTGGCCTTAATTTCCCCCTCCCCTCCAATGTGAGGAATGTCAGAAAAATTGTAAAAAACACATATAGGCACACACACTAAAAGTCACTGCTGTACTAACAGTTTTTTAGAATCATATTTTTATACCTGAGCAGTGAAATCACTTTTATTATTTCAAATTTCAGTTCCCAAAGTATAAATCTGATGACTCCATGATTACTGATGTCACAGGACAAGTAAGAGGAATCCATAAGTCCTAGAGGTGGGGAGAGGAAGAAATACACCTGAATGACCATTAAGTGGACCACCACCTCCTGATACAACAGTCTTCCAGACTTCATGAGTATTTTAATACCACCTTGAATCCTCATCTGGCACTGCACCATCCTGCAGCTCCAGCAACCCTTGGAGTGCTTTTACTTCCCAGAGTTTCTAGTGAGAAAAGTGGATTTGCATGGCAAGGTTACCCTGCAGCCCACGGTTAAGACCACGGTGAGGCAGCTGTCCCCCTCCAGCCCATGGAGGCTGACAATGGAGAAGATATCCACATGCAGGCCATGGAGGATCCCAGGCTGTGACCCGACGGGAAGCCTGCCCTGTAGCAGGGTCTGGCAGGACCTGTGGACCCATGAAGAGACCATACTGGAGCAGGTTTGATGGCAAGACGTGACCCTGTGGGAAACCCACGCTGGGTAGAACTGTAGCCTGTGGAAAAGATTCACGCTGGAGAAGTTCATGGAGGACTCTCTCCCATGGGAGGGACCCCACACTGGAAGAGAGAAAGACCATGAATAGTCCTTTCACTGAGGAGGAGGGAGCGGCAGGAGCCTCATCCACAACCCCAATGCCCCATCACCTTGTGTCAGTCATGCAGGAAGAAGTAGAGAATTCAGAAATTAAGCTGAACCCAGGAAGAAGGGAAAGGATGGAGACTAATGTTTTAAAAACTGGTTTTATTTCTCATTACCCTACTCTCATTTGATTTACATTTTTTCCTCAAGTCAAGCCTGTTTTCCCATGACAATAACTGGTTGTCACTGGATGAACACAGACAAGCCTTGCCTTAGCCTCAGAATTCAGGAGCAGATAAATTTAAGGAATCACTCTGGTCTGCAAGTTCTAATGATGGCAAATCAGATCTATTTATAAAATGAATAGTTTCTTGAACAGACAAGAGACCACAGATGACAGATTTTAATCAGAATTACTTCCTACAGAGTATAAAACTAAAGAACTACTAGTAGATTACATCATGACATTAAACAGTGCACTACATCAAGGGACGTACATTAAAGCTAGCAAAAGAAATAGTATTGATTAGGAGTCGAATGTAACTTACCACTGAAATCACGATAATGTGCACAGATTCCTTCACTTAATCCCTGGAGAGTAACTGTGAAGTGTCCCTACTCATGGTAGAAACTCCACACAGTTCCAGGAGAATGTGCAGGTTTCTGCTTTGTGGAAGTTTGGAGTGGCTTTTATGGTCATAAAGTGAGGTGTTTGTTTAGTCAGAAATCTGGCTTATCTTCCCAGATCTCACTTCAACAGCAAGATGTTCATTGGCAGCTGGGAGATGCCAGACCAGTGTAAACCCCATGGCACCAAAATAACTCACTATAAGACAGCTTGCCCTGTTTGAGTTATCTGACAGGTTAAGTAACAACAGATAAGTTTGGTGGGGGGATGTGATGCCCTGCTACATTGGTGAGTGATCTTTCCCTGTATTTATCACAAGTCGCAAAATTTTATTTTGGTTTTTCTGTCCATCTCAGGAGGGGAGTGACTTAGCTGCTTTGGTGGGCACCTGGTGTCCAGCCAGGGTCAACCCACCACAGCTTGGAAGACTGTAAAGTACAATACTTTGTAGTAATTTCCATTCCTTTTTCAATACTGCCTTTACAAATAATTTGAGTTTGCAATAGCCCTTTATATCACTTAGGGAAGATTGGGTTGAGAGCTGCTCAAAGGAAGGCAATTTGAGGTTGCTGGTCAACAGCTGGCTGAACATGAGCCAGGTGTGCCAGGTGGCCAAGAAGGCCAGTGGCATCCTGGCCTGTATCAGCAGGAGTGCGGCCAGCAGGACCAGAGCAGTGATTGTCCCCCTGTACTCAGCACTGGTGAGGCCACACCTCAAATGCTGTGTTCAGTTCTGGGCCTCTCACCAAAAAACACATTGAGGGGCTGGAGTCCAGAGAAGGTCAATGAAGCTAGTGAAGGGTCTGGAAAACAGGTCCTATGAGGAGTAGCTGAGGGAACTATGGTTGCTTAGTCTGGAGAAGACTCAAGGGGAACCTCACTGCTCTCTACAGCTACCTGAAAGGAGGCTGTAGCAAGGTGGGGGGTCAGCCACTTCTGCCATGTCTCAAGAGGCAGGACAAGAGGAAATGTCCATAAATTGCACTATGGGAGATTCATTTTAGATATTACCCAAAAGATTTCATTGAAAGAGTAGTTAGGTGTTGGAATATGCTGCCCAGGAAGGTAGTGGAGTCACCATCTCTGCAAGTGTTTGAGGCATCTGGATGTGGTACTTGGGGATACAGTGATTATGGTGGTGCTGGGTTTTTGGCTGTACTGGATGATTGTGAAGGTCTCTTCAAACCTTGATGATTCTGTAATTCTGTGATTCTATGAAATATGAGTAGGTCTTTAGGAGAACTACATACTGTTCATCCCCACACTGTATATGGCTGCTGATCCTGGAGCCATATACTGAGCTGGTAACTGTTCACAGTTAGACAATGTTAATATAAAAAAAGTGTATAATTTGGTTGCATTTTTGTAGCCTGAAGTCTTCATCTCTTTCTATCCCTTTAATCTGTCTTAGCTTTTGCAGTGTATTGTAAAGCTGTGGTCCAAGATATACTTCCAGTGAATGCTGCAGGAACATTAATTTTTACTCATAACAGTAAATTCAAAGATAATTAAACCATTATTCTCTTTTTTTCTTTGTCACTTTATTCTCTTTGTTAAGATTTTTTCAAACTATAGTTGGTTTTTTTAGCTCCCATTTTTTGTGCTGAGCTCCGATAGATGTACAACATTAGGGAAGCAAGTAATCAACCATATTGATACATTTATATAAGGGGATAACTTGCCATTATTTGTTTGTGAGTCAATGAGACATATCATGTGTTATTACTTCTTCAATACTGGGAATGCAGAAAAGCGCAATGATGAATGACAGAACTGGCAGAGGACAAGAGAACAGAACAAGACCAAGGACAAAAAGTTGATAAAAGACTTCAGTACTCTGTCAGAGCAGTGTGTATTTTAAGCACAGTGTTAATTTGGAGTGTGTGAGCAAGGCTCATAATCAAAGACATTGGGACTCATCTTCGTTCTTTACCTCCTCAGACTGTGCACTGCAAGAGCACGAGTAGGAATCCATTTGGATGATGTCCAGACAGGAAATGAAAAATAACCCAATGAGGTTAGCTGTGTCCTCCACTATTTCGACCAGCCCCAAACATTTTACAAATAATGTTTAGAAGGACTGTGTTTCAAGGAAAAGATTATACAATTTTCTGCAGTCTTGGCCCCATAGCTTTATAATGAAAAGATAGAGAATAAAAGGAAAAGGTGAAGCAAAACCCAACAATTTTTCAATCACTGTATTTTTCATACAAGGTTTGTTTTTTTTTTCATTTTCTAACTTAAAAATGTGTAACAGTATGGCAAACTAGTCTGCATTAAAATCAAACTAATGAAGGTCATTGCATGAAAGGAATCTCAAAGACTGAGTGTTTTACACTGATGCACTGATGACTTTCACTTTTTTATGTGATTGGATAAAGATCTCAATAAATAAGACTTAGTGTAAAGAAGAAACATGATTAAAAATGTGGTGTAAAATCTATAAGTGGCAGTTCAGGGACAGAAAAAATATGGAATAGCTGTCAAGCTAGATAGATTGAGTTAGCCAGAAATATAAGCTTTTTACTCAGTATTAATTAACATTTCTAAATACATTTATTCTCCGGAGACCAGCATAGGGAAGACTATTTGCAATATTTACTGCATGTGCCTACCTGCTAAAGACAGGGTGGTTAATTAGATACTGCATCTGACTTCTGCTAGGTGTGAGAAACTTCTCCAGCACAGTGGAGAAAACTGTGAAGAAGTAAGCCAATATAATGTGCAATGGTTTCCATTAAAAGTGCCTGTGGGACTCCTATTGCCTTAGAAAGTATTATTCCCCTTCAGGTCCACATGGAGGTGTATCTCCATGTGGTGCTCATGCACCACTTCAGTTTGGATGCAAACACCGTGCATGCACAGGGAAGGATCAGCATGGAGGCGAGCAGGGCTGGGATATGGCAGCTGGTTAACAAATGCAGGTAGTGCTTTGGAAAGTCAACAATAAATAAGGACAGTCCAACCAGAGAATTTGAAATTTCCTAAATCTTTGTGGGTCTGAGTTGCTCCTCTAGAGGAATGTGCCCTGCTTCCTGCCAGCCTCCTGATAAGCTACCATTATGTAAGTCTTTGTTTGCCCAGGTATTTGCAATTTTTTGCAAATTATTTCATTTCTAAGTGTCCTAGGGTTGGTATTTAAAATCAGAAAAAAATAGTGCTTCCTTGATTTCACAGAGAATTGAGTTCAGAATTTCACAACCTTTTAGCTTTGTGGCAGTGAAGACCAGAGAAAAAGACCATGAAGAATGAAAGGGGTTCCAGGATACAGAGCAGGTAGACTTCAGCCCACCTATCTTTAGAAGTCTGAAAGACTTTGACTTACAACTCAATGCTACCTTTTTACCTGGTGGGGTGAAGTAAGCATTTTGGAATACTGTTCACCTGTCCTGTATAAGGAAGATGTTTTATATGAAATCATATCCTAAATGCGCTTGATTTTTCTCCTGACATAAAGTGCAACATTAGGTGGTCAGCTGCTACGTAGATATCTATGTCACAGATCATAGAATCATAGAGTTATGGAACGGTTTGGCTTGGAAAGGACCTTAAAGGTCATTTTGTTCCAACCTCCTGCCATGGGCAGGGACACCTTCCACTAGAGCAGGTTGCTCAGAGCCCCATCCAGCCTGAGGAATCCACAGCCTCTCTGGTCAACCTGTTGCAGGGCCTCATCACCTTCACAGTAAAAAATTTCTTCCTAATATCTAATCTAAACTAATCTAAACCTCCTTCACCTTAAGGCCAGTCCCCCTTGTCCTGTTCCTGCAGGCCCTTGCGAAAAGTCCCTCTCCAGCTTTCCTGTAAGCCCTATTTAGGTTCTAGAAGGCTGCTACAAGGTCTCCCCAGAGTCTTTTCTTCTACAGGCCGAACAACCTCAACTCTCTTAGACTCTCCTGTGTCTTCATAGGAGAGGTGTTACAGCCCTGTGATCAGCTTAGTGGCCTCCTCTGGACTTATTCCAACAGGTCCGTGCCTCTCTTGCGCTGGAGACCTTTTGTCAGTCTTAATCCAGCTTTATATGGAATGCTGGAAGGAGCGAGTAGAAAGGCAAGAAAATAACTCCCCAGTTAGAAAGCTCCAAGGAAACAGCTGAGACAATGGAGTATTTCATCCTGGGGATAAAGGGCTATTCCCTGTTGGGAATAACTTTTCAGGAATAGACTCTTCAGTGATCTCTGCCAGCAAACCAAATTACCTGGCTCTGTGGAGCTACATGAGAGAGTTTGCTTTTCCTATTATAAAATGAAGCAGGAAAAGACAATAAACACAAAGGACTCCTTTATTTTAAAATTTTCTTGTCTCTTAAATATTTTGTGGTTTATTAAATAAATGTAAAGAAACAAACAAAAGAGGGAAAAAATAAAGAAAAAAAAGGAAAAATACTTCGCATTAAAGGAGCTGCCTGTGTGTCATAGCTTCCTGAGTTAGCAAAAATACAGAATTTGAGATTTCTTCAGTCATGCTGTGAAGTATCTAAGTAATCTAAGGGAATATGGATGGATAGAAACTAACAACAGATTTAAACATGAAGGAGTTGCATTTTGCCTCCAATACAGCACATGGATCGCAAAGGTCTGAGACTTGAGGTTGTGTTCAGTCAGACTCATTGCTAGTGTCCTTCTAATAAGCACAAAATCACTGTTCCATGTGGAAATTCCCTGTCTCCCATTTGAGATCAAGAGCAAGGCATAATGTGCCACATGTGTGGTGTGGAGCTTAATAAATGGGGCAGTACACTCTGTACTGCTGCAAACTCCTGGTCTGTGCCACAAAAGGTCTGCCATGCCTGTGCCTGCACCTTTTCTCAGATGCAGGTACCAAGGCAATGTCTGCCACTTCAGTGCCAGTATGGCAGGTTTCCCAGGCTGCAAATTCAAAAACAGATTCCACAGTCTAGAGATGTTGATAGCATTTTCACAATTACATGTTACTGTTTCTCCCACCCTGTAAGCAAGCATTCAGGTGCTTGTATGTACTTAGGCTAGTATAGATTTACTTGGGGAGTATTATAATTCTGTACCAGCATTTCCCAATGTGGTTTGTGCATGGTGCAGCTCCGTACTCCTTTCTCCCCCGGTCCCTCATCCTGCCTTCATTAATTAAAGCTGCATCCAGCCACATTTGGTGCACAGATTGGTTGGAGGTAACTGCTTGAATCTTTTAAATCTAGTCCCATACCCAGTCTTTCAGGATAAAGCTGTATGTCCCCTTTCTTCTCTGTTTGCTAATCCATATTGTCAGTATGAGCATTATGGGATCTCTGAGCATCAGCTCCAGGAAGTGACCTCAGCAGCTTGGCTACTGGGTGCCAGCCCTCGGGGCCATGTGGGTACTTAGCACCAGCGCTCTGTCTTCTGTACAGACATGTATAGGCTTGATTTTATTTGCAGTTCATGTAGGTCCTATTCACTGTGCTGCAAATTCATCCTTTCATGATGCTTCTTTTTATTATTTCCTCTACCTGTGAAGAATTATTATTCCATAACCTCAACAGCACATCCTTTTACTCACTTTCACTCAAATGACTATCAGAGATGGCATTTCTTTTAACAGGAAAATTTCTTTTTGTATTTTCTTTTGTCTATCTGAGTCTTGAGTAAATATTACAGTGTACTTTTATTTGTAACAATGTTACCTAGAATCCAGAAGATGGCAGTAGTTGCCAATAATTCATTTTTTAAAATAAGCTTATTTACAAAAGCTGAAAAAGAGAGAGATTTATCCTCAGAGGAAAGCAAACTATATCTGCATGTGTGTAAATTATTATATCATATAAAATTATTAGTTTCATTTATAAGTTTTTAAGTTCTAAACCAGAGTAGGAAATAGAACTTGTAAATACATGTGTTAAACATTTTGCCCTAACATTGAATTTATTATTTTTTATTCCAGCTATTAATATTACTCAACCGAGTTTCAGTGGCACAGATGTCTTTGGCTATACCTCATTCCTAGCTTATTCTACAATCCCAAATATCGCCTTCTACAATGAATTTCGCTTGAAATTTCAGTTGGCAAACCACCACTCAGCTTTACAAGATAACCTGATTTTTTTCATTGGACAGAAGGGCCAAGGTAAACTTTATTTGTATCACTTACCCTTATAAGCTTTCAAATACTCATTAAACAAGTAGGATAAAAATATGCACAGGTTTTTCTTGATTCTTTTTAGAATATAATTTCATTAGTGGGAAAATAATCTCTTCAAAACTTTACTGTTTTGTGAAGACAAAGTAATCAATCAGGTTGTATAAATGTTAAGGAGAAAGGTAATTGCTGCCAGTAATGAAAGTCAACGGTTAATCTGACGTAGCATATTTCTGAACACAATAAATGGAAACATGGAGGTCAAGGTTCCCTTTTTTTCAGTTGTAAACATAAATTTCATTGTTGATCACTGAACTCTGCCTTACTTACATAAAATAGGAGACCCTAAACCCTAAGATCTCTCAATGCAAGTTAACCCAAGCTATCTATGAGTAAGTTGAGCTACAGCCTGTGTAGCAAAGCATTCAACTTGGTCTGATTAACACAGCTGACAAGCAGGTTATGTAGCTCTACTTACAGCATTTGTAGTAAGATTTTAGCAGTACTGAAGGTGTCTCCTCACAGCACCCTTCTGTGGCAAGGCTGCATGGCACGGTGTGGCACAGGCTAAAATAGTAATACTGTTTGTGTTTTGTCCATCTCAGCATTACTCCAAACAGAAGCCATAATATTGATGAAAGTTGAGAAAAAATTTATTTATTTTGACGCAGACATAAAGCAGTCATAGATCATAAATACTTCATAAGAAGCAAGTAAATTATTTTTATCTTAATTGTTTCTGCAATTGGATCATGACCTAACTTTTGGGTTTGGAGCTGTCTTACGGGATTGTTGAAGGAGGGAGGTCTTAGGTCTAAACCCATCAGAGCAGGAGAGTGATTTAGGTTTGTTAATAGAAGTCTCAACTACTATAGTAGACGCTGTACCATATCCAAAACATCATATGAGTTTTGCAGAAATGGCCCTTTACCTACAGGAACCCTACACTTATGCTGAACAACATCAGAAAATTAATGCTTCAGAAGGATGAAGGATGGGAGAAATTATTATTTGCTGTTTTAAGATACTGTGCTCCCGAAATGCATTATTAGAAATCAATTTTGGGGAGGCATTATGCAGTTACATATATATCTAACAAAACAATTGCAGTATATCACATCAGTAGGTCACAGGGTGTCTTCATTTGCTATGTTAATGCATTTGATATTTTCTTAGGTCTGCCTTTCTATTAAATTTCTTTACTTAAGTTCCTATACCCTCTGGAGCTTCTTCCCCTTTCTCCCTGTGGCAGACTTCCAGGAGACAGACTATTAGTCTATTGCAATGCAAACTAAAACTTGTTAGCTTTTAGAACAGCTCAGCAGTTTAT
Organism: Lanius collurio; assembly: GCA_020086605.1. NCBI lineage: Eukaryota > Metazoa > Chordata > Aves > Passeriformes > Laniidae > Lanius > Lanius collurio. The sequence continues at coordinate 22,463,988 of JACBWW010000001.1, read as the reverse complement.
CTATGATATAATTAAGTCTGCTGCTTTTCATTTGCAAATATCCTGTCAAATTTAGCTAGTGCAGCTCAGCCAATCAACTGCACTTTGGTGTGGCATGAGACCCTAGTACTTAATTTATCAGGTTGTTTACCCAAATTAGCCTAACACAAATCGGTATTAACCACTCTGAATGCATTTAAACTCAAAACTCTGCTTCTGTCTGCGTGGAAATCAGAATTTGCTAAGTTTTTTTCCAAACTTCAACAAAAGACATGGTCAGACTTGGTTGATCCTGCTAACTGAACTACATTCACATTATTTTAACTACATCCAACTACATCCCCATGCCACAGTATTTCTGTGACAGTCAGCATTCACTCCCAGGCAGCTTTTCCTTTCACACACTAATTATTTATTTTTGTGGATGGATGAGATATTGCCTATCTTTTTTGGGTATCTGAGTAGAAACAGCTCACAGAGTTGAAATTACCTAAAACCTTTCCATCTAATCATTCAGAAAAGAGCATTCAAAAGCTGGTGTCTGCATCATTAAATTTTTATAAGAAGCTCTGTTGTAATATGAACACAAAGAAATTGTTAGAACATTCTTTTCAATGAAATGAATAAGCCAGCACATTGAGACATGTTTCTGCAACCTTGGGAACTGGACTTCAAGCACCTGTTTGAAACATTTCCAATTGTAGGAAACATAACCAAACAAAAATTATACCAATAATTCGCTGTCTTTATTCAGGATGGAGAAAATGTGAACATGAAAAATAGAACACCAATGGTATGAAATAATCTGATTCTTTTTCAGTTACAATAATCAAAAGAGAACACTGAAAAAATTGCTTAACTATAAAAGATACATTGCACTAACATTTGTCTCAAAAAGGCCTGCCTGCAGGGTATGCCCTGTAATGTCAGAAGTCATTGTGGAATGTAGGTCTTGGAATCATATTTGCCTGAACTGAGTTTTAAAAAAAGTCTTACTGGAGTCATTTTTATTAATGAGAATACTGGCATTCTGGGCTTATTATGCAGCTGTCAGGCAGAAACCTTGCTTTTTATTACTTTGCATATCCTTTATGTGTGTGTGTGAACACTGCAGTACAGCAGTTGGGCATTTCTGCAGCCCATGTCAAACGGTGGGTGGGCAGCAGCGCTCCTGCCAAGGGCAACACTCAACAAGCACAGAGCAGTGAGGTGATGGGAAAATGCTGTTGGTAATTTGCTATTTTCTCATTAGTTTAAATTGTTGGGGAGACTGAGTACCCCACATTTTAACTACCAGAAAGCAGTTTTCTTACCAAGACAGTGTCACTTATTTCAGCAAGAAAGTGCTCTTGTTTTAAAAATTTACTGTGTATTGAGCAATAATGCTGTCAACAGGAGGAGCATGAAGATTTTCACAGCCAGTGATCTTCCAGTAAGGAAGTATTTTTAATATTTAATTTACATCTTCCCCTTTTTCCATTTCATCCCATTTCTTTTAGTTAGCATTCTCTTGTGGCACCCTATCTGATTCCCCTCCAGTGCTGTCTCTGCCCAAACCACAGGCATCGATTTCATGGCTAACCTCTTGTGAGTTACTATGAAATTCTGCCCCAATACATAGTTAAAGTTAAAATCTGTCTCATTTATGCAGGCTATTAACATTATTTTATTCTGCCCCAACCCTGACAGAGTTCAAGGCCAGGTTGGATAAAGCCTTGAGCAACCTGATCTGATCAATGACATCCCTGCCTATGGCAATGGGTGTTGGGACTACATAATCTTCGGGGTCGCTTCCAACCCCTCAACAGTCTATGATTTTATGCTTATCTTCAATTTTTCTCACTTCAAATCAAGTCTGTTTTGTAGAGTGCTGACACTGTTGTGCTTCTTTAATACACTTTAATTCTGAAAAAGCATTTTAAAAATTCAGAAACCCTTTTAAATAACAGTCTGTCTTTCATGTGCTTCCCCTAGTTTTGCAGGTCAAATCACAGAAGTACATTGCAGACACTGCTGAAAATAGAAACATGAGTAAATGTTTTTAAAAAAAGAATTGTTATTTTCACTTTGGAAGTCCTTCACTGGTAATATGCCAGTGTAACTGAAAGCAATGGAATTGCCTTCAGTCATGAAAAAATCATTGTAATAAAAAATGAATAGTGTTTGTACTCTATACAGCTGAGTGCAACTGCATACTTTCTACAGAGGCAGTGTATTCATATCCTTTGGAATAAGGATTTCCTTTTCTTTTTCTATATATTCCTCTTGCATCAGAATAGTAACTCTATAGAAAAAACAAACTTCTGTATAGAAAAAGCACAGTGTACAGCATGTTCACTTCCAGAATATGAGATAAGGGAAATATGGCAGTTTTGGCTGTGAAGCAGCTGTGTGTAGAGCTTCAGTGGGAGGACAATATAAGTAGCATTGCCTCTTGGGGAAAAGCTTACTTTGTCTTTTGCAAATGAAGAAAATTTTCCATGCATTTGTGATAGGGGCATCAAGACACATTTGAAATAGGGGACACCATGTGACATTGGAAGAACAAATAGGAAGAGACCTTTCCTGGAACAAATACAAAATAAGACAGCCCTATGAAAACAGAAGAAAATATCAATAACTACAGTGTACAGGCATGAAATTGAGCACTGAATTGCTTGAATTCCCTGGAGAGTTGTAAAAAGAAATGGATGGCTTTGAATTTCAATTCAGGACATCCTGAGGCGGGAATGAAAACATTCTTCATTTTCGCCATTGTTCATATGGTTCTTTTACCATATCAAATGTGTGTGCAGAAGAAAGATTGGGGTTGATAAAAAGTCACAAGCTGATCAAAAGTTTTGTCTAAGAAATAGTGGTTCCTCTCTTGCCTGCATGAGAAGAGAGATTGAATTCTCTTTAATGATGCCAGTATAAAAACGTGTCTATTTGGATGACCAGGAATAGGTCCAGGAATTTAACTCTTACTCATGGGCTTTATGTCAGACTTAAAATCCTGCAAATCAGATTTTACACTATAGTTATTAAAAGCACAAACACTTATAGCATGCAGACCTAAATGAAAATAAATTAAATTATTTACTGTAAACTGGTAAATTAATTAGTTCTAACCTGAAAGTAAAGAAGGCTTAAAAAATTAAAGCACTTGGCTGACCAAGGAAATTCCATCAAGGAACAACCTAGAGCCCTCTTAATTGGGGGCAGGTGCAATAAAGTCTCCAGGTGCTGTTGAGTCAAAAGCAGTTGAAGGAGCTTGATAGAAGCTGCTAGAGCTTCTTCAGGCCCATATCCCTGTTACCATTGCATCAGAGCAACAGGTGGCCTCTGGTTTTGAGGGTCTTGAAGTACTTATCATGATGGCTGAAAGTGTCTTGGAATAAGATTGAGTCAGGGCCTATTCTCAGGTGCAACTTGAAATTTCTATTTTTTTTTTTATTTTTTTTTTATTTTATTTTTTTTAGAGAAAGTAGAAAATTTATTCATGTTCCAAGGCGAAGAAACAGCAATGACTACTAAATCCACCAGGGTTGGCAGGTTTTGTCGAAGTCACTAACTTAACTGTACTATGGAAAAGATCTTCCTTCATAAAGCATAAATATGTTTAAAATCTCTGCAGTTTCTATTTCAAATCCACAAGAATACTGGAAATAATCTCACAAGTTAAATGAATATTAAACAAGTTAATGAATATTAAAAATATATAGGAAACTCATAACCTTCCTGGCTAAAATTTTCCTAAACATAACTTCTCAGTGGATTTGGAGTATATCTTACACATTGGTGTTGACTAAATCCTGGAATAAGTAGTTATCCCTTTTTTTGTCTTTTCAGGTCTGAATGGAGATGATTTCTTGGAGTTAGGCCTCCGTGATGGGAGAGTGGTATATAGCTACAATCTAGGTTCTGGCACGGCAACAATCATTAGCAAACCACTTGATCTGACACTCAATATTCATGTCATCCATCTCGGCAGAAATCTCCAGAAAGGCTGGCTGAAGGTAAAAAAGCAATTCCTTTAGAAGGATAGCTTTTAGATGAAAGTGTTCTCTGTGTATTTTCACATTTCATATGGAAAATTTAATTTAACTTTTTTTCTGCTTCCCTATAAAGCTGGGAGGATTGTCTTCACTAGGAGTTCCTAAATAAAGGCAAATTCCTTTGTTGTAACAAATATTAATGTTTTGTTGAAAGGTGGATGATCAGAAGAATAAAACTGTCACTTCTCCTGGGAGGCTGGTTGGACTCAATGTCTTCAGTCAGTTTTACTTAGGAGGCTATCATGAGTATACTCCAGAACTCCTTCCAAAGGGACCCAGATTTAAGAATGGCTTTCAAGGTAAAGATTACACCATTTTCAAGTCCTTTTAATACATACATCAGATTATATGTCTTTATTTTATAGGCAACTGAAACAATCTCTGTCTTATCAGGAAACAAACTAGAATCTCCTTGGCTGAAATTCCTGTGACTTTTTCAATATTTCACTATGATAACTAAGAAACATGATACAAAAAGAGGCTTTGCTAAATAATTTTAATACTTTCTGTTCTGCTAAAGTAGAAGTTTGCCATTGTAATGTTTGCCATGTAATCTCTTCTCATGTGTTCCTTTCTACACCATCACTTCAAAAGGACCTCCTTTCTCTGTAGTGGTTTAGATTCTTCTCCCACTGTGACTGGCAGTGCTAGTTTGGGTAATGTTTTTCATGCTGAAAATTTCTTTCTGATTTTTTTTTTTTTTTTTTTCCTGGCATTATGATCTAGACAGGACTTGGCTAATTCCTCTTGCAATTATTTGTCTAGCAGATAATAATTTTTACCTCAAAAGTGATATTTGAAGCTTTGTTAATCTGTTTTCAACTCCTACCAGATCAGAAATGAAGCAAAGGACTTGTTCATAACACTTTATTTTTATTGTTTCCAAATAAACAATGTGCTTGGTATTTGCGAGGTAAAATTTTAATTCATTTTGAGCACTGGAAATTGTTTCAAATGAAAAGAAAACATTTTGCAATAGTAAAACAGAATTTGAGTTCTCCATCATGGAAGTGAGGGTACATTAGGAAAGGCAAGCATAGCAATAAGACTCATTTTCATACACTAAAACTCTGCATTTCCATTAAGACCATGTAACTACTTAATTTCCAGCTCTTACTTTTTTTTCTTACACTGAAATTTCCTCAAAATCAATTTCGTATCCTATAGCTAACTTTTCACTCAGAATGTCATATGAGCATCTCATCCATCTCTGTCTTTTCAGGAAGTATGGATTGTATAGTTATACCTTTCATAGCCTCTTAGCAGCTTGGAAATTGGCATATCATTAAACATAATATCTGCACGAGTATTTTAATAAGGACAATATATGTGAAGTACTTTTGAGTTTTATAAACATGCTAATGTTAGGGGTTACCAATAGGAGTCTCTAGCGCTTCACTTTAACCACAAATGTGAATTTTTCCAGGTTCCTCATGTTCCAAATACATTCTAATGACTAAATTTCTACAAATTCAGTATGAATAATCTTTAAAATCCAGAAAGTTCATGTACTGCTAGTTACCATATTATTTCTTGTATTTACTGCAAAATTTTGGCAAACATAGCCCATAAACAGTTTTCTTTGTTCCTGTCATTTACAGTATTAAGTCTACTATGTTTGCTAATTCATTCCATGCTCTAGTTCCCAGAAGTATCTTGTCTCTGTTTTCCAGAGCATACTGACTTTTAGGGAATCTACACTTCCCTATGACCAATTTCTTATGATGTTTTCTTTTGTAGTCAGCATCTTGTTTGTTCTTCTAGCTCAGAAATCTCCCAAATTTCAGCTCTCAGGATCTTCAGGTTCAGAAATAAACCACTATACACTTTTTCCAGAGTGGGAACTGCAATACCACTAACAGAGAGGAAAATTCTGAGCTATTTTACTTCAGCCAATCTACAGCTGTAGGGAACTCAAAGAAACTCTGGAAGTGACAGCCAAGATAAATTTATCTAGCACATAGTTGATTAAACCACTCAGACTTTTGGAAACCTGCTGTTGGCTGCTTTTAAAGCCATGATTTATTAAAACTATTTTGTTTCTAATACCAAAGTGTACCTCTCCTTTTGTAAGAAATCACTACTGGATGAAGAAACATTGAGGCCAGCCATACTGCTGCAGACTAAATTTCCCCAGTGTCAGTGTGCAATAATTTAGGATTTTTGCTCTGTACAACTACAGTTTCAGATCATTTCCTCCCTGACCTGCATGCCTTTAGCACTTGTTCAAGTAATTTCCATAGAGGAGGAGTAAACTGAAGATTAATTTGTTTAATAAATTGTCATTTAATAATCAAAAGTAGTGTAATTTTTAATTTAGGGCGTGTGAATCAGGATCTAGAGATTCTTTTGAAAGGCAGAAGGATGTTTGATGGTACTGTAAGCAATTTGCAAATTTCTTTGAGTGCCTTTGAGAAGGTAAAGGAAGTGGTAAAGGTAAAGGTCAGATGAAGCAGCCAAGTTTATGTGGACTTTGAGGTTCTTTGTGCTTCATGTGAATTTGAGGCTCCTTGGGGGATTACATGAGCCTTTTGTAAATGGGATTGTTTGCTTAAGTGTTTAGCTTTTATTCCTTTTCTATAACAGTGTAATTAAGGTACATTGTGAGTTTTCTGAGCACACTGCAGATGATCTAAAAAGTAATATGTGAGGCCTAGGCAGCTGAAAGTCTTGGGGCCAAAGAGCCTCAGCCTGGTCATTAATGGACAATCTGAAATGGGAGTACAAAACCAACTGACTCATGTTCATGCACAACTCAGCACTACGACTCACCTACACAAAATGAGACAAAATTATTTGGGAAAAGCTGGAAGTTTCCCAAGCTGGAGTTTCCAGCCCTTCCGTCTCTGAGAGAGGCAGAGAGAAGTCTGGTGTCAGGGACAAAACAAGAGGGAGAGTTCTGAGGTTTCATGCTCTGTGCTACCATGACTGCAGGATGCAGTCTCTAGCCATAGGTGCAATTGATGGAGAGACAGGGCTTACATCTAGAAATGAGTGAGGAACAAAGAAAGAGGAGCAACTGATTGTTCCTGTGGTCCTGTTCATAAATAGGATGAAGCATGGCCGTAGAAGTAATCTGATGTTTGACAGCAAATATTATTAAAAGGAGGAGTAAATAGGCTAAAGAAACTCTTACCACAAATCTGAAATGTTGAAGAGCCTCTTCCATGCTGGAAGAGCCACCTCTTCACATAAATGATTTTGCAAAGAAGTAAATAAAATTCCAGGTACTGCAGTGACTTTTTAAACTTGGAGTACACCCAGAACACAGTTGAGTTCCAAATAGATACAAATATAGCCTTTCAGTCAAAGTTTGAGTTCATAATAAGCTAGAATACATTACAAGCCTGCCAGGGTAAAGACTACTTATCTTTATGTTCCTGCACCACAGATGTCACAGAAGGAAAGTGAGTTCTGAACTAGCTTTTAGTCAGTGCTGTAGGATCCACACAGGCCCTCTGGGTGTTTGGGTCACAGCTTTGAGAAGTCCTGAGGAGTGACCAAGGGGGCCATCTCTTAGACCAACACCCCACTAGTCACAAACAGCAAAGAAAAACAGGGGGAAAGCAAAGCATTTTAGGATAGGTAGGATTTAAGAAATCTGTAAATTCAGTACTGCATTCAGATCAAAAATACTTTATCAATGTATCTATTTCTGTCAGTATTTTTATTGCATTTTTAGTACATCTTGAAAATGCCTGCTTTGTGTACTTTTTCATCAAATTAGCACCAAGTGCTTACAAGCAAGTAAGGGATCCTAGCAAGAAGTTATGGAAAAAAATCTTTGTGTAATTTTTCAGAAGAAATAAAGAAAAAGTAAAGCAGAGTACTGAAGTTATATAATTTATGATAATCCATCAAGCTTACTTAATCCATTGTTGGTGGCTCTTTAGTGCTTTATGAGCTCTGCTAGCCTGGGGTGAAATCTATAAAAGAAATTGATGGTAAAAAAGGTCAATAACAAAAAGGCCTAGGTGTGGTCTAAGGAGTCACAATTCAAAAGATTGCAAACAAAAAGGTAGTATACCATCTGTGAGTGTACAGTCTTGGTGTCTTATTTCAGCTTACTTGCATAAAACTCTGATGTTCAGAATCATGCCAAGTTTAACTCACAAAGTCGGGAACTTCGAGTTCTTCTTGCAAACTTGGCTGTGTCAGAAAACCTCTCCATTATTCAGAATAGTTGGCAGTCTCTCATTAAAAGGGGCCCAGAACTGGTGGAGGGAAGGGAATTCAGGTCAGAAAGAAGGCACATTCATCAGCTGATCCCTCTGCAGAAGGCTGTATAGTGCTAGCTACAACAGGCTCAAATTGCTGCTCTGACTCATTAAATAAAAGATTCAGTTGAACTTAGAAAGCTGGGCCAAAACACTCTTGTACCTGTTACATGCTTTGTTTACCAGCGCTCAAAAACTGTTCCTAACCTAGATGGCACAGTTAAACTGTGGTTGGTACAGTTAAACTAATCATCAACACAAAGGCCAATTTATTTTCCATGATGACCTTTAAGTCCTTGGGGACTCGCTGTGCTTTCCATTGTTTACGCAGAGCTGCTTTTTCTTAGCACTCCAGCAAGATCTAGGAGAACAGAACATGCTTTATCTGCTACTGATAAAGAGATGAAACATTAGTTAGGATTTTACCAAGCATAAGGTGGCCTAAAAAAACAACCCTGTAAAAAGCAAAAAAGCAATTACAGTAAGATTGCAAATAATCATCAAAGTAGGTTATTTTTAAATTACTTATTATGAGTTTCTGAATTAACAGTTATATGTCAATATAGACAGAGCTAAAAAATGTGTGAAATATGGAAACAGCTGAAGAAAGCTACTTTCAATAACATCATGAAACTGTGGTTAAAATAGTTATCTTTCTATAGATGTTACTTATATTTTGTTCAAAACAAATTATGTGGCTATAAAAAAATCTCATTGTACATTCATTGGGTTTTTCAGATGCAAGTCTTTTCCTCATGTGATTTTAGTGAATCATGCAAAAACTCATATTAAATGATGTTTTTAAAATCGGTGTAATGATTACTTGCAATCTCCATATCATATCCTTTCCCTGCATGTAATATTGAGCAGAGAGCCTCTAGCATGCTCTGCTGAATACCAGCTCTTCTTGTGATTTCAGTCACTGGAGGAATTCACTATGTCTCAGCTAAATTCTATAAATCAGGTTTAGAAAGGTATGAACATTTTCAAATACATTTATGTACTTGTTTAACTAGAGTGGTTTAAAACCTGATTTTTTGTTTGAAGTTGTGTATATATTTATGTATAAATCTAGATGACATTTCAAAAGTGCTTAAGGCTACCTTTAAATGGGAGTATACATCACTTGGATGCTGGGGTATATTTTGAAAAGTCACTTAGGATTTAATCCTAAAAGATACACTCTGTGGCATCATTTTCAGACTTTCAGTATAGAAATAAGTACATGGATCCATAAGCATGGTTCAGAAATACTGATGACTTCAGCTGGACCCATAAGGCTGACCACCTGTGACACCACTAGGAAGAGCAAAGACTCTCCAAAGGGGCAGTCCATGGGAAGATCACAGGCTAAGCAGGAGCTGCTAGGAAGTAGCAAGCAGGGATCCCCTCTGCTTCACTCTGAAGCTTTAGCTCCTCTTTTTGCTTGGAATACCAATGTATTACAAAATTAAAAGAAAATCAGAGCATAGATCCAGGCACTGGCACTCAATCACCTTTACAAATAAATTATTACAATATTGCCTGACAAATATTTGGTCTGTGACAATTATTGGTTTCCTAAACAATTCTTTGATGTGTTTAGGGGCTTAGAATAATCTTTGGACCATTTCCCAGTGGTAGTCTGCATGCAGCTGTACTGTTCTGGAAAGTAATAAAAGTTTGATAATAAAATTGTGACCTTGCCAGGCCACTTGGCCACAGGACCAAGTAACAGCCCCAGAAGTGTTTACTTTACTAGTATATGTTACATTTTTAAATTGTTTTCTGAGATTAGGGGCCTGAAGGAGCAGCCTACATAAACCTTAAAATATCATGTGTGACATGATCTGCATGTACCAGGGGCTTGAGAAGGGGAAGAATTTGAGTCATTACCTGAAGGGGTCTTTTTCAGCCTACAGAAATCCAAGTCCACATTCCTTGCTTGCATTCTATTATTTGGTGCTGTCTGGATTTTATTATATTTTATATTAAGCAGATTTCTTGCTGTCTATTCTTCTCTTTTTTCTTGGTGTTTTGTTTTTTTTTGGTTGTTGTTGTTGTTGTTTTGGTTTTTTGTTTGTTTTTTTTTTTCTTTTTTGTTTTTTATATGTTTTTGGGATTTGTGACTGTTTTTATCTGATACAGATGTATTCCTGTAAGAGCATGAGTGTGTAAACACAAAATTGCACCTAGTCACTGACTTTATATTCTGTCTATTCCTTAAGAAATTATTTCTTTTGTTTTACTCATCATTAAATGAAGGACTTCTGATCATCCACTCATTTGCCTGAACAGAAAGCAGCTGGCCTGCCTTTTTCTCCTGTAGATGGTATGGTTGCCTGTTCACTGAAGATGTTTTGATGGAAACCATTCCCTGAAAATTGACACTGTTCTGTTGTTAGGTTTATTTTGACTTTTGCTGTTTTAAACTTAATTTCTTTCTTTTTTTCTACTTTTGAGGTTGCATTTTTGATGTTCAAGTTCGCACCAGCCCCAATCAAGGGTTTAAATCACCAGGAACTCCAGAAGGACACCCCAATTCTGGTCGCAGTGTTGGACAATGTGAAGATTCCCCATGCAGTTTAATAAAATGCAGAAATGGTGGGAAGTGCATAGAAACTGGGTCTACTGTTTAGTAAGTGTATATATATGTATTTTTTAGACACAGCATCGACTGTCTCTAGACTAATAACTATGGTAATTTAGTGTGTTCGTAACAAAGGAGGCTATAAGAAAGAAAGAAAGCTGATGAAAGTTCATTCAGTTAGATAAACACATTAAAATATTAAAGTTATGTTAGGACCATTTCTGGGGAATTTTTTTAAGAAATTCCATGGGCTGGTTCTGCTCCACTGAAGTCACAGGCATCCAAACTTACTAGGAAATGCATGGGAAGAATTAGATGTGTGATATTTTCTTAAAACTAAGTGAGCAGCTGGGATAGCAGAGAAGTAGTGAAGAGGAGAGCTTGACTGTGTTAATGTCCAAATGCAGTTGATGGGGCAAAAATAGATTCCTTTTTCTGTCCTGGAAATTATTATTTTCCATTAAAAAACCCTTGTGGGGTAAACCACTGACTATCCAACATCACAAAGTTCGGAGCCAGTTTAAATCTGTAGGAGGTCCAAACATTGTTTGAAGTATGTCAGTGCATCTATAAGCTGCTCCCCTGGCTGATCCATGGGATAAGAGGGGGCAGCCATGAGAGGTTGCCCAGAAGATGAGTCCCTGGTCTTTCATGCCTTGCCTCTCAGGGTAGATGGAGCCGAGTGTCCAGGCTGTAAAGTACAGAAGAAGGAAGTACACTTTCAGTTCCAAATTGCTGTTGAGTGTCAATGCTTCCATTGTAATAAATCTTGTTTTCAAACACTTTGTAACACAAATGTAAAACCTTTGCTGATGAGCATTTTTTATTTTAAAAGTATCTGCCAAGATTAATTATATTTTCTCCCCCTTATGTGCTTTTGCATGTATTCACTTATTTCCACGTAGTTGCATAATTTTTTTAAAAAGAGAAAAGTGCTGATTTAAAACTTGTTAAGATACTGGCTGAAAACATTGCAGACAGCAAGACAAATTAGAATGAGAAAACAGGCTTTGCACCCTGGAGCCTCTGTGTATGTTGCTTCTTAAAACAACAAAAAACTTGTTCTGTGTGCTACAAAGAAAAACATTTGCATATTTGTCAAGCTAAAAACAATCTACTAACTCTATATTGGAGAGAGAATTATGTGGTAATTGATTTTGCTGTGGTGACACAAATTTTCACCTGTAAGAGAATTGGTACAAAAACCCCGTCTTCTAAAGCTAGTAAGCTGTACTGAAATTTGGAAAATTGACCCTAAGATTAGCACACAGATTGATCCACATTTACCTTATGAGTGCATTTGTATTCTCTTAAATACTGTAATGAAGGAATCATTTTAAAAAACCATAATTTGGGATTGCTTTCTGATTGTTGCACTGCTGTATGTCCCAGGTGTTGCACTTTGCAGGATCCTCCCGGAGCTGTTAAACCCTTGAAACTTTATCTTTCTGAGGAGCAAGAAAGGATAATGGCCCTCTTTCCCCTTATGAGCATATTAGAGGAGATACAAAACCAAAATTGCAAGACAAAATTCATATATGTGGGCTGAAGCATTCCACTCCCATCCCCCCACCTAAATCCTTTCTTCAGCAACTTACTCAGCTGTGCTAAGTCGCCCTTGTATCTATAGGGTGAACTACTACCAGCAGCATCAAGGGCACATTTGGAAAGCAGGTGGCAGGCTAGAATGGCAGCTGGTGACAGAAAAACATTGTGACCTTGGTATTATAGGCAATGTTCTTTTTCATCATTATAACTCGTACTGCAGATTAGTTTAGGGATTATTCTAAAATTTGGGGGCACTGTGGGGAGAAGGCGGGGAGAGGAGGGGAGTGCGGGGAGGGGACAGGGGAGGGGGGCATGAGGGGAGGAGGTAGTTTGGTTTTTCTGGGGTTTGCTTGCTTGTTTGCATCTGATTTATAGTGACCTAGTACTGAATTCTATTCCAGTCCCCATATTTCAGGACAGCCAGGTGTTCACACACTGTGTATGTGTACATGCATGGACCAGCAATGGTCACTTTTTCCTCTCATAGAAAAAGTGAAGCATTACCAAAGAGGCATGGATAGCCTCTTATTTGTAGCTTACAAATAATTTCTGTCAAAGTACAGTAGCTATCAATACTGTCTCAATATCTTTTCTCAGAGGGAACTTCTTTCCATTTTCAAATCGTCTGTGTTCCTTTGAAGAGCAGAGTCCTTGAGGGAACTGGATTTGTGTTCAAATATTTTCTCTCAAATAAGATCTCTCCAGAGGTTTTGGTTGCTGTTTTGAGCTATCTTTATGTCTTGCTTTCACCACCCTGCCAGAAAGTGTGCAGTGCTGTTAAGCTGTAGATTCAGTTGCTATAGGGATAATGCTTTGATTTAAATAGAAACAGAAATATGCTGCATTAATCTTTACATTCTGGACAGCAACACAGCAGAACTGCTGTGTTTTAACAATTCAAAGGGGAAGTACTTGAATAATAAAATGAAGAATATAATTTTCAAGGGACAATAATATCCCCTATTTATTTATGGCGCAAAAATCATAGAAAATGGAAAATTACGTATAACAATATTGTCTGTGAGGTGTTATGGCTACTTCTTGTTGGTGAAGTAAGAAAAGAATGTACCCTCTGTGCTATTTGAACAGAGCATCAGACAAAATGGAGAGGATTCAGTCTGCTAAATGTAAGCACATGGTGTCACTTTAGACACCCCTGGGTAGATGTTTGGCCATCAGCTGCTGCTTCAGAAGAGCTTAGGACTTGAGTAAGTTTTCTGTCATATCTCCAAGCCTCATGTGGATTTCTCAGTACTCTGTAGCTTGCAAAGAGCAGTAGCCACTCAGGTTTCAGAAATTTAATCATACCCCATATGTGTGGACTGCCCCATAAAAGGAGCTGCTGCAGTCTCATTATTGGGCTAGATTCAATTAAAATAAATTTGCAGTGCAAGGACAAAATCAATCAGTAACATAAGAACATATTTTCATATTCTATAAGGGAAAAGACATTTACCTTTTAATTGTTTTGGTTTAATACAATACAAGTTTCTGTTTTGGGGGTGAATTTGCTATCTAAAAATTTTTATCCAATTTACCTTATTTAATAGGACACTTTTGCAGCATTCCATGGTTTTCTTTGTTTAGATACAGTTGATTCTCTTCCAATCTTATTTTCTTCAGGCTCCATTTTTACCTCCTAGCCTAACAATAGACTGCTTTTTTGTTAATGATCAAGTTTTCCACGGTGTGAATCAGCATCTTTCAGTTCCACTACAAACAAATTCAGGAACTCTATCCAAAAATCTCCAGTGCCTGGGCAGCCTGATGGGGCCAATACATGCCAATATGAATTTGAGATGTCCTACACTATCTGAGATTCTTATATGATATTGAGAAATGTTTCAGTTCCTCCTGGAAATGTGGCTGGAGCTCTGATAAGATCCCCTAAGAAGTTTCAGATGTCACTAAACATTTGCCTAATCTCAGTTGGTCTAACTAATTAGATAAATCAATTAAACCTCTGATCTCCATTGAGTATATGCCCATCTTACATATAGAATCCCAAATTCAAGTGTCAGAATGTGCAGACCTGAACACCTCCTTTTCTGCTATAAGATTACTTGTTTGATTTGACACCACATTTGCATAACTGTGGGAAATTCCATATTTGTTAGTATTGAAATGACATTTTAAACAAAATATTTTCTATATTTAGTAGAAGAATGGCTTTTGTTTAGTTTAAGATCTAAGTAAACTTTCCAATTCTTCACAAATTTTTTAAGACCTTTAGTTATTTCCTTAAAAAGTTCAAGAAATGCTTCTAGTTTGATCAGGATTTTGTGTAGTAACAGACACATTTCTTTTATATTTTGTGTGTAAGATTACTCTTCACTATTTTTTTTTAATGTTGCCTGAATTTTTGTAAAAAAATTTGGGTTTTGGTTCATAACCAACAGTGACATACACTTGTTGCCCTTGCTTATGTATAAACTGTGTTATTTGTTTGAGAGCTAATTTTGGCTTTGGTGAGGGACTTCAAACCTGAAAAACCATTCTATGAATACTGTATGACACTGTTAAGCATCTGACAAGAAGCAAACAAGAAAAAGCCATTAAATTAAACCATCCTTGATCTTCATAAATACAAATATGTCAGAACTTGAAGTGGTATTTGAATTTCCAAAATTGAAAGTGAGTCTTTTGCATCCTGAGCTGGCTGACTTTGCCCTGTACATACTCTGAAGTGCATCCTATTAAGAGTCCTTTGCAAAACTAGGAGATTCAAGATTATATAGCTTGTTTTCAGACACACTATCAAAGTTGTATTTGAAAGCCTTTCTTTCCTTTCCAACCTAAATGTATGATTAAAAAAAAAAAAAAAGGCATTTTGACAGTTGCTCTTGAGATACTGGTATCTGAATTATAGAAGAATTAATTTGATCCATGTTGTTCAAAAAGCCTGGAAATAGGAAAATGTCTTGCAGTGACATTATCTCCTAAGACACATAAACCTTCTCCAGGTGAGCTAAATGTGTAGGATCCTATCACAGTCAGTGGAGATCCAGGCCTTTCCAATTGTCTAAACACTGGCATTCTAATGGCATGGGTCCTGGGATATTTTTCTGGTCTTCATAGGAGCACAGAAAAGGAGGACTCCTGAGGAGCACAAGTCTTCTACAGTTCTTCTGTCTTATGTGCTGGCTCACACGTCCTTCAGACACACCATGGATCAGAAGGCAAATACCATTAGTCTGTGTTGAGCCAATTGAATGCAGGACTTTATCATTAGGATCATGCATGTGTTGGTTTGTGGGATGGATAGCGCTCCACTTCCTGAGACTCTTTCCACTGGATTGTTGACAATTGAGATACAGGACACAGCTTGATGCAAGCAAAAGCCATTTGTTGTTTCTGCAGCGTGGCTTACCTACCCTTACAGCCTTCAGACAAACCTTTCTGTTACCTCAGTGAAAAGCCACAATGTTCGTTTTTCCTAGCAACGTTGATTAACTACCAACTCATGATTTCTCTTAAGCAAGGCACAATGTAATACATAACATTCCTTCTACTCAGTCCTTCAAATACTTGTCTGCCATTCCCATGGCTTCTGGCCCACTAAGGTCAAGATATCCACACCTGCAGAACTTTCTGCTCGACTCCCCCACTGCCTCTCCGTACTGGATCATCACTGATTAGCATATGAGCTCAGGCAGTTACTCAAAGCTCCCATTGCCTAAACTTGAGCTTTCAGTGGTCTCTGTCAGAAACTTGTCTCCCTGGCCAAAACCTGCCTCTCTCATATACCCCTAGGGCAACTGGAAGCCAACTGGGCACCTGATGTAACATTAAATTAACTGTCTTGATCTCAGATTGAATCTCATCTCTTATACCTAAAGAAATACAAGAAACATCTGGATGATGCTCTTAGTCATAAACTTACTTTTAGGTATTTCTGCAAGGAGCAGGGAGTTGAACTCAAAGATCCCTAAGAGTCCCTTCCAACTGGAGGTATTTTGTGATTCTGAGTGAGTCTTTAAATCCCTGACAATCAAGTCACTAGTGCAAGCTATTGGGTTCTCCTGTTGTGGAAAAACAAGCAACCAAAATCAAGAAGGTATAGAGAAAACTAGACCAGCACGGCAGGCTGCATGATGGAAAAAGATTTGAAACATTGCCTTTTCCTTTGTCTCTTTAGAGATTAGGAAATTTTGGATCTAAACTTCTCAACACCAGTCCAACTTGCTTAGGCATGTTAAATATGCTTCATTTGTTAATAGACCATCACCACTGTAGGCCAGCAAACATGTTCAGCGCTCTGCAAATAATCTTCAATTAATTTAAAAACTTGACTTCTCTTAGGTCATAAAAAAGAATTAAAAGAAATGTAAATGGACATACACAGACACAAGCCAGGGAAAGGGGAAGAACCTCATGTGTGATGCCCAAGAGCAGCAGCATCAGCTCCAGCAGCCTCCCTCACGGCACAAGGAAGGGGCACTGCTGTTTGCACTCAGGGAGTTAAATCACTTCCCTCCTCAGTATCTTTCATGCATCAAAGCATAACATTTATAGCTGGGACAGAAAGCGTTCTCATGCTGACTTTGATGAATTGAGGTGCTTTTGCTTTTGCAAGGTCCTGTCCTCTTTTCCCCTTCATTCCAAATAGCTGTTTATCACTCTGAAGGGTTTGTTGGCTGTGCTTTGTTTACATGTTGTCTGATCTGAAGGTTTGGTGAAACAGCAATTTCACAGGCTCCTCATTATGTTTTACCCAGAAACAGTGGGCAGATTAATGGAGGATATGTAACTCAGTCAGTGGAAAGAAAAATTCAAGAGTTTGCACAAAACAAAAAAACAAACAAATATGAACCAATCAAAACTCAATCAAAATATATAAGTTTTCATTCTTAGCCTTGAGAAGGAAAACTTTCAGGAAAAAATCCATAAGTGTTTTTATTCAGGTAAAAAAAAATTTAATCATAAAATGTTACTATATGCTAGAATACAAATTGGTCTAATATATTTAATTTTAACTATTTAGTATTTAACTTGGTATTGATTTAAACATCAATACCAAGTATATTCTGTATTTAACAATTTCTATAGAATTCATACTAATTTTAAATTTATAAGTTAGTGTGATTTTTTTACATTTGTTCCCCAGCCTAGATGAAAGAAAGGCATAAAAAGTAGCAGACATTCACAAGTCCAAAGATTCAGTCAGTTTAGAAAATTTACTTATGGTATAGATTTACAGTCATAGATACATGAAACCCAGATTGCCACCTCTTTCATGGTGAGATCCAATATCCTCTTTTCCATCAAGTGTTTCAACAAACCTACACCTGATATGCCAGTTACAAGAACTTAGAAAATTATAATGACTAAGTGATAGGCAGTTGGTGATAGGCTCCTGTTAGTGGCTTAAATTTCCAAATGTTAGCAATTCCTTTATGCTGGTTTTATTTTTATGACTACTTTTTACTGCTTCCCTTTCCCTTTTAATGTCTGCTTTAACTCCTACTTTATGAAGCCAAGGCCTTTTGGAGTTATTTGCAGAGCAAAACACACAAGAGCTGCAAGCCCCTTTTTTTATTTTTTCTTTGCAGATGGTAATATTGTAATGTTAATATTCAAAATAAAATGTTTCCTATTGAGTACATTTTTATTTTATAATAAAATGAAAATACAAAAAGGTTTAATTAAGAACTTGGTAACTACCCTTTTTTTTAACCATTTTGGATCAGATTATTAAATATAGGTATCCAAACTTGATAATCTTGATTAGATTGCTACTGACATGTTGATTTCTTTTGCTAATACTGTTGCGTTATTTCCTTTCACTTGCCCTCTGTAGCTGTGACTGCCTCACTGGATGGAAAGGTGCATTTTGCACAGAAACTGTGTCAGTGTGTGAACCTGAGCACGATCCTCCACATCTGTGTCAGCAAGGCAGTACCTGTGTGCCACTGCCTAATGGCTACACATGTCACTGTCCCCTTGGAACAACTGGTACCTACTGTGAACAAGGTATGTCATATGTACAGTACATTGTACCCACAGTTATGTGATGTAAAACCACAGCATTTTGCAATATATCATTTAAATATGACATAGAGACACAAAGTACGATAGATTTTCTAACCTTTCGTTAGAAAATTTAAAGCTATGAATTGTTAGATGTTTTTTCCTTACTCTGCTTATTTTAAACACCATTTTTTCCTTCCATTTTTTTAAATCATTCAACCAAGTTCACACGCATCGTTTGTCAGATGCCAAGGGAACAGGAATCATTGCAGAGCAATGTTATGGTGTTTATTTCAATTCCCAAGCTCACCATAATGAAGTATGATGGGAAATACACTTGAGCTCTCAGTAGTGGTGCAGAAGAGGGAAGCATCTGGAACCTTATCCAATTTCTGCTGGTCCTGATGGAGAGGTACCTGTTGGCTTCATAGGCTACTGGGTAAGGATGCACTGATAACAGTAACAAAAGATGCAAACATCACTGTAAAAATCTGCAAGTGATTATTCTCCCCAGCTTTCTTTCAACACATCACCCTCAAAAGATATCCTCAGCTTGCAGGTTTTGCATTTCTTACCCTCTTGTAAAGGAATCCTTTGTTTTCTGCTCTGAGAAATTGCACAAATGAATATTCAACAATGTGGATACACAAGTGTTACAAGCTCAGGGACTTTTCCTGCAACTGCCCAAATTGCCTCTGTGTGTAAAGAAGTGTTGTACAGTCCTTACCCTCTATTCCACAGCTCTTAGATTCATGTTAATTTTGTACAAGCTTATGTCTTCCTGCTGGGGAGCTTTCTGTACAATTTTTAGAGAACTCAGGTTACTGTTAAATAGCTGCCTTTCCAAACTGCCTGTCAAGGTCCAGACTCTCTTGGTGTGTGAGTTTGAAGCAAGAAACTGACAAGCTGAACTGCATTTGACCCGATTTGCAGTCCTCACCCTATAGATGGGTAGTTTTAAAATCCCATTACACATGGAATTGGTAGGCTCAAATAAAAAAGAATATAGCTTCTGGAAAGTTACTGTTGAATTCCTTATTCCATGTAAGAATGTGCTTGCTTTATTGCCTCTGCTGCAACAGCTGTTCGAGGCTCTTTATATGAACTTTCAATTTTGAATTCTCATTTCAAGTGAGGTTCTCAAAAGCAATACCAGCTGGATTCAAGATACTGATCATCAGGACATGTGCTTTATATAAAGCAGGTAATTAATCAGGTAAACACTCCTGTGTTCAGGTTTCAGAATACATTTGGATCTTCTTATGATGGCCACACTACCAGCACAAAACTTATATTGGAGCAAGAGAAAATTGTATTTCTTACAGATTGTCATCCTTTTAGTAATTCTTCACCTGATAAACACATTAGAGGGTTTCTCTCTGTTTTATTTAAAAGCTTTCCATTTATGAATAGGTACTATGGATCTTGACCAAACTCTTTGCCCTGTATTTCACCTTACTCTGTGGCAGAATAATGAATTATCATGAGATTTTTCAAAGAGCAGTTTGCACTTTTAGTGGATGGCAAATTGCTAAAAAACAGCTGCTTATCAAGATTGAATATCTCATCTCTGGATTAATGGTGGTTATTGGAGCCAAAAGAAAAAGAGACAGAGAGCAATGAACAGCCCAAGGGACTGGAAGAAAACAAAGGGTAATTAAAGGATGAAGACTAATGAATGTACAAGAAAGAAGGAAAAAAGTGTGAGAAGAGATTTATGAGGCAAAAGAAAAGCACAGAGTAGAATAACAAAGGGTAAGAACAAATAGGGTTTTACCAGATAATAGCAACTGGTAAAGACAGTACAACAGTATGGTTTGCAGAACAGCTCAGGTGAAGTGAATAAATGGGGCAATAGGGGTAGAACCACAATAATGAACAAGGGTATTCTGAACACAATTATTAAGGGTACTCAGGCATAAACTGGCATCAACTCAAGCCATCAAGGATGCAGTGACTGTCAGCACAGAAAAAAGGTACATTATGGTTAAACTTTAGATGTCAGAGCCAAGAAACAAAAGTGATTGCAATGAAATGTGAGGGAAGTGGAAGACTTATGCAGGAGTCTTTTTCACTTGGTGTTAACATTGTCATTTGGACACAAAACCACTTCCAAGACTCTTTGTGACACATGAAACACCAAATGCTGCTGCTCCATTGGTTTGAAAAGGTCGCAGCTGTGACAGTAACACAGCAAAGCCAGCCCAGCTCCTGAAGTGCATAAATGGCAACCAAACATTGCCATGATCTGGCACAGTATTAATTCTTAGTTAGCACTCCCATAACCACAAGGATTAAGGAATATGGGGAAGTAGTTTATCTAGGGTTTCTTTGAAAGTAATTATGTTTTCCATGACACCAAAACATGATGCTAATAAAATCTTTTGGTCATTTGACTTAAAAGTTTGCATCTGAAGTACCAGACAATTTTAACTTGTTTTTTGATTAAGAAGTGAAGCTTCAGCCTGG
The DNA here is from genome assembly GCA_020086605.1 of Lanius collurio. Classification (NCBI taxonomy): domain Eukaryota; kingdom Metazoa; phylum Chordata; class Aves; order Passeriformes; family Laniidae; genus Lanius; species Lanius collurio. The sequence continues at coordinate 22,443,199 of JACBWW010000001.1, read as the reverse complement.
AGCAGCATATAATTTCGTTATTTCAATAACACACAATATTCAAAACCAACAGGAGTTTCCAGTGGTTTGTCTGGGGAGTCTCCTGCATGGCTTTGTACACCAAATTCCAGCTTATTCCATTTGTGCCAATGAATACCTTTGTAATTAGATCTCTCAAAGGGTTTCTGGAGGGGAAGAAGTCTCTAAGGACCTGTTTTTTTCAGTTCCCTTCCAAGTATATAGTAGACCTGTTGGTTTCACTGTGATTATTACTGTGAGAAACAGTGGCCAAGATCAAATGTCAAGGAAGATTCTTCCTGAGAAAGAAGGAACAGTGTAAAACCCTTTTGCTGCAGGTAGTTTAATTATACAGGACACTGTTACATAGATGAACACACAATATATGTTTCATAACCAGTAATTACTAAGAGATGTGAACATTAAAATTACAGACATTATCCATAAATACCATCTGCAATTATATTCTAATCTCTACTAAATTCTATCTTAACAACATATTCCTCTCATAAGAACCACATCCCTGTGTGAGGCCAGCAATCCTGTCTCTGGCAGTGGCCAGTGATAGAGGTTTAGAGAAAAAACTAACACAGCAACTATGTACAACATCTCCCTGAAGCACTCTTTTAGTAGCTAAACATTTATGGCTTACCATTTGGGTTTTTTTATTTGCCACTTATCTTAATGGATTAAATTGAATCTCTAATCTTGGCATAAAGAGTATCACCAAAGGCAATTAAAAACTTAAACAAAAATAAATTTTAAGTCAGTAAAGCTCCTCTGAAATTCCATTACACATTGAGATATATTTACATGTAAGATAGAGTGTCTGTAGGTACTAAGTGTATTTATTTCGTAAATAATTTAGTAGAGGAATGAAGAAGACTTACAACTTCAGATTAGTTAAATGTGAGATAACAGAGACTGATAATGTTCTTATTTAAGGGGACAGCAATGTAATATTTGAAAGATTCTATAGATGGCACTGTTGGAGAACACTTGCCAGTGGTGAAAATAAACAGGGTTTTCACCACAGTATTTCTACAAATTTTAAATTATTCAGCAGTCTTCTTTAGCAGAAATAGTTTGTGCCACATACGTTCATAAAATCCATTATGATATTTTTTTCTTGACTTCAAGGCATGATAACAGAGTGCTACTGCCTTTTTCACAAAGAAACAAGTTAATAAATAGATTTCTTTAACTGTATCTTAGGCTCTGAATTCCGTAGCTACAAATACTGCCTGCCAATGTACAGCTCTTGAAGAACTGAAAGAAAATGTAGAGTTTTCATTGTTCCTTCCTTGGTTTAATGAGATATTTGTCAAGCAATAAAGCCATTTCCTTGATGAACAAAGGGCGAGCAACTTCCTTGACCCTTGTTTATTCAGCTCAAGTCAATTTTCTATATATTGTTTTGATGTCAAATTCCATTATTTTTATATAAAAGTACAGAAAATTTTTGAAAATACCTGATAAACTGACAGAAAAAAAATCCATCCTGAATTTTGAAATAATTTTTACTATAAATATTTTTTACTTTCCACATAGTATAGCATGTTACTTGACATATTTTGACTACTGTTGTAACATAAATTAATTCACAGTATGATTTAGCTCAGCTTTTACATGAACAGGTACCTTATGTACACAAACACATGTACATGAACACATATGTTGGGTTTACCTGACAGTGCAGTTAGATTTGCACAGTCTATTTCATAGTTATCATTTGGAAACTTTTGTTTCTATGTTGAACCATAATGAAAATTTATTATTACCCTGAGTAACGCTGACTGTTGTCACTATTGTCTATTAGTCAATGCCAATCCCATCAAGCTTTGTTTCCATTGATATTTTTTGAAAATGTGTGGCATTCTTTTCTCATGTGTGGCAACATGAGAACATCTTTAAATAGTAGCTACAGCATTCATGTCCTATCAGGACAAAAAGTGTTGTCTAAACTTTACCTGAAAAGCAATCTAAGCTTTCAGCTATATCATTAACAGTGCAGTAAACTTAATATTCATGGCAGGCACAAGGGAACATGGATTTGTAATATTTATCTGTATAATTTAAAATGCCAAGTAGAATAAAATAAGTTACCTACTTAAATACATCACATATAAATGCAATTGGGAATCATGTATGATAAAATTAAGGAGTTGATAATACCCTCAACACCAGGTCAGCCATGTCATCATGGAATGTGATGTCCCAATAAAAATTCAATCATCTAGTTACCATTCCCTCCAGTCAGCCATCTGAGTAAGAACAAGATAGAGCCAGCTAACTAGCACTTAGCAGGATGACTCTGAAATTACTTAGACTTCCTCTATTAGCATGAATGATTTGCTGGAAATGTGCTTTCCACATTACTTTGTGAAGGTTTTCAGAGTTAGTCAGTTAGGTAGTTAGTTAGCTAATGGTGGGAACTGGTTTTAAAGGCAAAGCACCTAGATTTAAGTGTCTAAATGTGAGTTCAATATATAAGTTCCTATTATGAGCTTAAAGATATGAGAGCATTTCTCACCCCATAGGGATGGGGCTGGTGTCTAGTCTCAAAGACAGCTTTGCTGAGGAGCCCCAGCAGGAGTCTTCTCCTGCATTGCTTGAGGAGTAGTTTTAAATACCCCTTGATCCTGTGCTGAAATGCGCTGCAGCAGCATCAATATCCACTTGATCTGGACCCTGACTCACAGACTAATTTATGGGTTTGACCTTAACACCTGTCTCATCACTGTGGAGCTGATGTTTCACTTGCCCAAGCTCAACTATCAGCTGTGGGGCCTTGGGAAGCTCGACCAGGCTTTACCAAGTGAAAAATGAGCCAGACATGGCTTTTTCTATGTCTTTTGTTATTAGGTACTCACTCCTTTGAGCAGTGACTCACATTTCCTTTCCCATTCTTGTTGGAAGCTGGAGCAGATTGCCCAGAGAGGCTGCAGAGTCTCTGTCAATGGAGATATTCAGGAAGTGTCTGGACATGATTCTATGCAATGTGCTCTTGGATGACTTTGCTTGAGCAGAGAGGTTGGACCAGGTGATCCACTGTGGTCCCCTCCAACTGTGCTGTGTAGCATCATCAGATGCTCATATTCAGCTTAGAAAACTGAGCCATTAATGGGATACAGAACAAAAGGACTTGTTGAAATGCCTGTTGTACTTACAATGCATCCCGCGGTGCTGAGCGTTCTCGTGGGTAACACAGCAGTTACACAGCACAGGTCCTACCAATTTAGCTTATAGGGTCAGCACAGGCATCCATTCACCTCATTTCTTTTAGCAAAGAGTTTCTTGGGAGTAAGCATCTGTAACACAGGTGTTGTCTTGAGCAAGTTTAGCTGAACAACTTATTTTCTTATCTTAGGTGAAAAAAAAGGTTGCTGCCTAGAAAACATCATTAGAATACCTCAACCTGTGATGTGTTAGCCTTGTATATGCCTGCTATAAAAGCAAATTGAAAAGCTTAAATTGTCATATTCTTCACTTTAAATTTTGTCTGTCTATAGAAGCAATTTTGCAAAAATGAAATTTTATACTGCTCACCTCTGTGCACTGTGGTTGAGTGAATACATTCTGGTTTGGGATATGGGTGCACATATGGGTTCCATGCACCTGTCAAGTCATATTTTTTCCATGCATATAATCAGTACTTGCAGGATCTACAGATCATTTACAAGAAAATTGTAAGTCATTCTAGTACTTCGTGCTGCATTGTGGCAAAATATGTTACTTTCTGACACTTGCAAGATATATTTATTGGAAATAAGCCTACTTTTTAAAGATAATGAAAAAAAAAATATTTGCATCTTAGAAGTTTCAGAATGAAGTATATTAAATAGAGTATTGTGTTTGATATCTATAAATCAGGATAATACCTCCTTACTAAAGAATTCTGACATCTGTTGCTGAAGCTATGGGTCTTATTTTTTAATACTCTATCTGTAATAAGAAACCATGGATTTAATTCTTTCTCTCAGTGACACTATAAAATCACCTTTTATCCTTGTTCTCTTTCTCTGCTTCAAGGCTTTTTATCATAGCAATCTTCCTTTCCTATCACTCCCCCTGACAAGCAGTGCAGCATTTCAATCCAGCTGTTTTGCTCTCACACTCGTCATTGTCCAGGCTTCCTCCATAAGCAGCAAAGAATTAACTACATTGACAAAGTAAACTGAATCTGCCACAGAGACTTTCAGATATCTCATTATACCCTTTGCCTAAGGTGACCTTTTAAGCAGCAGCATATTTTCATGTGAGATTGACCACTGTGGATCCTCCACATGCGAGTCTCACTGTACAAAAATCTGCTAAGAGGAGACTGACTTACAAATGATGCATGAAGAAAATATGTTATGTACAAAACGAATTCTTATTACTGATTGATTTTTAAATATGAAGACATCAGTAAAGATTTGATCTTTAACTACTAATGGAGAGCCTTATCTTACCTACTGAAAAATAACCCATTTGGAATAATAAGTATTACTCTGTCTTTTGTCCCTGATAGTGTTTATAAGTTCTAGAGATGTAAAGTACATCACCACATCTGTTTAGCAAGTTTTATTACTATTTATCTTCCAGGGTAATTGCTATTCTCAAAACTACTTTTATTTTCTGTCAAATTTTAAGTACAGATGCCAGGAACTTCATACTTTTGACATTATGTAATATATTCATGCAGACACTGGCTAGCCTTGATAGGATGTGTAACAGCTATTATGATACTTAGGATGGGACTGATTTGAGACTATATACATACACAGATTGAATAACAGCTGATCAAAAGCCTGATTCTGATCATTCAAGCATTTAATAATCCATTATAATTGATATTCCAGTGATTAAAACTTATTTTTAGATTTACTGAGATTTTGTGCCATCAAATACATGTACCTTCCTCAGAAGTATTATCTGTAATCTGTGTGGGGGAATTGATAAAATGGTCAGCTGAGCAGTTACTGCCCATACAAGAGGCATGGTCAGGTTTTGCTGGTAACAGGTGAGAGATCTGGATCCTGGATAGTGATGCATCTGCCTGCTGAACACAGTCCAGCAGGGACACCTTGAACCCCGTTCTGAGGGAGGTGGTGTGACAAATAGACAAATCACAAGAACTTGCAGCATGCTGGCTGTATTCCAGCCTAATAACTGAGGCCCATCTGTGATAGGCAGTACAAGGTTCTGCTGAGTGCTGAGTGGGTTCACCAGCAGATGCTGAGCAGGAAGCTTGAGTGTGGAAAGATAGCAAGAGGTATCTCAGAATGCACTTCAAGGACATCCTGAAGGTATTTTTGCCTGAGAGCAAGTTACTATAAAACTATGAAGTTGGAAGTGCAAAAATGAGGAAAGATGCTGGCTTTCTAGAAGGGAAACAGTGCAGCTTCAGCTGGGGAACTGAGAAGTGAGGAGTGAACACTTACAACTCAGGCATTTAATACTGCTGTTTAGCTAAATAGTAAAAATGGGTTTGTCACACACAGGTCTAAATACACCCTGCACATCTAAGTAGCTTGATTTATTCCAGTGAACCCAAAAATACAGTAATCTAACAACTGCATGATAATGAATTAGCTAATAACTAACATGATTAAAGAGATTATTTACAAGAGCATGTAGTTACAGGACAAGGGGGAATAGCTTCAAGCTGAAGGAGAGTAGGTTGAGATTAGATATTAGGAAAAAAATCTTTGAGACTGGTGAGGCACTGGAACTGATTGCCCAGAGAAGTTGTGGATGCCCCATCCTTGAAAGTGCTCAAGACTAGGTTGGATGGAGCCCTGAGCAAGCTGATCTAATGGAAGGTGTCTCTGGCCATAGCACAGGAGTTGGACCTGGATGATCTTTAAGGCCTCTTGCAAGCCAACCCATTCTGTGATTCTTTGATTCTGTGATAATTGTATCACAAATATGAAATTTTATTACAGGGGGAAAAACAGGAAATGGTTTCAAGTCACATAAACAGTATAGAAAAGTATAATAATTTATCAGTTGGCTGAAGGCAGTTGAACCAGCCTGATTTTGTAGGGGTATATGAACAATCAGCACTGAGAGAAGAGATAAGACATAATGATTAAGTTGTTCATGGCTCAAAAGTGTACATTGTATCTTCACTGTAATTGTGTGTGTTCTCTTTCACTGTGGGATAGGATGATTTGAATTATAAACATCTCAGTATGATTATCCTAAAAACAAATTTCAGCAACAATTAATGAACACTTCCCACTTAAAAGGTACATTCTTATGACACACAAAGCAGCTCATTACAAATACTAGGATTTTCCTCTGTATGGTGAGGAAATAAATGTTTGTTTTGACTCTTGCAACACTATTTTGCATTTCAATATTTAAAAAATGAAAAATTTACATTTATATTTATTTGAAAATGAATGCTAACAAGATCACAGTTATTTTGCATTAGAACTGCAGCCTTGATTGTTGAGGAAAATAAGGCACCCAGAAGACAATGGCATTTATTGCTGTTATCGAAGTTTTATTCTGTATCTAGGTTATTTTTATGTTGTGAAAAGGGAATAATTGGAAGTATTATGTACAGCATTTAAGTACTATACAAAATAACTGGTCCATAATAATTCAGTCCTCCCAAAATGTCTTTCAGAAGACATTTCCTCTTGTATTTTTCAGATATTTCCATTAGTGATCCATCCTTCAGAAATAATGAATCATCATGGATGTCATTTGCACCCTTTTATATCCGACATAAGACTCATATTACACTGCAGTTCCAGCCTCTCTCTCCAGATGGTATCCTGTTCTACACTGCACAGCGTTTGGGGGCTCAGTCAGGTAAGGGGATTCCAGCTTGCTGCTATCACACAGCCAGGTACTTTTGTGAGAAAGAAAGGCAGCACACTGAAGTCATCCAGGCATTCAGTCTCTGTGACTCATTGCCCATGGTGGCTGGGTTTTATCATGGAGTCATAGAATGTTAGGGGATTGGAAGGGACCTTAAAATCATCTGGTCCCAAGAACCCTGCCATGGGCAAGAGCACTTTCCACTAGACCAGGTTGCTCAAGGCCTTATCCAGCCTGGCCTTGAACACTGCCAGGCATGGGGCACCAAGCCTCTCTGGGCAACCTGTTCCAGTGTCTAACCATGCTCACAGTAAAAAATGTCTTCCTAATACCTAACCTAAATTTCCTCTCTCTCAATTTGTTCCCATTACTTGTCCTGTAGTTCCTGACAAAGCCCCTCTCTGGCTTTCTTTGTAGCCCGCTCCAGATCCTGGAAGGTTGCTGCAAGGTCCTTATACAGGTTGCTGCTCTTCTCCAGGCTGAGCAGCCCCAGCTTTATCAGCTTGTGTTTGTGGGGGAGGCTCTCCAGTTCTCTAACCAATGTTTTGGCCTTCCTCTGGACTTGCTCCAATAATTTCATCTCTTCTTATGCCAGGGACACCAGAACTGCACTGTGCAGTTGTTTTGAACTGTGAATAATCAAGTTCATAAGAAAAAAACTGTGCAAAATCAAAGCTTTAGGTTAGTCCAAAGCCAGCAAGTACATAATGAACTTATTTAATGGTTCGGGAAAGCACGTCCCCCTAAAAAGTGACCATGGACAGCTTCTTAAAAGCTACACTAAGATTCTCAGTTTGGGAGGCTGGCCCACTGTTATAAATGACCAAAACCAAAGCAATATAAAAACTGATCAAACAAGTTAAGTGAAAGTAAACAGAGTGAATTAGGCTTCTCAGAAGTGTAGCTTTTTATTATATAATGTTGAAAAGTGTGCTGGTGCAGCATGTAAAACACGCAAGTTCTACATTTCCCAGATATGCAGAGTGACAAATAGGTCTAAATAAAATATTTATAGAAGTATTTTAAACTTTAATAAGTTAACATTCCTAAAACTTCATGTCAAGAAAAAATACTTTGATAGTGTAAGTACATCCTAAAATTTAGTCTTTAAGGGGTACATTTTTTGTAATTACTTTATTAACATACTCAATTGCATTTACATGGTGACTTGCACATTTTTAAACAGAAGCATTATGTGTCATCCATAATATCATCTTAGACAAAAAAATATTAACTATTGATCATGTATTTTTACATTCCTTTGTTCAAAGTCTAAAGCTCTGAGATATTTCAATAAACATACTCAGGCACAAATTCTTGTTATTACACACATGCCCAGTGTACCAGCACCTTACTGTGTACACAGATGCTTCAACAGATTGATAATGCATAATACACTGCTGGCACCTCCAGTTTGCCTTACTCTAATTGCAACCACATACAGAGAAGAAGCTTCAAAGAAAAAATACATGGAGCAATAAAAATAATGTAATAAAAATAGATGTATTAGCAAAGAGCTCTTTTGTCTTCAATCAATCTTTTATAATTCTATCCCTTGCAGGCCACGTTCTGAGATTCTTGGTGAATAGTTCTCTCCTGCACAACCTAAAGCATTACATGGGCTATGAAAAATAGAAGAGAGAAAAGAAGGATCTCTCTCAAAAAGTATAGTCAGAGGTCATGGAAGCAGCTAGCATATAATGAAATTAAATATCTCTTTGGAAGCATCAAAAAGAGTGCTAAGTATGCTTAACTTAGGCCAGGAGTGGTTTAGTTCAAGCATACCCTCATTCTATTGCCATTCCTGAGTGTTTCGTTTGCACAGGAAGGAATATTTTCTTTCAATCTCTTTCTGGAATCATAGCAATTCCATTCCAAAATAAAATTCATCTTATATAGAGTAATTTATTTACAAATTTCTCACTTTAACTATCCTCAAGTTTTGAAAGATTTAGGAAAAGCTAATCGTCTGGCTTTTTATATTTGCCTTCATATAATACTGTCAAATCCGGGCAGAATTAGATTGATGAAAGACTCAGAATTATTCTTAGCAGCCAGTAGATGAGATAGAGTTCTCTGTTGAGGATTAGTTTGGAACGCATTTTAAATAAAGCTTCTTCTACACAGTTATGTAAGATTTAATAAATTGCTGAAATCACAGGATTTTGTTTCTAAAATTCCTTTTTAATAGGAAATAATTAGAATTTTTTTTTTTCCTCACTAGGCAATGCTGTTTTTTTAAAAGAAATGAGATGAGTATGAAGCTAATTTAGCAATGATACTGAGTAGCATAGTTATGTATCAGCTTGGTTTGTCACCCATTTAAACACTATACTGGGACTTTTCCTTCAGGGGCATATCCCATCAAATAATCCTCCCATCATTAAAAATAAAATCACATCTTTAGTAGGTGAAGAAAAATAATGAGACTTCTGCTGAAATGTTTACTTCCAGCTTTGCTCTTTCCAAAGAACATTACAGAACTTTCTAAAAAGGGCAAGCCTCCTTACTTTGAGGTTGATCTGCCAGTTCCAGCTTCTGTCCCTCTAAAAATATCACTACTCCAGTACACACATTTAAACACCTCACAAACTGGCATGAAATTGAAAACATCCTGTGACTCTTTTAGCATAATTTCCTGTAAATGCCAGTCTTCCATTTTGTTGCTTTGTCAACTCCTTCTGAATTTGCATGATGACTTTAAGTCTGGTACTACCGATTTCTGCAGGCCCTAAGAATATAATTTCCAAAGGCTGGCAAAATTTATGTGGCTAGCAATATTAGTAATAAGCTGGGGATAAAACCCAGCCCAACAAGTGAGCTGACTTCAGAAACTTGAAGATAGAACTACCAGGGCATATTTTTCCCCTCTTTGACTACTTGCTCTATGCGCTGCTTCTGGGCAAAGTCTCTGCAAACATTACAGAACTCCTGTGGAGTCCAGCACACTGTCTGTAGAAGGCCAGCTCACTTCACAGTTTCTCAAGGGCAGTGTATCCTACTTTTACAAATTAAAGCATGAGACCCCTAATGATTAAACAGCCTTTAATTCAGACAGGGCTTGCTGGATGCCCAAGTGCTTGAACAATGTATATAATTCAGACCATTTACACAGCAACCCCTCTATATACTTGGAGGCCTTGGCACCCTGGTAAAATGCAGTTAGAAGGAGCCTTGCTTTTTTATTAAGTCATAGCATTACTGAAGCTTTCCCTTTGCTAGCAAAGTGCAAAGTGCCATACACTGCTTGCATTATTCCAGAGTTCAGGCCAGAGTGATGGAAAGGTTTGCTCCCCAAAGAGATGAGAAAGAACAGTCATGCTAGGTGACTAAGAATGAAGTCAGGTTAATAAACAGAATGGGATGACTCATGCTAAATTTAACACTCAACATTTGCAACAGCAGTTCTCTGTCTCTCTTTAGCCAGATTATGTTACCTACCTGGTTTGAAAATCCTAAAAACTTTAACTCCACATATTTAAGGCATTTCAGTTTAAAAATCTATAACATGAAAATAAGAGAATGCCAGACAAGTGTGTGATGTCTGCATGATTTTCTAAAACATTGCTTATGATGAAACTGCACTTAAATCTTTTGGAAATATTGAGAATTTCTAGAATACCCAAAAGGCAGTAGTATTGTTTGCCTAATCAGAAAGAAGCCAATTATCCACCCACTTTTAAAACAAGAACTTCAGTGGTAAAGTCTTTTCTCTTTGCAGCCATATTTCCTTAGCTGACAGGCACATCATTTCTGCTTTGTTACTAGTTTTGGTATCATTTGTATGGACTAAATCAGTGGTGTAGGAAGCAGAATTGCCAGCTGTGTGACAGAACAGACATCCCCACTGTCTTGAAATCTGTTTCATATGAAGTGTTACTGTTACCCATTTGCCACTGGCAAGCAAACCAAAAAGGTTTGGCAAAATGAGGCTGCTCAAGGAAGGTGGCTCTTCCAGATGCCAAAATGTGCCAGGGTGACTGTGGTGACTGAAGGAAGCACAGAAAATTTCTTTGCAAAGAAGAAACCCATTTTGGAAAGGTGACGCTGAATAGTCTGATCTACAAATGGATAACTGTCTACCACTTGTAGCTGCATGGGCATCACGGTCTGTAGGGTTGCTCTGGATCCCAGCTATGCCCTTCCTGCTATGGGATGGTGCTCCAAACTGGAGCTGGACTCTACCTATTGACACACTGATTTTTTACATGGTTTCAGAAATATACAGGCTTGGCTTGACACCAGTCTTCGGTCTTGCATGAGCTGTGAGATGGAACTCCATACATGGAGCAGAATAATTTGTAATCATCCATGAAAGCATATCCATGGGTAGCTCCTTTAAGTGTGCATTAGGAGCACTGGTTATGGTCATCCCTAGGTAAAAGATCAAGTTACAACAGCTGCAACAAGCTCCTTTACCTTGTCAGCCACCTGATACCTGCATGCACTCAGACAAGGGCAAAGACAAGGTTATGGTTAAAAAGCTTAAAGGAAAGCTGTTTCAACGATGTTGACATATTACTAGCTAGCAATTAACAGCAGAAGCTGCAGAAGGGTGAGAATAAGGCTCATATCTTCTCTGTTCTTCATTCCCTCATTCTATCCATTCATAGCTCTTCTTCCTCTTCCCTGTTTTCTCTCCTTGACCTTGGGCCTTATTCTGGCTACTGGAAATGCTCAAGAGGCATGCCAATGACAACTACTGGTCAGTTAGGTTTCCTCTCAGGTGGACACTACAGTGCATCACCTTCCTTGGCCACAGATTGTAGCCATTCAGTTGGAGGCTGATAGGACTATTTCAACCCCTTCTAGACAAGAAAACTTCTGCTCCTGGAGGAATATGTAAGGGGTGACAGTGTAAGAGGATGTGGTTCAGGTCCATGTAAAATCATACAGGAGAGCAGGATGACAGGAAAACTGTGAAGAACAGAATGATGAAAAAAAAAGAATGAAAGCAATGCAAACTCAGCTCAGCAAGGCAGGAAGAAGCAGTGGGCAGATACCTCTGGGAGCTGTGATGGTTATAGGATGCATCATGCCAATAGGAGGCAGCAATCCTGCTCGAGACACAGGCATTGCATTATGGTGGCTTAACAAGGTCAGTTTGGAGTGAAGATGAGCACATGGCAGAACCTACAGTTCTGCTGAGTAAGAGGTTTCATTAACTGGGAATGGTTCTGATGAATGTTACTGCTTATGAGAATAAAAGGCTCAAATGTTTGCTCTGCCATCAAGATGGTGCCAATGATCAATAACAACTTCTGAAAAAAAAGGTGGAAGGAGAGTGGAGGAAATGCTATTCAATACCACAGTGATAGGAACTGGCATTCTGGGCTTGAGCCAGAGGACAGAAGGGTGAGGTAGCACCCAGAGGGGGCACAGACTGCAAACATTCATCCAGAGATGCTGTCTCAGGGCTCCGAAACAACTGAAGGAACCAAGACTGTAGATGCTCAGTAACCAGGAAACCACAGTGACACTCCTGGGACACTTAAGCTGCAGAAGCTGCTGAGGCACTGAGCTCATCAAAGCCTCTGTCCCCAGCTTAGCATAGAGGCTTCTGCTCAGTAACATAGGATGAGACAAAAGACAAGCAATACAAGGCTTAAAGGAATCTAGACTTTCAGCAGTTCCAGGAACTAATCAGTGAGTTTTGAGCACACAGGGAGCCTTCAGGGACAGTTACATCTCTTTATCACTGGGACCATGATAAAAGCAGCAAAAAAGTGACCACTGACTACAAGATTGGATCCACAACTTCACAAGTTACTTAAAAGTATGTTCTGGAAGTTCCTGGCCATAAAAACTAGTGGGAAATCCTCCTTAATTTGCAGCAGAGTGCAGGGAAAACTTCAGGTACTCTTTTAATAGGTAATAAAGGCCTTGCCTTTCACACACACACCAGAGCACAAGAGTAGACTTAAGTCACTGTGGAGAAGAAACAGAAATGTTAAAAACACCATCCAGGATGCCGTCCCAGCTCACAGTCTGTCAGCCTGAGACCCTCTGACATTATATTCAGCCCTCCTAGGAAATACATCTGTATTAGGTGTATTTGGTAGTACAGGCAGTAAATGCAGAGATCTTTGCCCAACACAGCTGTGTAAATGGAATATTATCATATTTTTTACTCTGGTTATGTGTCTGGCCTGAATATGACACTTCCAAGTAGAGTGCCATTTTCCTAGAATGCATTACCAACTGTACCAAGTTTTGACAAATTATGATTTACACGAGTTTCCTATGGTAACATAGAAATATGGAGACTTGATACTGTTTGAGCATGATCTCCTCCTTGGATGGGGGTATATAGACATATCTCCATGTCCAGATAAAGACTGAACATGGAAATGAATTGTCACCATTTGGAAGAATTTAAAATTTGACAGTGTGACTGTAACCAATTTGTTGAAGAGACTTACATACTTTTTCATAGTAGTAGCAAAGAAAAAAGTTTTGTGATGCACTCAGAATTCATCATAAGAAGTCATACAAGAACATACTATTAAAGATAATCCAGATGTCACAGTAGCAGTTGGATGAATTTACAGGAGACTTTTCATTAACTCCCAGTTTTAGGAACTGACTGCTCAAGACACAGGGCTGACTAGGCTTCTGGGAATTCTTACATCCCATATGGGAGCAGGTGAGACTTGTGCACATAATAAAAACATGAAAATAAAGTTACAAATAAAAATTTACACCTGCTTTGGAGTTTTGGCTTCCAATATGGAATAGAGACAATCTACTCTGAGGCAGAGCAACTTTGACCTTCAGTCACTTGGTGAAAACCTTGAACTAGGATTTGCAGGTAGAAGTGCTGTTTTATCTGCAAAACAGGTCCTTCCTTAAGTAAATACCTGCTACAAAAATTCCACTCCCATGAGAAGAAAACAGTCTTTTAGCATTTGGGCTATAAAAAACCACTTTTTTTTCTGAAATGGGGAATATGATAGGGGCAGGGAGGTGCATCAGAACAGAACTGAATGCTGGTAATAATTTTGTTCAATACCCAGAGTCTTGAAATGTTGCAGTTTCAAGACCCAGCTAATCTACAACATTCTGCTTCTAAAGGAGATTCAGCCTTACTGACACAGATTGCCTTACAGTTCCTTGCATCCAACAGGTTGGGCAAAGACTTGCATGCACAACAAAAGAACAGCTGTGAGTGCCTACCTCAGGAGTCTCTCTGCTTTTTTGTGACACCACTGATGGAGATGAATAGCCCATATTAGATGAGATGCTAATCTGAAAAACCAGAAGCAAAGTTGTGTGTCCTGTGCACAGGTCATATTTTCAAGAAGGGGCCAACTATACAGCCTAGTGCTGGAAAAACTAACCAAGTCATTTCCTTCATGCTTAACAAAAGTAAACTTCCTCAGAAAGGTCTCTGGCCCCACATTATATGAGACAGGTGTGAGCAATGATCAAACTGAAATAATGTAAAACCACCCTGCTTCATGGTCTCCCAGAGAGTGCTGAGAAGAGAAAATCAGTGGCAAGAATGCCATCTGTTTAAACTGGTGATCCAGTTCCTAGGATGACATTGGCCTGCTCCAGCTGTACAACCTGGCCCTCAGAGAGGGCAGATGGAAATCCCTTGTTGAAAATGTTACTGATTGCTAAAATGAAAAGGATCAAAGACAAGCTCATCATTTGCCTTCACTGTAAGAGGAAGTTTCTTGGACACTGAACACACATGACAATTGTAAAATGTTTTCAGCCAATTTTCCCTACTAGTACCTATGATATGATAAACTTCATGGAGAAATACTGACTGCACCCTAGGATCAGCTTTCAGATCCTAAAATTTATCTCTACACTCTGTTGTCCTTGCCAAAGACTAAAATGGCAAGCCATTTATGAAAATAGAGGATCTAACTAGAGGAGTAAGAAAGTACATCAAGAGCCCCAGGGAGAGCTGAAACTGGAAAGTGTAATTTTTTTGTTCACAAGTAGCAGAAGTTACTCCAATTTGAAGTGAGGCTTCAAATTTGTGCCAGAATGGAGTACTCAGTGATAACCTCTTTACACTGTAGGCAGCAGATTCAGTAACACACATTTGCTCTTGTGATAAGATTTAAGATTCTAAAACAGACAGATCACTGTCAAATGTGCAAAGCTACCAAAACCCTTCCCTGCAGGCCAGAAGTCTTGGAGAACTGCCAGCTTCTTCGGGTCTTGATTACAGGTCAGGTGCAACAACAACCCTGGTCAGATGTTTTCCTTATTCCTAGACAGCAAAATATGAGTACTTGTGTCCTTATGCAAGTCTGCATGTCTGTGTAGGAGGGAGGATTGAAGGCTGCCAAAGAGGTAGCTCAGAAACTTTTCCTCATGTTCCTTTCTTACCCTAGGATTGAGGGCCTGATAAAAGAAATAGACAAGCAGGTTATGTACATTGCTGAAACAAAGCAAGATGAGTGCATTCAAATTATGCACTGAAAAATCAAGCACACTTAAAGCCACATCACTAAGCAGGAGAAATCACAAGTGAAGGAAATGATATTAATTTTCTGAAAAAAAAAACAAAAAAACAAACAAACAAAAAAAAAAAAAAACCACAAACAAAAAAACACCTAAACCAAGCAAGGTCCTCAAAAAAACAACAAACAAAGGGAAGTAAACCATATCATCACAAATGGAACTAGCAAGCTAAAAGGAAGTGCTCTGCCATCACCAGAGTTGAAAGGAGGAGCTTTTTTCTTGTTCTTTTCATAGGTATCTGAAGCAGGGAAGGGTGAGGCATGAAGTATGTGCTCTGCAGACGCTAACACAACTGAAACAGCTCCACGCTGCCTAAACAGCAACCTGAACATCTCTTGATTAGGGAGGTACAATTTTAGCAACTTTCACAAGCCTCCAGTAAATTAGGCCATTCAATTTCACTACAGGCAATGTAATTCAAATATTAGAAATACTCAAAAATTAAACACACATGAGAACAAACTTTATCATTCTACTCATAGGTCCACCCTAGGAATGTTGAATCTTTAAGTAAACTGGAATGGTAACTCTTAGGAAAGCTTGCATTCAAATTTAACAAACATATATACCAGTTTAATTGATAACAACCTGATGCTTATTATTTCCAAAAATAATATATAAAAGTTAAATTGCACGGCAGACCTCAAAAAATTTGAGAATATAACTTTAATTTGCAGACTCTTCTTCTGTCCTCTTCTGCTTCCCTGTCACCTTCCCCTATTAGGCTCTATCGCTGCTCTTACAAACTTTTCCAGCTCTCATTTCCTAACCTTTCTCAGCTTTCCTTCTTCATACTTGAAAGTACAGTTTGAAGTGGTACTTCCTCTCCCTTTTACACTGCCTGTAAGGCCAGAAACACTGATAGTTCAAGAAGAGATAACTCCCTTCTAATACTTCCTGTCATGAAGGCCTCCAGAAGAACAATGCAATAAAGTGTATCTGTTCCTCCAGATGTCAGATTATTAACCCCAAAACATCCCCGTTGTGAAAAGGAGCTTTCAGGGAAGGCAGAATATGTCTGGTGCAGACAAACCTGTTCATTAAACTGACAAATCCATCAAGCCTTTATTCAGCATATTGAAATTGAGAGTATTTCTGCCTTTGTAACCTGGCCAAAACTGTTTCCACTAAGAAAGTGGAATCGGGAACACCAACTCATATTTCCCAGATGCCAAAGTGATCCTGTTTCCTCCTACCTCACTTACCTAGTCTCTGCACGAAAACAGAGCTTTTCAGAAGGTTGGGCTTTTTACTTTGAGGCAAATATGAGCTCAGTTTCCAATAATGGGGGGAAAAAACAAAAAGTCTAAGAGCAGCTCATCAGGGAACATTTCCCTTTTTGTGATTTAAATATGATGATGGTCTAAGGAAATGCAGGCATGAAAGCATCAGAATTATGTTGTTCTTCAGTGCAACCCCTCTAAAAATTAAAACTATTTTATACTGTCTTTTACAGGTGACTTTCTATGTATTTCATTAGTAAATGGATTTACACAGTTACGCTACAACCTTGGAGACAAAACTGTCATCCTACAGACCCCTCAGAAGCTCCATGCAAATGGAAATACATGGTACTCACTCAATGCAGGAAGAGTTGGTAATGAAGGCTACCTGGACCTGGACGGCATCAACATTACTCAAAAAGCTAGTCCTGGAATGAATGCACTAGACACACACACAGATTTTTTTGTTGGAGGGGTGTCCTCCTTAAACCTTGTTAATCCAATGGCAGTGGAAAATGAACCCTCAGGTTTCACTGGTTGTATTCGAGAGATTGTTATAAACAACAGGGAACTGAAGCTTACTGTGACTGACCCCAAAGGTGGAGCCAACATTGGTGACTGTGATGGAACAGACTGTGGTTACACTGTGTGCAAAAACAATGGAACGTGTCTAGTTGAGAACGTAGGCTTTTCTTGTTCTTGCCCAAGAGAGTGGACAGGGACCACATGTGAACAATCTATTCACTGTTCACAAAACACGTGTGGGCCTCACGCGCTCTGTATTCCTCAACCTTCTTCATTTTCATATACCTGTGCATGTGCACTAGGCTGGACAGGTAAGTACTGCAATAACAAAATCAAATTTTATATAGCAAAGTTTGTTGGCAACTCCTACATTAAATACACAGATCCTTTTTATGGAAAAAGAGATCTCCAGTACAGTCGCCTTTCTTTAAATTTTACTACTAATCAAACTGAAGGCTTAATAGCATGGATGGGAAAAAGTGAAAATGAAGATAACGACTTCCTTGCCATTGGTCTTGCCAATGGAACTTTAAAAGTTGTGATTAATCTTGGAGAAAGTATCTCTGTTCCTCTAATGCATAGCAAATACTTCACCTGTTCTGTTGGAAGATGGCATTTCATTACTGTAGTTCAAAACCAAACTTGTGTTAAGGTTTATCTTGATGAGGAACTAATCCTTTTTGAAGATATTGACCCACAAAGGAAATACACTGCTTTAAACTATGATAGCATTTGCTACTTTGGTGGGTTTGAAATTGGCAGGAAAGTCAATACAGTCACTAGAGGGCTTTTTCAGAAAGAATTCATTGGTAAAATTAAAGATGTTGTGCTCTTCCAAGATTCTAAAAAGATTCAGCTAATGAAAGCAGAAGGGTACAATGTTTATGATGGAAATTCTGGAGATTAATTGAAAAAAACTGTCCAAGACTATTTTAAAAAATGGTAAAACTCCTTATCCTTCTGTTTATTGTGTTAGCTGGCAGTGTATGACTCAGCAACCAATGTAAGGAAACACTTAAAAAGTAATAAGGGACAAATTTATGTGGAGTATTAATAGCATACAAAATATGATCAACTGTTTTACTCCTAGAATTATTTATACTCTTTAGCATTTACTTTAAAATAATGGGAAAGTCTGCAGGCATTTGTTTCTTTATTGTGCTGAAAATAGTTTTGTAAACAAAGAGGTAGTGAAGCTCATAAAGCCACTCATCATTCAAGTGTTGTTGCTTTCTGAGAACAGACAACTGTTACCAGTTTCTCCAACTCTTAAATTTTATTAAAATGTTTCTTTTATAATATTAAGGTCAAGCGTAAAAACTGAAATTGGTGGGGGGAGAAAAGGTGTACTTGAGGAAAAAAGTGTATTTATTGCAGAGAATTTTTAAAATCCTAATAGCTATAACTACTTGTTAAGCCCACAAAGACTAATTAGGTAATGAAGTTGTTCTCCCTTTCTGTGTCCATCCTGTATGTATAGATGTAAAAGGGTAGAACTTAAGCCTCTCTTAAATCTGCTAAAATATTACACTTAAAGAATGATTTTAAGAACAAAAAATGTATTTAATTTTAGAGAGAGAAAACAGGCCTCCTGGTTTTCTCCAGCAGAGGTCTCCCCTATTTGACTACATGAAACCTTTTGGCTTTAACGATTTACAACTGGAATGTGGGAATGTGGCAGTCTGCCTACAAGTAACATTTATTCTTAGCTTAAAAATTAAAAAGTCCAAGAAATGTTTTGCTTTACCTTTGCCTTTCTGGCTTATATGCCCCTAAATGACATTTCAAAATTTTAAGAGACAGAGGTTTTGGTCATAGTAAACCAAATTTCTGTGAATATATTTTTCATTATTTTTTAATCTCAAAAGTAAATAGAACTGTTCATACATAAATACAAAAATCCCATTCCTTCTCAAAAAGCTGTGTTATCTTCTACTTTCGGAAGCAATAAAAAAAAAATTCAAGTTCTATTTTAATGCGCTTATACCAATAATGTATGATGGCATCTATAGTTCTCATTTGATTGCTGGCATAGTATATAGGTAAAATTATTAAATAAAAATAATAGTGATTGATTCCTATCTTTTCCTTTTTCACTTTACTATTGCTCAAAAGTACATAATAAACCATCACCTCCTTGCATGGAAATTCTCTGAAAGCAAGTCATCAGCATGTACCTGTTAGAAACAAGTAACTATTTTGGGGTGGAGAGGGAGGTGAGGATAAGGTGTGCATTATGGAGCAAAGGCCATAAGCACCTAGAACTGGGTGACACATATTTGCTTCCACATCACCATACTTAGTGTGTAGCAATGAAAGCACTGTAAAGTCAGTTACAGGTGACTTAGAGATAACTAAAGTGCATGGGAGCTACCCCCAGATGTTTTACTAAGCATCTGCAAACATCTTTGTGAGGTTCATTCTATCTTCTTCAGCTGCTCTGAGCCCTCAAGTCATCAGCCTGATGCAACAGTTTCTGCATCGTTTCCCAAAAGGCAGCTCATGAAGCCCACCTGGCATTTGAGCTGTCCCCAGATTCTTCTCTTCCAGTTTCTCTAAGTAGGGCCTTTTATGACCATGTGATGCTGGAGAAGGGAACATATTTAAGCTTTATCCTGTTCTCTCTGGGGCTTCTGGTGTACTGCCAGTTCCTGAGCAGTTCGCATTGCCTTTTGTGATCTGAGCAGTGATTCAATGTAAAATAAGGAACGAGCAATCGGAGCACTTCCAGCTAACACAAATGTTGGAAGGAGAGTGACTGAAGGCCATGGAGAAGTAAAATCCTTTATTCCTGTAGTAGCAGGATTTATTCTCATTACACTAACTCACATCCTAGGAACAAATCCTGGAGACTGTTGCTGTTTGTTAATTTAAACACTCAACAAAACTCTCCCTCAAGAGCTCTTTTACTGTGGTTCTCTCCAGGTTTTACATACACAAGGCAGGCAGCAAAGCACTCAGCAAACTTGAAAAATGTTTACATATTCTTTTAAACAAATTATTTCTGGTAGTTCTGGCAGAAAGCATTCCCATCCCTTCCATACAGGCAGTTGCAATTTTCACTGCTTCCAGTTTATTCTCAAAGCAGAGATGGATGCACATGTGAGAGGCAGATAACCAGTGGACTTGGAGTAGGCTACTTTTGAATGGATTGAAACAAAATCTTCACATGCAGAGCTGTCAATTTAAAACTTACTCCAAAAATGAGAACAATGCTTTGGTGCACTGCTTTGCCTACAGAACTCTGGTGTAAATATTTAAACAACAAAATACATGTATAATACTACCAGATATAGTCAATGGCACTACTGCCATACAGACCATGGAATTAATTAGGAAAAGACTAATTTCATTTTAAAGATGTTTGAATATTTGTTTTAGGTACTGAGGATTTTTTTTTAATTAGTCTTCCCAACTGTGAGCCTAAGAAACATCACTTAATAAAAGTCTACCACCTCATTTATCCAGAGCAAGATTTTCAGCCAATTTGACCATGAAGATACTTGCAAGGTATACAGTAAAATTTTACCTTAAAATATATTCATAATTAAAACCAACAATTAAGGTGTTGTTAAACTGGGGAAACCTTTCTGGAAAGAAGCAGCTTTTCTACAGCAAAGTGCAAAATGCTCTGTCAGCAGCATAGTAAGGTTGTGTACTGGAAGTGGAAAAACATAACTCTGAAAACTGGAACAATAAACCTCAGTTTTTCTTTTTACGGTGGAGTGTTTTTGTTGTTTCTGACAGACTCAACAAGATATCCAGTGTATTTTGTTAAGTATACTCTTCAGTGTAAGAGTAGGTGATTTGTTTTCACGTTTGCATGTTGTTTGGCATTGCTGGATGGTAGTCCACAAAATACAAAGTTACCAGAAGTCCCAAAGGTACAAACACTTCTGCCCTTCTCCCCCCTCTTTGTTCTCCAAAACGCAAAACAAACCGAGCCATGAAGTGTACAACAAATGTGCCATTCTGTGACTCAGCCTTCTATATTCATTTAGCCTACAGTTTCACAGCTATGAAATCAAACACACACAGTATGTGAGAAAGTTTTATCATTTTAGAATCAAAATATCCCTTAAAATATTTACATTTTACAGTAGAAAGGATAGCAAAACACAAAGTAATGTACAAGCTTAGGTATTCAAGTTTTTGAAGCATGGAAAATGGTGGGAGAAATGAATTTACTACTACAAATCATTTTCAAGAATTTAGGTTAGAAATGCTTTCTTATTAAAACAAGTGCAGTTTAAAGCAGTAACATTTGAGCAGCTCAGCCTTCCAATTTCTGGTCACAAACTGCTTCAGATGCTTAGGAAATACTTGAAATATAATATAATGAAATACACTTGAGTTTTTTATTGTACTACTGAATAATTTAAAAAAAAATCCCAAACTCTTCACACCACTGAGCATATCATGTTTTGTTGTAACGTGTGGATTCTGAGGCTTTGCTGCAGTCTTTAAAAACAGTGCAATTTAAAAAGAAGGTTATTGTATGAAAACCACCTTTAAAATTATCAGAGCATCTTAAAACAGAAGAGAGCACAAATTACCAAAGGCAGCAACTATATTGCAGACTTGACTAATGCCAACTTCCTCAGCTAAGAAAATTCCTAAGCCTTTATTGCATATTAATAAAAGAAATCTTTAAAATTTTGAATATACAGCAATGTAAAATTTTTAAAAATATTAAACTCCTACTTCTAGCGACAGTTGGTATAATGAAAAAAAGGATGAGTATTGGTACATCAAGTGGTACCAAAACACAGACTTGTTTCTGCAAAACACCAACACGGAATAAAAAAGATGGCACAATCCTAGCAGGCTCTTTTTTTTTTTTTTGTCATACAAAGTTTTACAACATTACTCTAACAGTTTATTGAAATAGGATTTTAAAAGACTGCCTGCATCTTTTTACCTTTTGCTTTTAGTTCTGTCACTGTGGTCCCTATGTCTCTCCCTGTTCTTTTCACTTTCTCGTTCTCTATGCTTGTCTTTGCTTTTCTCCCTCTCCTTATCTTTTTCATGAGCCTGTTCATCAGTTTTAGGCTTCTCTGTCTTTTTTTCTGGATTTCTAGTCTCTCTGGGGCTTTTTCCATCAGCAGCTCTATCACTGTGTGGAGATCGCACTCTTTCTTTGTCTCTCTGTCCTTCTTCTCTACTCTTCCGCTCTCTCTCTTTTTCCTGGTTTCTGTCTCTGCGCCTGTTTCTTTCAGAATCTTGCTCCCAGTATTTTTCGTTGCTCCACTCTTTTTCATGTCTGTCCTTTTTTTGGGGATGGGTTTCACTGTAAAGTCTTTGTCGATCATTTTTGCCTCTATTGAACCCTCTCTCCAAATGCTGTTCTTCTCTGCCCCAAGGATCACTGTGGCGTCTTTCTGGTCTCCTACTGTCTTTACTCTGAAAAAAATTTTCTGGTCCCAAAAATCTTGATTGTTTGTGAGCCACCGGCAGCCCTTGTGCAATGGGTCCGGCATACTGTGGTGGCTGACCTGATAAATGAGCTACTGGTGGCCATGGCATCATTGGATTTTGAGGAAAACCAAAGCCAGGAGGAGGAAGAAGCGGAGGTGGTAAATGAGGAGGAAATCCAAACATAGGGTTGTTTTGTGGAGGGAAGTTATGAGGTGCAGGAGCCTGAAACTGAAATCCAGGTGGATTAGATTTAGGATGCTGAAAATTCTGCTGTGGAGGTCCAACAGATGAGAAGCCGCCACTTGCAATAGGGCTTGGGACTTTGGAAATAAATTCAGAACGAGAAGAGTTTTCAGTTTCAAAATGAGATGAAGTTGTGGCTGGCCCTCTTCTAAATGAATTCACTGTTTCAATGTTTTGCATCAGTGCATCTTCCTGTGAGTGTTTAGTATCTTCTGCTTGTGATGCAACTGTGTTATCTGCTTTAGCTGCAGCTGAACTGAACTGTGTTTCATTGGTTTGTGCATCACTTTGATACAGGTTTAAGCCCCCTTCTCCAGAAGGCTGTTTATTCTCTGGCTCTCCTTGATCATTTCCTGAAGCATTTTGTCGGTCTTCATTTCTGCTAACATCTCCGTCCTTGCTTTCTGAAATACTCGTCTGCTGGCTTCGACCAGCTGCCTGTCGGGGGTCTCTTTTAAGATTAATAAATGGTGGTGATTTAGAGGTATTAGCAGTGGTACCTTCAGCAGAGCCTACATTAACATTGTTCTCATTGGGTTTTTTTCCTGAATTTGATGAGGAAGAAAAGCTGGAATTTGTGCTCCTTCTAACTTCCTGTGCAACACTATCCTTTTCTGGTAACTGTCGCTTTGGGTCATTTTCTTTACTTTCTTCAGTTTCTTTATTCTGTGACTGAGCAGACAAATTTGCTAAAAATGCTTCTGTGGAGACATCTGGAGGTTTTCCCTTAAGACTCAGCCCTATCAAAGAACCAGTACTTCTTGAAGAACTTGAGGTCCCTACAGCTGCTGCATCCACAGTTACAGCAGCATTAGTGGATTCTTGAGTATCATCCAAACCAGTCTTTGCTTCACTAACTTCAGCAGTTACATCAGCAACATCCATGGTTTCTTCTTTCAAGGTTGCCTGTTCATTTAATAATGGTATGTCTTCACTAGGACCTGCTTCTGACTTGCTGTGCTCATACACCTGCCCTGTCGTACCCAACAGGCTTTGAAGAATATCATCCACTGGCAATGGTTTATTTGCCAGCTCCAGAGTAGAAGGCTGGTTTTCCCATCCAACCAGGACTCCAGGAAGAAACCTGAGAGGCTTTGGTGGTTCATGTTTGGTACTTTCCACCAACGGTTCAATAACTGCTAGAGCATCATCTGTATTAGACTGCTGTGGTTTATTTCTCTGCTTGTGTAGCACAGTTGTGAAGGAATTAAAAAAATTATTTTCCTCTTCTTCTTCTACTGCCAAATCATGATGAGAGACTTCAGGTTTGCTTGGCTTGCTTTTCTTCTCTGGTGGCAAGCTACTTAAGGTACTTTCAGCAGCTTCATCTGCAAAACTACTGGCAACACTTGAAACAGCAGTAATCTGCCTCTTCATTTTCTGGCGAATTATCAATCCCAGTAATAAATTTGGTCGATGTATTTCAATCCCTGTACAAAATTGTAACAGCAATTTATCATCTCTTTGTATTTTGGTTAAGGTAATAAATTTAACAAAAATAACCCCATACACTTACAATGTACTGTTGAAAGTAATAATCTTATGATATTTGAAATGGTTCTGCTTGTCATGTTAAACATTAACAATATTTAAAATAATAAAAAGATGTATTTCCAATATTAAAATTAAGACTTCAAGCACTGACAATTAAAAGTGTTTCAAGTACACTGTAACTTCTAAATAGAGAATACAAGACAGTTATATAGGACATCTAATCTCATCAGAAACAGAAGTTAAACAGCATGTTAGTCTAACATAGCTGCAACATGGTAACAATGGTAGCAAGCTATAATAGGAAAAAAAAAGTATACAGAACACTTGCAAACACAATGTCTCCTCATCAATTTTTGTTAGACATCTTCAAAGATTTACCAAGAGGAAATTTCAGAAACATTTCCCTCATTCCAGGAAAGGCACTGTGTTTCAAGGCACACTATTACCTATCTCTTCACTATTTATTTTGTTCTGTATAATTGCAAAAAAATTATGAGTTGTAACTCATTCTCTATTCATTTTGGCTCTGCCTATCTCAAAAAGAGAGATCATCTACAAATTTTTATAACCAAGATAAATTGATTCAAAATAACTCAGGTGTGAGCAGAAAAACTGAGAGCCATTTCCAGACCTTTTCTTCCTTGCCCATATGTTTTAAATTTTCAATGAATTTTTGGTAAGGAGCTTTGGAACACTTTAGAAAAAAGGTTAGTACATTTCAAGTAATGAAAAATACTATTTTAAATTGAGAGTATCAATTTGGAACTCATGAATTCTATCATAGTCCACTTGTGTGACTGAGTTTACTGACATTGAAACCTACAAAGCCACCAGTATTAGAGAAAGAGTGTAGCAGACATTAAACAAGGCTGTACACACTTATTTTTTCATCTTTGAAATATTGCAAGGTCTTTTTAAGGAAACTAATATAATAATACTATGGAAAACTCATCATATATTTGAACAAAATAGTTAGCATTTTAAAATTTTGTTTCTTCTTTCATTTCTGTTGCCAACTTCTTTAAGTAGCGTTATAATAAAGTTCCAAATTCCAAGCTGTACTTACCAGGCCCATCAAAAGGCACAAGATGATGAGGGACTTTATCTGAGGAACCTAAAGGGATGAGGTACAAATCTTTCACTTGCTTCATATTATTGGCTGCTACACCATAACGTTTTCTACTGCTGAAATAGGCGAACAACAATGCATAGGAGATCTGATCCTCTTCAGTTACTGGGGTAAAGCGGACCACACAGATTTCCTGTTTACAAGAAGACATAAAAAGATGGTCAAGTATATTTTTCTGTGAAATGTTTGGGTTTTTTTTTTTTACTGACTGCTCTTTATTTAAAAGACCAGTGCTGAGGAGAAAAAGCTATGCCAAAAAGGCAAAAAACAAAAGAGGAGACAGAAGGAGCAGAAATATGGACAAAAATAGTTCAGAATTAGATAAAACAAACAGAAAGCACTTAGGATGAAAAAATTAATTGAAGTGCATGACAAAAGAGACAATATTTTTAACAGCCAGCTCAATAACAAGAATTAGGGAAGTCTGCCAGCTTCCAATGAAGTATTCAACTCCCTGCCCTTAACATTACTAGAAAGCTGCATTTTGTAGTCTGCTGTGTCCAAGATATCCATTCATAATAGTGGAAGACCAGTCTTCAGATCCCAGAATTATGCCCAAAGCCCAGCTCAGGAGTTGATGATGCTGATGCTGTTTAATGGCTGAATGAACAGCCTGGAAGTTTGGCCACCTCTGCAAAACTGAGATGGCACCTATGCAGGGGCAGTGATGCACATGCTGAAGGGCTGGTGGCCATTCAGAGGGACCTCAGGAGGCTGAAACAAAGGCTGACCTTTATCAATGTCAGCAAAGGCAAAATGCAAAATTTTGTATTTGAGCTGGAGAACCCCATGCACCAGGACTGGCTGGGGAACTGGCTGGAAAACAGCTTGGCATACAATGATGTGAGTGAGGGTCCTGGTGGACAAGCTGAATATGGTGATGCATCCATGTCAAGAAGGCCAACTGCAATCTGGGTGTCAGAACCAAAGTAGCCAGCAGACCAAGGGAAATGGCTATTCCTTTATATCCAGCACTTGTGAGACAGCATCTGGAAAAGACTTCCTAGTTTTAGGTTTCCCACCACAAGGACAACTGGCACACACTGGGACAAGTCCAGCAAAAAGCCACTGAGATGGTTTTGCACAATGTAACTCTACTGAAAATGAAAGGGTTACACTTGAGATATGAAGTGGTATCCAATCATTCATGACAAGTTACTGTGCCAAAGAAAGACAAGTATTCTCACACAGCAAATGACAGTTTAAGGTTAGATAGGAAGAAAATAAATGCCAGCAGTTGTCATCCATCCCATTCAACATAACCATGAGATATTCATAACGTTCACGTATTTCAGAGAGGAAAAAAAACAAGCATCTTTACAAAGAGTAAGATGCATAATAAACAGCAAGTCTTCATTACGCAAAATTCTTACCTTGGTCCCTGAAGCTTTGATTTTTTCTACATAATCCCAGACAGTGTGGGGAGATATCCTGCCACCTACTTGAATGCTATCAGGCAAATCCTATGAGAAAGGACAACAGAAATGTGAATCCAACATAAATATTGTGGTAAGTCCTTCATTCAGTATATGTTTCATAAATTCAAAATATACTTAGTTCTTTTATTTCTTAAATTATAATTTAAAAATATCAGTAGAAGTTATGACAGAGGGAAAAATTCAAACTTTAGACCTTTAAGATAACAGTGCAAAGTCAATGATATGTACTAAATTAGTTATCGTTCAATACTGAACATCTATACCTTGCCAAACTATTCCTTCTGGTAACACTAACTGCAAACATAACTGTACTGTGCTCTGGAAAGTTGATGCATCCTGTGTAGCTGTCATGAAGGAAAATTGAGCCTTACAAGCTCTCTGATCCATATTTTGTGACGGGAAGACAACTATTATAAGCAGTTGCATGCTTTTATTGTCTCTGAGACACAGAAGAGAATGTTACATAAACTTCTTTTTTAGAGACAATTTAGTCACAATGCAAGGTTAGGACCAGAACTGCCACCAGACAGGCAAAAAAATAAACTCCATTACGCAAGTTTCTGTTACAGATGGGAAGATGAACCAGAGGTTCATGTAATGAACAACGCTTGACTTACAAATATAGACCTTAACCTACCTCCTCCCACAAGTACTTTATTCAGTAAAATGATCATGCATCACTGTCTTTCATCATTATACTATTATTAGCCTATAAGGTAAACAAGTTGGTAAAATTAATAAATGAATTGTTCATTCTTTGCAATAAATATAAATACCTCTGTTAAATATTCAAAGGAGCCAGAAACTGGATAAGCCTTAATAACGAACTTTGCTACTGAAGGCATATTGATAAAGCCCTTCCAGATGAAATTCAGGCGTGCCAGAAACAGACTTTCACATTCCACAGTACCTGGTGTTTCTGACCTAAAAAAATGCAAACAAAAATCCATTTGGCTTACAACATGATATATCATGCAAGACAGTGTAAATCACCATTTTTCTTTATCACAGAAATGCAGTATTATCAAGAATTTTCTTTTTCAGTTAGGCATACTTGAGGGTCAACAAAAAGAGACCAGCAGACAACCATGTTTCTCATTGTCCAGTGGAGTAGCTCTGTGGTACAGGAAGGACAGTCAGATAAGCAGCACATTAGTTCACTAATCTATCTTTTGAAAACAGAGGAGCTGTTTAGACTGAGAATTATCAATTGTTACTGAAGAGGACACAAACACATACAGGTGCTGCAGAGCCAGCAAGATCTTCCCCTGCTACAGGGAGAAGATGACAACACACTGCCTGCCAGCCTGTACTGCTTTCCTATCTCCTACGTCTTGTGCCACCACTGTCTGTCCACCACCTGAATGCCTATGTCACCCTACTCCCTCCTTGTCCCACAAACTAGCTGCTTGTGTCTTTTTACCTATGCATCATCTCCACACCTCCTGTGAGTGCCTCCTCCCAGTTCCACCTATACAAAACCATTTTTGCTCCTTTTGAAAAAAGCCTCAGTTTTGTCAACAAAGCAGCAGAAAAAATTAATGGGATGACTTAAATAATTTCACAGGAGAATGCTTCTCAACCAGAGTGTTTCCTTAGAAAAAGATTACACATTTCAACATTTCCCAACATGTTGCTATCAAAATATACTAGGCATGCCATTAGCAGTTTTAAGCTGCCCAGTAGTACCAGATATTGTGCTGTTACAGTAACAGGGTAACCTATGTTTATTTTTGTCTATACTGGAAATTACCTTGAATCTGCTGTAAGCTATTCAAAAACCAAAGTTCACTGTCCTTGGTAAAAGATCACACTGTCCTGATAAAGGCATAATTTCAGCATGAACTCTGGTCAATTCTAAATAATTGGAAGTTGGTGTTTTTCTAGAAAAGCTTCCTTCAAACCAGAAAGAAACAGCCTCATAAACTGCAATTTCTTTTTTAGCGAGTAGCAGAGTAGAAGAAAATGAAGAGAAGGCTGACAGCAAATACAGCAAAACATCAAACAAGCTGCTGTTACCCATCACTCCTAGAAAAGCACTACTTTAGAATTTGAAACTAGCCTGATTTTTCAGTGTAAATGCTCTGTCTAGAGCAATCTCAAATTCCCTGAATTTATATATACACATATACAAAGGCACATTTACTTAAATGCAGCATCATACATACTACATGCCTTAACAGCAAAAGGCAATATGAAATCCATATACTGATTTTTTTGTAATATGAACTCTTTTTAACCTTGTTGCACCAGAAAACATTGTTTTTTGGGGAAAAGTAAACTATGTGGTAATTAGAAGTTTGCAATGACAACAATATATGTAGCATTATGTATATAAATGCACATCATTTACTCCAGCAGAGAACTCCGTTCTTAAAATGTGTACAACTTCAAGTACCCAAATGGATTTATGAAATGCTATTTAAAAAGTAGCTTTAGACATAGCAGCTTAACAAGATTAATAATGTCTTTCATTTAAAAATACTGTTTCTACAGTTTATATTACTTTGGGAGAGGTGTGAATGATTTCGATGAGTCTTGCTTCTCATCTTCCAGTAATTCTGAAGCTAAAATACTTGATGTGGAGGAGAGTGCATCCGCAATGCTCTCTGCTTCATTGTCTGACTGCTTCCGTGCAACCCCCACAGACACTTTCACTTTCTTTGCAGAGAGGTCATCAGTAGGTGGTGCCATTCGGCCTGCACAAAGGCAAGTGCAACAGGTTTCATTTTTTATTACAGAAACAAAAAGAGGACTTCCTCTGAGCACAAGGAAAACACACCAAAAATACTACATATTGCCATTGAAGTGGGATAGGATAAGAAACTCACATACTTTATGCATATTTATATAAGGTATAAATTAATACACTGTGTATGTTTATACAGTATTAAACATAAATTTGCCACTACAATGGCATAGGATAAAGAAATAAGGAATGAACAGTAGCATGTACATCCACTATAGGGATTTCTCTCTCTGAAGCTGATTTTTTTTAAAAAGAAGACAAGTTTATGCCAGCAGACTATCCTTTTAATAGTCTCTTTCGTAAATTATGAAGTAAAACACTCCTTCCATAACTTTGTCAGGAAACTAAGTAAAAACCCACATTTATTTAAATTCTTGAGATTTATGATTGGAAATTATAGGAGCATGATCTATTTATTTTCATGTGCTTTCTCAAATTACCTATGCAGATTTTGCAGTTTAGATCGAAGAGATGATTTTTATGTTGACTTGTGGTGTCTGGAGATGCAGATTCGTTTATTTCTTTATCCTTTTCAGCTTCTTCTGACTTCTCAAATAACTTTATATTAGGTTCCTAAAAAAAGTCAAACACATTTCAGTTAGCATTTTTTTTATCCCTCTTCTAATATTCCTAATATCGCTTAAAAGTTTTGTGGTGGTTTCCTCCCTTCAGACATAAACTTCCTTCACAAAATCTACAAATGCATTACAATAACTAATTAGTATTCTCAAATATCACAGAATGAACTAGGTTGGAAAAGACCTTTGAGATTGTCAAGTCCAACCTATGACACCTCCTCATCAACTAAACCATGGCACTGACTGCCAGGTCCAGTCTTTTTTTTAAACATGTCCTGGCACAGTGACTCCACCACCTCCTACCTCTACCTATCTACCTCTGGGCAGATAATTCCAGTGCCCAATGACAATTTCAGTGATGAATTTTTTTTATTTTTTTTTTTTATCTTTAGGTAACATTTAGAATATTTTCTAATTTCTACTTTCTGTTTTCTATTACTTCATCATAAAGTCACAGACACAACATAGAAGGAAAGAAATCAACAAAATCACCAGGCCAAGAAGCCAGTAAAGATAAAAGAAAAATTAAACTCAAACCAGACCTAACAGGTAATTATAGACCTGAACGACAAAATCATAAACAAAACACTTTATGACCATGTTGTCTATGAACTAAATACACTGTAGTGCCATGATTTCTTTTCTACCTGAATTTCCATTACTTCCTCTTGTTCTTTCATTGGTGTCTCACTTTCTATTTCTATTTCTCCTTTGTGAGTTATTTTTGTGATAGGTCTTCTTTCAACCTCCCTCTGTTCTTTCTCAATCATTTCAATTGTCTGTGAAAACAAGATGTATAATTATTCAAATACAGTAAAATTTGGAAATCCAGAAATATAAGAGGTAACATTATTGCAATTAGGAAACCCTCCAGGAAGAAAAGTAATACATTCTTATTTTGCAAGTGACAAGTAGCCTCATAAAGCAAACATGCAAGCAGCCAGTCCAACTTTTCCTACAGTGTAGCAGCAAGTAGTTACCAGGCATGTGTTTAAATAAGTTATGAAGCAAACGTTCAACACTAAATTAAAATACTGGTAATTCTGATTTCCCAAGAGCTGAAGAAAAAATACACCCATTCTTTTCCCATAATAATAGGGACAAGGTAGGATATAAATATATGCAGATTTGTATAATTTTTCAAGTGCTTGTTTTTTAATACATAAATCTAATGCTTCACCTCAAAAAAAATTTTAAAGGTATTCTTAAAAGTAATGGAGATGCTAATTCTGATCAGCACTGCTGCTTTGCTTTCTTCCAATAAAAAATATAAGCCATTATTTCTAACATTGCCTCTTAAAGCACATTTCCATTTCTTACACCAGGAAGGGGTTGTGTTGGCTGTCTTAAATATCTTAAGCCTGATTTACTATGGAAACAAGGATCCTATGATTGCTTTATCTGCCTGAAAAATATCAACATACTTTTAAACATCTTGGGAAAATAAAAAAATAAAAAAAATAGTAAGTAGCAGTCTCAATGCCTTGCTGAAATAGTAACACGAAAAATACCGTCAAACGATACATTGCTATGTATTTTACATGCTTCTAGAAATTTTGAAGCATTTCTCTGAAATAATTAGGAAACTTAGGCAATTTTTTGAGCAGCATACACTTTTGTTTGGAAGATATTTCTCATAGTAGTGGAATAGTATTTTGCAAGGTCTGTTTTCAGAATTTCCCTGATGTTTATAAAAAATGAATGTAAAAAAGATCCACAAAAAATGGGCTTTGGATAGATACAGAATAAACAAGCTTTTCATTCTTTATAGGCCTTTGAAACAATTTCAAGATAATCAGCAACTGTTTTTGCACAGAAAGTAGCAAAAGTTATCATGACTCATAAACAGGTCTAGCCACAATGCGCAGTGACAAGGAAAAATCACAGAATAATTACTACTGCAATGCACAATGTGGTCTCTGAAACAGCATCCCACTCTACCTTATCAGTTATTACCAAACATTCATTCTGAGCACACAGATGAATTTACACTACCCAAATATCGTGCTTTTAGGTTCTATGATGTGGAATATAAATACCAAACATTCTGTCAACATAAATCCACATTTTGGAAACTACAAAATTTTTAATGGCCATTTCCAAGCAGCTGCAGGTATCATTGGACTAAATGCACAATAAAAGGGGCAATGTCTAACAAAAAGGCATTTTCTGTAAAACTAATACCGGTCCTCTTATTCCTGTTTCTCTTTCTAAACTGTCAGCACAGTTTTAGAGAGTGACTTTCTGTGTCCAGAAGTCATGCTTAAATTAACCTAGCAAACTTCCTACACTTTCTTGGGGTTTTTTTGTTTGTTTGTTGTCCTTTTACGCTGCTTTTCCAACTGGCAAATCAGGATTTCAGCTCTGGATTTACTTCTTGGGGACTGATTTGTAACGCTTCAGCAGTAAGTTCAAAACAACATCAGTTTGCTTTGGTTGGTTTGTCGAAGAAGATCTCTCTCCCTGTTTAAGAAACTGGTGTTTATAAAGCTCCAGCAACAGCTTTAAAATCTTGTGGAAAATAAGGACAAAGAAGCCTTCACTCTTGAGACAGAAAAAAGAAAGAGCAAGCAGCAAAAAAGTTGCAAGGCAAAGGAAAGTTCATGGTTTTCTTTTTTCAGAAACTGACTACACTTCTTTCACTTCTGTCCTAACAACATCTTTGGGTTTTCAATATTAAATTATAGACATCCTCCTGCTGCTTGGTCAGAGCTGCTTTGTGCAATCCATTTTGTTCTTTCTGCATACACTTAACCTGCAAATAGAAGTTAAACATGCTTAGGATGTAAAATAAACTACATAAGTTGACAAATCTCACATGTCTGTTTTCTCTCTGTCTCCAAGCAGCCAGTTCTTTCGAAGCCAGTTCTTCTGGGCTCATTTTTATTAGATGGTCTGGAGTTACCTCTCCTTTCAGTACTTTCTTAAATAGTATCTAGAAGAAAGAATAAAAGTAACTATTGCTATCAAGACAAAAACAGCTTGAAGCAGGAAATAAATCAGAGATGTAACATGCAACATGCTCTGTACAGTTAAATAGAGTGTGTGGGTTTGTAATTATCTCCACTGCAGGAAGCAGTACTTGATTTTACAACATAAAAAGCTTAATTCCAGAGCTCCATTTATTCTACATAACAATGTATCTACATATACCCTTAGTGATCAAGGGTATAATTAATTGCTGTTTCATAAGAGAAAGAGAGTTTATGCCCACTGCAGCAGTAACTCAGACATTTTGTTGTTTTTTTCAAAAGGTGCAAATCCTCTGCATCACACAAAAAAGAGAAGAAAGTATCAAAGAGGATATATGTGCTTCTTGACTAAATGAATCCTAGGGTAAAAAAAAAGACAACCAACTAATTTAGCAGTATGAGCAAAGAGAAAACAGAGGTTAGTTATCAGATAAAAGTTAACAGAGAAATTCTTAAAATTTGCAGTTGGCTAACTGTAATAGCAAAATACTATAAACAAAGCAACTTGATCAGAATAACTGCTAAAGGACAAAAGACAGAAGCTGAAGACATATGATATTGAACAATGGGCTCACAGAAAGCAGAATAGAGAGTGAAGACCAAGCTTGAGAAATCTGGGTGTGAAAAAGCACAGTGAGAAGATCCTGGACAGAAAAACAGTAAGTGGAGTAAACATCAAAGAATTATGGGGGGAACAGAAACATCTAAATAACAGATCATAGTAAAGACAAACACAAACTAGGCAGCCTGTATCTACCACACTTTAAAACTGAACAAAAAAAGGGAACAAGGAGTTGGAGAATTAATAATGGAGAAGAACACAGAGGACACTGAGTGCCCAAAGAGCAAACAACATCAAAAAAACAAGGAAACCTAAAAAAACTCCCCAAACAGGTTAAAGTGCAGAAGGATTGCTAATGTTTCTACATTGAAGACTGTTCCTTTATTCTACAGCAAATCAATGATTTCTGCAAAGGACAAAAGACAAATCACACATACA
Organism: Lanius collurio; assembly: GCA_020086605.1. Lineage (NCBI taxonomy): Eukaryota > Metazoa > Chordata > Aves > Passeriformes > Laniidae > Lanius > Lanius collurio. The sequence goes on along the minus strand of JACBWW010000001.1, from coordinate 22,409,126 downwards.
TTATTTTTAGGATCTTTCAGATTGAACATTAAACTTCTGTATTTGTTCTTATACTTTGCATCAGTGTCACGAAAAAAAGAAAACAGTTCTCTTTCAATCCTTGTGGCAACTTTTGCTGCTCTCTCCTCAGGAATCTTTAAACTGGAGTCTGTCAATCTGTAAGAGAACACAATGGCAAAAATTACAAAATGCATCCAAATAATAAACAGCTTTTCCTCTGCCTTCCAAATGAAAATATTTATAAACACAAATTAATAATTTAATTTCTTAATATATCTTTACCTTTTCATCAGAATTTCCTTAAGAGATTGCTTAACACTTTGTCTTATCTGATCAGCAGAAGGTTTGGAAGCTGGCACAGCTGGCAGGTGTGTTGCACTAATGGATCCTTTTTCATTTTTCTTTTTCTTAACTTCTTGTTTCTCATGCGTACCTATCAAAACACAGTTAAAAATTGTAAAATACTGAAGTAACTTTATAAACTTTTACTGCTGATGGAATTACTTTCATGAAGTTTTAGTTTTAAACTGCTAAGAACCATCAAGAAGGAGCAGACTCCAGGATGGATGGTTTGTGTTTGGTTGGAGTTTTTCTCTTCTTTGGTTTGGATTTCATGTTACTTAGATTAATACAGAATAAAAACTTCCTTAGCAGAAACAGGGGGGTTGCCCCTTGACCTACAATATTTTCTTCTACACTAAACCAAGATGACCAATGCTTATTAGCTTAATCTTAAGTATGATTGTTGACTCTGAATTTTTGTAACAGCATAGATTAATTTTTCAATGAATGAACTGAGAAATAACACACTATGAAGCACATATAAGCATAATAAGCTTTACTTTAAAATACTGTTTTATATTAATCTTAGCATTTCTGCATCAGTTAGCCATCAAAATTATTTCAATTATCTCATCTTCTGATTCAGGTAACGCTCAAGGTCATTATAAGTTTTGTGTCATACATAATACAAATAATGGATAAGTCTAATCAAACTAAAATCATTAAAGCCAAATTACTAATTTTCAGAGGGTCAACTGAAAGCTCAGTTGTGTCAGCATGTGAACAGGTCACTAATTTTGAGTGGTACCCTTCTATTAAGGAAAGCAATGGGAAATAAATAATATTAATTTTTTCATGTTATACTCAGAAAAAAAAAAAACAAATTGAAGACTGATAAAGATTTCTAGAATGCATCAGCATTGGCAAAAGACCAGAAAAGCTAAATTATATATATTTTAGACAAAAATTAAAAGCTTAAGTTCCAGAGTAAAAGACACAGTTCTCACACAAAATCTCACTAGCTTTGCTGCTGAGATTTCAGTCCCAAATGACAACAACTTCACATTACAACGATCTGAGAAGAAAAACCCTTCCTAGAAGGGAGCTGGGGAGAGGATGGAGGTGTCTGTGAGGGAAAATACGTCCCTTCAACTTTCAAATGAAGTTTAGATGAAAATCTGATTACTCAGCAAGCAATATAATGTTCCCCTTTGAAATGAGTTTATAAAATTATTTGTCAATTTGTACAAAAGACAACAGTAAGTCAAAATATAATTTGTACAGCACTGAAATCAGTTATATATATATATATACAAAGCATTTCACAGTAGTTTATGAAAGAGTGTTTCTAAGTCTCCTGCAATGTAAAATAAAGTTTAATACAAAGAGGTTGGTGTACTTTTTCTCCCACTTTTGATTATGTGAGCAACCTCTACTATTGAAACAGCTAACACACATCTACCTAGGTCACATTTACCTACTAAATGAAACTTAAAAAGAAATGAGAAATAAAGATCATAAATGTTATGGGAACAAACAGCTCTTCAGATCATCATCACTTCTACTATGGAATATGATTTGAAAAACTGATGCTGTAAGGAAAGTTATCACCCTTTACTGTACATAGATGTGAACTGCAGCATGGAGGACATCCCCAAACATCAGTACCTGATTTTGTGGACCTTTCCACTGTACTAACGGATTCTTTACTTATTTTTTCAATTTTATCTTCAGGGGACCGCCGAGGAATTACAGCAGTTTGTGATCCTTTTCGAGCAGGAACATGCTGCCCTTTTTTAGTATCTGAGTCTCTGGACTCCGTTAAGTTCTTCCCATCCCCAGATTCCTGAAATAAACATTTACATGTATAAGCGTGCTACTGAATGCTACAATCAACCTCTACATAATTACCACATTTTTCACATTTTTCACATTTTTTTCCTTTTTACATCGTACAATGTATATGCTGGATGTATGTGCCACCATATAATTTTCTAAAGAGTTACTGAAAAATATCCCAAATTACTGCCAAGCATTGCTTAACAATCTCTCTTAAATATTGGCTTAAGATATAGCACAGGCAATTTGAATTTAAACCCATTGAAAGCCACTAAGTTTGCAGTTATTCTAAAAAAGTCAGGGATACTAATGAACATCCCTTAACTAGTTTTAGCCACAGAGGTCATTGATGTTTAGAAAGCATATGCAAACCAAAACCAAAAAGAACAGCTTACATTCCAGAATTTCAATACTACTATTCAGAAATAAGACAGCATTACTGATGATTGTTATAATGGATATGACAAAAGACAGAAGAATTGTCTCAATAATCTTTGTAAATTATTTTTTGGTTAGTAAAATTAGACACAAAAAGTAGAAAGGCTCCAATCAAAGCACTAGGCATTTTTTTCTACATACAAACTGAAATAAAAACAATCTTAACTAAAATACAGTTGTCATATTGTTTTATAGATACTTTAAGTATCTGCAGCTTAAAACATACAACAAATTGACAGATATATATATAATGCATTTAGAAAGCTGCAAGAAAAATGCATTAGGTTCTTCACAATTTCTACTACACTGTATGTATAGGTTTATATATATATTCAGGAGCAGGATTTCAACGATCTTTATGTGTCCCTTCCAACTCAGGATGTTCTATATGCATGTGACATGCATATATCCCTGCTCAACATAAGAGTTTAGCAATACCATTTTGAAAGAGTCAAGCCAGTTGGAAAAATAAGTAACTAAGCAAACAATTTAGGTTTTAGGTTAGGTTCACAAAGACATCTGAAACATGGTCTATTAACTGTCAATGGGACAGGCAGAAACCTTCTAACCCCAGTAATTAAGAGAACTTAAAACATTAAGACTCACTCGTCTGAAGATTTTGACTTTGTGCTTCCCAATGTCCTCCGTTTGCTTTGTTTTCTCAGTCATTGTATTTTGATTACAAGTAGGTGTTTGCTTCGACACCCCCAGTTTTTCACACTCAATTGCTTTTTCTTCTTTATGCTCAAGTTTCACTTGAGTATCTTGTACATTTTGATCAAAACACTCCATTTTTTTGTCTTCTTCAGCACAGCATTTCACACACACATACTCTTTATCTTCTTCACCCATCTGCTGTGCTTGAGAAAGGCTCAATCCAACACAATCACCATGAAACCAATCATCACATCTACCACAACCTACCATAAACCTGAAAGCAAAATAAGATGTAAGTCAGTGAAAACTGTGAAAGAAGACTATGAAAGATACAGCACCTTCAGCAGGATATACCATACTTGTTTGATTTGTGTATCTTTGCAATTTGTTCTTACCTAGCAAGTGGTTTTCTTTGGTGCTTTACATCCATCTCCAGCCTTACGACATGGTACGATCTTCCTGAGAGGTATTTTTTTGGCCTTTTTGCTTTTTACAGTAGTCCAAGAGACTATCAAAACCTCACTGTTTGTCTAACTTGCTCCCAAATCCTACCAACTTTTTTTTCAGACTACTATTAATGTTCTTATGAATGCTAAAACACAAAACCAAAAAACTCTCAGTAACAGTAAACTTGTTTGAAAAGACTTGAGAATTTTCTTGCAAAATATTATTTTCACTTTCCTACAAATATGACTGTCATCATTCATCACAAACACAGCAGCAGCTGCAATCTTCCACAGCAGTATTAGGTCTTTAAATGTTTTGACAAACACAATGGGTACAGACATATTAACCTAGTATAAATTAGTTGGTACTTTATACCTCATTCCTCAGACCACTATTCCTAAATTATTTCTAGAAAGCTGCTTTTCATTCTCTTTACTGGTGAATATGAGGCCAGGAGTTTGGCTTCCAAAACCCCTGTCCAGCTTGCAGCAACTGTTTTCTTTTAAACAAGGTACACGCTATTGTGCTACTCATCCAGAGCTAATAGTCATTTAAGGAATGTTTCAAACACCAAAATTACTATCTTTTAAAGGATACCATTCAACTCACAGGTCACTTAACTGCATTATTTTAAAAGCTGAATCAACTTTAGGTACAGATAGTATTTTCAAAGCATTGTAAAGATCACTTGGTCTAAAATAAAAGCATAATTTCTGACCATTTAGTGGAAGCTTTTTGAAAACTTCATCAGGTATTATGAATACCTAATTGCACCAATAGGTACAATTTCCAGTGTAAGTTATTTGGGAACGTGGAATTTTAAAGTTCCACAGCTAAAAAGACTGCTTCAGGAGACTTATATGGTAGGAATTATTTTTTACAAATACTGAGCCTGGCACCAAGGAACAGCTTTCAAATGATGTAGGAAGATCTACAAGTGGAAGATATCCACTTACATTCTCTTTCCCTTTTTATATTTTGGAGGGGGAGGCAGTCTGGGCGTTGGTTGTTGTTGGTTGTTGTGTGCGTTTTTGTTGGGGTTTTTGTTTAATTTTCATTTCTTTCTTCTTCCCATTCTGTTTTATACTTACATAAATTATATTCAAGATATGTACTTTTTACATACAGTCTGGACAATGAAAATCCACAAAATTGCAAGTGTATTAAGCAAAGTGCAAGTTCTTTGTTAATATTGAAAAATTATTTACTGAATTCCTAGGTTTTGAATTTCACAGAAGATCTGACTTAAAAAGTAATTCAGGAAAATCTGCTTGTTTCAGCAATATATTTAATGAGCTAAATGCAGTGACGTGCAAACCCTATTTCTTTAATCTAATACCTTATAGATCTCTTCCATAAGATGATTTTAAGCAAAATGATTCCTAACATATGTATGCCCCGACTCAGGCTAGGATCTGCTATCTGCTGACTTACCTACTTTGGAAAAGCATAAAAATATTACAGGATGTGCTTAGAGCAACCTTCATTCTCCAGAACTATAAATGAATATTCCAGGTGGCTTGATGCAGGTATTGTATTCAAAAACTACTGGTATCTCAAAGAAATGAAAATTCTTATTAACAGCAGACATTTGAGACAAGAGAATAGAAGAAAAAACTGTCTTTATGTTCTGTCCTTCCCTACTCAAAATATTACATTCTGTTGAAGAAAATATTGTTTTGAGGCAAAACTAATCTGAGAAATTTTAAAGGTCCATAAGATTAAGAAAAAGCCTATGATGATGTTTGACAGATTTGAAGAAACTGGTTTTTAAACTAGTTTGGGGAAGAAAAATATTTTCTCATTTTTAAATTTCTTTTTCTGACCTACAAGTACATTAATAGTATTACTTGTCACTAGCAACCAGTATCTGTCCACCTACTTAAAACACGTAGTTTTAATTAGAAAGGCAGAGGTTCCTTCACATTTTGTCAGTATCTCAGTCTTTTCAGGTTTATGTTCCAGCAAAGTGCAAAACTAGAAAGGCAATGTTAGGGGGCAATTACTTCTGATGGTCTCAGCAGAGTAATACCACAGCATTCATAAACACAACAGAAAAACAAGAAAGAAGCAACAGGACTTCTACGCAAAGCTGACTGCTCCTTTCCAAGAGCCTAGAGCCAAACATGCAAAGGCAGGAAATATGAGTGTTTATTTCACAACTGCAAGGGTCCACATAGGGGGTGCTTTACATAGGACACATCTTGTACCACTGCAATAAAATACTGGTAAAGCTCTGGGAACATTGAAACTGGTTACAAAAATTTCCCATGTAAGATTTTCTGCAAAAGCTGAAAAAATGTCAAAGTATACAGCCAAAGCATCATGCTTAAAAGGTGTTTTGATGTTCTAAGGAATCAATGCTTGTTGTTCCAAAATAAAAGGAAACCAAGAATACACCATCATGAAGCCACAATTGCCATTAATTGATTTTTTATTAAAATATATGTATTTTTTTCCTCAGTTTGTAAATTCAGGATTAAGAGACCAATTTGTTAAATAAGGAAGATGGACTGCAGCATTTAGTAACCAAAACAAACTTCTGATTCATATTTAGAAAAGAGATACTTGCTGAAGAGATGAAACTAAAATACACAAGATGCTGCACATCCTCAACTTTAAACTGACAGCACATGGAATTTTTCAGCTTAGCTCACACATATAAAGGGGGTGATAGAGATGGTGTATAAGTAATGCACTAGGATAGGTATCCAGTCTTAGATCTTTATTTTCAGGTGTATCAAATAAATAATTAAAATTTTAAATGTCAAAAAACCCTACAATGAATTTGGCTCAGAAAAGATCATTCTTCACTAAAGCTACTACCAAGAGAGACGTCATTCAAGCAAACTACTGAAGATGGAAGATTCATTTGGCTTCACTCCAGTCTTCACAACAAGGTTTCAATTACACTATATTTTAACACACACAACAAAACTTCAGAATTCAGGATTCAGAAACCAAGACTACAGAGAGAATCAGGAAATGTCCATGATGCCTGTAGTATAAAACAGAATGTATTGTTTACAATGCTTTGTTTAAACCTAGTTACACAAAATAGTAATAAAAATACTAGTGCTGCCTGCTTAAAAAAGTTCACTATTTCTGCTGATTGAGGGTTTTTTTTCACACTAGTCAACTGCAAGACTGCAAATTTCAGGCTGGGAGAGAACATACTGATTTTGATATCAGCAATATAAATAATCCTTTTTACCATAAGGCCACTTTTACATCTTTGTTTGTTTCACTCATCTGCACACAAAACAAGTATGATTTGTAACAATTATAATTGGGTAATGGGAAAGGTTCAAACTAAATAGGGGCGTCAAGAAAAACTGAAGCCTGATCTGAAGGATCAAGGATGTCCTCTTGCACAGTTGTTATTTTTGACTGAAGAGGTTCTGATATCTTGGACTAGTAAAACATCAAGGTTTCTGACTGCAGATAGCTTCAAATTTGAAGTGCAGGACTTTTACCCATGTTGTAAGGCTGGACTGAAAGATGTAAAGCTGAAAGAGAAAGAAAAATATGTTTTAAAATATTAAATCATGCCACATTCAATAAAAGACTTGCTTTCACAGGACATTAGTATAAATTTATTTTTTTGGAATAAAAATTTAAAAATAACTAACAGTTAACAGCAGGCAGTACTATAGCTCATTGGGACTTTTGCATAGAGTATGCTACTGCGTCATTCCTTTAAAGAATCCCCTTGGTAGTCCACATATCAGCATGAAAAGAGACACCTTTAAATCAGAAAGTAATAGATGAAACATAAAAATAGACAAAATAATTAACGCAATCCTGCCACCATCTCTCTTATGATCCGAAGAGTTTCTTTGGTGTGTTATTTGTAGTAAACTACATTCATTTGTTAGATTAAAAACTCAGGCTTGGACAATTAATTTTCTAAATATATGAGCCATGTTTTAAAATTAACTTACATACATTCAAGTTATGTAACAGCAGCAAGTTAAGAGAGAAATTCATTACTGTAAAATAAGCAGAAACCACCTTACTCATAACACAGTTTTTTGTTGTAAAGCTATACCTGAGTAAAACAAAAGAGAAAAAAAAATTAGGAGCTGTCAAGAGTAGTTCAGTGAGGGCAAGTAATCAGCATTTTAAAATTAATAATGTTAAGTTACATTGCCACAGAAAAAATAATTTATTTCAGAAGCAATTTCTTCTCTTGAATCCTTCATGTTTGTGGTACATAGTAATTGGGAAAAAATACCACAACAGGACTCAAATCTTAACCCAAAAAAAACCCCCAAACAAAAATCCCAAACCAAACTATTCAAAACAACACCCTAGCCTCAAACTCACCTAAGAGGAGTAAACCCACTGTTCACTTTTTAAAGACTTCAGTATTTAAAGCAAGTCCCCCAGCTGCATTTCTGTCCCTTAATAGCACTGCTCACCAATCATGGACAGATCTGTTGCACATTTGCATTAACAACTGTTTGTTTCTCTGCTGCACTGATGCGGCTGTCCAGCCAATGTTGAAGCAGGGACAAAATACTCATGGCATGGCAGCTTTAGCAATGTATGTTCCACATCAGTGAAGTGGCAGAGCTTGATATAAAGCTCAATTGAAATGTGTGTTTGTCCAAAAAAAACCAATCTGCACTACCTTGTCAGAGCACAGAGACATGAGCAGTTCCACTTGTTTGCTCTTTGACAAAGTCTAACACAAGTGACATGATTTTTCAAGTTCTGATCCTCTAGAAAAAAAACCCCACAAACCTATCTCACTCACTATCAGCAGATCTCTTTACATGGTATTTGCAGCATATGAAAGAGACACTGCAAACTTATTGCTCAAGTACTAAATTTCAGTACCCACATATTTTATGCCATATATTTTTCCTGTTTCATAAAAGCATAATTTTCTTTGCTTTTCATATTACAGGAGCCCCTCCAAAAACGAAGCAGCAGGAAGAAAAACAACCTTATACTTGATGAATTAAAGATAAATTCATGAATTATGCCAGACGACAAAGTCAAAACCACTGAACTTCCCCAAAACCCTGAAAAAAATGAGCACATTTCCTAACGTTAATTACAAATCTACGCTGAAAATTTTATCTATATATAAAATCATTATGGGAAGCTCCATTACCCACTGATTCTACTCACACTGCATGTTGTAAGATAAGCATCACATGCTTTATAAACTGCATTTATAAGCATTTTGCATTTATGCTCAGTTTTTATAAAACTATTTTAGACAACTTATGGTATCCATTTGCTTGATTCCTTAATGCTACTGGTATTAATAATAATCCTGCCAATACAGCAGCATAGTAATATAATCCATATAAAACCTACTAATACAATTATGTAACTGTAAATAAAAATGACAGTGGAGTCCTTCCATTTGTTAATTATACATTACAATGTTGATTTGTTTATAATGTCATTCTGTTTTTCTACAGCTGTGGGTGGACAACCGTGAACAGTTTTTAACGTTGCAAGGCTTTTTAAAGTGGAGGAAAGCCGTAATAGAGGCAGAAAATTTAAAAGCATTATCCATTACTGTAAACTGATGATATCTTGCATAATCTGCAGTTTAACATAATCATACTATTTAATGAACATTTACTAGAACTAAGGCATCATCATTATTCTAATTACAGTTCCTTGTGAAGAATGTTCTCACAACAAATTGTTTGCTGTATACTATCCACTGATGCCACGCACCACCACCCTAAAAAAAAATACCTATTTGTAATTTAAGGATGGCTACAAGTTTGGAGCCTTAAGCTCCTTTCTCAGTCACTCACTTTTGTATTGGTTGTGCAAACTGTATAACCTGGATCTAATATAATTTACCGACAATTAGCACTTCTTTCAAAATACAAATGAGCTAACAGTAATCTTTACTATGGGTAAAAACAGTTTGCATCAATCAGCCAAAGTACTTTTCTGTACTACAGTTGTGAAGAAACTTTGTAAGAGTTATGTGCAAGCAAGAGATCAGGAATACCTTTGCTAAATCAACTCCAGCACTTTCTAATTACCTTCTACAACACCCTAACCTTTCCTCTATATTAAAGCATAGTTGAAATGTGAGGAGAAAGGAATACCCTAAGTAAAATCTAGTCCTGTATCACTTAATTTTTTTGTGAGGTCTGAGGTCAGTTTGTGTCTGACCACTCAAACTGGATTATCAAACTCAAAGCAATGACAAAACAAAACTAGAAAAAAGCCCCCACAAAACAACAGAAGAAGAAAATTCTCAAACTCCCACAGCCTATTAAATAAAAATCTTACTTAGAACTGCTGAAATCAAGAGGAAGTCACCAGTAATAAAGTTACAAACTTCCTTTGCGATAATGCTTTCTAGAACATTTGCTTAAAAACAGTATCTCAAGTTGTCTTTTATGAATTATTCACCCAAAATTGATCAAAGTTCTTGTTAAAGAAGACAGACTACTAACAAGGGAGACAATCTGAAAAATGTCTGTTAGGTTTTGTCTATATGTACAAGCAAGGAACAAGTTCAGCTCTCCAACCTGCAGAAAATCTGAACATCTATGGTGAAAACCAGAGAAATTTACAACAAGAGCACTTACACCAGAAGGATGTTACAAGAAATCTTATATTAGCAGATTTCTCAGTGTCTGCAGAGCTACCATCTTCATCTAGCACTAAGCCAAGAGATTAAATATTATTTTTAAAATTCAACTATCTTTAAAGACCTTTAATGCGTCTTCTGGAAAATTAACTATTGTTTGTGACAAAACTTAGTATTTTCAACATCACTTAGATTCATTAGGAATTTGAGTAGTAACTTCAGTCTAACATTTTTTGATGTGATATGCATATCCATACACATACACACGTTTCATCTACAGATAGATAAATGAAAATTTTACATATCATTTCTGCTATTAGCTGATTAGAAAACCTTTGACAGTGGGAAATCACTGGCAAAGTCAAACATGTTGAAAACAATACTATGAGTAACAACAATTCAAACTCTTCACTGAAAAAATACCCTTTCAGATATGTTGAAAATTACAAAAAGTTGAATTGTCATTACCTGACTTGTGCAGAAACACAAGGTCTAGTTATGAAAGAGCTATTTTTTTAGTTATGTAGCAAAGGTACATCACAATACATCAAGCAAACAGGCTGAGACAGTCCTAAAGCCAAACACTGACAACTCTTTCTCTGAGTAATGAATATATATATATATACACACATAATAGCTATGATGGTTACATCTTATAAACTTCAAGACAAATGGAAATGAGAGCGTGAAGTCATTGTTCAAAGTTCAGATGCCAAACAATGATCTATTAACACAAAGCAAGCAAGCATTGCCTCTTACAAAGCAAAATGTTGTATAACTTGCAAACTTTCTGGATTATGTAAATCTCATGTTTGTAAAGCAGGACTTCTCCTTTCCCAGACAAACCCACTACCTGCAGTACAAGGTAAGCATACTTTGACTTGGCATGTGGCCAGCAAATTACTGCATGTATTCCTCAAAATATAAATTGACTCCATTTGTCACATGCTGATCTGAAATAAAATAACACTGAAGTACCATCCTACTACTGTTGTTCTAGCAGGCAGGGTAGAATTACCCTGAGTCTGTGTAAGGCCTATGTAAGCATCGCCCTTTGGGAATTATTGTAGACAAAGAAAGCTGACACTATGATTTCCACACATTATCTTCAACCTGAATCAATTCTTCAAGCTTGGTATTACAATAACAAGTTAGTGGCTTTGCATTTGTTACAGGGAATATAAAAAGATTTAAGTGACTGCTACTCTTCATCTTGAATTTTAAATATGTTTCTTTAACACAGCATCCTGCAAAGCTCTTGGTAAATTATTTCCCCAATTTGGGGTTGCAACTTCAGTTTAACTTCTTTTCCTACAAGCAATTTGTACCACAGCACTGACAAAAATTTCCAAAGTTGAAATAACCATAGAGCAAGATATAAATACAAATGTTGTTTCAGATCTTAAATCTGCCTTTGGCATTTCCTGAACATTTGACAGCATTTGTGTCTTACACTTTCTCATTTTCTCTTATACAATGAACAGAGAAAAAAGGGTAAGAGTGACCATCCAGCTGGTTTAAAAAGGGAAACAAAAATTCCTTAAAAAGTAGTCCAAACAGTAAATTAAAATCCCCTTTTCATTACAGTAAATGTTGATGGTTTTGATCGGTTTCCAAGAGACGGAATTCAAATTTATCATCTTGCACTTCTTCTCTTTTGTATTGTACTAAAAGTGTTTTCTTTTTCTTGCACTAATAACTAAACAAGGATAAAATGCCCAGGCATTTGAGATACAAGTTTTGCTCCCTCTTGTATCTTAATGATAGCAAGTGAATCTGCAAGGTTTAAGTTATTTGTAGCATATAACTACAAAGTAAAGTAATTTGAACAAATTAAAACTTTATTACTTAGACTAGCGATGATAAAAAGTGATGCACTGACAGTCTTAAATTTTCTGCTATTAGGCATGTGGCTCAATACTGCAAGCTTTCTTATATCACTACAGTGTCTCCATCACATTCTCTCCACAAAAATTGTGTGATTATGTGCTAAGAAACTTTCTACATTTAGCAAATCTGATTATCTTCTGCTGAAAGGGCAGGTTGTATTAACAACTTTGCAATGCAAACATATAAATTAACACAATTCCATAACAAAAACCCTAAACCATTTAAGACTGACATTACAAACCTGAGGATAATCACCATCTGTGGCAACTCATGGGCTGTCTCAATGCAACCTCAGGTGGTGATTCATACACTGTATTTTTCTTCTGGCAGCACTAAGAACTGGCAATGCAAAACTGGGTTTGTTGAACTTAATCCTATACCACTGTGTATCCCTGTATCTCCTGTAACGCTACTTTGACATTACAAACTAAAATAAGCAGATTTAGTTGAGTCACTGCCACATCTTCCCATACTGGTTAGATCCATTTAGTAATAAAAATCAAGACTTTCTGAACTCTAACAAGACATTGAAAAAAGAAAACCCATAGAATGCTAAAAATATCAGCAAAAATGGAAAGAATATAGGACAAGTTCAACTCAAAGCTGCATTTTTAACAGCTATCAAGTAGTTTAAATTCCAAATATCATATTTTGCTTTAAAAATATCCAAAGAAGCATTTTTATCTCCAGAAAGCAGCCTTTTGGGATGTAAACAATTCACTGAAATATGGACTACCCACACCATTCTGCTGTCATGGCAATGCCCAAGATGACAATAACTAAGGAAACGCAACCTGCTTAAAATTAAACACTCTTACAAAGACACACATGGCAAAGTCTTAAAAATAAAAGGAATTTTTTTTTTTTTAAATAAAACCACATAGAACTAAAAGCACCCTTTCAATCAGGCAATTCTCAGCAAGCAGGCAGAGCAAAGCTATTATTAATTCTTTTAGTAGGCCACAATGATGCAGTTACTATAGCTGCACAGTAAATGAATTTACATGTATTTGTTTTTCAAACATGATACGATGAGTCAATAAAGCTCAGAAGGGCTTCTTACATATGAACAAATGCCAAAAAAATCCCTCAGGTACCAAAGGTAATTGGTCTGTATTTCACTCTCATGTATGGAGATCCAAAGTACAGTCTCTAAAAACTACTATTAAAATTTTTCTCATGTAAGAAAAGGACTAATCACAAATAGCTTCAATTTGATATTAAAAAAACAAAAGGTAGGCTAGCAGGTAGAACAGCAATAAAAAAATACTTCAATATTAAAACACAGTAAGGGTAATAAAGGAATTCTTATTCTTGGACTGATAGACCATTAGTGAAACCCAACGGTCTTTTTCAGCTCACTTACAGTGTAGAGTAACTTTTGTCACACAGGGGTATTATCAACTTCGGATGCAATCTCATTATTACGTTTAAAGGCAATTTCAGATATGCCCACAAGGAAGTTTCGTGGGTTTTTTTCATGTTCTTCTTTCTCCCCTCCCTGCCAACTACTTAATTACTGTTACATGAAACTTCACTGCAGTGATTACATAAAGTGAAAAAGCCCTCTGTATCTCTAGTATTAGAATTGCACCTGTACCAGAAAAAAGTCACATGTAAGCAACTCTTTGATTTTTTTGGTTGATGGTGATCCTTCCACTTAAGAGGTCTCTGGAAAGAAGGAAATGACAACCTGGAACACAGATACCCAATTTCTTTTCTACGAAAAAACATCAAGTTTAAAGTGCACAATTAAACAGCAAGGAAGAATTATACCTGTATCAAAATATGTATTTATGTAATAAAACACTTCTATTCAAACTTTTGGGCCAAACTAGTTTCTAATGCTCTATTTAAACGACCAAAAAAAAGTGTATGAGTGCAAAGGAAGTTGACTGTATGACATACAGACTTGTATTGAAAGACTATGACTTTCTGTTTTGGCATGAGTAGCATGAAACATATGGTGAAAGGAAAAAAATTATCTTCCAAGACCACTAATAAGTTCCTAAGACACACTGCCACACACACCTGTTGCCATGTGGCTTTTTGCAAAAGCCACACTGCTTGCTGGGCACCCAAATATGTTTGCTTTCACTAGCAGAGGTATGTTCCAAGCCTTCCCTTTTAACAGTTGAAATGTTATCTGGAATGAACAAGGGAGGTTCATCAAGTGAAAGACTCTTGCTACTTCTTCTCTGGCGAGGTTGGAGATTCTTATCATTCCTTTTTGGTTTGTTTTTTTCTTTATCATCCTCCTTCAGATGTTCTACAACAGGGGAATCTTTAGCATCTCCTTCTTCTTTTGTGGAGCTATTTGCTTTTAGCCCAGTGGCAACCTGGTGTTTGCTGGCTTGCTTCTGACCAGGATGTGAAACATGGCCTGACAATGAATGCACAGAGTGGTGGCTATCTTTAGAACAGCTTTGATGAGTAGGAGATTTCTCACTTGCTTTTTGCACTGATGACTTCTGGACTTGCCCAGAAGCCTGGACTCGGGGTATTTTCTTCAGCTTTGTGTTGGTCTGCTTTTTTACAGTCACCCCAGAAATGCTACTCTTTGCTTTCAAACCAAGATCAGACTGTTTCTTCCTAATTTTAACCGGATTACTTGGATGCTGATGACTCTCTTGCTCATCCGCATTTCGCTTCAGATTTGCAGAAGAGGGACTGTGAAGGCCTGAAACAGCAACACCAGCTCTCGTTCTTGACCGCGCCATTTCCTGTTGCACTGTACCTGATTTCTGCCGAGTACCTGCAGTCAGGTTTTGTTTATTCTGTACTAGAGATTTACTGTGCCGGGGCCTAACATTCTTTTCACATTTTGTTGAAATACCAATTTGTTTCTCCTCATTCTGAAATTTTGATGTCTCTGGGCCTTCTACTTTAGCACTGCTGATCTGCTGCTGCACATTTTGGCTTGACTGGTCCACAACAGTGCTTTCTAAAATGCTATTTCCTGGGTCAGCAGAAGTAAATTCTTTGCTTTTCAAGTCTTTGTTATCACAGTCTGTACTGTCCAACAGGTTCTCAGATGGAGTTTCAGTTTTCTCCACTCCCTTTTCATCACCTCCAGCCTCTGTTACACATTCCTTTACTGACAATGTATTTTCATCAGGAACTTCCACATTGTGGGAACCTAAACTGCAATCAACAACCTCTTTCACAGAGCTGGACGAAGTTGAAAAGGTCTCACAAATTTCATCTGTATTCATGCAAGCACCAGATGAATTATTATCTTTTCCAGTTACTTCAATTTTATTATGCTCTTCTGTTTTCTTCTCTGATTCCTCTGTTTTATTACCAGTCTTTTCTTCTGAAGAATTTTCCAAGCCCATTGAATCAATCACATCATTTGTTTCATTTTTAACTGGAATCATTTCAGTATCTGCAGACACTGAACAAACTGACTCAGCACTCCCAGAATCAGTCTTCGTTGCAACCTCTGCTATTTCCTTTGTTTCCCCAGGAGAAGGAGAACAGGGTCCTGCTAAATTAGCACTACTTAACTCTTGGGATGTTTCTTCAACTTTTGCCTGCTCAGGGGTTTCAGAATTTACTTCTTTCACATCTTCAGGATCAGGCAGACATTTTGTATTACTTTGGGATGCTGTTACTGCTGCTGCTGTTCCTTCTACTTGTCCTGATAGTCTTGTACTACGCCTAACCTCCCTAGGCTGCTCCGTTTTCAAGCGTGTAGCAGCATCTGTCTCTTTAACTGGACTTCTGTCTTGTTTCTGTCCATTTTTTGGAGCAGATCCACTTTTTACAGAAGATTTCTTGGTATTAACAGGAGGAGCAACATTCGAACGCTTGGCTAGCGTGCTCTGCCGCAGACTCCGTACTGGTTCTAGGAAGGGAAAAAAAGAAAGTCTCTTAGCTAATCTGCTTCCTTCTCTTTGCAAATACAAGATGTACCTAGAATAAAATTAGCACTACTTAACTTAACTTAATAAAATTCACTTACCCCAATTTAGCTTACTGGATACAAAGAGAATTTAAAACTTAGCTGTTTACTAAACTTAAAAACCTCTCAAAACCCAAATTACTTTCATTCAATTTTACACTGACATAGTTTGGATGTAAAATCTCATTATTCTAAAGGCTATGATATTTCTAAATAGTATGAACAAAATTCAAGTGATGATAGAAAAACAATCAAAACCAACTCTACTTTTCTACCTCTCAGCCTTTTCTACCTCAAACAAAAACTGCACAAGCTACATTGTGATTAGAACTATAAGTTTAAAAACCTTCTAGAGAACAGTCTATGAATCTGAGATCCGGTCACATTCTCTCCTGACGACAACTTTTACATTTTCTAAACAAG
Organism: Lanius collurio; assembly: GCA_020086605.1. Taxonomy (NCBI): domain Eukaryota; kingdom Metazoa; phylum Chordata; class Aves; order Passeriformes; family Laniidae; genus Lanius; species Lanius collurio. The sequence goes on along the minus strand of JACBWW010000001.1, from coordinate 22,392,660 downwards.
CAACCATTCCAGTGCCTTTCTAAACAGCATAATCACCAGCTTTGTACCACAGGCTCTTATTTAAATGCTGATCTCCATATTAAGTAATTTTATCTTTTTAACTCAAACTGCTCTATAGGGGAAAAAAGCAGTAAATAATCCCAGTTCGACAAGTTAGAAAACCCCTAACTATAATCAATTAGTTACTACAAAGAATTAAAATATTTTAATAAAATATTTATTAAGTATATTGAGATATTTTGATTTAAGGCTTCCTGACTGCAATTATTATAAACAAACTTAAAAAAAAAAAGAGAATATGCAAATAAAAATTAATAGAATCAAAACATTTAATTGGAAATAGGCATGCTAACCTAATATTCCAATGCTGTTTTGCAACTCCATCATCTTTTGTTGGTGAAGAACCATATTATTAATCTTAGGTAGGTAAAAGGATCAAAATCTCAAATATTAGTTTAATGACCATAAGCCATAAGGAAGACACTATATATTTATTAAAGAGGAATTCTAATTGACTCATATCCTATGAATGCCAGCTGCTAGCTGCAGTGTATAAAAAAAAGGAAGTGTCTGTATAGGAATTCACATAACCAAATTAAATTTATAATTTGTTGGGAATGGGATTTTAAAGATTTAGTTTACTTCAAATGTGCAAACACATAATCCACGATCACCTTGTGCCATTAAACGTGGTGATTTCCTCGGGGATGTGACTGATGCTTCTTCAGCACGGCTTCTCAAATTCCTATTAGGTAAAGCAAGCTCATCGTCATCAATGGTGTCATTACCAATCTCTTTAACTCCTTCTCCATCCATAGTATCATCAAGACCAATAACTGTAAAAAAAAAAAACAAACAAGAAAGAGCCTAAAACTTAAAATGGTCAAAAAGAAATGGAGATATAATGCTAAGCAAGACAGGGGAAGAGACAACGAAAAATAAATAAATTGGCCATCTAAAATCAAACAACAGGGAAAAAAAAGAAGAAATGACATACAGAAAATTCCCATGTGAGGTAGTTTCAGTGTAGAAGCTATCACCCAAAGCTTAGAACTTCTGTAGATAGTCCTTATAGCTTTTTTGTGGACTCACATTTTTAATGGGTTTTTTTTGCCACAGGAAGGTCCCCAGTCTTAGAGGATCAGCTGCCCCTCACTGTCCCTTCCCACCTAAGAAAAAGTGAAGAAAGGTAAACAGCAGAAAGAGCTGATCCAGAAGTGCAGAGTTTAAAAATCACAGTTTTCTCATAGGATACCATTTTAAGACTCTCAGCCCCACCCATACCACATATCTGCATCTGCAATGCCTTTTAGGAAGAGCTTTAAGTGCAACAAGCACTCAACCTCCCAGGAGAGACGGGGAACATTGTCTTTGGTGAATTCCTACCTTCCACTAATCTGAGAAAGATCCCAGAGGTTGCTCCTGAAAACAGGTTTCCTAAGAGGCAGTCAGGTCACTATACCAGTCATTCTCCTCACTTGCTCTAAGTTAGGTTCTTGCACTGGTAGTCTCTCCTATCCAAAGTTCCTATGTGTGAATCCTGGTCCCCACGGGATGCAAAATTTGTGAGACCAACCCAAACATCCAAGTGCTTTTACAAAACACATAGGAAGGTCTGACAAATTTAACAGAGATTTCAAACAATCAAGTATGCCTCTTTTTCACTATTAAGACACCTACCTTGAAGAATTGTTAAGATAAATTCCCGTAACACATATAAGATAGCTAAAAATTTCTAACAATTGCTTACTTAAAACAGATATAAATTAATACATCAATCACAAAAGTCAAAAAAGCAAGAAGTTAAATTAAAAATTGTTGGAATTTTTAGACCAGCTCAGAAAATCTGTAAATTCCTGGTCCTTTTCAATTCTGATATTACTGCAACTTAAAAAAACCAAGCGATGCCCTTGTGAAGGCACTACAATAACAACATACTTTTAAAATAACAAAAACTGGGAGCTGTAAAACACTGCTGATGCCAAAGACTGATGATAACCAAGTCTATCAATCTACAGTCAACTGCCATGAAGAATGAAAAAAATAAAGTAACCAAGGAAGCTCTTAGAAGTTCAAATATTAGAAGTTCTTTATCGGCCTCCTAAGGAAGGCTGATTGCGGCAGATGGCTGCCAGGAGCTGAAAGCCAGGACTTTTTTAAGCTAACAATTTATGGTCATTCATTTTATTTTAACCATATTTTTTAGTTACTGCATGGTGTACACATCAATTACAAGGGAAAGTGTTTGTGGAAATTACCACTTTCCAATCCACAGGGCCACCTTTACATCTGTGTGTTTACAAACATACAGATATCATACACCAGGTGCATGAGGCTGATAAAGTTGGTCTTACTCCACTCAAGAGTGTTCCTTAATCACTTATTTGCTATAGGCTACATACTGGACACACTGGCAAAAAAAATGACATTGTAAATGCCCTATTAGACATTATTTTCCCTTTAAATATCTAATACTGGCCATTGTCCAAGATAGAAACCTGAATGAGATGGACCCTCACCCTAACTCCAGCTGCCCATTCTTGTGTTCTCAAAGATTACATCCTCCCAGCACGTCTGCACTTTGGTATTCGTGTTTTCATACTGTTCCTAGAAAACACAAAACTGGTTTTCAGACTTGTCAGACAGTGACAAAAGAGACTCCTTTCAGATCCACTTCTGTTCCTTCTGTGTAGAACTAAACTACTAAGCTATTGAAGACAATATGAAAAATAACAACTATTAGGACAGCTTCTGAAATAACTCTGGAGCATATTTACAGGCTTAGTTTTACAATGTTCTTGCTCAAGTTAATGAATTTATACACTCTCCTTTATTAATAACAAAAGGGACACATTCAGTTTGAAATATTAGAATTAAAGTACTTTCATACTTACAAGACTCTGTGCTGTAGCTTTAATTTTACAGAGGAATTTGAAGCACAGAATCTTGCTAATTTCAAACCACCTGAGCTACAACTCAGCTAGTACAGACAGCCTCATGAGGCCCCCGATGAGGAGCATTCCACACAGACCCTGCTGGGAAGAGAAAAGGTGACAGAGAACAGCAATAGATATAGAGAACACTAGGAAAGTAAATTATGAAGGAGAAGTGGAGGTAAAGAAACAACCTTAAGAAAAGTAAACCAACAAAAGCACAATCAGAAAGAACTGAACAAAAAGAGATGATCCTAGTAGCAAATATCTAAAGATTATCTCAGCAATAAGTATAGAAATTAGAAAAATAAAACAGGAAAAAATAAAAAAAAGGAAAAAATAAAGAAAAAACATATCTGAATAGGAAGAGTTGTACACCAGTGTACAACTGAACAGACTGCAAATAAGAAAAATATGAGTCACGTTCAACATATTCAACAACTTGAAAAGGCACCACTGACCTCCACCTTACTATTCTGAGTTTCTCCATTACTTTTAAAGTATCTTAATTTCCAAACAACTGTGCTGTACTACTGACTCATTTTTATATATGTTATACCATAACAGAATTACAGTAAAAACAGGTTACTTGCAAATTTAAAGCAGTGTTTTCCCTACGCTAAAACAAAACCATGAACATTTTTAATTCTTCAGCAATGTAAAACTGAAGATAAGCCTTACTTGCTAGTGAAAGAGGTGGTAAGGAAAACACCCCTAAATACATAATCAAAAACTATTACATTTATAAATCCTTATTTTTATTAATGTAAGATTTTCCTTGATTATTTCCAGCCACAACTAAGACAGAAATACTCAGTTTCTTGACACACTGACCAAGATAAATCTCAATTGTAGAAGTAAATTTCTTTTCTGTAGATGTTAGCCCTGGATTTCTTTTGCTTAGGTAACTACACAGGACAGAACATCACAGTTGTTCCTCTTTTGCACTGTTGTAAAACGCTATGTCCAGCTGGATCACTCTAAGGGCAGAGATGTGCAAGTCCACAGCAATTTCCATATAAGCATCACAGACTATATGGAAATGGTAGAACATTTCAAACTTTTTACTATGTTACATGTGAATAACAACATAAAGACATAACATTATGCTTCAATGAAAAGAACAGTTACATTCTAAAGCAGTAACTAACACACCTAGGTAAGCCTTCAAAAGAGCTAATAAACTCCAATGAAGCAAAAAACCATATATAGTGATATCTTGGCAGTAAGTCTCAACATCGTAAATGAAAATGGTATACTTTATATGAAAAACCTTTCCTCTATTGGCATTTATAATGCATATGTTCAAGAAACAGGAATAAAAATACTTTTTGTTAAAATATATATATATATATATTTTCAAGAGAAATTACATGATCTATGACATTACTTCCATTAGGAAACATCAAATTCCAACTGTTTTACAAAAGTTTGCCTGTAACCCCTTGAACTGAGAATTTGCCTGCAAGTACCTTGAACTGACTCCCCAGTGCAAAAAAAGAATCATAGTAAGGCATATGAAATATTAACTAAAAGTTTGCTCCCTTTCTCCATTAATGTCTGTGTTGTAAAGAGGTATTTTTACAGTCTTTAGAATAAAGACATATGAAAATCAACTTGGATTAATAAACTCAATGCAGCATGCATGTTCACAGAGGACTGTGCAGCCATTTTATTATAAAGATGGAGCTACATCACAAGCCTACGGAATTCTGATTCTTTAGTGACACAAGCCTGTTACTTTGGAAATAAGGAGCAGTAAAGCACAAATTTCAACAAAGTAAAAACACTGCACCAAACTAAGTACTTTAATGTAAATTAATTACTTTTATTAAGAAGGGAGTCTTCACAAATTTACAAATCAGAGATAATCTAAATTGCTTTGCAAATCTTAGTACAGATCTAAGCTCTCTCCACCCATGAAACTGATCCAAAGGCATAAATAACTAAATACTTCAGAAGGACCTAAGCCGGGGAACACAAGTATTTTGCCACCTACAAACAGAAAAAGGCGCAAAATAAACATTCTCCAGGTTCTCAATACCAACGCAGTAAATTTAAATTTTATAAAGTTAGTAGTCATAAAACACTGTGTAACTGTTCATATGGACAGCTTGGAGGAAGGAAGGCATAAAGAGGTAAGAAAACTGAAAGAAACAACTGTAAACCCAATCTTGGGCTGGAATCTCGAAGTTACATTCCAAGTTACTTCAAATGTAGGAAGATAAATATGTGTACATTTGGCTTTAGTGAAAAGAGGCTGAAATGCCTAACATAGCCAGACATCACACTAGCTAAAGAAAAGAGTATTTGTAGTCAGAAAAATTGGTTTGGCTCCAAAGACTCAGTAGGTGATCATGATTTTAACAGAGGTAATGCTGCTTTTAACAATACTCATGAAAATACAGGCTAAAACCAGGAAAAACAGACTGCACTTGAGGGAAACACTTACCCAGAAGCAACCCAGCAGGACAGTAAAAAAGGGCAATTAAAAACATGTCCCTAACACATTTGCGTATTCTTACAGCATCAGTCTTCTTCATCATTTATGATAAGTACCTGATTTGATAAACATATCCATAAACTAAATTAGTTAAAAGTTTGATTTTAATATGAAATCCAGAAATGTCTCCAGATGATATGCAATTATAATTCCATTCCCTGTATTAAAATAAATCAAACTACCCCAGTAAATGACATCCTGAAAAGCTACAATGTTTATGATAGCTAAGAAGTACCAATTTAGTATGAATGCTAAGTTATTTAGCTCACTGGCATGTGACCAGTATGACCTGCTGTGCTCACAGGTGGATAAGCTTCCAGCACATATTCCAGTGAGAAAACCTATCACTAGGGTACCATTCAAAGTTGAAATAAATGTGTTGCTCTTGAAGGAGTTAGGTCATATTCTAAACTTCAGAGTTTCCACTTCTTATCAATTAATTGCTCAGTAAAGTATAAAAAATCAACACAACCCCAAAAAGCGCGCTTCCACACCCACTCACACTATTCAAACATTTAAGATGGCCAAGAGCTGCTCTGCGCAATCTAATTTTCTGCATTGGCCATGCACAGATTGGAAGAACAGCCATGTGATCAAACTGACAAAAAGAAGCAGAGAGGCACCTAAAACATGATCTGTGACACTTGTAATTGCTTCATGAATTTAGATTTCATTTATTTCTCAAAAGTTTCATTTTGTCAAATTCTGTCCTTTAACTGGCAAGGAGAGCAATTATATAAATTTCTACTATCAACACGAGGTCCTTCTGCCAATATCTACTTCAGGCCAGAAAGAGCCCTCCATAGCTGCTAAGTCCCTATGAGCTGCAGTGAGTAAGACATGGACAGTTTGTGCCTTGATTCAGAGAGGTAACAGAACTTCTTAACTGTGTTGTAAGACCAGCAATCTCCTCAGTCTAGCTCCATAAACTAGCAACCTAACTACATCTTTATGGTTTAGCAATCACCCTACACAAACACATTTTAAAAGGATTTCAGCATAACTTGACCTCTACCCTATCCAGTTTGTGGGAGTTGTGAGAATCATAAAGAGTTATGCCTACCCCGGCTCAAAGCCATAACCAGGATCACCGGCAAAGAATCTCTTCTCTAAATAGTAATTATTCAATCAAAGCTAAAAAGATAACCCCATTCTATTACTCTAACCCCATTCTATTACTCAATGGCAATTACAGAGCAAGTGCAGCAAGTCTGGTCTGCTCTTTGGTCTTTATTTGACCAAGAGTGTCATCGAACTAAAGAAAGCATCTAAATCCAGCAGTCTGGATTCAGGCCAAGAGATAAACATGAGACTGCTTCATTGGTACTGCATAGCTCTGCCTATCCACAGACAGGCAACAAACATCTATTGTCATACTCCTTCTATTTGTCATGTATCAGTAGTGCTGACTGAGACGTTTGGAACAAGAAAGACATGGACCTGGAGAAGGAAGTTCACAGGAGGCCACAAAAATGAGTGTAGGACTGGAGCATCTGTCCTTTAAAAAGGCTGGGAGAGTTGGGGTTGTTCGGCCTGGAGAACAGGGAGACATCTCACTGCAGCCTTTTAATACTTATAAGGGGCTAATAAGAAAAACATGAATAGACTTTTTAGTATGGCCTGTAGCAACAGGACAAGGGTAATGGTTTTAAACTAGAAGAGGGTAGATTCAGACTGGATGTAAGGAAGAACTTTTTCATTACGAGGGTGGTGAAACCCTGGAAGAGGTTGCCCAGAGAGATGGTAGATGTCCCATCCATGGAAACCTTCAAGGTCAGGTTGGAAAGGGCTCTGAGCAACCTGATCTAGTTGAACATGTCCCTGCTTATTGCAGAGAGGCTGGACTAGATGACTTTTAGAGGCCCCTTGCAAACCACATCATTCTATGATTCTATGCTTCTATCTCCCCAAGAGATGTAGTTGTAATTCAACTTACCAAACCTGTGTTTTCTGGACAGATGTCTCTATCTATATGTTCTTTATAAGTATGCACTAGAACTGTTCAAAGGACATACAATCAATTGCTACCAGCATCCATCACATACAGTCAGGTATCAGGTAACTCACCATAAAAAGAGCTTAGTATCAATAAAAAGCTTAGTTCTTGATGAATGGCGTGCAGTATAAACCCTAAAGCTGAGCAAAACATGTTGATGAGTAACAATTTTGGATCAGGCCTGCAAAAACCCCAAACAAAAACTAATGTCCGTGCAGCAATAAGAAAAAGAGCAGGAAAAAAAACTCACACTCAAAACCTACAGAAGCAGGAAAAAACTCCCAAGTATTTTGTTTGGGCTTGACAGTTCACTTTTTCATTGCCTTAATCAATATAATCTTTGATTTACAGTTTTCCATGATATAATGCCACCTAATTTAATGAAGGTGTGAATTAAGTCTGTTAGTAAAATACATATTATATAAGGAAATTATCAAGATTTTCACAAACAGTTCATAACAGTCAAAAAAAATTAAACATTGATATAATCATGTGACTGCATTAATCTACAACACTTCTCAGTAAGGAACCTAAAAATTTTATTTTTAATATAATTTTAGAAATAATTTAATGAAGAACACTACTACGAATAGAATATATATTTTTGTCTCTTGCATCAAATTCAGTGTAATTATTCCAACTATTCATAAATATTAACAATTTTAAGGATTGCCTCATCCTTTTTATTATCTTCTAAAACTACTCAATAACTTCTGAAATTATTTTTATTTAAAACTTTGCTCTAAATTGATTCCAAATCAGGTATTCCAAACAGTAAAAAAAGAATTATATTATCATTCCAGGGTCTTGAAGCCAACCAAAGCAAAACACCCAGAATCCGGAATCAGCTCAGTACCAGAAGGCCTAGCACTAACAGAATAACCCTGGAGTCAGAGCAGTAATTTGTACAACTCTCCTGCTCCTACTGCTAGTCCAGAAATACAGTATTTTTTAAAGTCAACCAGAGACTTCTGTGATCAAGCACAGTATCTAAACAAATCTTGACTTTCATTGGGAATAACTGACAGACAAAGCCTAAGCTATTTCTGATCCACATAAGGAGCCTTCCTCTATTGTTACACTACAAAATTAAAAAGATCTGCTTGTGTTTACAAAGAGCAGCAAGGCAACAGAAATCCCAACTTATTACTTCTACATTATGAAAAAGGGTTGGTACTAGAGTGAAACTGTATTTCAAATTGTAATCTTAAAAAATTGTAAGATTTACCTGTAGAACAAGGCATCTGGAAATTGGGGTCATTGCTATCCAAAACAGGCAAACAGAACTGGGCACTTGCAGATCCTAGCATAGGATCCTTATCGCTGAGCATGTTCTTCAGCGAATCCTCTAAGACATTTTGACTTGTACTAAAATCCTCACAGACTTCATTCTCCAGGTTGGATTCTAGAAATAGGGCATCATCTAAGTGCTCAGTAGGAATTAAATGGTTAAATGTATCAACTATATCCATGAAGACTCCTGTGTGTCTTTCAGCCCTATAGAAAGACAAGAAAAATACCATAAGAAAATAAGCTACAAATTGTAAAACACCTAAGACACCAGCAAATTTTTTGGCTGTTGTGTTTTATAAAGAATGCTTAAGGTATTTTAGAATTATAAAAGATAAATTTAAAAATGCTTATGGCTTACTACGGCCCACTGCATAATTAAAAATCAACTCCTTAATTATTTTTAAAAGAAATTCCATGCTAAATTAATATAATCTCCTCTATCAACATCTGAGTGCTTCTACACACACTTCTACAGAGTGTGTATAACACAGATAACTAAACAACTCCTTTCTAAAATTTGTTTAAACCTTCACCAACCCAAGGCGGTAGGACACCAGAGGAAGAGGATATCAAGAACAAGTGAACATGGACAGCTGCACTGTGAGCATGACTTTCTTCTTTTTAAATGTAGAAATGTGAGGTCAGCTTCCACTAACATCAGTGGAGCTGAGGTTCCAGAGCCTGCCATACTACTACTACCAATACTACTGAGAACAACTATATTTCTTCAAAGAGCAACCACCAAGTACTTCATAGCAAGTTAGTATTTTTAGACAGCAAGGTTTCATTGCTATTATTTCTTACCTATCAATACAGTCAATAAAATTACAGAAATTTTATATTAAAATCTGATCTCAATCAAGTACATGAGAATTCTGAGCTGGCATCCAAAGGAGGAGCCTTTTAGAAACTTCAGTTTTGAAGAAGTTTAGGTGAACTTCTAGAAGTCTACCTAAGGAATTGTATTCAAAGATGGCACCTGCATTTTACAAGGAATTCTTGATTTTCTAGATTTTCTTTGCAATGCAGCAGAAGTGCAACTACTGCAGCAGAGACTTAACTCATAAGAATGTATAAACAACAGAATGGAGAAGAAGTCAGCAAAATACTTTACTTTAGCATATACTCAAAGTGGAGAAAGATAACTATAAAAAATATGATCTTACAGGTAAGGAAAAAGGAGCAGTGCTGGACTGCCTGGCTTAATTTGGCATACTGGATAGTCTGGAAGACCAGTTTTGGCACACAAAGCTGGTAAAGCTTTTGGAAACAGCAAAAGGACACACATACTTTCCCGCTCCTTCTTTCATCATCCTCCTCCCACATGAGAGTTTTTGTTTAGAATGAACACACTAATTAAAGGAAAATGGCAAGTGAGAATTGAAGCCTGCAGTGCTTGAATTGCTTTCTAGGTGGCTATTCCAGCAACGTGCCACTGAATAAATCCAGTACTTACTCATGCTTAATAGAACATTAAGCATGCTTCCTTAGACACTTTAGAGGAACGTTTCTGTTTTAGCAATCAACTGGGAATATCTGAGCCAGACACATATAAGGGCTATGTTACAATTTCAACCTTATTTATTCCATTTATTTTATTTCACAAATTTACAAAAACTATAGGTTTAATATGAACAGTGTTTCATTTTGTTTGAGTGGGATTTCCTAGGATTTTTTTGTTTGTGGGGATTTGGGTTGTTGGGGTTTTATTTTCAAACATGACAGTCTTTCTTGCCTCTCCCATAGGGCAGCTCAGAAGAAAACAATGGTGAGATATGGCACTGTGTCTCTGCAGAGCATGTGTCTTTCCAATTTCTACACACTAACCACAACAAAGCAGTCTAATACACAAGGTGCTACTGACCAAACAGACAGCAAGTAAAGTAAAGTTTGGCCAAAGCACGTGCTTTAGTAAGCAGTTAGACTTCAGCAGCAAGTCATAGTTTGAAAGCTCCCTCACCAAAAAAATGGACTGTTTTTATCAAGCAATGCAGGGCATCTACATATACACTAATTAGCACCTACAGCAGTCAACATTGTTTCTAAAGTTCCAAATCTGGCAACAAACAAAGAAGCAAACTAATGTAGTAAGTACTATGCTGCACTGTATAATCTGTTTTTATTATTATGCCAAGTAGTTACAACAATCTGATACTACACAAGATAAACTACAAGAGATGCAGTGACTCCAATAAGAAAATAATTACAATTGCCCCAATACAGGACTTTAAAGCACCTTCCTGTAATGACAGGTTTTTTTTCATATTAGCATTACATGAGCACAAGAGTAACAGCCACAGGATAAAATTATGGTGAACTCTGACATTAACAAGCGCACTAACACTGCAATAGAACACCTACATATTGTGAGAATGCAAGAAACCTTTTCCATCCAACATTAAAAAATGGCAGAGGCTTTGAAGACATTTACAATAACATACCCCAAGCTTTTTTCTGGATTGGAGAACATTTATATATTTGTTACTCAAATACTGCTGTTCCCAAAGCAGTGATGACCACTTCATTAAAACCAATGTTAAGTAGCAAAGCTGGAGAAGAACAATTTCTCTTGCTAAAAAAATCTCTCCTGACAGAAATTAACCTGTCTTCAGTAATGTGATGAAGAAAAAAAGATCACCTACAGTTCTGTAAGACTACCATGCAGCCATTCAGAACACTAAAAGCACTGTGAAATAAATGTGAAAGCAACTATATATGCAGTGGCTAGAGCCACCTTCAATGACACCAAAATAGCCAGTAGAGAAAATTTAAGAGGATTTTTATTGAAAGTTTTATTTCTGGAGCATGAGCCTATGATCAAGTGTAAGTTCTATCTAAATTTTGCATCAAAAAGTCAGGCGGTTTACAAAAAAATACTACTACCACAAAATCTAATAAAAAATAATTCTTTCTACCATTTTTAAAATAAAAAGTTTATGCCAGCAAAACACATGAAAATAAAATTTTGCTTTACCTAATTCAAAAAAACATTGTGCAATTCTTTTCATAATTCATACACTACCAAGCTATTTAGAAAATTATTTCTAACATTACTAGATTAACTATCATAGGAAGTGTAGAATCTGTGAGACTAAGGATGAAAGATACACGTCTTCAGCTAGACAGCTGGCTGATAGAAATAGTTACTGCAAGAAATAAAGAAACTTCCCTTGCACACTGCCTTAAGTGTATAAATTTTAAATGGTATATTTTGCTATTAAAACACTATAAACATGAGGAAAAAGAGCCAGAGGCACAGGTAAAATCACAGTTAAGATTTTCACACTCACTCATTTCCAAAGACAATTCTAACCCCTGAAAGGAAGAATGTATTACTCCACTGGAACACAGCTGTGTCCTCCACGTGAACCCTAATGGCCAGTGCCTCACAACGCTCGCAGCAGATGCGCACATACCAGTTGTACTCCCACCGCACAGAAACTCACAAGCGCTTTCCCACTGGGTAGCTAATCAGAAGCAACAGAATATGAAAAGTATTATGCATGCAGAACCAGTGAGCAGTGCTCATAAACGAGGCAAAGGAGAAAGTCACAGCCAGGCTCAGTGAGACTTCTCCCATCCACTGGCTCCTGGAGCATCAGGGCACAGACTGAGAGTGCAGCACAGCAACATACAGGAGTCTGGGTAAAAGAAGAGCTCACCATCAAGAAAAGCTTAAAGTATAGAGAGCATTCTCCTCAGTTCCCTAAATACATTTCTCTTACAATTTTGAAACTGATTTGCTTCTATCAGCCCCTCCACTGCAAAAATAGGAGCAACAATTACAGAAGTAACTCATCAACCAACATCTGTCATCATTAAGTGATCCAACAATATAAACAACTCTGTCAGAAAGCACTACAGTCAAATATGATTTCCAGAATTTCCCCCACATTTTTACCATAAAATTTCTTCATGCTCTCAACATTGTTTCCTTTTACAGTTTAAGTCTTTCAGCTTAAAAAAGTAATTTCTACCATTGTTGAATTAGTTTATTAAGCTATGTATGCCATAATATTGCCTCAAATCCCAACAAACCTGGTATGAAATAAATATGCTGTAGGATCTGCCACAGATTTTTCTCTTTTCCCCACTTACTGTATTTTCATTACACCTTTAACAGTTCTACATGGATTTCTAAAATAAAAGGTAAATAGCCAGAATGATCACTTGCTAAGAAAAGAAACTGAGATCTCAAACAAGCATATCCTTCCAACCTAATCTTAGAATGGAGGGAAGACTAGAAACTGGACAAGAGATGTTGTACATCTTTAGACTTCTTCATTGCTTTGTTTGTCTGTGAAAGAGGCAAAGAATTACTTCAGCTCCTGTTGTATTATTTTCTTAATCACAGCAGAGAAAAATAATTTAGTGGAGATATCCAAGCGTCTCCGCATGTTTCTATCATCTTATCTAAAATCCACCTCAGGCAGGGGCGGTTACAATTTGTATTTACCACTAAATATCCTGTGTGTTACTTAGCTGTTGGACAGTCCAAAAATACTCTTGATTGCCCTTTTAAACTAAGTCCCCCTTAAACATCTGCACGTGAAAGTGTTTTATTTTTCAGCTACATATATGGATATATGTTAGATACATTTGTCTTGATATTTTATTATTTTTCTTTATTTTCCTTTAGATTCATTTTGTTCTGTTTTTACAGTAGTCCCACATCATTTATTTTACTAAGCAAATGTTAGGTTTCACTGTAATTACACTCTTTCCTTCCCTCTCTGCCCAGGGGGTGAATTTAATATATCAGTTTGCCTTTTAAACTTGACTTCCATATTTTAGCTTATATTTTAAAGTTAGTAACATAAAATAGAAGCTTCTGTATGGTTAATGATTGTCAACTTAAAAATAAATCTGGTTTATGAAAGTCCTTGACAGCTGGACTACAAAAATAAAAAAACATTTCTACAAAGAAATTTAACAAAAAAAGAATTGCCTGAATTGGGAACAAGGCAAGGCAAAAACCTGAAGGAACCCAACAAAAGGAAAAAAAAAAAAAACAAACCACACACACAAAAAAAAACCAAAACAAAAAACAAAAAAAAAAAAAAAAAAAAAAAAAAAAAACCAAAAAAACCCCCACAATCTCACACTGCTTATTTAGGATATTGAAAACCCCAGATGTTGAATAACCTATCTACTTTATTGACTGGCCCGAATAAGTGAGTCTGAAATTGCTGAAGATAGCATAGCAATGCTACAATTCCTTCCATTTCACTGAAGTACCTTTCTGAATAGTGTCTGTCACTTCCAATTCGCTGAATCTGTCAAGTGCTTTTAAAAGCTTTTGTACATCTAGTTATCGACAGAACTGTGTGGGAAACATTGCAACATTCAACATAGAAGATTTGGTCTCTGGACCTCGTGTTTATGCACACTAAATGACCAACACCAAGCACTAGTCACAACAACAGTAACAGACTCCATTAAAAATATCCATATTATATTTATACCTTCAAGTAGTAAACTCTGGTAGGAGAGTAAACAAAAGGAACAAGTTATTCGGATGACTAGCACCTTAGATGTCAAAACAAACGGGAAAAGCTGACTCAGCACTATTACAGAAGAATCAGTAAGTAACAATAACTGACAAAAACTTTTCATCAAAAGAGGGGAACAGCACCTCAACTGGCATGCAATTAGTTAATAACACAGACAGCTTAAAAAACACAATCCCTTGTCCACATTGTGTTGCAACTACTGTACCCAAAAGGAGCACTCAAGGTATGAAATGTCCACCTTTGTTCACTGGAATTGTGCTGTCAGACCAGTCCCAGACTCACTGATACTTCGACAAAACCCACCCACCAAACAATGTTAATTCAAAGCCCTAATGCACGTTTTACTACCATCCTCCTCCTCCTATATAAACTTTAAAGTTAAGGTCACAAGTACCTAACTTAAAATTAATACTAAGTTCCCATGTATCCATGTTGCCACACTTTAGGCACTAGAAGCTGCATGCATTATTGTTCATGGGCATTACAGCACCAAAAGCCAGAACTGAGACCTGCATCTTCCGTAGCAAGAGATTTTACCCAATGGAGTTCACAGTACAAACATATCACAGGATTAATGAGAAAATCAACACCAGACAGCACATCAGTAGCAGTAAGAACACATCAACTTGACAACTTTTGGGTGAGTTTTCAACTTCCACACCAATATGCTTTCTTATCTGGTTCCTACTGGCTCAAATACCATCATCTGGGGAAGTCTTCAAGAATTAAATTTTAACTGACAAAATATTTTTGACAGAAAAAGCAATGTGATTTACAAGCATATGAACTGCCATCTAGCCACAAAAATGTGTTTGGAACTGTTAAAAGATTTCAGTGTCCCTCCTCAAAAAAAAAAAACAGATACAACACTTGTATAGAATACAGTTTACCGAGCTTTAGCCTTTAAGCATCACCAAATTTAACCTTCCTCATTCACTTATCTCCCAAAAAAGCAGGACATTGGCAAAAACTTGGCTACCAGGAACATGTAGGCAAACAGGTTTATTTGAAACATCAATATTGCTGTTAAAGATGGCCAGGTACACTGACAAACTTATATGCCAAAACATCAACCCATTAGCTATCCACACACCACCTGTTCCCTTATGTAAATCCTCTACTTATTATTTATTAATTTAATCCCTCATTTAAAATTTAAGATCTAGCTTTTAGTGGCACCAAAACAAAGCCCTGCTAAAGACCAAAAAACAAGAAATGTGAATCTGAGCATTTCATTCATTGTGAAGAAGCTCTTCTACACTGTTTTTGTGTTTACCTCATTCTGAAGTCTTCAGACACCAACTAACACAAACTTCTTGCTACTAAAATCTCAACAGACATAACAAATACTAATCACCTCCAGAAATCTATACTAGAATCGAAAGTCATGTGCTGCTCCCCTCACTGACACAGCAGATCTCTTAGTACTTGCTATCATGGTATTTAAGAGGAAAAATAGCTCAAGATACTTGCTTTATTAAACCTTCCCTATTCAAAACACATTCACCAGTCGTAACTGTACCTCATTTCAGTGAGCAGAAATGAAAAATAAATTTCAAAGAAGGTATTTACTTAGAAGACAAGGAAATGCACAAAGAACAGAGAAACATTTTCTTAATCGTACAATATCATATTGTATCATAGAAAATTATCTTAACAGTTATGTTTTGAACAGTATAACCTCTCCTCAAAAAAAGAAGAAAACTTTATCACCCTCACTTTATAGCTCAAAGAGGCACACAGTGCTGCACTAAAACTTGTGTTATGACAAAAAACATCTTTATACTGTGAAATGTGGAATATGCAAACACAAAATGTGAAATGCAAAGTTTTTACATTGTGAAACATTACATACTCTGGGTTTTTTTGCTGGACTCTCCCACCAATGAATACTCCTGAACACAACAAAAATTAAGCATAATCAAAGATCATCCATAATTTTATTAATCTCTCGATTGCTGTATAAACCTTGGGAATTTGTAAGCTCACTACCAAGAGACATTTCACTGAAAAGAAAAAGATGAAGACAGATTATATTTCCATCACTACTGCTATTCTCTTGAACTCTTCTACCCTCAAGTTCCTCAATACTTGTTTCAAGTGTTTTCAGCTGAAACACAGTAAAAAATGCTATGCTGTGTAACAGGTTACACTGATTATTTGTCAGTCACCCAAGAGAATAATTTCATTTGTAATACCTTTCGAATTTGTCACGGTCTGTCCCATAATGATTCATTTAGAAACACCTATTAGAATTAGGGTTTGTTTGTTGGTATTTTTTTAGCAATAGTTAAAAGCTTAATGGCTAAGCCTTGTGAAGTTTTCCACAGAAATATGCCCTCCATCACGTAGCTTTACTGACACCACTCAGGAGGATATGACAAGCTGTCTGTATTTTTCACTTTTTGCTTCAATAAAATGAACTCTCATATCCCAATTCAGTGCACTTTATCATTGCTACTTCATAATATTACCTTTCAAAAACATGCCCTTCCTAGAAAAAAAAAGAGTCTAATGTAACATGGCTCTCCCCTTAAAGCTTGGATTCAACAATATTTAAATTGACTAGGAAAAATATTAAAATAACAACTAAAAAAAATCATCAGTTCAACTCTTAGCACAACATAGGTGGGTAGAGGTGAGCCTCTTTTTAAGAGGGAGGTTGCAGAAATATGGCAGGTAAGAATTATTAGATTTTCTGTTTTCCCCAAAGCACCTTATCACTGTGTTGAATTATCTCAGCTAACTGCGTTGAATTATCTCTACCCAACATGGTTTGTAGTTAGGTACCCTTTCAGGTTGTAAATGTAAAATGCACATAAAAACTGAATGACTGAATAACAGGTATCAAGAGCTGAAAAAGATGTAGGTGTTCAGAACTCCATAATCTTTAAAGCCAACCAAGGAAATTAAAAGTAGAAGCTACTTGGTACAGCAAAAAGAAGAGTTTCACTGAGGGATACACACTATGTGTAAACACTACTGAAATTATTCTAAGAAATATAAAAAAACACATTTTCAAGGTCTCCCTTCCATTGTGTCCCAAACCATAACAGATTGATTTATTAAGCAAAACAAACCATGAATTAGTGGTGTTAAAGAGATGCCATATGTTTACCATCCTTACATTTAACCCTAAAATATTTCCACTATTTAGCAATGTTAGCATCCATTTTTATAAAAACAAATGTATAAATATTATACCATGAATTAACAACTATGTAAAAGACACCACAACTACAATTTCCATGATATAGCTCCTGTCAGCCCCTATTCCTGTCTTTCCTTACTGATTTTTATGCTTCACTCTACAGGCTATTTTTACTAACTTAACCTAAGCCGCAGAGTGCTCCTCATCCAAACGCTCCCCGCGCGGCTCTAACACGTCTCCCTTGCGCACGCCATACAGAGTGAACGCTCGCAATTACACGAACGACGGCTCTATAAAGCCGGAGAGTTGTTATTTGCATTCCAGTAGAAAGCAATAAGTGCACTGCCTCAGAAAGAGCACCTCATCTCAGATTAGGATATGGAAATACCACCAGGCCACTGAATCCCACAGCACTGCTGATGACCACATTTTCTCCCGCACTTCCTACAGTGAGTACTATACACAGGATTTGAACACAGAAATTGCTGGTGATGCTAAGTTTAAGAGACGGGAGGAGGCGCCCGGAACAGGTCAGACCAAAGGCAACAACAGCAGAGTCTGAATTAGTTATTGTTTCTCTGGTTTGTACGGGACAACTAGGCATCGGCGGCTCAAGGGGTGAGAACGGACAAAAGTAGAAGAATCAAAACACAGTAACTACAGGGCAGAGAAGGCAATGTGGCGGAGCTCGCAGCAGCAACACGGTTCCGGCCAAGGAGCCTGCGGCAGCGTCCCGCACGGACACGGGGCGGAAGCGGCTTGCCGCAGGCAGCAAGGCCGGGGCCAGAGCGCCATGTCAGGTGGCGGGGCGAGGAGCCTGGGCCCGGCCGGCCCGGGGCCCGCGGGTCGCAGCCTCCGCAACGACCGCGCCGGCGCCGCGCCCAGGCAGAGCGGGGCGGCCGGGGCTCACCCGGGGAGTTCCCTCGGGCCCGCAGCCGGACCGCAGGTCGCCTGCGCACACGAGCCGGCGGCGGCGCCGCCTCCGCGCACAGCCCATGCCGCGGCCCCAAGGCGG
>JACBWW010000001.1:22197658-22284287 GCA_020086605.1 Lanius collurio | reverse complement strand
ATAGAATATAGAATATAGAATATAGAATATGGAATATGGAATATAGAATAGAATAATTATAGCTGGAAGTGATGTGCAATCCAATTAGTCCTGACTACTTCAAGACTGACCAAAAGTTGCAGCATATTATCGAGGGCATTCCCCAAATGCCTCTTAAACACTGACAGTCTAGTTACATGGGCCACCTCTCTAGGAAGCCTGTTCACAGCTTGATTCCATCTTGGCAAAGAAATGCTTCCTACTTTTGAGTTTGAACCTCACCTGCTACAGCTTTGAATCACTAAGCCTTTGAACATGATTATTAAGGGAGTCAGTAAAGGAGGCAGAATTACATATCTAAATCCATCCAGGCACAAGCTAATTTCAAACCATATCTATTGTATCCTAGATAAGTATACTTTATTGAATGAGAGAAGAGTGTATGCTGTCTGTGTAACTAATCTACTAAGGAAAAAAAAAGAATATGAATATAAGTAAACCAGAGTGTTCTGTGCATGCAGACAACATAAAGGAGAATTTACTTTCAGAGTGGACATATTTACTGAGGAAATAAAAATAAAGAAAACTGGAGTTATGGTGCAATTGCACAAATACATCAAAAGATCTAGATAATTAGGCTAATAAAGCTTATGTCAAGTTTTAATCATCAGAAGTACTTAAGTCAAAAGTTAGTATCACACCCTGTGCAGAATTCCTCTTCAGCTATAGAATGCTAAAAGTTATTGTAAAGAGAACCTCAAAGATAATTTCCTCTAGACTTGTTTTCAGATTCCAGATGTTACCTGAGAAAGACCCTCAAGTTAGTGGATATAAAGAGTTTTTTACAAGTAAGCATACAATATGGGCAAATATGCACTTTTTTGTTTGATTTCTTTGATTTTGTCAATTTATAAGTGCAAATTAAAGCAACAGATACTATTAATTTATCATCATTTATCTCATATATAAAAATTTATTCTTTTTGGACATATAATGAGAAAATTTGGGATTGGAGAATGAATGGCATGAATATTGTTAGTATACTCAGATTGCATACTAAATTTCATTATTTTTACATAACGCTTTCAGTGATTCCCATAACTGTGTACTAAGAAACCCCTGATTGTTCCTCAAGAAAAATATCTGACAAATTATCTACCAGGCAGGCTATATTTTCACACTGCAGAGAGGCTGGGTCAGTCTGATCCTGTTGTACTTGAGGGATGTTTCTCCTTTTATTGGTGTATTGCCATAGACTACCTTTCACTGTAATGTTAATGGACTTTAATGGCAGCTGGCCATCTGCTTTAAAGTGAGACAACCTGGAAGCTGTGTGGAGGCACATCTAAACTCTCTTCTTAAGACTAATTAAAAGGCCAAGTCTATTAAGTGACATTTTTCTCCTCCTTTTCCAGCAAGCAGGGGTAATCCTGGAAAAATTGAAATGATTGAGGCGTGATGGACATCTTGGTGTGTTTACCTGGAGTTAAGACATGCAAGACATATGAAGTAAGGCCATAAGATGTCGTGAATTTTCTCCAACCTTCTGCTAAAATGGGTTTGGTAGACTTAATGTCAAAAGGCTCTTGAAGACTGTACACGTGGAGGGTGGTGTCAAGGAACAAGAGGCAGCAAGAACCAAATGATGATGCACTGGTCACAGTCCATGGTGACAACTAATGGTAACCATCTAACCTTCTTCCAGCATGGATTCATGGCCTCCCAAACTAGTGTGGTTACAGATTAAATCCTGAAGACTTTACAAACAGTGCAAAGATCTGTAGTTACAGAACCTCAGCCAGTGACACTGCTGCGTTGATGAGTCAAGTAAGGTCTATTACATCTGCCAGGAATTTGCATGGTATATTAGTGTGGAAAACCCCAGCTGCCACAGATGGTGTTAGGGCTTCTGTTAGGCAGTTTCTGCTGTGCAGCTTCTTGCAGTTCACCTCAGGGAGCATGTCACAGTGAGACAGAATTACAGGATAGCTGTAAAACTGGAATAATGGTATTAATGCTTACATGATGTATTCTGCAGGATTGGAATTTCAAGCACTACCTGGTTTTACTGTAATCCACATTAGTTGCTGATTACAGTCTGTAGGGCCAGGTGCAGCCACAAGGCTCACTGGAAGAAGTGTTTTGTGCCTTGCTTGCTGGAGCACCTCTCCAGACCTTGTCACAGGTCGTGGTTCCACGTGGCTTGATGAGCTCTGCCTAGGGCCACAGTGCAAGGCAGCCTTCACATGTGCTACTGGGCTGGAAGAGGCATAGGAAATAGGGCAAAAGTCTCTAATTGCTGCATGGCTCTGTGGCTGCTCACCCAGTCCAGCAGCTGCACTGTGGCAAAGCATGACTGCCAGGGAAGTGAACGTAGGGGTGAAGGAGAAGGAAGGTGCATTGGGTAGATCTCAGGGCACAGGAATTCTTGTTCTAGTCATGGTCTTATTTTGGCTCCAACTCAATGTGAGCACCATTTGTGCCCATCTTTTGATAATACAGGAAGGGAAAACCTTATGAGGAAAATTTAAAAGGTCACCTAGGAGAAACAGCTACAATAATTGAGACAGATCAGTGCAAACCTAAGCTCTAATATTCTGTTTTACTAGATGGCAATATGGAATTTAATTAGCTGAAATATTTTGTAAATCTTGATGCTGAATTATATATCAGCTGTGAAAAAAAATGCAAAGAAAAGGACACTGAAGCTATAGAGTCGTTTAGTAATGATGGCAAGGCACAGGGTTAGAGGTAAAAGAAGAAATATATCCTGTTGATGATGGGATTTAGATTTTCTTGAAGGGATTTCAGTGTTCAAATTTCTCATTTGGCTTTGTAATACCAGCCTTTATGTATTAGTTCAGAATTTTACAAGTTTATGATTGTGTGGGAGAGACTTAGTGAACACCTCCTTTTGTCGGCCGTGTAATTGCCAGCCTTGGAAATGGAGAGCTCAAGAGTCTTTGTTCTAAAAAAGCTGCTGCAATAGGTCTGGCAAAACCTACTGTAACCTGTATATCTGTACAGTACTGTACAGTGTGGATGGTAGTTGACACTAGTCAGCTGGCACCCATTTCGAAATCTCCACATTATAAGAATGCTGAACATCTTTAAAAAGCTTTTTATTTTGAAGGGTTCTGAAATGGGAGAAAATATTTTTTAGCAGCTGAATGTAAACTGCATTAGTTAGGAGAAAAAACAATTTCCTGGTGGATGCTTCAAAGCGTGACTCTTTGATGCTTAAAATGATGTTAATTCAGAATATATAGAAATTTTCCCCCTTGGAGAACAAAATTAAATGGGAGGAGAGTACAAGCAGTGATAATTTTTTGTTGGAAAATACATGAAAAAACCCCACTCTTTTGTCAGTAGCTGGAATCAGTAGTTCTAAGCCACGATGATGGTGAAGTCTGTCTGAAGGTAGTCATCAACATCACAGATCGTTCCCCTGAGGTAGCAGCTGTTTGCCACAGTGGCTGTCACTAGAGAAGCTGAGTTCCTTTTTTTAGCTGCTGAAGAGCTACTAATGGGATAATGATCAGCTTGCACTTTCTCATTAGCACGTATTCCTCATAGATACAAAGTATCTGTAGTTGAAGTATTAAGTCACCACTTTTGTCGTGTTTGTTCTGTGGTATATTTCTGAAGTGTCTAGATTTTTGTATTGGTATTTGATCAACTGTGGTTGAAGCCCTGCATATTTAAATTAAATATGCAAACTCATGGTATCAGTTCTACATTATAAATAAAGGGATTATTTTGTGTAAATCTGTGTTTCTCCTCCAGAAAGCACCTTTTTTGAGTTGTTCTTCTCTGACTTCTTTTCCTGTGATGCCACAAAGAATATATAGCTGTGAAAATATTAGTCTGCACCACACATGCCCTTGAGGAATTTGGTTTACTTACAATGATGTTAAAAACTGGTTTTTAGCCAGTATAGATGGAAAAAGAACATTTTTAGCATATTAGTGCTAAAGCCAAACTGAAACCCTCTCAAGGCCATTTAGCAAGGAAGATGAATTTTGCTGTACCTC
Source organism: Lanius collurio (assembly GCA_020086605.1). Classification (NCBI taxonomy): domain Eukaryota; kingdom Metazoa; phylum Chordata; class Aves; order Passeriformes; family Laniidae; genus Lanius; species Lanius collurio. The sequence goes on along the minus strand of JACBWW010000001.1, from coordinate 22,280,274 downwards.
CCTGAAGGATTTAAGGACTAGAAAAGGTTTTCCTGCAATGAGGTGGAAAAGGAGGAGGGGATGAAAGATCAGACAAGCATTTTAGGACAAGCAAAAGAGGCAGGTCTGCTCCAACCCATCTATCTGCCGGGAAACAAGGGGTGGATGAACATGGCATGACTATTTCTCATAGCTGTGTTCCTCACCAAGCAATGAACATTACTCCATACTTTTTAGACCTTTCTTATTGTGGCCAATGCTAAACTGGGTTTTCAGGAAGTTGGAATTCACCACTTATAATGTCACTCATGAAGAATTCAATGATAAATGTAAAATAAACCTGATTCCATTAGTTTTATCTTCCCTTGTCTCTACTGTCAGAATACTTCTCCCTCTTAGGATGCCTTCCTCTGGGATTTTTTTGTTTGAAAGACTGTAGAGAGATCTGTTTTAGGAAGAATACTCCCACATCCATGTGAAAGCAGATTTTTGCAAAAGCTCAGTTAAGAAAACTGCCTTTCTGAATGTATCTGTAAAAGCCATTTTTTTACAAATCCCTAGATTTTTCTCATGAGATACAGTAGATTGTTCTTGATTTATCCTGTTTCCCAAAAGCGGGAAGATGATGAGCATTACTGAACAAACTATGCTCTTTGCAGCAGTCTGTGTATTGTGGTAGATCTGAAATGGGCTTCATCAGTTTCTGGATCCAATTCTCAGATTCTCCAATCAGCGCAGTTTTTCTGAAACCAGCAGATTCTTGCAGAGGGACATGTTGACAGAGAACCCTCTCCCTCTCCTCTTTCACTCTGTCCACAATGCAAAACAGAATAAAACTTTTTAGGAGGATCTAATAAGCACTTGAGAAGGAAATATTTGATGCTTCCAGCAGTAATGAAAATATTGTTTCTTGCTAATGGTGTTTGCAAGATTGATGCCTCAAAAACTACCGTGTTTGAGACAGAGATTGTTCTTTCTTGTCTTTATGATCTGTTTAGAGGAACAGAGTAGAACAGAATGCAAAATGTGCCAGAGATGCTTAGTACTTGGAGGAATGTAATGAAGTTAATAAAAATATGTATAAATTAATCAGATGTAAAATCATAGAAGAATTTATTCTGGATAGTATCTGTGGTAGTTACCAGGCTTGATCTGCTGCTTAAATCAGAGCCAACTTCGAACACGTCTCAGGTTACTCAGGGGATTGTACAATCAAATTCTGAATACCTCCAAGGATGGATATCCCACAGCCTGTCTGGGCAACCCGTGCCAGTGTTTGACCACTGTTCTTGTGAAGAATATTTTTCTTGCTCTGACAAATGAGATTTTTGACATGAAATGTGTATTTTTCAAATTAAGAACTGAAGTTGTCCCTGCTTGCATTCAAAATGGTAAAAATGGGAAGCAGAAGATTTGTTGCTGTCTGGTCTCTGTCTCTCAGACTGTTTGGTGTGAGTAGTCCTGCTCAGAAGTGTTGTTTGGCCATCCTAACACAGACTCACAAGCAACTCTGCCTTGGCAAACTGTAGGTCTATGACACCTGTCCATTGCCTAGGAAAGGAACTGCAGTTGTGCCTACTGATTGTATGATGGCAGTCTGAGGAGAACAGTTTTGAAAGAACTATTCTGAAAGCAAAATGCTGAGTTCCATCCAGTCTGTCTTGTAGGAGCGTGGTCCTGCTGAGTGGTCTGGGTGACTTTTTTAATGTCTGGGTGACAAAATGTCTAGTCTTATAAATAAGCCTATTTCTTGAATACTAGCAAACTTCCAGCTGTTGCCTGCTCTGGCCTGTGACAAGTGGGGCAATTCAGAATGGACCAGTTACAGAAATTGCACAGATGGGTTCACAACTGTTGGATCTCTGGGCTACAAGAAAAAGAAGGATTTTCAGAATCCCAGTTTGGGATTTGAGCACTTATATTTATGCATTTGACTGGTGATGCCCAAGATTTTTGTGAATTATAGCTCCCAATGTATGGTCATTATTTTTGTAATTTTTTTATTGGGGTATTTTTATCAAACTTTTTTTTTTTTTGGAGTATTAAAAAAATGTACAAACCTAAGTTTTTGCATAGTTAAATGCCAATCTGACCATCACGTTTACTTGAATTTATTGAGTGATGGGTTGTCAGGTAGAGTTGTTGTAAGCACAACAATATGGCCATCCTTTAATGTTATGTCATCCAAAGGAACTTGAATGAATGAAATGTCAGTTAAAAACAGTCCTTTGGATACATATGAAACCTGAAAAATAAATAAAAAAAGAAAGTCTTAACTATCTAATCTTTGAAATGTTTTAGAAATCTAATGCAAAAAAGACCCCTCCCCAATTCTAACATAACTAGATGCATCACCATCAATTTAGAACATTATAAACCAGAATAACTGGCTAGTGCTGCATGTTGTTCTTGCAATGTGCTGTGCCTTTCAAATCCCTGTTCATGTGCCTCAAAAACATACTGCTGTTATAATGCCCAGTACAGGTTTTACCTCTAAGGAGCCTAACAATAGCTTCTATTCCAGAACAGGAATGGCTTGTTACAGGACAAAAGCCTTTTGTGAGGAGAAAAGTTGAGCAAACCGGTTTTATGCTCAGTTGTCTTTGTTTCCAGGCAGGCAGCTAATAATGTGTGTTTGTGAGTTTACTACTCCAACTCTGTTCCAGAAAGCAGTGCTCTTGGGCATGACTCGTTGGGGTTGCTCTTCATGGTTCATCATTTGTGTGGCCTTCTGGGAAAAGAACTTTACAGCAATTCTGTTTGAACTAACCTTCATTGTATCTGTGCCTATAAATATGGGGTATCTTTCTACTAGATTTTTACTAGGCCATTTCTGATGGTGACCTGAACTAGAATGAAGCTGACATGAACAAAAAGGAAGATCTTACTCAGCAGGTAAGAGACTGATCATGAATGATTTTGGAGCAGATATACTGATATAAAATACTTGCACCTACCTCAAGATTTCAAGAGAGTGCGAGTTCCTTGTGAATTATGTGCAAGGCTCTTTATGCATGTGTGTTGAGCATGGCCTAATTCTGATGGAAATGGATGTCAAAGAAAGGCTTCTTGTTTAAGCTGAAAAAAAACCCCATTTGCTTTAGGAAGCAACTCTAACAGATTTAAACTTCTTATTGGTTTCATTTATAATTTTATCAAAAGTAGTAGAAATAGTTGTCTTAAATCTGATCCTATTAATATTATTGGGGAAACACATTGTCTTTGACTTCATTAATGTAAATGAAAGCACTACAATCTGTGGATCAGGGTCTGACCTGGATTAGAAAGTGACATTCTCGAGTCAGGCTACTGACCCAAGTGAAGTTGCTCAGTTTCTATGTAAGTGCATTTTAACAGATTCTGGTCCTGAATTCATAGTTCTGTGGTCCCAAACCACTGTGAAGGAAGGATCAGTTTATTCATTTTGAGGCTCTGCCTTATTTAGAGATTTTTTTTACACAGTGCAGGCAGCATAGTCAAGGGAAAGTAATTGCAAATACTATTGTTACAAGGACAACTCTGATGCTTTGAAGAAGCAAGATAATCAAGTGACCTTGAGAAGCCCATCTGGTAATTGTGTATGTAGTATGAAGGCTTTGAATGGGTGTAACAGACAGAGGCAAGTGTCAGATGTGAAAATAAGTAGCTAGCTTCACTCCATTCATTTTCACATGGAGGATGCTAACAATTGAGTATATTTAAAAGTTTCAAAGAAGTAAGGAGACTTTTTTTCTGCTCCTCACATTCCCACACATCTCCCTTGACCTACGGCAAGTTTGTGCTTCAACTTCTCCAACTGCAAAATAATAAGATGTACTTAATGTTTATGCCGCTTTCACATCCTTCACAATGAAGTTTTTGTAGCAGTAAATCACTCTTAAAGAGCCACTTTATCAAACAAGGTCACTGAGGGAGAAATTAGTCATAGCAATATCTTGACAAAGTGTGTGATCCTCATGTTTCTCACTTACAAACAACCAGTGTCTGTTTATCATCACACACCTTGTTTTAGCATTGCACCCAAGAGCCAACCCCCCTCCCCCTCACCCCGTGCTTGGAGATATTCCCTGGATATATCTGTGTTTTCCTTGGTACAACTCCATGGCCAGATTCTGTCCTGGTTCAAATCTTTGTAACTCCAGTGACTCCAGTGAAGCTGCATTAATTCCCAGCGGTAGATAATTTGTTCCTGCATCCTCTGCTGCTTTGCTGCCTGGTTGCTGGGGAAGCAGCAGGGCAATGCCAGGGAAAGGGGCAGGGAAAGCACTTGGACACAGAACTACTAGTTTTATGGGTACTGTTGCATGAGGTCTTAAGCAGCACCTCCTGTTGACTTGGCTTCAAGTATTTGAAATTCATTTGAAATTTGAATACACAAAAAGATTAAATAAACTTGATGTACCAGCATGGGGGTGCTCTAAAGGGTAACCTGGTAATAGCCAGAGTGGGACAGAAAAAGTTCCTCAGCATTTAGGGTATGACAGTATTTGAAAACTCTGAAAAACTGACTTTTGAATTAGAACTGGAAAAAAGTTCAAACAATGTGAATGTCACATGTCAGCACTACCTGAACAATATTTTTATATTTTTTCAGACTGGAAACATTTAATTTCAGTTTTTCAACAGTGTTTTATATGATACAAAAAAACCCAAAAAACAAACAAAAAAAAAACCCAAAACAACAAAAACAAAACAAAACAACCAAACCTAAGTGAAGCAATTAACTTTTCATTAATAAAAAAATTCAGTCAATGAAAGTTATATATTTTTGTCTTTTGTTTTAGTTTCCCGTGTTTTTCTACTTCTTTAGGTTTACCAGATTTTGACATCTTGATGTTCTTTGCAAAAATAATCTTTCATTCTTGAAAAATCTGTAGCACCAACTCAGAAAGATCATTACAATTTGACCTCTAAATCATCAGTGAAATGATCATATAAAACAAAAAAAAGAGAATATGACTGAGCCTCTATCGTACTTTGTTGAATGCTAGCATCACTTTTTTAGGAAGCCAGTAGCAGGAACATTGGGTTTTTTGTTGATTAGATCTACCAAAGCCCCTGCTAGAAATGCACCTTGCCTCTTTCACCTTTTCCTTTGATAGAAACCCTTCAGCAGCTATTTATCTACAGTTACTCAGAGCACATTTTAAACTAACTCTGTTTCTCTCTTTTTCCTCCCTTTCAAATGCCTTACTGAGGGTTTATTTTTCTCATTTCTGTGTCTCTTTTTGTCATCCTGTTTTTGAGAGAGGCTTATAAACCACAATAGTCTTTGCAGTCTTGCCTGAAGTCATGACACAAACAAAAAGTAGGAGAAAAATGGAAGGTCCCCTCTGCAGCATTTGAATTTGCCACATAGAAAACTAAAGATATATTTTCAGTCACCTATAAAATCATTTTAAGGCAAAAGTTCAAGAATTGCCCTGGATTTTCACCTGTTTCACATACCACAAACTTCAGTATTTGTTATTCTTCCCAAAGGCAACACTTTACATTTCCAATGCTCTCAGCTTGGCAGGTTTACAGATGAACAGCCTTTTGGCAGTGCTGTATTTCATGATATAGTTAATGCTCCACTTCAGAGCTGTACAAAGCCTAAAAATGAACACCAACTGATTAAGAAAAATTGCTTTAGATTTATATTTTCTGTGTTACCATGAGATATAAAATGTCCCTCAGATGCAGAATCCTGATCGCATGCCAGAAGTGGAACTTAATTTGGTTAAGTAGAGCGAGCAATTTCATCTGCACAGTGCTGAAATATTTGCCTGCTGCTACTGTCCTCCATTCTCTCCTCTTCCTACCTGCATGGTGCTTTCATATGCTGCAGCAAAGCTTAAGTGTAGCCCTTATCTGTTGATAGTCAAAGACATGCAGACTCCTGTGTACTCAGAGTGACACAGCAGGCATGTAGTGAAGTAAAGCTGTTATTTGTATGAGTTGAGATTATCCATAAAGGGAAATTGAGTGTGATCCAGCCCTAGTCTTCCTGCCTGTTGTAGGACTTGCATTGGTCCACCTCTACCTGAAGCCTTATCAGGTACAAACTCCAGTGCAGAGGGGATCAATGTATTAGCACAAATTGCAGCACCGGGACAAGTCGTCCTAACAGAAATAAGAACTTGGGTAAGTACCAACAAATATCAATGAAAAATAGCATCAGGTAAAACCTTAGAAAGAAAAACCTAGCTCTCTGATTCATTGCATAATGTGGCCTACACTCTTTATATTTTGGACCTAATTCTTCTGGCATGAATGTTTGAATTGCTGCCCAAGCGTTCACTTGCTAAGACAGAGAAGCAAACTTCAAAACTGCCAAGACCTCTGACTTAAGGTGCAAATAAATATTTGAAAATCAGCAAACAAAAACCAATTGATGCTGAAACAAATGTTGGGTAAAAAAAATGGTACTGATGATGCATAGCAACAAAAATATAGGAACATTCAGGAAGGAAATTAAAAGTAGTCAATTTTTTTTTCTGTATTAATACCATGACTGTGTCACTTTCCTTTCAGCACAGCACGACACATGGTTCAATTAAATTAAGTAATGGTTTGTAGCTAGCTCACAGGCACTGTATCTCATTCAAGGCACTGGGCACTGTTTCTCTGAACTGTCTCTATCTGCTGTAGAGAAAACAACCTTTCAAGAAACAAAAAGTTAAACAGCTAATTCATAAGTCCTATTCCTGGGTGCTTTCCCCTCTGTGCCCAGGTACTGAGCCTTTTCTGATAGTAGACACCACATAAACTACTAGAAAAGTAGGTCTAAGTCTGTGTTATAGCTCATACATATGACTGTCTTTAATATGAAGAGATGCTGTAATGCTACCTTGCAACAAATAAAGAAATGTTTGTTTCACTGCAGAAAATACTGTGAATGATTTCTAAATGAAAATCCTTAATGTCTGACTTTATTTAGAAATTAAGAGTAATTTTCCTGTAAAAAATCACAACGTGGCTTTTCCTGAGGACCGAATGTAATGCATAGGTTGTTCTCTGTATGATTGTAAGAGTTTTGTTTATTTGAAAGTAAAACTGATCACTATTTTCGTTTAAGAGTAATGGGTGCAGTATTTCTTTTGGGTCTATAACCTGCAGCACTACAGCCTAGTTCTTAATGGAATATAAACTCTTTGGAAATTGCAACAGACACATCAGTCATTAGAGATCTGCTGTTAAGGACCATTTCCATTTAAAAACTTAAAAGTGATCAGTCCTTATCCTTCTCACCTCTATCCAGAAGGAATTTGTTTTGTTAAATATTGTAATGTGGAGATGGTACCTTGTGTTCATGAAATCCTTTGGAATGGCTAGTTATGTGAATAAGCAGTTTTCTGACATTTTGCTTTTGACACACGAACAATCCTTTGTCTGACTTCAGTACAGGTGTTATAAAAAAGGATGTGCTCAACTTTCCTTCAGTCATTTTGCTGAACATTTTTCAGAGATCTACAATATAGATAACAGGCAAAAACTCAACCTAACTTTAAAATTTTCAGTAGTTGTCAGCATACATTATAAAGTAGAAATGCATATGGTGTCATGGTTATGTGACTGGTTTCAAGTTATTCAAAGGAAACAGAAGAATTCTGAAAACCTCGCAAATTTTAAACCAAGATATTTTGATGATGTCAGCCTCTGCCACAAAAGATATTTAAGGAAATATTTGTCATAAATTGAAAAACACTTTTTTTTTTAATGACTATAACTTTCATAGCTGGAACTCATCCTTATTTCTCTCAAAAAATAGTGTTATATGCTTAGAAATTTAACATGATGACTGTTTTACTTGAAGGTTTGTGTTTTTCCTTTTGGCAGACACTGATTCCTTCACCCCTACTGTTTCTCCCCCTTTTTTAATTAGTAAGGAAATTATTAAAATTATAGTTCTGAATTATAATCTGTTTTTTTCCACTTTGCCTTTCAAAGAAGTTATTTTATTACGTTTCTATTCCATAATGGTACAGACCTGTAGGAATTAGATCTATTCTACATGGGTGAATGTGTAGGGGTATCAGCTAACACCCAGAATTATTTTATGGGTTATTACAGGGTGTGTTATGGGAATAAATCAAAGTCCTTGGATGAAGAAATGGGTTCATTAAACACTGAGGGCTAAAGCTGGGGTAGGCAAGGACTTCTGCTGTGGATGCACCAGTAACTGTGTTTGATTGCAAGTGGACATCACAGGCACGTCCCTGTCAGGATGTGTGCATGGGAGTTACAGGTTTATCCTCCCCCAGGGCTGCTGGCCAGCTGCCTGCCATGCTAACAGCAGTGTCCCAGTGAGCTCCCAAAGCAGCTGTACACACAGCCTGCCACGGAATTTTGGAGCAGGCTGGAGAGACAGAGGAAACATTTCTGTGAGCTCTTCATTAGGAGAGAAGCCCTAAACGTCTTTTGACTACCTAATAATGGGAAACAGCATGATGAGAAAATAGTGAAGAAAGGGAGGAATTATGTGGAAAAAGGGAGTGGTTAATGAAATTGATGTTGGCCATGTAGCTGCTTCCTTCCTTATACATATTGGATGATGCTGCCTTTCCTTCTACGTGCTTTTGTCTGCCAACAGAAATCACTTTTGCCTTACCCAGACTGGCATTCACTTTGCTTTTGTGCAGATCCCTTCTTCTGGAAATTCAGAAATTGGAGAGAGTGCAGATTATTCCTTTGTGGAAAAGGTAAAGAATGGTTTCATTCAGCGGCTATCCCTTGATTTCCCAGCCTTTTTACAGATGCTAATTCCAGCCCGACCCAAGCAAACCAAGGACTGTTAATATTTCTTCATTATTCAAAAGTAATATAATAATTTGGGATTGGCTATGCAGTGATTTTGGTTAAACTAAGTCAGAGAGTCTCTTTTAAGACATTGTGAGATGGAGAATTCAATCACTACCTTGATAATTAATCACTCACAATATTGAAATTGGTGCTATTTTTTTTTTAATTTGAAAATGTCTGGTTTTGATTTCCTGTCTCTTTCCCTGTTACCATCAAACTAATCATACTTGAGGTAAGATTAGGGTACTCGGGAGAAATGGTGATCCAGACACATCTTGATATTTTTTTGGTATCCAGATACTTGTTGATATTTTTGGGGAGAATGCAAGCACATTAATTTTTGTAGTTCCTGTTTGTACCTTTTCCATATGTTTACATCCATTTTAAATTCTGCTCCCACCCCTAAAAGAGAAACAATTGCAATGTCATATATAAAGGTAAATATTAGTCTCTTTCCTGTTTTAACATCCAAATATGAGATTTTCCTTACGACCACTGCTCTAAGTTCAGTTTTTTGTCCAATTTGGGTCCTGAAATGAATCTAAAATCTGCTTATTTTCGGTTTTAATCCTCACATTTATAAGAATTGCCAATTTTTTGTGTTTCAGGGCAATAAATTTCCTTTATAAATACAAATACTTTTAATATGGACAGGAATATACTTAATTGTAAGTACTAAAATACATTTCTTTCACATTTAAAGGACATTTGGCAAATGATGTCTTACAATGTCTTACTTCATAATAGTATTATGAAGGTATTTTCACCAATTTTGTTCTAAAACATAAGAAAAAGAATTTTGTGAGATATTTTAAAGATCAAAATAAGTGTTCACAGAGACTTCCATCACCAAGAAGTAATGGAAGTGCTACAAGGTAAATGCAGCTGGTGATAGTACTCCATTGCCATGTTCTGTGTCATTCATGTATGTTGTTTGGTTGTATATTTTATTGCTGGTTACAGAACACATCTGAAAGTGACAATGATGAAGTTGATGGCAACAATATATGTGGTTTCAGAAAGAAAAAGGGAGTCAAAGGTCCTACAAAGTATGTTCCTCCTTTAGAAAATGAGAAGATGGAACTGTCCTGCACCTCAAAAGTCCCAGATCCTTGTCTCCTTAAAGGAACCACTGGTTGCTCAGGACTGCCATCAGACCAGTCTCTCCAAAACCCCATTACCTTTCCTCCAGTACAAAAGCACAGAGGAGGTCACGACAATTCCAATCCTGGCAGCAATGGTAAAGACGACAGGTTTGGAGAAACACGAGAAACCCAGGAAAATGCTGCAACTGGGAAAAAAATAGTGGGAAAAATGCACGAGGAAATAGATACAGCAGCCCAGATGAAGCTGCCCACAGGTGTGCAGCCTGTGAGCAGTGCAGAGAAAGGTGGCTGCACAGAGGCAGAACAGAGGGAGAAGGACAGTGAGCAGGGAGGGGGTGAGCCAGAAGGACAGGGTGGGATAGAAGAAAAAGTTGTCAAGTTTCGTGTGACAAAGATGGGCTCCCTGGGCAGTGCTGCATCCATGCCAGGGAGCTGTGCTGCTGAGTCCCTTGCAGGGGCACCTGGCATTTCTAAACAAAGTCTACAAGAGCTGAAAAACCTGTTTAGTGAAGGTCATCTGCCTTCTCATGGGCCCAATTTCTGTGGCAAGATGGGTGGCACTTTTGCTCAGAAAAATTTGAAGCCCCGGGAGAAAGTAGCTGACAAACAGGGCCGTCCCTTTGATACTTTTACTCCCCACTTTGGAGAGGAAAAGCAAAAATATCTCAGCTTCCACAAAGAGGGAGTGGGGCAGCAGAGCAAAACCCTCCTGGTCCTCAGCTCTGCCGGCTCTGATCAGCAACAACCAGTGGGAAGTGATGTGGATCAACTTATTCTGGGACTACCGGCAGCTCCTACACCTGCAGAAAGCACAGCTCCTGAGGTTCAGTTTGACTCCTCCACAGGCCACGCCGGTAAGGATACTTAAACATCACCTGCTCCCCTCTTAAACAAAATGCTACTGTTGTTTTGTGGTGTTTTGCTAAGCTGCAAACTTAAGTCAGAGCTAGTGCACAAGAGAATTGACACCTGTGGTTTCTGTGTGATCAGGATGGATTGGATATTGTGCTCTGTGGAGATCTATGCTGCTTTTTTATTTTTTTGAAACAAGGCATTTATAAAGCCCAACTACCTGCCAAAAAATGCCACGCACAAGTGGCCATGTCTTTTTCACTAAAACGGGAATATTTCCTCATTTAAACTGAGTGCAGGCAGCACTTCCCAGAAGTCTGCTAGATACTGCAAAACTCTGATGGCACCTGCACTTCTTAAAATTTCAGTTTTTTAAAAACATTTCCAGCAGTAGAAATTGCTCCCATGCAGCGATGATGTTTTCAATTATTTGTCCTGTGAGAGAAATTCAAAAACATCTATTATAAATTATAGTGGAAGAAAAGCAAATGAGGCAGAGAGAACTTCCACTTATTTTCATGCTGTTCAGTAAGTCCATTTTGGAAGTGTTTATAGAGGCAATTAATTGCTACTAATAGGCTGTGATTTCTTTGTAAAAGCTTCTGGGCTAGCTGGATCAACAAACTGAAAACTATTATTAGCTGTGATAATGTAATGGACTTGAACAGTTTGTTGTTCTGTTTCCAGGAAGCACAAAAACACCAGTTTGTCAGTTGTATAGATATCACATTAATACATTTCCATGAGCATCAGCCTGAGATCATATTATCAGCTATCCAGGATAGATATCTTTCTTTTTGACTTATCTTACTGATACAAGAAATACCAATCTCTTCATTTATAAAATACTTTAGCCATCATTAACTATGTAACAAAACTTAATAATATTAGCAATTAAATTTTTGCAATAATACTAAATTATACTGCTTATTTCAAGTCTCCTAACAGATGGGTAGAAACCCTCCTATGGGTACTCTGAAAAGAAACAGTTTGAACATGTCAATTGTTAACTACAGCAGGATTTCTTGGTAGACATTTTGTGTTACCCAATTTGAACAAGCCTGAGCAAGATATCCATGAACATTATCAGTGTTTACTCAGGGCACTGCATGAGAAATACAAAGCTTGGAAAATATATTTTTCGCTTGAACCGTTCTCTATGCATGTGAATTAGAATAAAAAGGTTAGAGCATTATTGAACAGCCTACACCTGATACTGTTCCCTGTCCAGACTACATTGTTTTTCACATTTCTAATAGGTTATCAAAATGCATTATCAAATTTATAACACTACTGTTTTCTCATTGTCTGCAAAACCAGCAAATATATTTTAAAACATAGAAGTAATTATTCTTTGTCATAGCACTATTTACAAGGTAGAGGGAACTGGTGAGATTAATTGTAGATTCTACAGGGAGATTTCAACCCAGCTGTAGCCACTCAACATGAAGTAACTAATCTAAGCTTATTACCTACTCAGCAAAGACAGGCATTTCGTCTTCAAAGAGGTAGAAGAGGTGGATGAAAAATTGACCTCTGGGTGTATATTTCCACTCAGTGGGGAAGAAACCCCATGATGATTAGCTTAGATCATTTGTCTGACTCTGACATGCCTAAAGGTACCTGGGGTTAATCCTGTCCTGTATCACTGGTGGTAGTGATGACTGTAAGACACCTACAGATGAGAGCAAACTATGAGAGGAACTGGGAGAAAACTGTTTTATCTCATCAGAAAAGTCTTCCATGTCAAATATTTTGGAATCTCATGAGGTTTGGATTCCATTTGCCTTTGACCAAACAAGTTGAAGTGCTCACTGTGCATTTCTACTGGTAAATGCAGTGCACAGAAAAATTTTCTACTTAGTAAGGACTGTATGTGTTCAAAATTTGATTTTCATTGAAGACATTCAGTAATTTAACTGAAGAAAAGAAACTTTTGGATAAAACTCTGCATTGTTTTTTGAGCCTTTCCATAAACAGTATTTCATGGCTGCCCAGGGTAATTTATTGATTGATAAGATCAAGTCCTAATTATTCTTTTTTTTTGCTAAAACATTATGTTAAAGATCTGAAGATATCTCAACACTGAGTAGATCTGAAATACAATCTCTAATAATTTACAAGTTTTCAAATATTTGAACTTGCTCAAATCAGAAGACTTTATCCAAAATGTTTGGGAAAATTACAAGAGGTTATATTTCAGATCCACTCTGTGTTGAGATATGGCCAAAACAGGAATATATTTTATTGCTGTAAAAGTACAGAGTTAAGGGACAATTTCTAGAGATCAGCAGCAGAAATGTTAAAACATACAGCTGAGTGTCAGTAATTCAGAGATTTATATACAGTCACGTTAGTTACATAGTTAACATCTCTCTAAAATGATAAATCTATATGTTTTTTCCAAAATTCTGATTAGACAATGTGGAAATATTACTGCATGTGCATTTTGTCCATTTCTTGCCAGCTCTTTTGTAGAAGAAGTGCTTGGACATGGGAAAAAAATAATAGAAAGAAGCAGATGTGTCAGATATTTGGGTTAGTAAGAAAAGTGTTACTTGAGCAGTGTCAGAGAAAATGGAGCTGAAGCTAAAGCACCTAAACTAAAACTCTTTTCCATGGAAAGATTGAAACTAACACATGCAGCTGATTAGGTGAATGTACTGACTGCACTAGTATGAATTTAAGAATTTTATTTGCCTAAGTGTCTATATCTAATAATGATGTGCATTTCTGCAAGTAGGAATGTAGTCATTAATTGGCAGGTGCTTCTTAAGCTGTTCAATGCCTGCATTTTTGGACGAAGAGGGATGATTCCAAACAGTAAAGAATAAGATGAAATTTCATGTGTATAGTATTAAATAACCATCATGTACATGCACACAGGATGAATTCATGCATGTGCTATATGTATAGTGTAAATAGCACATAAGGTAGGTGAGTATTTTGTCCTCTTTCAGGTGAGATTCAACTCATCTATCTCTGGTATTTGTAGTAAGCTAGTCATCCCATGATTCTGTGTGAGAAAGAGGTGTGTATTCAGAGAGTAATTCTTCCCACCCACTGGAGATGCTTACATTTTTTATAGTAATAGTCGGAGGTTGCAAAAACAGTTAGATTGGACCTAATGTAAGGGAAATGTATTCTCTACTTGTTATGTCTGCCAGCTCTCTCTCCTTCTACAATATATTCATGAAAAGTTTAGTTTTTACCTTCAGTACTGTACAAAATCTCTTCCCTAAATAACTTTGGTTCCCATTTAGCATAATGATGTCTTCTGTTCTGGAAGTGTTCAAAGCCAGGCTGGATGGAGATTTGAGTAACTTGGTCTAGTGGAAGATGTCCTTGCTCATGGCATAGGCGTTGGAACTAGATGATCTCTAAGGTTCCTTTCAACCCAAACTGTTCTATGATTCTCACTTGATTTTTTACAATTAGGACAAATAGTTTTAAACCGGAAGGGGCTTCCTAGTTTCCAGTAGCAAATGCCTTGGTTCATGCAACTTTTCTCAGTGATTCCTTCCATAAATCCAAATTTTCTGTTTGATTTTGAAGAAAGATGCCCCTCTTCCTAGAGGCCTAGAAGCCTAGAGAAAAAGTTATTCTCATGAACAGAATCCTCCCTCAGAAGAATGTAAAACTTCTAGACTGTGATTCTAAATCAGCTAGGCCTGGCAAATATTTACTTATTAGCTACTTTACCCACAGCAACTAATGCTCTGGATAATGATTATATGAAGTGAGTAAAGACAGAGTACTCAGTTCCCTCCTATACCTTTCCAAACTTAAATAATTATTGGCATCATGGATGCAGTTTGACAGTGATTTATTTAGTGGCTACAAAGAAAATATATTTTGGGTCCTGTGCTGTAGGAAAGTGAGGAGTCGGTAGTTTTGCACTAATTATTACTTCAAAAAAAATCCCCTCTCATATTCCCCAAATCAATCAGAGATTCTGAGTCATGCTGATATTTTTATCTATCATACAATTTACAGAAACATTATTTCAATGAGAAAGCTAATCTGCAAATGATATAAAAGATGAACTCTAAAAAGTATGTGAAGGCTGCATAACTGTTTCTGTTGATTCTAAAAGATTTTGGAAAAAGACTCTTGTAAATGAATAAGTGTCTTTTGACTAGCAAGGTGTCTACACTGGCATATAGATTAATTTTAAACTAATAATAGACCAATATGTACAATTTAGTCTCATAATTTAACAAGATATATATTTGATCATAAAAAGTCCAAGAAGAAAAATTCTTACTTCTTTAGTTATTAGTGTTTACTGTCTTAATGTTCTTTAGAAACATTTTCTGTTTATGAATTTTCTGTTAATGTTTGTTCACATAATGTAATTATATATTTATTCAAATACCTTTAGCTCAAAGACAACACATGTATATTAAATTTGGAAAATTTCCTGCCATTGGCAGATGTTTAAGATAAGTATATTTGTAGATTTATTTTTTAAATGAATTTATGCATCATTAATATCAATGCACATAATATTTGTGTTTTTCTTAGATACTGATTTATCTACTCTATGTCTCTTAAGAATGCTGTTTTAAAGAATTAATAGGATTAGAATTAAAGATGCAGTTTTTTCATGATTTGTTTGTTTTTACCTGAAAAATATTTGCTCGGTAGGTGGAAATTCAACAGATGACATTTCAGGACATTTTAAGAACTTCTTTCCAGATTTACATCAAAAGCTGACTGATGTCAAGTATTGTCAGCCAAGCTTTTCTTTGAATAATACAAAGACATAAAAATCTCAGTGTGACAGGTGGTTGACAGGAAATGTCTACCATCTTTGCAGAGGAAATTAAACATGTATAGAATAAGGCATTGATCACTGCTTTAAAGGTAGAAGCCTCAGATTTCTGTCCCTGGAGTTGAAAAAAACTACTCTTGATATAAAATTTGGAAGATTTTCAGAATCTTTTAAAGTTCTGTAAATCTATTGAACAGCCACAGTTTATACCTGTTAGTAAACTTCTAAATAATGGTCATGTTTATGAAGAGGTCAAATCTGGTAAATGTCAGTAAACATCTATGTTGTAAAATAACATTACAGGATGACTGAAGTGGTATTCAAATAACTTACTTGGTGGCATAGGCTAAGACTAGACCAGTCCTTCCTACTTGCTATTGTACTTTGGCAGCACCTGTTAACAGAGTGAGTGTTACACAAAACATTTAAACAGGGCTTTGTTATTTAATATTAATCTTTTAAAGGACATATTGCCCCAGTGTTTATAGAAGACATCGGGAAAAAAAAGCTGTTTCCATAAGGAAACAGACCAAAGGGAAAGATGGCATGAGAAGTGGATATGACAAAATTGCTCTCTAGCTTTTTTCTATTCAATTTTTACTCTGTTCTCCAATTTACTTAAATTTTGTTCTGTGCTTTCAGCTGCCATACCTCAGAGAACACAGTTATTACTTAACTTTTTCTTGTCTGACCTAAAGGATCCTCCTTGCCATCTGAAGCTGGAGGATCCAGCAATATCCATCAATATTCAAAGGTTCTGGGAAGTCTATGACTGAAGTTGAATTTGTGGCCTTTGCAGGGAATAATCAGCCCCGTGTTGGGCCAGCTTCTGAGCTCTTTTACAGCCCTGCAACTGGCAGTCCTACTTGCCCCAAAGTAGAGGGCAAAATGATGTGTTTGTGCCTACTGGTTACTGCTAGAGGAGATCTGCTCTAGCCTGGGTAATTTGCTACCGAAGAGATTAGGATTGCTCCCACCAACATTCAGAGTGCCTCAGCATGAAGCTTTAAACTTCCACTTGAAGGTTGGTGGTGAATGGTTGCTGTTGGTGGTCTTCTGCTGTGGATTTGAAATACCTGCAAAAATTCATCCAACCACATGCTCAGGAAGAATGGTGGACTTTTCTCTCAGAAACGCAAAAAGAGATATTTTTTCCCAATTTATTGCATATTAATATAAAATTTTACTCTTGATCTGTTTGGTATATTGTATTAAGTGGAAGTTAATGCCTTGTGTAGTTTAACTTGAATAAGAACAATAGATAGATATTAAAAAGAAAAGCGGGCTGAGAGATCGAGAGGTTAGTGAAAGGAAGTTGCTTTGCCCATCTCTCTATTCCATTATAGAAGTTACACTCAGGTGTTATTGCCTTCATATCAAGAAGTTTATGGAGCCCTACAGCTTCTGCAATACAGTTAAGAAGATAACTCCACAACACAAATGTATAAACTTCCCTTAAAAGTCACTGCCTGTACTGGAAGAGACTGCAATCCTCAAGAGGCCTCAAGAAAGATTTAGTAGAAGACCAGTGCCCTTTCCTTCATCTTTCTGTATCAACACACTTTACAAAGTCATAGAAGAAACAGCACCTGTATTCTGTCCATTTTCAGTGGGAAATAAGTATCCAGTTACTACTTTTGCTCCTCAAAATACCCAAAAAACCTCATAAACTCCTGGTTTTACCACGTGTTCTCTTCTTAAATTAAAAAAATGTTTAAATTACAGACCATTCCAAAAAATAAGACATTTCATACAGGAGGCCAGGGAAAAATACATGTATTCATTAAAAAAGCTCTTTCATGATCCATATCTTTTTCTCATTTCTGTTTTTGCACTCTGTGCCACAATTTTCCACTTTTGCACTTTTTAGGAGAAGAGCTGTATTCCAGCATTCTTTATTTTTTTTGACGTGAACATTCCTCTTTACTTCTAGCATTCAACAGAGACCCTGATGTAAACGGCCTTGGAAACCCAGCTCTCCTTCACCTGTTCTCTCATATTGAATTTATTAAGCAGCAGATGGCCAGGGACAACGTGCAGTTTGTCAGATTTGAATCAATAGACCTCCATGGTGTGTCAAGATCAAAGAATGTTCCTTCTCGATTTTTTCATGTAAGTTTTTTGGTTTCTAGTCTGTGTGTTTTCCTTTTAACCTTTATGTGTTTTCATGCCCCCATCCTTAAATTATATTTTCTTCATCGTGCAGGCAGCAACTCCAACTTAGAACAAATTATCTGCTCCCTCCCCTTGCTCCTGTTCCTAAAGGATCTAGACTTCCATCATCATTCCAATAATTTATTCCTCTTTTCCTCCAAAGAGTAAGCTAATTAGATAAGGCTAATAATTTCAGTTCTTTGATGTTTTAATAATCTCTTCCCTCAGAAATATCTTTTCACATTCAATACATTACAAAAATTTTAGTTTGCTGAACATCTCTAAATGGCAAAAAAGGAGTAAACACTAAAAGAAATAAAATGACTGAAGACAAATTCATTTTCGTTATGAGAAATGTTATCATTTTCAATAGCATAGGAAAATATCACTGAGTCGCATTGCTGTTCTACCTGGGAATCCGAATTTAACATATTTTATATACATAAAAATACCATTGAGCTCTTTTCTGATTTGGTAATATGTAATTCTGGTCTGTGTTTAGGAGAAAGCAATTCATGGTGTTGCCATGCCCAGAAGTTACCTTGAACTGACTCTGAATCCTAAAGATAATGAACTAGATTACATAAATGCAACCAATTTCAATTGTGACATCATCCTGAACCCTGACTTATCAACATTTCGCATACTACCCTGGACTGAGCAGACTGCAAGAGTGATATGTGATTCCTTCACTGTGCTGGGCACCCCACTAATGACCTCCCCAAGGCACATTGCCAAGAAACAGCTGAGCCAGCTACAGGACAATGGCTTCTCTCTACAGTCTGCATTCACTTATGAATTTTGTATTTATGGCATTACTGAGGTTGTAAATTCAAAGACAATATCCTTTCCTGCAGCCACGATACTAAATAACCATGATCAGACTTTCATTCAGGAGCTCATTGAAGGAATGTATTATGCTGGTGCCAACATTGAAAGCTTTTCTTCTTCCAGTGGGCCCGGGCAAATGGAGATCACTTTTCATCCAGCGTTTGGCCTAGATGCTGCTGACAGTGCCTTCACGTTTAGAACAGGCCTTAAAGAGGTCGCTAAGAAGTATAACTACGTGGCCAGCTTTTTCTCAGAATCAGGATTCTACAATTCGGGGGCTCTGTCACACAGCCTGTGGGATCTGAATGGCCAGAAAAATCTGTTTTTTGCTGGTTATGGAGTTGAGGAGCTCTCAGAGCTTGGAAAAAATTGGTTATCAGGTCTCTTGGCACACACAGCAGCTATCAGCTGCTTGATGGCTCCTACCACCAGCTGCCGTAAGCCTTATTCTAAATACAGTAAAGAATCAAAAGAGACTGTAAATGCAAAATGGGCATATAACGATAACAGCTGTGCCTTTAATGTCAAATGTCATGGTGGAAAAGGATCTTACATAGAGAATAAATTAAGTTCTGCTGCAGCAAACCCCTACCTGGTCCTTGCTGCTACAATTGCTGCAGGTCTAGATGGAGTAAAGAGAGGACTTAGCTATGATGACATGCTCGAAGAAGAAAATCACACTGGTGATCTGAAACATTCATCTATCCCTCTGAAATTAGAAGATGCTCTGGTTGCACTTGAGAAAGATTCTTGCATTAAGGAAGCATTAGGCGAAACTTTTATCCGATACTTTATTGCCATGAAACATTATGAGTTAGAAACTGAAGAAATGGATAGTGAAAGGAATAAATGCCTGGGATATTTTATTTAGAAGGAGCACTCTTCTGTAGTGGTGCTGTGTAAATGCATACAGTGAATGGCTAAAATTCTTGAAATTAGTACATATATTTAAAAATGTTTTAATGCTTTGGGATTTCCCCCCCTCCTTTGTATAGTACATGGTAATTACACTTTAATGTCCATGTACATTCATGGCCTTCAGTACAAAGCTGATATAATCATGAAATAATATTAACAGGCTTTTAAAAAAACAGGTGGAGTTTTTTGGGCAGACCTGCTGGTGAAAAGAAGAAAAGAGAAGGTGAAATGGAGAAGAGTAACTAAGTAACTGTAATAGGACTATATAGTGTGCAGAAAAGTGGGAGTAATAGGGACAGTGATGAGGGGTGGGGTTTAGAACTGAGGAAGGCAGGAAATTTCTTGTTCAGCATGGTTATGGGATTTGTCCCAGACAATTCAGTAACTGATGGGTTGCTAAACAAAAAGAATTTGAGTTTGATTAAAAACATAAGCTAGAACAATGAACATTGTAGAGAGAGGGGCAAAGGACTGAGGCTGTAAACCTGAGAGGCAGGAATCAGTGTCTTTATGGACATAAATAAAAAAGACAGGAGGGATTATATAATAACCTATACATCATGAATTCTGCTGCTGAATGGAGTTTTTAAGAAATAAATTTAATAAAGATACTAAACAAAAATCAAATGGTGACTTGAAGAGGAAATAATTCATAGAAAGGCAGCAGTGTCAGGCCACTGTGCAATAAAAAATTAGCTCATTTTTTGCCCAGTTAATAGTCATTGCTAGTTAATGGGTTTTGGTAGTTAATGGATTAATTCAGAGTTAAAAGGCAAAAGTGGAAAAAAGGGCAAAAAACCCTAAGAATTTAGAGCTTAGGCTGTACTTTATTGGGAAACCTGATTTATCAAGCACGCGGAAGATGACTGAGAAGAGAGGAGCAGAAGGAGTAAGTTAAAACAAGAAAGAGTGAAGATGCAAATTCCGAGGCTGACAAATCGTGGGACAGAAGACCCAATCCTAAAATTAGAAATGGAAGCTGGTGTAAAGAAAATTAATCTTTTAGGAATGGCAGGAGGTGGGATTTAGATTTGCTCCTTATTTTTGTTCCTACTGTCATCCTTTATTATTAAAGATAACCCTTGTTTCATACATCACCTCCACATTAACAGTAGTTTCTGATGTTCTTTATCTTGTCACAATATTTTGATCTATGTGTAGGAATTTGTGAGTGAAAGAGTTTGGTCATCAGTGGAGTAAAAACAAGATTCAGTCAATGCCTCTGTCAACTTGCAGAATTAGAAAGGTGTGAACAGAAATGTGCTACTTGCCTACTGATGGATATTCCATTCTTCCTCCATAGAGTACTATACTTGAAATGTAGCACCTGGTATGCTAAAGCATTTTGTATGGTTCTAAAAAACTCATTTTATACTCAGGTAGCTAGAGGAAATAAAGAATCTAAAGAAACATGATGAATTCCCTTGTCTCAGTCTGTGGTTAGTGGGTGGATTTGGTCCTCTCTCTTACTTACATGATATATTTTCTGAATGCCAAATTTTGGGCCATATATGGGATTATTTTTCTAATTTTCATTGGCCTGGTCTAGCCTTGCATTTAAGCAGAACTTCCCATTCTGAAAAAAATTCTTCTCAATTGCTTCCCTAACACTTCAAGGGCTCTGGAACTCCGTCCTCACTCTTCTCTTTCTCATTATTTCCTTACTCTGACAGCTTACTTACCATACTTAATATTTAGTCCTAGCAGACACAGATTTATAGTTATTCGTTGATGAGGCTTTCTAAGACATTTTTTCGTTTGTCTTGGATTTATAATTAACTGCCACTGTATATTTTCACTTTTAAAAAAATATATAATGGAATTCTATAACTGAATTTAATAAACATGAAGTTTATGATATATACTACGTATATTATCCACATTGTTTCCTTATCACAACATCAACAAAATAACATCAGACCTAAACCTCTTTCTATATATGTCCAACTACCTGATTAGAATAATAGAAAGACATTAATTTACAAACAAAAAATCTGTCTATCTAGAACTGGTGCTCTACAAGTTATTAACAGTTATAGCAAGATAAGGTAAATGAATAAAATAAATCTACACATATTTTCTAAGTGTCCTCAATGACATAGATTCTGAAAAGACAGTGACTTGATGACTTGATGACAGTGACATTAAATTGAAACCTTCCCTTTTTTTAGCAAATGAATACTTTTTTTTTTTTTAAATAAATTAGAATGTTCACAGATGGTGCCTGAAGCTAGTGTGTCCCAAATTTTGGACAATATATTGTTCAACACTTTTTCTTGAATATATTCTATATAGTGAAAATAAAGTGACTCCAACTCTGTGGGAAAGCATAAAAACATTTATTTCAACATGAGCAGTTATGAATTTTAAAGTTGCATGTATCCCTAATTAAGTTTTCACACATATCCCTTAGAAAAACAATAAGAAAAAGCTAATTACTTCACTCTGATCAATTGAAATTAATTATTATTGACTGTTGTACCACTAACATTTCATCTTTGTCTTCAAGTGTTGCCTGAAAATACTATTCACTCTTCCACAGGTCTGAGGTCAATGTCTTGAGCATTGCTAGTTAGATAATATAAATATGTGCAGTGTTAAAAAAGGAAGGCATCTATAATTTTGCATAAGGTCCTGGTGATTTTCCAGAGTCATGAAATCATAGAACCATACATGGTTTGAATTAAAAGGAATCTTAATAATTATCTAGTTCCAAGCCCCTTGCCATGGGCAGGGAAACTTTCCACTAGAAAAGGTTTTCTTGGAGCCCCATTCAACATGGACTTGAACACTTCCAGGGTGGGGCCTCCACAACTTCTCTGGACAACCTATTCCAGTCCCTCACCACCCTCACAGTAAAGCATTTCTTCATAGTATGTACTCTAACCTACCCTCTCTCAGTTTAAAGCCTTTCCCCTTGTTTGATCACCACATGCCCTTGCAGAGGTCCCTCCCAGCCTTTCTGTAAGCCTCCTTTAGGTAGTGCAAGGCTGCTGTCGGGTCTCCCCAGAGCCTTCTCCAGGCTGAGCAGCCCCAACCCTCTCAGCTTCACAGGAGAGGTGCTCCAGCCTCCTATTCATCTTCATGGCCTCTTCTGGGCTTGCTATAAGAGGTTCATGCCCTTCTTATGTTGGAGCCCCAGAGCACTCCAGGTGAGGTCTCATGAAAGCAGAACTGAGGGAGACAATCACCTCCCCTGGCCTGCTGGCCACGTTGCTTTTGATGCAGCTGTTTGGCTTCCTGGCCTGCAAGCACAGGGTCACGTTGAGCTTCCCACCAGCAATCAGCCCCCCAATCCTTCTTGTGGTGTTTTTGTACACAAATGTTCTTTTATGTAGTTCAGCCCATCACAATCCTGGTATTTATGTTGAAAGAGTCACAGGAACCATCCCACCATGTCTCTGTGGTACCAATAAAATCACAGCCCTGCAGGCATGTGCACATCCCTAACTACTCTCATCTATTCCCCACATTATGTACATTGGCACAGAAGCATTTAAATGGGGTGTTCTATGAAGCTGACTTACTGGTTGTATACTACAGTCAGAGGCTGAAAAGAAAAGAAATAAGAAATTTCTGATATTAATAAAGTACCTTTTAATCTTTTCAGTTTTAAGCAGACTGTGTATTTACGTCTTTGTTGACAAAGTGGGAATACTTTTGACATTGAGCTACATCATGACTGCTTTTTCTATGTTTTCCTGTGCCAGCTTTCATTCCATAATGCAGAAGAATTACAAGCAGGACTTTTATAAGCTTGTAAGCTGTCTAACTTTCTGGAAGGTAGCTTTCACAATGCCTGCATCTTAAAGGCATTATAATAATTTGTGGTTCCCTATATGCAGGTAACTAAACAGTTCCTGGACTACCTAAGCCTTTTTGATCACTACCAATAATAATCATTAAACAAATATCATGCAGAGTAGTGAAATAATTTTTTTCTAGAAAAGTTAGAAGCCCTTACTCTAATTAACATCTAGGATATATCAGCTCTTATGATAGAATATTACATATCACATAAATTATATTACCTATTTAGCATTTGCATCGTTACCAGTCTTGCTTATAATGTGAAGTGGGAGTTTTTCCACAGAAAGTGTATACCTGAGAGAGAGATAAATTTAAGTGATATTTTTCACAAGTAGTTTATTAATAAAAACAGCAATTTTTCTGAAACTAGTAACAAACATGATTTAGTGAATTTAGTGTTAGGTTTTAGTGGAACAAGAAATGAAGTAAATTTTACAGAAGAAATCTAAAAAGAGAAATGGATAAATATAAAATATTTACTTGTCAAAACTGAATAGAATATAAAATAGGATTCAATGGGAACCTGTCCTGCAGTTCATTGTTTTCTCTAATCACAGCTATTGAAACAGGCTTAATGTCTTTGAAAACATTAAACTTTGGTTTTGGTTTCTGTTGTTGTTTTTGTTTTTGCTACTTGTGTTGAGCAGCAAGATATAAAGAAAACATGGTGTTAACGACAATGTTCTGGGAAAAATATGTACTTGAGCAAGAGTAAGTGCAGGACACTACACTGAGACAAGGATATGAAGAGCCTCAGTTTTTGCTTGTTCAGAGAGGAGTCTGGGTTGTGTTCATTTCCCCTGCTCAGCAATTTCACAGAAGAGGCAGATCAGGGAATATTAACAAGGGTATAGCTTGCAAGAACAAAAGCCTGATCATTTTGCTCAATTAAATTCTTCTCAGGATTTGATAATAAGGTGACACTCTTCAAACACATGCAGATTTATTTGAGAAAATCCTGGGGACGAAAGCAAATGAACACATCTAGCTAGACCTATTTACTAGGAATAACTGAATTATTGTGTGTAGCCCAGAAAGGGGAGACAGAGTATAGGTTTTACTAATGGTTTCCAGGCATGTAAAAGATGTAGCTAAGGAGCAGCATAATATCTTTTCTTCCTATCCATTGCAGTTAGAACATAACAGCAGGTTTTCATCAAGGAAGATTTAGATTAGACAGTCTGGAATATGTCAGAGTGTTAAAGAGAGTGAAACAGGAACCAGGCAGATGTTCGTGGAAAGTGGCAGTGTTTTGATAGGGGATTCCAAAAGGTAATTTATGAGGTACTGAGATAGCATATCCTGATGCATGGTACCTTCTTTTTGATTACAGGTATAATAGGATGGCTCATTTTCCTGGTTTGCTGGGTCCCATGTTTCTGTGTGATCATTGAACTGACTCTCTGACTGTGGTCTTAGCTGAGTTTATAGGAAGGGAAAATGCTTTATCTATTTTAGGACATCGAAAATTAGCTAAATCACATTATTTTTAATGGAATAAATCTATCTGTAATAAACGTATTCAGGAAGAAAACACACCAGAAGACATAGACTAACAAAGCAGCCAGAAAAATTGTTGTAAAGCTACAGTTAGACATATCATGTAATGGAACACTAAGGACACAGTGAAAATGCACTGAAACTCTACTCTATCGTTGCTCAGGTAAATGTTATGTTGGATGTATGCAATGAACAATGAAAGTACCCCATACTCTTGGTACACAGCATGACTTGATCTCTTTTGTGATGTAGAATCAGAAAGATAATACAAAAGCTACAGGCCCCTCCATACAGTAGCTTATTTTCAATTTGGAGATGCCATGCTTCTAACCATACTTCAGGTTTCATGAGATATGAAAAGAGAATTGAATTTATTAGCTAATATGTCTTCAGCATGTCAAGGTGATGATACCATGTACATAAGTGAATATTCAAATTTTATTCTTTCAGGCTCCAGCCAGAGGGCAGCAGTGCACTGTGCAGTGTTCCTCTGGGATCTCAAATTGTCATGCCGGGCTGAAAAACACCCCATTAAAATCCACCCATATATTTTATTTATGTACTTAAAATATATATATTTTTAAAAAGATACTGTGGCAGCTGAAAACTAATACATATATTTGTCATTTGTTCAGCTAAGCTTAATTATCTGTTGAATTTGCATGGACTTTTCAGTAAAGGACCACAGATCGAAAATATTGTTTTCATTTTTGAGAATATCATTTAAATCTTCATCTAGTAAAAAGCTCGTATCTATATTCACGTGGGTGTGTGTGTATCATCTTTAGGTGTATCATCTTTAATAACATTGCAACAAAAGTACAAGTCATTTAATGGCAGTATTCAGTTTTTATTATTTAATGTAGGCCATCACTGGAATTTCTTTCACATTTCCATCTTGCTCAAACCCTTTGGGAAGTCTGCTTGCTTATAGGGACTTCCATTTTACCTGTACTCTTGTGTTATTGTTTTCCTGTCTGCTGGAGGAAAATAGTAAATGCATAGAGAACAAACACATCCTAGATATACCTATTGTAACCACCTTTCTATTTCTGAGCAGAAACATAACTTCACCCAGAATTTGAATGATTGAAATTTAGATACACATTCTAGATATCTGTCAGCATATGGGATAGCCATTTTTTCAGTGGTTCTGACTACATATATCTCTATGACTTTGCTCTGCAAGTCTGCTACCACAACTCACATTTTTCAATATTGAATTTCTTCACAAAGTTGTAGCAGTCCAGTCTTAGCAATCCTTTCCTCCAAAGCTTTGTTTGCAACACCTTCATGGCTTTTTGGTTTAGCTTGTTTGGATTTTTTAACTAAGGAACTCAATTATGTTCAAAATTCTTCAAATACTTGAAATAAAAATTGATCCTGCAAGGTTGTTGCAGAGCATTAATTTAGCTGCTCTGAAACTGCTTTTTTAACACATTTGAATACACCATCTGTGGAAAATCTACAGATGTGCTCCCAGGGTATGGCAGTAAAGGAAGTTAAGAGGAGAGGAAAGCAATTCCATTAAATATGTGTTAGTCTTGAACAATGGGAGACAGATATGAAGAGGACTGAGCAGATGAGAGTGCTTTCACTGTAATTCATTACCTGAGAAAAAAGACCAACTCCTGGATGAAGAATGACTGGTTGAAGTTGAGAAATCACTTGGATGAGTTTGCAACTACAGAGCAATTTTTTTTGATTGAAGGTATACAATAACAATTGTTCAATTTAATCTGTGATTTCAGAGTGCTTTTTGATTTCTTTGCTGATACTAAGCTCTCATGATAACAACATCCACAAATAGAGCCTTCTACCATCTCACACTGGCTAAGATGTTCTATCCTGGTAAATGTTATGTCCTTAGTTTTTTGCTGTTGTTGTTGTTTCATTTTGGGTTTCTTGTTTTGCTGTTGCCACTTACAGAATTGCAGCTAATGCTGACACTGTTTTATGCCTCTTCCATACACACTCTACATGGACTTTCTGTAGAATATTAAATTGAATTCAAAGCTATTGGGCTCAAATTCACCCCAGAGAATTTTAGGCACTTTAGTGGCACATCTCAGTTAGGATCTTAGCTCCCATGCACCTCTGCTGTTGCTTGTTGCCACAGATAGAAATTGCCAAAGGGCAAAAAAAAAATTACATTCTTTTCTATACTCTTTTTTTAATTCTCAAAATTAAGGCTGTGACAATTTTACTGAAATTTGCTTCCTTAGATATTGTGCAACAGTGCATTGGGTCTGGTTGGGATGGAGTAGATTCCTTCACAAGAGCCCTTATGGTGCCATATTTTGGATTTGTGTGTAAAACAGTGTTGGTAACACATCAGTGTTTTAGCTACTGCTGAGCAGGGTTTACACAGCATCAAAGTTTTCTTTGTTTCTCTCTCTGCATTGCCAGCAGAGATAGGCTGGTGTTGACAAGAAATTGGGGAGCACAGAGCTGCAACAGCTGGCCCAAATTGACAAAAGTGATATCATATACAATATAACGTGCTCAGCAATAAATCTGGATTTATTATTTATTACTATTATGGAGTCTTTTCAAAGTAGTCATGGCTTGGAGACTGGCTGCACACTGATCTCCTTGTGGGAGGTGGTGAGTGATTGTCTTTACATCACTTGGGCTTTTTTTTTTTCCTTGTTCCTTCATATTTTTAATTGTCTTTACTCCCAAATTCTTCTTGTTTTTGCTCTTCCAATTCTCTCCACCATCCTGAGGGAAGAGTGGGTGAGTGAGCAGCTGTGTGGTTGCTTAGACGCTGACTGCAGTCAGCTTCCTACAAACTGTTACTTGAACATTTGTGCCCCTGGCCAAAGACAAACCTAGGTGAAAGACAGTGCATAAGATAAAAAGCTTGGAGTTTTTGATTAATTGATTTTTAGTGTTGATGACACTAGGATTTTTGTGGAAAAGGTGAATTAATGATGTTTTATGACACCTTGTTAGTGTCTGGATCAGAAGCAAGTGTGCTTCAGTCCAGATTCCATGTTCTTAAACCTGTTTTTTATATTTAAGTATCTCATTGGCTGCAGATACTTTGCCATATGGTAACATCAGTGGGTTGTTAAAGTCCAACCTATCCTCCAGTGGGACTCAGTGAGCACATCATTTGAGGGTCACAGCAGAGTTGAACAGTGAAATCGTCTGTGCCCTGTAAATCAGAGTATTTCACACCTGAGCTACAGTCACAGCTGCATGATATTGGAAGTGAGAAAGAAGAACCTCACAATGAAGTTACATCATAAGGTTCTGTATATTGTACAGCAAATCAATATAAATTTACAACAGAATTACATGCTAAGCGTCTCTGTAATATGTGCTAAATCATGGAGATTCACGATAAGGTTCACCTTTAAGCTCCCATGTAATATAAAATAAATCACTAAATTATAGCAAGGCCCAGCAAGCACCTTGCTTTATTTGGTCTATTATTACTACTGCTGTAGTGATATGAGGGTATCTGTCATTGACAGGAAGAGTTAAGGAAAATGGTAAATCAGTTTGAGGATGTACACAGAATGTGACCACCTATTACTGATTCAATTTGTGCTTCCTTTGGGATGCTCAAAAATCTACTTAGAAATGTGGTAGCTTTGCAACACACAGGGACATATTAACAAAAGATTTTTAAACATCAAAGGGCCGTGAGGTAGTTTCTTTAGCACAGGTCTTCTGCACATTGCTCCACCATTGCTGACCTGCTGAATTTGCTCGACAGTGAGGATGAACTAATCCTAGGGTTCTGTAGGTTGCTGTAACAACATATGCATTTATTAAGTAAATAGCTGAAAGTGAGTTTCAGTTCTCTTGTGGAGATACTTTATCATTCCATGAAGTCTTCACTAGACACCAGCAAAACAGCATTCACAGAAGACTCTGCAAAACATTAGTTTAAAACTTACTTTAGTTTTGTTCTGATTAATACCTTCAGATCAGTCACATTTTCCTGTGACAAATATTTTCTAATATTTTCACTGAAAACTTATGGCAGTGCTCTTAAGGATATACGCACACAGAACTGTTTGCACTCTAATTTTAGTGTGCTGAGGGTTGGAAGGGGAAAGGGAATATTCATGTATATTATCAATAAAATAAGAAGAAGGGTGAGAAAGAAAAGCTGATGCTGATTGTGGAAACGCAAAAGAAAACAGAGATCATATGGCTGCTTCAGGCAAAAAGCTTCATCCTTCATCCAATTAAATACCTGGCCATGACCCATCAACAAAGAAGTGGTTGTGAAGGATGCCTCCAGAGGCAGTTTCCAAGTGGAAGTTATTTTGGAGATCGCTTACAAAGCTACTTTGTAAACAATTAACCTATCAGGGTTGGTATGTTGATGGAGCTTCCCCACTCAGAGCCTGTATTTGACCTTGAAGTACACATGACCAACAGTGTCAAATGTATCATTGCACTGACACATCAAATATTAGTTATAGAAGCCACATAGAGACCAATGGTCACTCAGTTGATTGTTGGCTTCTCTAGAGTTGTTGTACACTTAAGTGATGAATTAATCTGACATTTTAAAGAGTGTCTGGTTCCAAGCACTCACAGCTCTGGAAGAGTAACTGCATGCCATAGGACGGATGCGTGTTCTCTCCTAACTCACCAAAGAGACAAAAAAGGCTGGTACTACAATGGCATCCAGCAGATAGCAGTTTTCCATCTGCTCAGCTGCTGCTTCAGCTGAATACTGCTGGATCTGAGAAGCCTAAAGATCCTTGCTCCATCCCATGAGTGTCGCAGTTGAAACACTGCTGTCATCCCCTTGCCTCTGTGCTTGAATCCAGAAATGACAATGTAACCTATCATTTGGATCAGGGCTCAGCCAAAGTCCCTTTCAGTGTCCACCAATCTATACATACCTTATTGCATCCTTTCTTATGAAGGAATAAAAGGGATTAATATATTCCTAAAATTTAGAAACTGTACAGGCCATTTCTGGGAGCCCATAGGTACCCTTTGTCATGGCAAGATTTTTGGATGCCAGCAACATCTCTGTGCTGTCATTTTGCTTGCTGTACCAATACAACCAAATGCTCAGTGCTGATTTCAGAAGGAGATGTGTGGAATGATGAGGGAAATGACAAAGTGACCTTGTATAATTTTAATTAATTCTTGAGATGCCACAGAGCACCAGTGGATCACTTTTGTGGATCTGGGTTACTTGCTCAGAGGAAAATATATGGTTGAAAAGTCTGCACTATTACCTTGCTGCTTTCATGAACAGAAATGGAAGTTATCACCTGTTAGCCTGATTGCAGGGGGACAGATATTTCCACTGATCCTGTCAGAACCAACCATGCAGCTCATACTGCTTGTGTGCGATACACCCTCCATTTATGCACCGCATTAGGAACCTTCACAAATGACAATAAAAAGGTCTCTTTTGTCCTGTTAAAATCAGTTAATTAATCATACAGTATCTTCCTTGCATTTCCTTGCAACCATTTTTCTTCTGTGATGGCAGAGGATGTGTCTCTCTGGGTGCACTGTGTGAGCTGGAAACCTGTTGCTTCATAAAATCATGACCTTGTGGAAATGACATTGAAAGAGGCACTGAAATATTGGCTTTGTCAAAGATGATCCCAAAGGCAAATTCTTCTAAGATTTTCTCTCTTTCCACACATCCTCAGTGTGGCACTTCCTGAAGCTGATCAAAGACTAGACACAAAATTAGTTTGGGTGAGTACCAGCTCACTGGTATGTTATGCCACAAAAGCTCTTCTGTATACACAGAAACTCAGACACATAATGGTGCATGGAGGAAAATCCAAATAACACCCTGTTCTGGGTCCTCCTGGGGCTATCCAGGATTCATCAGCACACCACGAGCCTACCTCCACAAGCCCAGAGGGGCAGAGAACCCCATGGCATATGGGAACACATGGACTCAGAGGAAGGGACACTCTGCCTGGGCCCCTCTCAAGGCTGTTCCAGGAGTCTGTATGAGGTGCATATGTTTGTTCTCTGTGTTTGTGCCTGCTGGGTGTGTCTGCTCAGCCTCTCTTGGGTCACTGGATCCAGCACAGTATAGTTTCCCCACACATCACACACATAATTTGTTTTAAAAATGAGGTTGGACAGATTCTTCTTACAGAGCCATACACAGGATAAATGCCCACAAACTCAGAGCAAAATAAATGGAAGAAAAGTCCTTATAGCTTGCTTCTGTCACATAACATCTTATTTAAAGGGCAAAAAATATTTCAGAAATCAAATTTAAATTTGATTTTTCCAAACAGCACACATACAAACAGACAGTCAAATATTTGCACCGTCTTAATTTTGTCTCATCCAGTAGATGACTATGCCAGCAGTCCTGTGCAAACTGCCACAGTGTAAATCCAGCAAATTTCAGAATATAGCACACAATTCCTCAAGCAATGAAATGTTTCCCAAAAGATCCAATGAAATTTGTTTCTTAGGTGAGATATCTAATGGAAAGACAATACAGTTGGATAATTTGCTGGCTTTACTGACTGCTGATTTCAGTGACTGAGGGAGCAAACTCAGATATTTGATGGCATTCACATTTGTACCCAGCTAGTTTTCCTGGTGGCTACAAGTGTACTTCCAAGAGTGGTTTAAAGATTCTTGGGTAATAGAAGAAAAATTAGTCTCAGGTTTAACTCTGCAGTGTTTCTTGCTGACTTGCAAACTTAAAGTACTGCTAATATCTATCTACCTTTTTTTTTTTTTAGTAAGACCAAATTATTCAAGTGAGACTCTTTGGAACAGAACCATAAAATTATTTTTTCCTACAGCAGTGTTACAAGTGGAGATGGGAACATGAATAAATGGATAATTAAGCAGCACAGTACTAAGCCTAAAAAAATAACAAAATGTAATTTCCACCTGCTAAGACAGGAAAGAACTTTAAGAATATTTTTATTCTCATTAATTTCCTTCTGTTTTGCTGGATCCTGGTCTTGGAAAGAAGAAAAATAAAATGTATTTCCTTAGTCTTCTGTGTGTGGATCACTGTGTGTTAAACATGCTTTTTTCTCCCATGCAAGAATAGAATTTTTTAATATTTATATTCTCTAGTACTAATTAAAATCAGAACTATTAATTTTCACAATTATAACTAATTATTCTGTTACAGATTATGTAAAACTGAAAAGTTTTTAAATATCCTCTTTTCATCACTCTTATGTGTCCTTTCTACTGTTAAGAGCTGTTCTGCCAACTAAATACATTATAACAGCTGACACTTTTTATCCTTGTTCAGGATTTTCAATGAGTTACTAGATAGCCATTCCTCTCTACAGCATGCAGACAGAGATATCTTCTTTTTAGTTCTGTCTGACACAAATGTTGTTTTGTTTTAAAAAAACATATTTCTTTCACCTGTTATAGTGTAGGTACAATCTATGTGTTTTTAATTCTAAAACCAGTTTGAACAGACACTACAATTAAGAAAAAAAACGTAATACTCCTACAGAAAACAAATTTCACCTCCATTGAGAAGCATGGAATCTTACTTAAATTAGTGCAATGACCCCAAATAATCACAACATTCTGGTCCTTGATATCTTTCAACCTCTTTGAACTCGTCTGTTGCCTTGTAAGATTTTACATTTTTAAAGACAGAAGTGGAAAAACCCCACCCTTAGCTTTTTCAAAACTAAGACATCATTTTGATGAGTAAATAATAGCAACAATTAAAGCAATTGTTAGCTTTAAAAAGATTTATTCTAGCTCATCTGACATTTTAAACCTGATTCCTGACATAGTAGGCTATAATCTCAGCTCTTTGCACATCATCAGACCCTATATCATGAAAATGCAAAGGCATTCTTTCTTCAGAGACTTTTCTTTCACACTCTGCTCTTGTATGCCTTAATTTTACATAATACTACCCCAAAGAGAGAAAAGACTCCTTAGTGTTTGGAGCCTTGCCCCTTGTTTTACTTACCCTCATTTTATATCAGTTTAAATCCATCAACATGAGTTGAGTTTCTCTGTTATTACACCATGGTGATGACAGAATTTATTCCAACAGTTCAGCCCTTAATTTGATCCTCATATGTAGTCTACTTTGTCATTTTCTTCTACACAACAACCTGAAGATATACAATCAGAGGAGTCTACTGCAAGTTATGGCTCTCAGGAAGAACAGACTTTGGCATTCTCGGCCTTTATGATACAAACTCATCTTTTATACTGTTTCACTTGAGGGGAAGCCCCAGGTCTTTGAAACTAGCACTGAACAAATATCATCTTAGATGGTGTTGCTAACACAGTGATGTCATCAGAGTTGTGATAAAGAGTGATTTTTGTACCTGCTAGCAGAGTAGACTATATTTTTCCCATTAAGAGGTAAGTGAATATAAGCCATGACTCATATACATGTTTGTGTTTACAAGAATTAACAGGAAAAGAATCTTTGTTCCTCAATTATCCGGAATGGGAAAAGAGTACAACTTGTTTGGATCCTTACTGGTAGTGGATGCCCAGGTTTCCATCCCTTTACTCAAACTGAGGTGAAACAGGATGAGAGGAAGCTGGTGTGCATCATTGTAATGGTAATGCTTTAGAACTGACACGGGTCAATTTGGATTAGACGTAAGAAAGAAGTTTTCTACTATGAGTGGTGCAGCACTGGAACAGGTTACCAAGAGAAGTTGTAGGTGTCCTGTCCCTAGAAAAAATTCAAAGTCATGTTGGACGAGGTTCTGAGCAACTGGATCTAGTTGAAGATGTTACTGTTCATTGAGGGGGGTTGCACTGGATGACCCTTAAAGGTGCATTCCGACCCAAACCAGCCTATGATCAGTATTCATCCCAGTAAAGGACAACACAGGCCTAGGTCCTGGTGTCCAGAAGATCTCTTACAATTAGCAGTTTAGACATATCCCTGAAGAGCACACCTGTGCCTGGGGCACATTGGCAGCAGTTCCTTCACTAGCATAACCATCTGTCTTAGAGAGAGGGTGGAATCAGGTATGTTAGTTTTCCCATGGGTATTGCAACTCAGAAGTGTGCCGTTACCATACATCAACTTCCACATGTATACTGAGCCTTAAAAAGATAGTTTCTTTCCTTTTTCCCCCTTTCTCACTGCTAAGTTGTTTCCTGTTTAATGCAAGGGATTCAATCTCTACCATGTGCTCTTTCCCTTCCTTTAGCATATTTTAAGCAGGGACCCCATGCCTGATTTCCCTTTGGCAGGCTGTTCTTGCT
Organism: Lanius collurio; assembly: GCA_020086605.1. Lineage (NCBI taxonomy): Eukaryota > Metazoa > Chordata > Aves > Passeriformes > Laniidae > Lanius > Lanius collurio. The sequence goes on along the minus strand of JACBWW010000001.1, from coordinate 22,246,362 downwards.
GATTTGTTGTTACTGCCCTCTTGGGATGGCCCGGGCTCCAGTCATGAATTCTATCTTCCCCAGCTGTGCTATGACTAGGTGAAAGAGGAAAGGCTTATATCTTCAGCTGTGCCCTAGATATATTGCCACTGTCTAAATTCTACATATTGCCTGACTGGCTGCAGCACTCCTGAGCTTGTAACTGATCTCTCCTGTTTGCCTGGGCACTTTGTACTTCTCTGCATGACTCATTACTTGTGTTGCAGGACTGCCTGCAGCAGTAGTCTACAAATCAGGAATTACAACTGGAAGCAGAGTGATAGTAAGAGATGTAAGGGAGTGTTGTAAGAAATGCAGTTATTTTTTACTGTATTTGCAGTTGTGTGTCTGGAGGCAAGCACGAAGAGAAGTTGCAGTCACAAACAATTTGGGAATGAAGCCCGTGGTCTCTAGCAATGACTAAATCCTAATAGGCAAGGTGCAATAGGGATAGCACTTGGAGGCAGGAATATATGGGTTACAATCTATGTAGCTATTTATACAATTTAAAAAGGTGGGGGTGAAATGATATCCCTTCAGCAATATAATGAATAGTCATATAAAGGTCCAAGAAATAAATGTTGAAAATGTCTCATGTGAAGACCAGGAGCATTTTACCTCCCTGGAAGTTTTTAGTGAGTATTTTCAAAATGTGCAAATAAAATTAGTCTATGTGGACACATCGTTGCTTGAACCTCCATTTGGGAGGCTGATAAATTGCAAACTGTTAAGTAGCATTGTTTCAGTATATCAAATAAATGCCTAATCGGTACCTATGCATTATGCACAGCTACTTCATGTTGTAGATAAAAGGACTCAGGATTTGTAGAGGCTTTAAAACTTCTTTTTTTTTCTAATCTAGAAGAAATAGTCTGATGGGTTCATTCCTCATTTTTAAAGGCGTAGCTGCAACTATGCTAGTTACAATTCAATTAAGTGTCAGTCTCTGTAGAATAAATTACTGTTATCTATTTATATTTAGACTTTTCAGGTTTTCTGCAAAAACTCATCATGGACAAAAAAATCTTAGGAATTTTGAAAGTTTTCATCAGAGTAAACTAAGGTGTCCAGTTGTACAATCCTTCCTCATGTTGTAGAGTTTTGATCGTGAAATCATTGAATTACAAATTGGTGATAATACTCCTATTTTCATTCCAGCTTTTAATTCAGCTAATTGCTTATGTAGTATCAACTGTGTAAATGGGTATATATTTTTTGATTTAGGAAACAAGCTAAATCAACAAGATCTGAAAGTGTATACAATATTAATGGGACAGATAAAAATTAGTATTTATTAAAATTATCACAATGTCTTAGAATTGCTATGATTTCAATGAATCACTCTCTTGCACCAAAACACCCCAGAAATGTTCCCAGTCCCAGCATAATATTATCTTAATTGTAGTACATTTTTTTCTGAGCATCCCCTCCCGCCAAGGCAGGGCTCTGCTCTCACCAGACTTCCTCTGATATTCTCTTCAGCTTTAGGCAAAAGCAGTAATTAATGATTATACCTGAGTGGTGTACAGCTAAGCACTAAACAAGACTGCCTCTTCTCATCTCTGCCAGTTGCTTGCTCTCTGATCTTCAGCAATTATTCAGACTGAGTGTAGGTAAAATTACATGTTATGAAAATTATTATATGTATGTCTACTGTTTCAAAATAGATTAACTTAATTAAAATCTGTGCTTCCATTGAACTCTCAAGATCTTTGGTCTAAACAAAGGTCTGCTAAAGCTAATTAAGGACATTGAGGTGAAATTCGCTTTACAGGAATCATTATCTCTGCTGAGAGACCTTTCAAAGTGTCTATACTTTGAAAAACACTTGGAAAAAAAGGTTTAAAAAGTATTGATTTAAAGCTAGGTCCATGCTAGAGTATTTTTATGTTATGGTGATTCTAGTTGCAGGTTGTGAGGGTATGAAGCCTGGGAGGAGAAGGAGTACCTTTGTTAAAAATACTTCTCTGTTAAAAATAATGACATATATTCTCAATAAATAAAACTTGCCTATTTATATAAAACTATGTCAGTTCAGCCAAAAATATCACTGTATCAACTAAAAAAGTCACAACACTTAGTGGTACGGTTTTCTATATTTCTTGTTGTAAATCTCTATGTAAGCACAATTATACTGGGGAAAGAAAGATTTTTGCCCATGCATTTTAATTAGCTGAAGTGAAGGTATATATGTTACATTGCCTAAAGGTGTGTTTAACTTCGGATTTTATCTTCTTCTCATCTAGCTAAGTGAATGATCTTTCATTTCCTTTCATTTCTTTTACTTTCCTGACATTGTCCTAATCTATTTAGATTTGAGTAATTCTTATTGCAGTTATGCTTCCAAAACATTTGGTCCATTGCTGGTCCATTGCAGAAATCAAAATGCATCAAGAAGTTGATGACCTCTCAAATGAGGTTTTTTCCTAGATTGAAAGCCCTTCTGTGCAAAAGTTAAAGGAAGTAAGTCCTTTAACTTTAACATCCTGAAGATGTTTCAACAGATCTGTGCTGTGGCAGTGAAGAAAGTAAGAGGGATTTACTGATCAAAAGGAAAAGCCAAGCATTGTTCTGAGTTAAGCTGGAGTTCTTGGAAGAGAAAGACTTATTTCTCACTCCAGTAAGCAAGTTGGCAGCTACATCCAGCACAAGCATAAACTTTCTGTAGGCCTTAAAAAATACCTCATATGGCAAACATCTCATTAGTTCATTTGGGAGACCCTAAATACACATAAATTTGTGCAGTGTGTGATAATAATGAAGAAATGCAATCAAGCTTTCACATCCTTCAGTCTGGCAAATATCTTATTAAGAAATGAGTGAGTATACCTGCTCAGTGAGGTATAGAGGGGACCTCTCATGAAATCTCATTGAACTACTCTTGCTTTTGTGAGGGCACCTAACAATTAGTTTCAACCCCTTTCTCAGATTTAATGAAAAGTGTGATTTTTCCGTTGTAGTGTTAGGAGATCCTCTTAAGATTATTTTCCCTCTCCTCATGCCAGGCCTTTGGGCATCCACTGAGTCCACAGCAAGGGCTGCAACCCCCACGCAGGTCTTCCTCCTTGCACAAGGTTTTGCAGGAAGGAGTAAGTGGAAGCCTGGACTGGATTTACTGTTATCAGTGAATAGATGTGTAAACACTTTCATCTCCTGTTGTCTTTTATTTTGTCTTAATAGGTATAATATGTAAAAATTAAGACAAAGATGCCATATTAAACTGCTTCAAGAAAAGTTAAAAAATATTATTTTTCATATCGGTATGATAGTAATTATGATTTTTATGCAAGACTGTGTAGAGAGGAGACAGCAGTATCTTTGTAAACAAAGTATTCATAACCATAAACTGATAATACAAGAAAAAAGAGTGGAAAAAAGAAGAAAATAATACTTCTCAGTGAAGATATATTTTGGTCCAATACATAAAATTTCTTGTTTAACTCCAGAGAAGAACTTGAGTGACTCATGTTTTTGTCCAATAATATCAGTTGCCTAATAAAATATTATTTCTCTCTATAACCCCACTTCACTGTTTCTGTGCAAGAGGAGTAAAACAGAAGTAATATAAAATAATGCAGCCAGTTTTGCTAATGCATGTATCAATTTATAGACAGTATAGCTACACTAAAAGTGAAAAGAAAAGGTGTTTGCATTGCATTAAAACGTACAGCAAAAGCACTAAGGAGCTTTTGCACGGCAAGCAGAATTTCCTTTCCATCCACTAGAGAGAGCTAAGGGATTTCGAGTGTGGGTGCAAGGCTCTTGGCATGGCACGCCTGTCACTCCTGCCTGGAGGCCTTGGTCTGCCCCCCTCTGAAATTGTAAACAAACACATTTACAGACATGGGTAAATTTTTCTGTTTGAAAGCTCGTTCCATATCGTGTGTCGAATGACAAGTTGGGGGCAGTGAATAAAGTGGTATTTTCCTTCTTCCATCCTTTTAAATTTTTTTCTTTGCAGGATACAGCTTATATATTCTACCTTTCTTCATATTAGTAGGGGTATTACAGCTTCAAATCTTATATCAGGCATATTTTTTTTGCCTTGCCTGACAAAATAGCTAGGAAAAGATGTACTAGAAACATTGAAAAATACACCTTTTGAAACTCAATGTCTCTCATTATTAGACTTTTATTGCCTTGACAGGAAGCAAATATTTTAGAAAAAATGTGAAACTAAACATTATATTCTGGGATTTTTTAATCTTTGGTGTTTTGGGGTTTTTTGGAGGTTTGTTTGACGGGTTTTGGAATTTTTCTTTTCCCTTTTCAGTTTTATTTTCTTCCTTAGGGAAGAATAGTATAAGATTGAATTGGGATCAAACCAGTAAAGCCCCACAGATATGAAATCCAAAAGGCATAGCTTCTCTAATGATGCAACCGGAGCTAGGGAAATAGATTTTCATTGATTTTTTTTATACCTTCTTAAGAAGTTGTTGGGTTTTTTTTTTTTTTTTTTAATACCATTTGCCATTACGTTTTATTGAATTAAATAGAATGCTTCAGACTGCTCTATTTTGAAATTGTACTTATCCCTTATATTTAAAAAGTGCTCTCCCAAAAGTTGCTACACTTGCAAAGGCAAACGCTGGCACAATATAAGTGCAATTAAGCAATCCATCTCTCTGAGAGAAGGCCGAAGCTGCAGGAGGCAGATGGAGGTAAGGCCCTGCCTGCAGTCAGCTGGCCTCCTCTTTGGCTCCAAAGTAGAAAGCTTTCAATGATGCCATGAGAGCAACCAGGGACAGACAGAAGAAAAAGTAGACATTTGAGGGAAAATTATTGGTGCAATTCTTGAGAAAATGGAATATTCATGTTTCTATATATTTTTCAGGGATTTTTTCCCCTTCCTCTGAGTTTATTGCTTGTGTTTTACAGAAGAACTGCATTGCCTGAGCGGGGAAGGATGGAATGAGTAGGCATTTAAAGGCAAGGGGGCTACACCCTCCATCTGTCAATAAGAAGAGGGGAGAAAAAAGGGACAGATGAGAAACTTTCCCCTGAGAAATAATACTGAGTGGCTAAGGAATCCAAGTTCCCTCTGCAGAACCCCATTATCCTGTATTTGAAGCTTTTTTCTTCCTTGTATTCTAACCTGGTTACTTTGGTTATCTTGATTGCTCTAGGGATGCTGCTTCTGTAAACAAACTCAACAGGCTTTAAAGCAAGAGTTACAGCACATGGAGTGCAAAATATTGAGGATGGCAAAAGCAGATTCTAAATTAGGATGGATTTCCGTCTCTTTCCAATCTCTTCAGTGAAGAAGGGGAATGAACATTTCATATTTCCCATGGTAGGTTCTGCACATTGTACGCTATTTTTGATGATCATAAAATAAAAACAATATATGACTGTTATGCAGTAGAAGTGTAGTCTCTTGCTGATAAAAGGACAGAGCTTAATTGTGATGTTCTTTGAAAACACAGATGTTTTCCAGGTGTTTCCAGTACAATCTCGCTCCTTGCATGCGGTTAACTTGGAGATAGAGCAAGATAACAACAAATACCCACTAAATTTGTATTCTCAGGTCAGTTTTTCTCATATTGAAATTTTTGCAAGAATCACACTAAAATGAGTGTGTTAGAAAACTTGAATCTCGAATACGTTTCTGTTCCTGGTGATATCACATTATGCTTTCAATCCAGGGACTTTATGTACCACTTTATCAATGTCTTTACTCACTAAAGTACACCCACAAACCCCAGTACAGGAATGGTACTAATGTTAGTATTGTGTATTTCCCTCCCTATTCCTCCTGAGGGCTTGCCAGCATAAATTCCCTTTACAGCTTTTTTAGCAAAATCCTTCTCTTGAGAGAACCATGCATACAAATACACTCACACATTAATTTCTGACACATCACAGAAATTTCTTGAATGTAAAAGCACGATATTTAACTACAGGGCCTAGTATTTCAGCCAGTGGCCTTCAGGTTAGCAGGTAGAGCAGTGATGCAGGGTTTCCACCTAAGGAATTTTACATCAAATCTTCTGCTAACACAGATTTCTCATGTGAGATGAGCAACAGTTTCCCATGTTAATTTACTGACATTACTCCCTTCTGGGAGCCAATGTGAACTTACCCTTGTTTTGGTTCTCAGTATTTCATGAACATACTAACTGCAGATTGAACTGCTACTGCCAAGAGCAAAGACAGTCACTTCCCTCATAGAAGGCTGAGATGGAGATGCTCTTTTCAGTGAAAGAGTTCAGTATTTATTTGTATCGTTTCCCTCCATCTTTTTTTCACAGACTTAGCCCAGAACATGATGCTATCTATCTTCAGTGAGACTGCTGAACATACAAACTCTTTCTGCTGGTCTCAATTTTTCGATGTCTAGCCAGACATAAAAGACTTTGCTCATTAGTTCTAAATGAGAAAAGTGGGTCCTATATCCTGTCAGGCTTAGTATTATATACACACACTGGAAATTCGACTCTCTTCTATTTTCTTTCATAAACATTCCAATATGCCTTCAGACATTTTTCCATATTTTCCCAATTTTCTGATTTGGGCATCGGTACAATCACAGTTTACTAAACTGTGTAATTCAGAGGGCATTTTTGTGTACCTGTGGAAGAAAGCAGCAATTGAAAGAGTACTAATTTGACATATAACATATTTTATTTTGCCAAACTGTTTTCTCAAACTGAGTAATATTTTTTCATATCTGTGTTTCTTCTCTTGTTAAGTACTGATTTCTTTTAGATTTAAATTAATTTTCAATTCTCTTTAAAAATCCAACTGTATGGGAATCAGTAACTCCCAGAATTCAGACAGAGCTGTTTTGAGTAATGTCTTTTCTCCATCGAACTAATTCTGCTGGGCCTGAAGTTGAGGCATGTGGCTGGACTATGTCAGTCTTGGTCCTTCCTGTATGAAGTGGGCATCAATAACCTCATTTTACACTAAATGTACAAAGTCTGTGTCTACCTCTAATATAGTTGTGCTGGTTCCTAGTCCATCTTGATTTTCATGCATCTGACCTGTTCTGAACATGCTGACTTTAGGTTCAGCATTAAGTGAATTGCACTCTAGTGTATTTATTTCCTCTCCATTCACTATGAAGAGATCCCACAAGGTCTATCTCCAATTCAGACATTCATACTGTAGGCAACCTCATTTGGACAGATTAATCCCGCTAGTCTAATCTAACTGTGTATTTTATGCCTTATCTATGTGACAAGAATAATGCTGTTACACTCAGTTGCTAAAACCAATATGTAAAAACTCTGTCACTACCATTTCAACTCCAGCAAACTCTATTTAGCACTTGTTCATTACTGAATTATCCACTACACATGTAAGAGACCATAGCTTTCCTTATGAAACTAAATGTATTCAGACTGGAGACCTGATATTTGGATCAATAATGGCAATTCAAATGTGTTTCTTTTTAGATTATACATGTCCTGTTAAATTATCTTCTACTGTGTGTTGCTGGAAAAATGTCAGACAAGATAGTAACAAGACAATAAGTCTCAAAATCACCCTGTTTTCCAAATACTCAAGTTTTCAGCTAGAAAAGGCACTCTAGGGTACTTTTCTTCATTAGTTTTTGTCCAGAAACTTATTCTTAATATTTATAATGATTTGCAGCATCATAAAACTGATTAATCTTTCTTAAAGAGTGCTTTGGTTTGCTTATGTGCATCTTTTCTGTGTTTGTTGTAAGGATTCCCATCTGGGGTCTTACAAGAAGTGAAAAAGTTATTGCGTAGAAAAAATGCAAAAGAAGTAAGTATTTGTGTCTTCCACCACATCTCCTCTCAATTTTTCTTAATACTTCACACACTGATAAACACAAATTTAAAGATTATTTTAAGTGTCCAGAACATGAAGCAAACTGCCAAAATGCAATGTAGAATTCAACTTTCTTTTTCTTTAAAACAAAACCCAGCAGAGGTAGCCAAGTAACCACGCTACATGCAAGTTGCTGTTAGCACTTCCCTAGTTAAAGTCATGATGCTCATAACACCACTGCAGCATAGGTTTTGAATTCCCAGTTATAATTACCACAGTTTGTGCTCATTGTTTTTCAGCTCTGTTTTCTCTAATGTGCTTGGGAAAAAAAAAAAAATCCAGTTAGCCCAGTCCCTCCAGAATGCCCAAGTATGTCTCAATGAATCAACATGAACATACAGTATTTCACCCATGAGGTGCAGGTGCAATGTTTCTCTTACAGGTATGAGAGATGCATTGAAGCTTTGGAAGGTTTTATTTCTTTTAGGGTGGCTGAAATGTACGCTTCATAGAAATAATGTGCTTTAATTGGTCTGTCAAGATTCATGTCAATTTTTTAATTCAAACAATTACAACTTTAACAGCTTGGCATTCTGTTGTGCCTGGGTGAAGCACAGATGAGGAAGGTAGATGAAGCAGAGGGCAGGCTGAGGGCAATCTGTGCTATGAATTATGTTTTTCAAGTGTTTGAACATCATTGTCATAAAATGGGCAGTAAATTAACTGTCCACATTTATTAAGACAAAGATAAAGTGTTTCGGAAATGACATCTTCCCAAGGTGCATTGCTCTGCTCTCAAAAATGGGAGTACAAAGTAGCTCAGGACAGTGGAACTTGCGGAAAATCCTCCAGTGGCCTATGCATAAGAGCAAAGTGCACACAACTTATCCTTTTAAATGCCATGAAAGTATTTTTTCTTTTCACATTCCCTGTGAGCCAACAATAGTCAGTGCTATAAATTATGAACCAAAACCTTTAAAAGAACTCACTTTAGTGGCTGGCTTGATTGCAAATAGAAGAGAGAGATGTAGGATTCAGGAAGATTAATTTCCACTTTTTCTTCTGACCAAGTTTATTTCTTTTTCAATGTGTATATTTTTTACTTTCTCTTCCTGAGTAATTCTGGAATATCAGTTTCCAGACACACACTTTACAGAATAGCAAAAAGCATTGCATAACAGTGTAGCAGTATCTAATACCACTATTACTTAAAGTAAAATTTTATTTAAAAGTAATTTTGCTTGCACTAAAATGAGGTTAATAGCTATATTTTTGGTAGGGTTCTTTTTTTCTTTGTGTATTTGATAATTCTCAAGAGGAGTGGATTTTGTTGACTTTTGTGTAGCTCAACATGAGCTACAGAAACATCTTGAAACATTTTTCTTGATGTATAGCACATATGAATTTCCTTACTTTCTTTTTAATTTTTTTGTAACCATTTCTCTGCAGGTCTTTCAATCAGTTTAAATGTTTTGGAGAAGAAATTGATATGTTTGATTTAGATAATTGATTCTATGGTTGATTAAATTGCAAAATAGATCCAATTATTTAGTATTACATATTATTATTTCTGTTGATACGGAAATACAATCTGTGAAAGGATAATCAAAATGATAATCAATTCTGATTAAGCCATACCTCCTCTTGGCTTCAAGAACAAGCACTTTTACAGTTCTTTATTTTTCTGATATCGATGTACACATTTATATCTGAGAAAATTAAGACAATATTTATTTGAAAATCTTCTAAAACTGCTTCTAAAACTCTCATTTGAGAAACCTTTGTTGAGTAGCCTGGTGATATCCTGATGCCATATTCTAATTTGATGGGACCATCAGTATGTATTAGGAACATTATATATTTCAGAAATTCCAGTTTGATTTTTCAAAAAAGATCACTGAAGTTGAGATTCTGGAAGAACTGAAAGAAATTATGAGAGAAATGTAGCTTGCTCAAGAAACAGAAGTACAGAAGAGATATTTTTAACTACAGAAATTGTAGGGAAAGATAAAAATGTGAGCATTATAGACCTTACTGTGATTTGGAAGAGGAAATGAGATATCTTTTCCTGGTGCTTGAAAATAATAATTGAGAACTATGAGAAGATATTCAGTTGTTTTGTCTACTGTTAGTTATCACTGAAACTTGGGCTACAACTCTCCTCATAGAAGTATTGGGGATAAGAAACCTAACAAATCTATTGAAAAAATTAATCTTGATAAACTGAAAGCAACTGTGCAGCATGGGTGTCTGCAATGGCAAGGAACTGAATGAGACAATTAAGGAGAGCTCTTTGCAACATGCACTCCTTAAGAAGCAGATTCATGTGTCAGTGACACTAAAAAAATAAAAATAAAAAATTTCAGCCTGTTGCAAAGTTCCTTTCTTAACAAGTTCTGTCCTAACCTCAGCTGTGTTAGGATACTCATCAACAATTCTTTTCAAAAGCAACTGTTTTTACAACACAAAAAAACCCCTCTGTCTTCCCAGATCTATTTTTATACTGTACATACTGTTCAGTTCTTATGCAGATCATGGCAGAGGTTAATACATACTTGTTCATATTATTTATCACAGTATCACAGGAGCTATGTGAGCTATGATATAATAGTCTACATAGTCCAGATCAGAGCCAATTTAAAAAGCAGACTTGGTTCCAGTTGATCTACCTGACTGGGATTTCAGAGTGGAATTTTCTCAGCCTGCTCTCCACGAAGTGTTTCTGCTGTGCACTTCTGCAAGCATGACTCACATTAGCTTTCCAGTCAGCCAACTCAGAGAGTTCATTCTGCTAAAAACTAATGCAGAAAAATATTTGTTTCAGTAGGGCCAGTAGGATGTAGCCATGTGTTTGATTGCATAAAGGCTTGTACTGACACAAGGAAAAGACTAGGAGTTTGTGGCTAAGTGTAAGGTGAGATAGGTGGGTTTAAGCTAGTTTAAGCTTTCTTCAGAACAGCCAACTGATCTTAAAGGGGCCTAATTTTTAGACATAGCACTTCATTTTTATTCTGACACTTTATTTTTACCTTTCTCTTGCTACAAACATGCTGAATTATTTTACAGCATTTTGGTGCTGAATTTACCAGGGAGCCTGCATGCAAGCCACCGATAACACTGCCCATAGTTCCAATGGCAGTTTATTCAGGTTTCTATCAACAGCAGCTATATCCAGTTTCATCAGCAGTTGTCATGAATATAAAGAATAACAATAACTTTGGCCTTGACATGTAATTTTATCCTTTTGCTTTTTTTTTCTACTTTGATCAGAATAGAAACAGGTAGGGGTGTGAAACTATGAGTATTTCTCATTTGGATGAACACGTCAGCAATTCTACAATTCTCACTCTATAGGAGGCACTATGTAGAATCTAGATGTCAAAATCCAACAAAATTTGCTAATAACCTTAGGCATTAGATAGAGGTATTACAATTGCATTCAGAAGCCCTTTTGAAAGAGAATTTTGTCCAGTTGTGCATTTTCCAGTTATTTGTGTTTTTCTGTAATTAAACACCCAACTCTTTTCACATCTGAATGTAAGCAGAATACCAAACCTTTTTGTCTTGTTCTAATATTAAATAATTAATTATAGTATTTCAGATTGTAAAGAAGGATGGATTTGTAACTGAGATTTTTCAGCACATCAGGCAATGAAAAACTCTTTTATCTAGGGTTGAAGTTCAGCAGAACTAAACTGGTAAGAAAAAATATTAATTACAGATATGTTTTTCCCTACGAAAGACTGTCAAAACCAGACAAATATTCTTATTCATTATTTAATAGAAATATTGGATGTTACTGCTTAAGAACCCCTCAAGTTTGAATGTTTATTTTGCATTTATTAAAAACTACATTTAGGAAATTAAACGATTACTGAATTGAATTTTCTTATAGTCTTATATTCATATAGAACACTCTGGGTTGCAATTACCAGCAGTTATATATGTAAGAAAAAAAACCAATGCACTTTTGGGTTTGGTAACTCTAGATTTAAATTATTACCTGGGTTTAGAGAGAGTCTAATTTTTTTTTTTTTTGGATGACAAAGTCATGACAGAGAATATTTGTTCTTCGTGCAAACATTTCTCTTGAAGCCTGCTGTAGGACAGAAGGATGTTTTAAGAGACAAGGTCTCATTATTCAATAACTACTGAATATCTCCACAATATTTATTTAGCATCTGATATGTCAATAAGGGTCTCTTTGCTTCTGTGTTCTAGAAGCACTGAGAAACTTTGTTGACATGAAAGTTTGTTATATTAGGGATGATTCAGGGCAGAAGTTTTCCATGTGAATTTTGATCTGGTTTAGTATTTTCTAAAATTTAATTATCTTTCTTGGCTTTTTGATTCTTCTGTTTGATAAATATTCAGACAATTCTTCATAAATTTGATTTCTGAGTGAGAAACATGGTTCAGATTTTTCTTCTCGTTAATGTCTCTGTTGGACTCACTCTGTGCACTGTCGCAGGACTGGTTTTTTTCCTAGGGAAAGCCAAATCTGGCTGCTTTACATGGTGGTTACCATTGCATCTCAGTGTAGCATTGGATAGCCAAACTTGTCAGTTTGAAATCACACTCAGCAACAAAACACTGATATTCAAAACCAATAAGTGAAACTCAATTCTGTGCTTGCAGAGCCAAAATAGTCACAAGCCTTTTAGCTTCTTTATAAATCAACAGTGAATAGAAGGTGAAATTGTGGTGTTTCAATAAATTGAAAAAATAGTAACTACTAAACATGTGGAGTCTTGCTGTTTGCAAAACATACTGTGTAATTTTCTCAAATTGCTCTCCCTAGCAATAGAGTTATAAGTTCTGTTTTCTAGATCATAATAATCTCCACAGTCCACTATTTTTTAACCCTGCCACTGCTGGACAATTTAAGCTAAGAACCTTTGCTTATTTATGGATGTAAGCATGGTCCTGTATCCTCCTCTGTGGGCCTCTGGCCTCTGAATGAGTATAGAGATAGATCATATGTTTCATGGGGAAAAACTATTCACCTCACGTGGTTTAAATCAAATAAAGATTAAAGTGGTTTATTGATTTATTAATGACAGAGGTAACTGCAATTGGCAATCAGTGAACTATACATTCAGCATCAATATTGGTGACAAAACAGATAAACCACAGTCCCAGATGCTTGAAAAACGTTAGTACAGCCCAACAGATTTCCAAACCCCCTTCCATAGGTAATTCCCCCTATATTTACATGCACCCTTGCACCCTCTGGCAGCACAGGCAACCTCCCTCCCCTCTGTGTGGCTGCAGGTCCCATGTGTGGTGCCCAGGTGTCCTTATGGGCCTGCTGAGCAGGGATGTCCCCACGCCCCCTCACTGTGGGTCACTGCCAGGTGCAGGTGCTCCTGCACCCCATGGGGGCCTGCTGAGCCCAACCCAAGGATGGGGATGTCTTGGGAGGATGGTAGTCCCATCAGGGTTTTCCTGCTCCAAGGCCTCTATCAACACCTTATAGACATTTCCATTTCTTTCATAGTGCTTTGCAGACAGTTTCAATAATCTGTCTCTAATTTTGTAGTTACTGCTCAATCTGATTCATGGTTGTCTTAGAGTTCATCCATAGAATTATTAATTTGAGGGAAAAGCTCTGTCAGAGGGGTCTGGCTGTCCGTTCACACACACTGTTCCACACTACCATCCTGTACTTGGTGTAGTTGTCAAGGTATTGGTAGTAGGGGGTTTGGTTAGTGACCTTCCTGTCATTACCTCCCCAAGGAGCTTTTTCATCTCACTTTCTCACCCTTTCCTGTCGAGGAGGGGGAGGGGTTTGGTCACATGTATGTCCAATAACTTATTAGATGCATTTATTTATGACATGCATGGCCATGTATAACTTCTATGTTTCTTGACAATTTAAAAAAAAAAATTCTTTTCTATTTTGAAAAAACAAATACATCTGCAGTTCATATTGTGTGGAAAAACACTGATGTCCACTTCCCCAGACAAGCTAATTGGCTCATCATTCATAAACACTTGAGAAGTCAAATAACACAATATAAAGGTATCATACATTAATATGCACACATATATAGGGAACATATTTTTATATAGGTGGTTTACAAAATTTTCATTTAAGAGGTGAGGCCTGGATATTCTTCCCTTGTCTGTTTACATTTGTATGGAGGTGCCTCTCCCTGGGGTCCCGGGGGGAGGGACCCTGCAGGGTAGGGGTCTGTCCCTGTCCCTGCTCCCATGTCACTTGTGCCCCATAACTGTCCCAGATTGGGTGGTTTGGGTGCCGGGGCCCGGGAAGAGAGAGGGTCCCATGACTGGAGTCTGCCTGGGAACTGCAGCCATGCAGCTGGAGGAATAAATCATTTCTTAACATCTTCAAGAATATCTCTTCATCTTTCCTCCCATGTTCATCACTGTCTTATATATGTTGTAAGGATTCTTTATTACAACACATTTGAGTCTGTAACTTGATATAACTTGATATATATTTAATTTTCTATGTATTTGGGCTTGCTTGTGTAGTGTGTTTTGTGGATACTGATTCTGAGAAGCAATTAATAGACATGATCCTCCTATGAAAAGCTATTAGGGTTCAAGATAAACTACAAGAAAGCATAGAATTAGTCTTGAAGGAACCCTCAGCTGGTCTGAGAAATAACAAGGAGGCAAACTGCTGATCTACTTGTGTGTTTTGGAGGCAGGTGTAAAAGAAAAAGGAAGAACAGAGGTTTTTATTTTCTACGTGTCTAATTTTGCTACCAGTTGGACATGAGACACTTTCTTTTCTCTGAATTTTAAATTACATTTCCCTAATATCCATTGCTATGAGTCCTGCCGTTGAATGTGTTGGAGAGATTAAAAACTTGGGTACAAATCTGAACACATGCTGCCTATGCTTGTGCAAAATGGAAATGGGGCAACCATGTATGTTTTGTTCTGGGCAATTTTCAAGCATTATAAAAACTTCTGAAAGAATATATACGTCTAAAGAACTGGAAGCAAAAATGGAAAGATAAAATGCTATATGATTTCACTGATAGCGTCTCTTAATTTTTAAATATATTGACAAAAGAATTGTGTTGAAAAGGGGATCTTTGCTATTAATTCAGTCTTTAAAATATCAGCTAAATTTAACTAATTGCTAAATTGCTAAATTGAATGTGTTTTGTGCAAGGTGTGTTAAAAATCATGCATATGATCCTTCTGATTGCTATTTTAATTACAATTTACATTTTACATTTTAATAGAGCATAATTAATACTTCTCAGAATTTTGTGGAGGGCTGAGATGTGATTAGAAAAGTCTTTTGATCAACACAGTAAAATTTCCTGAGTTGGGAAAAAGACACTACACTAAGGAAAAGCTGATTATTTATTAATTATCTAAAGGAAAGGAAATTTTGGCAGCATTTCCATAAGATATTTACTTCCAGTAGTTGCACCAAATCTGAGTTTTCCCTGGGTAAAGGGCTCATTCACCAGTTATCCAGGGGCTGAACAAGTTTCTTCTAGTTATAGGAGCTTCTAAGTCTTCTCAAACATAGACAGACTCATCCTTGCTCTTTAAGCTATGACCTTACCTACTTGCCAGTCTTTTCCAAATCCCCATTGAGTCCTGCTGTGTCCTTTAACATCTGGATCACTCATTCCAGAGATCTGAGAAAGCTTGGAGTGCCACTGTGAAAATAAAAAGCTCCTTTTTCTTAGCTGATAGCAGAAGGCAGTCAAAAAATCCTTGTAGTACAGGGAAATAAATTAAAGTGCTTCACCTGGAGAAAAGAGTTTTAATTTAGCTGCAGCACTTAGCACATTTTATCATTTATTTTCCTTAACTTCTTTATAAAACACATGTTCTATTTTAATTTAAAAAGGTAGATTGTCATTACTAGCCAGAACATTCATCTTTGCAGGCTTCCTTTGAGTTCACTGAGAAAAATCATTTGAGTACAAAATGCAATTTTGTTTTTCACATTGGACTGTGGCCTCATTTTCCAACTGACAGTAAAAGTCATGTGGTACCATTAGCATCAGAAAATAAAAAAGTGGCCCCATATCCCTGTAGAGATGTCGTTTGCTGCCACAGAAGAGCCCCAATGCAAACAGCAAGTACTTTTCCACTGGCTGAAAATGTATTACAAGAAATAAAGTGGCCAGAGACATTATGCTCTAAGAACATAAAAGCAGGTGCAACTTACCAAAGCCAAGCACCTAACTGCACCATCTGTGCTACTGTAACATTCTCAAAGCAAATGCAAGAGCAAACATTGCGTGAATCTGTTGGTACACGAATGAACACGGTGAGTAATCTGAGGCACCATTTTGCCTTTGCAGAGAAAGTGAGCATGACTCCAGTGTTCCAGTTCCAGAGAAATTCCCACTGAAATCCTGTCTAAGCAGGCCTGCAGAGTGAGGTGAAAGAAGCAGAGCAATGAAGTTAATTGTATTTGATTGTAACCTCTAAAACTCACTGCACAGCCCTCTGAAGAAACTCCAGGGTTTTATTTTAACAGAGTCTTTAGAACAAGCGCAGTTCTTACATATGACATATTTTCAGACATAATCTTTGTGTGGGATAATACTAATAAACAAATAATAAACCCTAGAAAGCTAGTATAACAACCACAACAATAATAATCAGAGCTACTCAGAGACTTTCTGGAATCAGACAAAAAATGTTTTTCCTCTTTGTGAGGACAGTGTGAGGTTTTTTTGGAGACCCTTGCAGGCTGCATTTTCTCTTTTCTTCCAGGAATGCTGTGCTCACAGGAGGTATTAGGAGAACACTGATAAAGTCACTGCTTTCTAACATTACAAAAGCAGCTTGTCTCCCATGAAGAGGAGCTGTAGAAGGTACTGTGCCCGTGCTGGGATTCAAGAACCCACTATTTTCTTTTCAGCCCCTTTCTTACTCTGCTTTTGCCTACCAGTATATTTAGTATCTGATAACAATATATTCTAAAAAAATGTTGTGCAAAACCACTACTTGATAATATTTATTTAATCATAAAAATGCCTTTCTCCTTGTAACAGGCAATGCCCAAATCCTGTTTTTAAGATTGGAAATATCCCATTTTGGAATTGAAATACAGAAGTATACCTAAGTATACTGCTTATCAAAGACAGGTAGGGAGTGGTAAAAAAACACTTTAGTTTTGTCTCTATTATCAAAAACTGATGAACAGCTGTACCAAGTAACAAACCTTACCGTTAGAAGGGATGCATTAGGAAAAGAATATAAAAATCATCTCTTGCAGGAGCAGGTATTATAAACAGGTGTTTGCACTAAAGTATGAAAGTGTAAATTGCAGAATAACATAAACTGAAGAGCAAGATGGATTTCAGGATAAGCTATAAGGTCCACTAAAATCCAGCAAATCTTCCAAGTCAGCCACCTGAAGAAGTCTCAAATAAAGTACTTTTGCCTATGCAGCTACCACCAGGTGAGGCCTGGAATTACTTTCCTCCTTCTCCTTCTTTCTTTTCAGCTGGTGGATAAAAGCAGATTGCACAATGTACAATACTGGAGTGAGCAGGGCTGTACTGACTGCTAGAAAAATGCACTGCTTGGTTAAAAATTCATTCCTTATGAAAATAAAATAGTTTCAATGGAATTATAGTAGGTCCAAATGTGTCCCAGGTTATTTGATCTGTCATACAAAAAGGTTTTAAACTTGTAAAAAATACAACTTTGTGGAGTCTGAAGGTCAGGTACGGCTGACAGGATCAATTTACAGCAAGAGTTGTGACAGGTTTTTGCTGAAATTGATGTGAATAGAACACACAGACAAAAGAGAAAACAACCTTCTTTTCCTAATGATAGCATTGGGCTTTGAAATTAGGCACAGCAGGTAGAGAGACATCCCATATAGATTTCAAAAGAGGATGCATGCTCTGGTACCAACTCACACTTAAAATGCCATGGAGTTGAAAAATCACTACATTTAACATTAACTTGAGCTTAACAAAGACAAAGCTACCAGGCAGCACAGCTATTAATGCTGAGCTGCTGTGCAGCATTTAAGAAACCTAAAGCATACAAATCAGTAATCAGCTCATCTGCATTTCTATCTAGCTGTTGTCAGTACAAAGGGACCTCCGTTTTGCTGATATGCATCCACCAGACCAGGGCTCTCATTTAAACTAAAAATGAGGGTTCTTATTTAAATTATCTTTTAAAAATTAACAGACTCTAATTTCCAACTTAAATGTCAAAGAAAATTGAGAGACAAGCCCAAACAAACCCTTCTAAAGTTACAGTGATGCATTAGACCTCCCATGTTGCTAGTGTTGTTTTAGCTGAAAACCAGTTTTGTACCTAGCAAAAGACTAATAGGGAGATGGCACATCATCATGCCTTTGACTCTCTTTAGTTTTCATTGGAAAATTCACATCTTTTTGCATGCCCAAATCCTTTTTTTAAATAATATGATAAATTAAATTCTCTTTAGTTTATATGAGAAAATTTTACTGAAGCGGGCAGCTCTCTAGCAAGACAGAACAGTTTATGGTGATGGGCAAGGATAATGAAAAAGAAGATCATGCACATAAATCATTGTCATTAGGGGTTAAATAGGATGTGCAATGGCCTGTGCAGGTATTAGAAATGCAAGTTGGTGCTGTGTGAGTCAACTTCATTGATCCTTGAAGACAAGAATACTCAAGTTTAGAAAAATAATTATTGTCAATGAGACTTAAGGCACAGAAATTCTGATGTAAGTCTGAAAGCTAAACCTGTACGAGACTTAAAGCTTAAAAACATATTTTAAGTACTTATGAGATGAAAATGAAAATGTACAAACAGCAAAAAGGGCTCTTTCAAGTTTGTTAGGCCAGAAGTGAAAGGAGCAGAAGGATGCTAGGAGAAATTAGATTGGTGTTTATTCATGGTGGTCGCTTGTTCAAAACAAGCAAATATAAGGAAATGAAAATAGTTATGGTAAGTGGGAAGTTCCATGTAAGAACACGGAAATGACTGTTCTTTCCCAGTAGGATACAGGAGGAGAAGGAGCTCAGAAGTTTCACCTTGCTGTTGTGTTCTTGTATAGTTTGAGACAAACACCTGAAAATGTCAAATGGTGGTATTAGTCCAAAAATAATTGATAGAAAAACTGGAGCTATATTTGGGTCTCTGTCAAAAAAAGTAACAGCATTTTGAAGTTTCAGCTTAGCTAGAAGACAGCAGATCAGTCAGCCTGTGGAGAAAAACCTTTCTGGTAAAGGTATTAAAAGGAGATAAATATACCTTTACCTCTGGTAAAGGTATAAAGGATATGGTGATAAAGCATTATCGCCATCTCCTTTAGCTCCTTCAGTGCCTGAGGTTGTTCAAGAGTTCCCTATCCAGGCCAGTGGTGATGCCTTAGGCTTTAACTTTCATATTTTTCAAATCCTGTACTTCTTAGTGTGTAACTCTGAAGTTTCTTGTAGCCTGTTAATTTCTGCTCTCTCGTGCTAGGTTGACATAACAAAGCCTCTCCAGGCCTGCTCTTCAAGGACACCTTGACTGTCCTAGGCCCAAAATGTAAACCAAAGCCTCTAAAAGGGAGGCAGACTGAGGGGAATTACATCATTAACTGAAGCTTTAACTGAGAAATCAAACCTGATATGCAAATGAACCAAAAGTATAAATTGTGAAGAACTCCCGACCTGTGGTCCATCTTGGGGTCTATCTTGGCAGTAGCCTCTGGCACCCCAGGGGTACCTTTGAAGGCCTTTCAAATAAATATCTACCTTTATTTCCTTATTCTTGTCTAGTCTCTGTTTTCAGGTGGCCTCTTCAGGCATCAGTGGAAAAGGTGCCAGTTTTCTAAAAATCAGATTTGTTCCTGAAGTAATTTAAAATGCTGACAGGCTGTGAACAATTGAACCATTTTTTTTGTTTTCACTGCCAAACAACATTTAAGTAATGTCAGCAAAGGTCATTTGCTGGAATTAAATCAGTTAAATGCCTTAAATGTTTTTAAATCTTTATTCACAATGCCATATGCTGACCTGACAATGCTAGAAAATGTCAGTGTGGGTTTTGTTAAATATATGGTAGAGAATAAAATCTGCCACCCATTCACACATGGTCTGGAACCAACTATCCACTCTCTACATCAATCAGTCTATAGGAAATATGAATTTTGCAGATGGTGTGTGCTTTCACATTACGCTCATTGGACTGTTTTGGAATTCAAAGGTGTTTGAAATCTGGGACTGCTTCTTGTTTTGATATTTTTTTTCACTTCTCTCCTTTCCATAGATCAGTCTGGCAGAATAATTTATTTGCTTCTACAGATAAATGAATTATTTCCTATATAAAATTATATATTGGGAAACAAGTATCCAACATGCTTGCTAGGCTACAATGAAGGAGAATGTTAAGGTTGTGGTCTGAGAGGAAGAACTCTATTTCCATGTGTCTGTATCACGTCTAATATTATGATGGTCTCTTGTTGTGGGAAGATGACTAGAAGTAAAATTATAGCAAACTGGGCAGTTATACTCACTTTCTGACAGAAGTTGTAACAGTATAGATGTTATACAGTGAAATGCAGTTGCTGCTTCCTAGATGGAATTGCACAAAGTCTATTCCACCATGATTCCCCACACAACATAGCTTGCAAATTTAAACACCTGTTTAGAGGGATGGGATAGAGGGTGGAGTGGAGACACCTTGGCCAGGCTCTGTCGTAATCCTCTTGGCAGGGGAACCTAAGGTTTCCACATAGCCAAAAAACCACAAAGTATCTGCCAGCCATGGGAGATAGGAGGCCGTCCTGCTGCTAAGCCAACAACTGAGGTGAAATTGCTCCTCTAAAGTGAGCTTGGTCCATTTTAAGCTAATTGTAATGCAAACGCAGAGATCCATCCCAAAGCTGACCACTTGCAAGATATGAACACCCCTCCCTGAGCATGCATTCCACATTTTCTTGACTATATCTTATGATCGAAGTGAGAGAAGTTTACAACAATCAGTAACAAAAGTATGTAAGACCAGAGTCACTCAGGTTCCACTTAAATGTAAAGAAATAGTATAAAAGTAATCTAAGAATGGGGAGAAGTTAAGGAAAACTCCATCATTCTGGGATTAGTTGACAGCTTGAACCTGACTTCTCCCCTTCCTCAGGCCTCTCCCCCAGCCTAGTAGGGACAGTTATTAATAAGAACCTCACTTCATGCACCGTAAATTATTACCTTGAGCTAACTCGTTGGTGATTAGAACTTGTCTGTATACTGTGTTAAATTCATTTCTGCAGTCAGTCACTATCAATGGCAACCATTGAACCTTAACCTGTTTTCTATTATCAGTAATGTGTGATTCTGTAAACTGTTTATCCTGAGTCCTTTGAAGGTGCTAGCAAACACCAGGAATGGATAACACACTCGACAAAGTGGGGACATCTGGGGGGCTTGTCACTCTTTCTAAGTTGACTCCAAAATGTTTTTGTTGCATGTCCCAAACAAGTTTATAGAAGCAGCAGACTAAAAGTGGAGTCTCTATAACAGGCTGCAAGCCTTTCATATTTGATGAAGGAATTCTGAAAATGTATGCTGCTAACAATAATAGGATATTTTTATTACTAGTATTTTCAAATTTCCCTTTTTTTTTTTCATTTTTCCTACTAGAAAGCCTGAGAAACTTGTAACTAAGGAGAAGAGTAGATTTCACACTTGTGCTTTCTTTTTCCATGAAAAAATTTCAAACAATGCAAGGTAAGTTAAAGTAATTTTCATATTTTTTTCTATCTTATGTTCTATACTTTTCTAGTAGAAGAAATACAAAAAGTGAGACAAAGTACACAACCAAGAATTTAAAATTACGTGGTCCAAAGCAAATGAAGTGTGGAATGGTCTGAATTGATTTTTCTCTTGAAAAATTAAAAGGAGAAACATTTAAAATTAAATCAAGACTTCTAGTTTTCTTCTACAGTACTTCTTTAGCTCTCATTTTCTGATGAATTACATTATTTATGTTTTTTATGCTGAGCAGATGTGCAGACATGCACTAAGGTCGCATTATGTTAGGCCATACATAGGATTTAGAAAAAAACCCTCAGCTCCTACTCCAAATAGATTTTAGCCTAAGCAGTAAAAAGAAGAGCCATGAGAAAGTCCCAATTCAGATGCCCTGTGTGACTTTAGGAAGGCTATTTTAACTTCTCCATTACTCAGTTCCTGACTTGTTTAATATGGAGAAACTACTTCCTTTTTTTACTGAGATATACATACAAGATTAGGTTTGATTCTTTTTTGAGACTGTAGTTGTGACAGCTTTGTAAGGATTTATTATCTAAACAAGTAGGTCAGTACTGGCTCTGAACCCAGTACTGAACCCTGGCTCTTGAAGCTTTCTAGCCCTTGCCTACTTAAATTCCTGTTAATTTTTATCTTGAAGGTGATTAAACTTCCTTTTCCTATGAAACTTAAATTAAAGTAGGCATTTTTTCCCAGGGGAAAAAAAACCAGTTATTGTCATCATGATCAGGTGGAGAACCATATAAGAATAATATAAATTAACCCCAGATGCCTTTCACTTTAAGGCTAACTCCTTTTACCTTCTTTAAAGGGAAAAGAGTTACAAGTATATTGTCATGTCCTGCAGAGCTCTGCACACAGTCATCCAGTTCCTCAAAAAATATTCAAATTTCTTCAAGTCTTGCAATTACATTTTCCCCAGAAATAAAGTAATGACATTTTAATCTTAATTTTGCTTTCCCATCTATGTGCTTCATGCTGTATCCTTCACATTAGACTTTAGGATGTGAGAAATATTATGTAAGTGCACTGCAGACTTACCATAAGTTATCATTGAGGAAATGTTCTTTTCTGCATCACACAGTTCAATTTAGATTAGGAGAATGAAAATAGTGTTTGGCAGATGAAGAGAGGAATCTAGTTTTAAGAGTTAACACACAAACTGAAAGTTATGTGCAGTACAGGCAAATAATTCTGAAACATCTGTAAAGATGTTTTAAATGCAATCAGAAATTCCCACATCCTCTCTTTGCATATAGGGAATATGTTATCAGATATTTCATGTAACTCCTGACTTCTTGTTGGACCCATAGAAAGTGGTACTGTCAGAAGTGCCAAGCAATCAGCAGGCCCTGTTGGTTTCAGTGGGAACTTCTGAACCAATAATCTTCTGAAAAGCAGGTCAACGAGACTTCATTTCTGTGTGTGGTCTGCTTGGAACCTCTGCTCCATTCAGTAACTCTTTGTGGAATTTTGGAGTTAGGACACAAGGTCTAAGACCTTTATTCAGCATACATATATATGTGTAACAGAACTACATCTTCGTAGCCCTGCTTTGAAAACCCTGACCTGTGGATTTGTTCAGCTTCTGAGGGAGTGAGAAGAATAAGTCACACTGAATTCTTTTCTATTCTGTCGCATCTGATGTGACCTATGGAGGGAGTTATTATTTCATGACAGATAAAACCAGTGTCCTTCTCTGGTGTCAAAATGTCAAGGAGGAACTATTTCCCCTTTTTTTTTTTTTTTAATAAGGGGCTCTTTCTTTATCATATTCCTGATATTTTGAATATTGTATATTTAAGAGTAAAAAAAAATTAATTAGCTAAAGTGTATCATAAAATTGCAACAATAATAAGAACAGTAGCAGAACCAAAGTCAGAAGCCTTGCAAAGGCTACATTTATGTAACTCTTAATATCATTTTTTCCCTAGTTTTTCTGTTTTAATTGTAGTGTGATGAAACTTTTTACCTAATTCTACCATACACAGATATATGATAGTCTCAATTTTAAAAAAAATATTTACTGAATTTGGCCCATATACTGATGGCAATATTTGTCAAAACCAACAGACAAGACAGAAAACAATTCATGTAATAAAAGTAGCACAAAAAGAAAGCAAACAGAAAGAATAAAGTTATTTGGTCATACTGACACCAAAAGAGACAAGAAAATTAATCTTATCAGTAGTCTGAAGAATCCTGTGAAGCAAAGAAATAAACATGAATGTTGGACAGACTAACTTAAGACAGACAGTTAATAGTGGTGAATAACAGCTCCTCCAGCATATACTCTTTCAGAATTTTTCAAAAAATATCACTTTGTCTCAACCAATGGCACCAAAATTCATCCAAGGCTTAAAAGATATAATGTAATTAATTACCATTTCCACAATAACAGAAATCACTTGACTTACTGCAATTTTGAAGGCAGACTTTTATCTGATTTCATTAATTTGTTTCCAAGATTCACAGACTTGTAAATGTGATTTTAACGTACCAAATACATTATATATCAAAATTTGCCAGAATTTGCAATTTGAAAGTCATTCATCACTACAGCCCAGGATGAAAGTTCCTCTCAACCAGTCCAAATATATTTCCTTTTCATGTGCTGACTTCATCCAGAAACAAACAACAATAACTGGGAGAACAGACAGCAAATGGTGATGGGAGTGTATTGCTAGGAAGTGACTTGATAAAACACAGGTCTGGGAACCTGTTCCATCATAAACTGTCATATCACCTTGGGTAGAGGAAGTCTAGGGAAATGCTGCATTGTGATGGTCTATAAAATGGTGTAAAGTGAAGGAAGAAAGTATACTGGTAATTTGTAATTATTCAGGGTAATGAGACCAGGGTGCATTGTGAAGAGTTACAAAAGACTTTATGACATATTATGATTAGATAGTTAAATAAGAGATGGGAATCTGTTTTATGCAAAATAATGCATTGGTAGAAGTGTGCTGTTAGTACTTAGGAGGGATATTTGAGGTTCTGTCTTATAGTTTCTGGAAAACAAGAGATCATTTATACCACAGGAATAAATTTATTTGTCTTCCCCACATCCCTCCACCCTGCCCATGGTGTGCTGTTCTGATCCCTTTATCCCAGTAAAAGACACATTAAGAGATTCACAGAAAGCTGATGGGAATGATCAAAAGTAGGAAACAGTTTCTGTGTGAGGCAGGACTCACTTGCTGAGTCTGCTGCAGCCCAGACAGAGCTGGTGTGGAGGGGATATGAGAAAGATGGGTGGAGTTATGGGAGACACAGAGAGCAGGGCTGGAATCTGGTCATTACCTCTGTCAGTAGAAGAGCCGGGGCACTGCAGAGGGCGTTGCTCCTGTGGAAATCCTTTCCAAAGGATTTTGAGGACGTGGTTTCACAGGATACTTGAAAGGTTCTTGGAAGAGAGTTCAATAGGGAGAACTAAATGACAATTCAAAGTCAGTCTCGTGAACCCCTCTCAGCATAAAACAGGCAAAGGCTGAGTGGGAGATACCAAAAATGTGTGCTCTGTTTTTCTTAGACTCATGTTCAATGCTCCACCTGGGGATAAGATAATGGTGGGTCATTCTTCTCATCCAGTAAAGTCATTTGGAGGTGACCAGGATTTGATGCAGTATTGTAAATCTCATTTCTACAAGCACCATTTCTAATCAAAGATGCACAAAATGGAAGTGATATGTGAATGAGGTCAGGTTTTCTTTATTCTCTGAGACTAATAATGTGTTTATTTAAATTTCACAGAAAAAGTTTTGGAAAAAAATCCATTCAAATATAAAAAGAAATTAATTATTCAAGGTGCTGCTCAAGCACTTGAAATGTAATTTTCACATCTTTGAATACCAAAATCCACAGATGTTTCCAAATGATGCACAGAAAAAAATGTTTGGACCCATAAACTCTCACTCCAGACCCAATAACAATCTCATAAATGTTGTGAAAAGTCCTTTCCTTGCCTGTTTGATTTAAATTCAGCTCTGGCTATTTCTGATGAATAAATAGATATATTTGTACATCAAATATTACTGCATATAAAGATATTATTACCACTTATAGTACAAGTAAACAAAAGTTGAGAGTCTACAGCTGTAAAATGTTTAATTCATTAAGTTCCTTGGGTTATTTTAAACAGAAGGTATGATCTCTTAAAGAATGTAAAATTACTTCCTGCAGTAAATTACTGAAAGCCCTAGATTCAACACCTGATGTATTACTTTTGGGGCATGAAAATACAAAGAAAACATAAAGTCAGACACCTGAAGAAAATTCCTTTAATTACTTATGGCCTGGAACATGTGTCTTCTACCACAAGCAGAATTATATACCCTCAGTTGCCATGGCACACCATTTAAAAAGAAGTCAGAAAACAAAACACTACTTGGAAACTTTAAACATAACTTTGACATATGCTGTCCGATTACAACATCTCTTTTTTCATTCTCAACTCAGTGAATTCACTGAGCAAGAGTTTATTGGCAAGCTACCAGATCACTGGCAAGTTCATTTGTTTAGAGATATTTATAATTTCAATTATTTACATGCAGTACACTTCAACTGCCAGAGGTATTTAGACTTTTAAATGGGGCCCAGAAGGATCATTTTGATAACACTCAGATGATTAGCTGAACAAAGGCTCTTTTTTTCCTTAATTGGTTGCAGGCACAGAGTGTAATAAAGTCCCTTTATGAGCTTGTCACTGAATTGGTTACAAATGATGTAGCAATATTGCACAAATTAGCTGGAACTAAAATCCCCCAACACAGAAGTTTTCTTTTTCTTTCTCTTCTTAATAGAGTGCCTCAGTAACATACTCTACCTAAGCATGGAGGCAAAGACCATTAAAAAACAAACCTCATAGGAAACAAACTTCATAGGAAGCTGTGAACGCCACAAAGTGAATCTAGCTGGTGACAGCTCTGCATGTATGTTATCTCCTGGCTTTATTTCACATCTATTTAATTATTTGTTTTATATAAACTCTCTGCTCATCTCTGAGAATAAACCTTTGCTGATGGCTTGCCAAATCAGATATAAGTGATTATTGTGCTCCAGATAACAAATCTCATTGACGTGCAAGAATATCTTGCGTGGTCATGTCCATGGCCAGAGTAATTCTGCCAACAGAATGAAATTTTAGGCCCCAAATAAATTTTTCTATGAAAGCCGCAGATTCAGCAACTGACAGAAGTGCTTTGTATGTGTGTTATTTTCTTCAGTCTCTTTCATCTCTTCAAAATTACGTAAACTTAATTTGCTTTTAAAATAACTTTACTCATCTCCAGAGCAATGGGAATATAATTTTAGCAACACACTCTCAGGCAAATCAGCGTGCAGAATCTTGAAGGCATGATCCCCCCTCTTGTACAGATTCTGTATGGTTTCAGACTTCAAATTAGCTGGGTCTTGGTTTGAAAGACAGGTGTCTGCTAAGGAAGGCAGGAGCCTCCCTTTGAATGGAAGATGCAATCCCCCTTCCCTCTGAATTATTATCATTTTGAAATCAAGGGGCAAAGATATGGGAAATAGGAATAACAGTTCTTTACTAACACACACACACACATATATATATATATGTATATATATATATATATATATATATAACAAGGCAAGAAAAACAAAACAAAACTGATTTAAATTGACAGAGTCAGATATGACCTGACCCTGTTAGTCAGGGTAGCAGTAGCAGTCCGATAAAATGGTGGCTGCAGTCCTCCTGAAGTGAACAGATGTGGTTCTGTTGAAGTGGGGATCCTGTGTGGAAAGATCTGGTCTTCCTCAGAAGGTCCAGTGGTAGGTATGTAGCTCTTGTCCTCTGGAAAATCCAGTGGGAAAAGGTACCTGTGGTCTTCAAAACTGCAGATAATATCCAGCATGGAATGTTTGGTTTCTCCCCCTGGGTGGAGCATCTCACAATGGAATGATTAGTCATGGGATAAGGCACAGATGGGCCATTAACAGGAGACAGTCTTGAGGGAGGAGGCAGGGAGACTGCCCCACCTGGTTTTAACAGCTCATGAAGGTGGCTTGTGAGCACATCTTACATTGTAACCTAGGACAAGCTGCTTCAGTTAAAGGCTGGCTTTGACACAAGCACCTTTCCTTCCTTAATTATAATAACTTCATTGCTTCCTCAGGACTCTCTGATCTCCTTTGTATCCGTTTCTGATTTTATGCCTGGTTGGAAAGATCTTTCAAGTAAATAGTCCTTGAAAAAAATACATAATGACTAACATAAAGGAGTTGTGATGGCTGTAATGCAGAGAAAAGATGATGAACAGAAAAAAGTGGTGGAGGTGTTAATGTATTTTGGGTGGAGTGTAGAATAGCCAGTTGCTGCTATTAGTATGGTAAAAAAGGCATTCAAGGAGCTGGAGGATGTGGTCAGGTTTTCTCTATTTCTGCTGCAAGATCAGGTGCTAAGTGGTAATATTCTCATGGAAGCACAGAAAAATCCAATACAGCTGGAGCAGAGACTACAGAAGCTTCAGATCTCCAGAAGGGGCACCTGTCTGCCAGAGTAAGGGGGACAGAAACCTCTGCTGCAGCCCTGCAGGGGCGCCCCGTCCCTCCCCAGTTTTCCTGTGAACATCTTATATCAGTAGCAAGGATTTAACTCTCTGTGTATATTGGGTGGGAGGGTAGCACTGAACACCAATGACCCTCACAGCCTGGCTGCTACTTGATGCAAAAACCTGCTGTATTTTTACTGGTGGGTACTAACAGCAGTGAGTAAGTCTAGTGTTATGGTATGGTGCATATGCTGGAAAAATGGTCACCATGGAGGCACATTCACTTTTATTATGAAAAGGAATTTGAGAAAAAAGGAGATTTTCCTATTATATCGTGATTTTCACCATCTCCCAGCAAAGACTGGCTTAATAGAAAGAATATAATGAAAAAGTATGCCTTAAATTTGTCCTTTTAAGATGAGGGAAATTATTTTATTTTCATTTTTTGTCTCAGATTTGTTGCATAATGTTCTAAATATACTAGAGGGTCCAAGGAAATAAAAAGCAATGAGATTTTATTTGAGACTACAAAGCAAGGCTTCATGGACATTTAAAGGTTTTTTGCAGTCATAATAATCAGTTATACTTATTTGATGTGATATGCTATGAAGTAGGAATGGTGTACCTAGTGATATTTGTGAGGTTTATACAACAAAGTTGAGCAATTCAATATTCCTAATGTTCTCATGCAACTAGGACACATTTCCTTCTTTCTTTTCAACATGCATAATTCAAATATTATTTCTCTCTTTTTATGCAATTTTCTTGCCAAGACTGATGGATTGAAGTCTGTTCAAATTCAATATCAAAATCCTCTGTTGGATTTATTTCCCATTTGCTCCTGTTCATTAAGGATACAGTTGATCTTGTTGAAAACTGAAATGCCATTTCAGCCAGAGACTCATGAATAATGTTCTGGGTTTACACAACAGTAACTCAGCTCTTTGAAAAGTAGAGATTAATAATAATGAGAACCTGGAAGTTTTCTGTGAGTTAATTGGTGCTTTAGCACTGCACAGTACAATAATATAAACGAATGGAAAGAAAAGAGAATCACACAATCACAGTATAAAAAAATATGCTGAGTTGAAAGGGATCCACAAGGATCATTATGTCCAACTCTTAGCCCTGCATAGCACCATCCTCAAGAATCACACCCTGTACCTGAAAGGAGAGTCCAAACACTTCTTGAGCTCTGTCAGGCTGGTGCTGTGACGACTACCCTGAGGAGCCTCTCTCAGTGCCCAGCCACCCTCTGGGTGAAGAACAGTTTTCTGATATCCATCTTAAACCTTCCCTGACAAAACTTCGTATCACTCCCTCGGGTCCTGTCACTGATCACCACAGAGAAGAGAAATAGCTGGATAGCCTCACTAGTGTCTTCAGAAACAATTTTTTCTTTTGTCTTCAGTCTGGAATCCAGCAAAAAGTTGTAAACAAAACTGCAACTTAATGATGCTACCATGATGAAGCACTGCCTACTTAACAACTAGGCAAAATATCACGGTTCTTTGAATAAATAACAGCACTATTGTACTGTGACAAGTGATAAATCTTGAGGTGCCTGTTAGAAATTGACCCTGGCCCATCATCATTTGCAGATGAAGTACATCCTCAGATGTTTCCTCATGACCCTTTGCAGGGTGGGAAGAGCAGTGGAAGGTGGTCACGATAAACTGTTCTTCAGTAGCATGTCACAGAATCACAGAACATGCTGAGTTGGAAGGGATGCACAAGGATTGTTGAGTCCAGCTCTCAACCCTGCAGAGCACCATCCCAAAGAGTCATGCCTTGTGTCCAAGAGCATTGTCGAAACACTTCCTGAACTCTGTCAGGCTGGTGCTGTGACCACTTCCCTGGGTAGCTGTTCCAGCGCTCAATCACCCTCTGGATGAAGAACCTTTTCCTGATATCCAACCTAAACCTCTCCTGACACAATCTCAAGCTATTCCCTCAGGTCCTGTCACTGCTCACCACAGAGAGGAGATCAGTGTCTGCCCCTCTTCTTCCCCTCATGAGGAAGCTGTAACTGCAATGAGGTCTCCCCTCAGTCTCCTCCAGGCTAAACAGACCAAGTGACCCCTGCCACTCCTCATACAGGTTCCTCTTAAGGCCCTCCACCACCTTGTGGTCTCCTTTGGACACTCTCTAACAGCTTAATATCTGTCTTATATTGTGGCTACCAAAACTTCACAGAAGTAAGCTCATTCAAAGCTGCTCAAGATGAGGTCACCTCAGTGCAAAGCAGAGGGGACAATCCCTTCCCTTTCTCAGCTGGCTCTGCTGTTCCTGATGCTCCTCAGGACACGGGTGGCCCTCCTGGTTGCCAGGGCACTGCTGACTCATGTTCAAGTTGCCATCAACCAGGACTCCCAGGTCCCTTTCTGTGGCACTGCTTTCCAGCATCTCATTCCCCAGTCTGTCTGTACATCCAGGGTTGCCCCATCACAGGTGCAGAATACAGCACTTTCCTGTGTTAAATTTCATACGGTTAGTGTTTGCCCAGTCCTCCAATTTGTGGAGGTCTCTTTGCAGGGCATCCCTGCCCTCAAAGGACTCAACAGCTTCTCCCAGTTTTGTATAGTCTGTGACCTTGCTTAGTATCCCTTCCAGTCCTGCGTCCAGTTTATTAATGGTGGTGTTAAAGGGCACTGAGATGTTTTGAAATAAGAAATAAGATGTACTATTGTACCTGTTGCAGCTGGGAGTTTTAAATGAATATTTGAGTAAATGAAAAAAAGATAAGTCTGCTAAGTTGTGCTTACTGTGCTCTTGCATGAGACCAGGATGCAAACCCAACAGGCACTCTGAGGTCTTGGTTTCCTGCTCCTCACATGATCCTCATGTCTCAGAAAAGTGTCTGGGGAAGGACACAGAATAGATCCTCCCCAACTCACCTCTGGCACCCAAAGCCAGATTACTCACAGTTGTGATTTCCCAGTCAGAAAGATTCTTTTGTTAGTGGTAATAATTGGAGCAAACTTAGACTCTTCCCTGAGGATCATGGCCATGCTCTGTGAAGATGCAATGGAGACATAACATCCTTGTTAGTAAAAATGAGGCCAAAATAGAAGATGGATTAAATTTAACTAATGGGTTAAAATACTGTTTTGAGTGGGCCTGAAAGTCCAGCTTCTGTTTCCTGAGATTCATTACATCACTGAATACAGTGTATTATTTTCTGAGAGAAACCCATGTACTCAGAAAGGTGATTTTCAAATCTGATGCCGATATTACTGCAAGTTTTAGGGAGATTTCAGAGTTTTTACCCAAAGATAACTTCATTTTAGTTTCTTCTTGATCAGAAAAAAGAAAATTTATTACAATGCTAATTTTATTTGAAAAAAACTTTTATCCAAAACCAGGCTCCTTTAAAACAGTGAAAGAACACATCATAAAATATCTGAACATCTAACATTTAATATACTTGATCTAATCTTTAAAGAAACATATTCCACTCTCATTTCTATTGACCAAGTCAAAATATGACTTAATATTAATTTAGAAAGTGAATTAAGCATCTTGCAAGTACATTAATGTTGTCTTTGCCCTTGAGTACATGACCCATGTGTCAATTTGATGGAGGAAATCCAAACTCATGGGTTTTATGGTTTTTATATTTGCTTGTTCATCCTTCTACTAACACTAAACAAACACATTCTCAATTTGATGCACTCCAGTTTCAGAGAACTAATTAAAAGTGGCAGAGGGTGATGCCCATAACTATGATAATCAAAGTCACAATTTAAATTGAATCAATAAATCAACACATTCAAATGCTCAAAACATCAATTAATGCAGCAGGTAATCAAGTCAAATGACTCTCTGCTACTCTTGCATTGGAAAATTTGAAAGAGAAGTCACTTAACACTCATTTTAACAATTAACCAGTGGGAATAGTTGACCTATTCAGAGAGGAATGAAGAGGTTTTGTTTTATATTTTTGTGCTTGCTTTGATGACAGAACATGCAACAGTGTCTCACTTCATCTTCACAATTCTGAAGGTATCTTGCTACATTCTTCCCCTATTCCCAATAAAATACAGATTCATCATTAGATGTCTGGATTTGGAGAGCATGCAATATCATTCAAATTATTAGGACCTTTATCATCTTGTGCTCCTTCAGGTTATCTGGTAGAGAAGGACACACATTTTAAGACAACTGCTGCAGGAAAACAGCAGCACTTCTAGAGATGTCTTGTTTTCCCACAACCACATGGTGTTGCTTTGCTTGTGATATTGATAAATTTCAGCCAAAAAGATGGATCCGTGCATTCAGAACAGGCAGTGTCGCCCAGTATTTTCAAAATGAGCAACTTTGGGATCCTAATTAGTTATAGAAGTGTCCTTAAAACATTTTTGATTTTTAATGAATTGAAAGCTCTTCCAGCTGTAATCTAGGTAGCTTTTTTTCCATGAACACAAATACCAGTTGCAATTGAGACTCACGCCTCAAAGGTCAATTATGATATTTCTTTCTCTTGCAAGACTTTATTCAATAATTAACCACCTTCTTAAAAACAAAAATCTAACCAAAGAAATCTAACCAGGGTGTATTCTTCATCACTCTTTCCTCCATAAAATAATTTTCCTATCTTAAATAAGGAAAGTAACAGAAAAAAAACTTTTCCTGTTTTATTCATTTTTGATCTAGAAAAAAATCAGAAGCTGATATTAAATTTTGTCACAG
This sequence comes from Lanius collurio, assembly GCA_020086605.1. NCBI lineage: Eukaryota > Metazoa > Chordata > Aves > Passeriformes > Laniidae > Lanius > Lanius collurio. Next base: position 22,213,673 of record JACBWW010000001.1, on the reverse strand, counting down.
TAAATTACATTCATAATTAAAAACTTAATTTTCCCCCAAATCATCTCAGAACTAGATCCTACCCATAATAGACATTACATGTGTTATTTGACCCACCTACATGCAAAAATAAGTAAAATTACTTCATTTATTGAGGAATTAATCTTTATTTCCCATTACTCAAAGGCATGATTAAAGAGAGTTTTCTTTTAAATAAACTGGAAGGAATATGATTTCTTTATATTTACTCTGCAGCTCTTTCAAGATGTGCTTAACTGCAGGAAATTATATTCCCTATATCTTTGCAGACATTGGAAAGAACACAAAAAGTCCTTAAAACACAAGGAGAACAAGTATATTAGTATTGAATATAAGGCCTACAGAACTCAAACAAACTCATGGAGAGAAATTCCAATTGGAAATCATAAACTTGGAGGAGGTAGAGCAACCTATTTAACAACCAGAAGTGAAGTTGATAATTTTTATAACTTCCATGTATTGTGGGATTTTTCAAGTTTACTGTTTTGTGAAAGACAGTTGTATTTGGGCAAAGGAATTTACATTCCCATGTTGAGTGTTCAAACAAAGATATCAAAGTACTATACACATGTACAGCTGTTAAGAGTGTTGATTTTGTTCTTAGAAAGAATTTCAAGCATCTTTATGAAAAATAAAGTGTTATCTCTGATCAGACTCCTAACACTGAGCTCAAAGTTGAGAAGAACTGCACTGCCCATGTGAGCAGTAGGAGACATGCAGGATGTTCAGTAGTTTTTCCCTGAGCAATCAGGAAGACAATTCCAACTTTTTACCACTCCTTTACTTTATGGGGTTGGGTATAATCTTGATTTCAGGCCCAGGAAATTTCTGGTCTCCATTTTGATGAATTACCTTCTTACATAGGTCAGGGTGGCCTGACTAAAACCATTCCATTTACACATCAAATGGTAACATCTCTAGTTTTTTCTGTCCCTCTCACAGACACTGGCTCTGCAGATAAGTAGAGTTTGGGTTTTTTTTCCATCTAACATAATCCCTAATGGTGCATAGTTACAGAAAAATACTTCTTTTTCAGGAAATATTGACCTAATCTTCTGCATGCAGCAACTGTAAAAGCACTCCTACTAGTTTTAGTCAAACTTGATTAGAAAATATGATTAGGAAAAAAGTTTCCTCTGCTATACAAATGTATTGGAGCAAAAAATCATAATTTCTCCTCAGGGTTATTAGTCACTTCTGAACATTTGATCACATATCTTTGTATAATAACAATAATCTATGTTCTCAACTAAACAGCTTTCAATATTTTAACAGGGAGAAGGAATGCAGGGCTGTATTCACAGCTGAATGCTAGGTCTATAAATTGTTTAAGTCTGAATTGCTATGAGCATTAGAGTAACAAAACACTAAATCCTATTTGGACACTGCAGCAATTTAGATTAGAATTCTTCTGATAATATTTCACACATTCCATAGCCATCTATATGCTAATGTTTCCAGCAAATTATCAAATGTTATTCTACACAACCTTTTTTCCATAAATGACCTGTCATATTCATAATGGCATCTGCATTTGGTGACAGTTTTTATTTTATCTAGCAAAAACTGCAGGTCCATAAAGAAACTAATTATATAGTTTCACGGTTGATAATATGGTTTCTAGTTTTATAACTAGTAATATGCAAACCGATTCAGTACAAAAATTATCTTTAAACTCAAGGGATTTTCGGAGAGCTGGACCAGTTTTATAAACGATAGAAAAGATTTCATAGTTGTTACTCTAAGACATCACTTTTTGAACTTTTCTGACCATTCTGAATAAAGTTTGTTCTTATATGTCAGTGTTTTGTACAATATTTCTATTTCACACCACAATTATTTTCTAAGCTTCTACTGCAAACCCCTCAAAATAGCTAGAACTAGAGATCCCCTCTTCTCATATGCAGAACAAAAACAGACAGATCAAGGCTCCCAAAATGAACCCAAGAATTATGTCACATAACAAAATAATCGAAAGGACTGTCCTGGTCTGGAAAGGAGCAGGAAATGATACCATAACTGTGGAGTGAGCATGAGCTGTAAGGTTCTTCTTAAATCTTTGCATCACTCAGATTCAGTTCAAATGCAATGGCACAAGACCAAGTTGCTCCTTTCTCAAAGGTGATACTCTCAGACAAGTTAACATGATTAACATAGGTTGGCCTCTGCATGTCTTTTCTTCTGGGTGTTGTCAATGTCTGATTACAGTGATAAAAGCTGTTGCCTTCAGAAGAAAACATTTTTATTTGGCTCAAAATTTATAGGATATAAATATATCTCTATATGCATATTTTCTCTTAATTCTTCATTGGTAAATTTTGATGGATTAAGTCAGCTAATTCTGTCTCTGGAAAAGATGAATTTCTGGGGCATTGCTGCTTCTTTCCAAGGACTTCCACACACTGATGAACCTTCAGCCTTTCCATCCTTATCAGCTTTACTATTGAGCCTCAGACCCTCCCTGGTAGAATAATCTTTATCAGCTGTATCCTTGCATGTTCCCTTGTTAGGAGTTCTTCCTCATCTGTCACTAAGATATTGAAATACCAGTGTCAATCCTCTTTCTTTACTATTTGTGTAATTTCCTATTGACTTCCCTGCTATAGCACTCTTTGGACATAAGATCATCCAAAATACTGTGATAGACTTGGACTATTTTCTGTCTGCTAAATTTGCTTATTCAGGACAAAAAATAAACATGAGGGTAGTTCAATTTACAGCAAATTAGTAGTATTTGTTTAGTGTATTCTGAGCCAGCCTTATGCTACTGGGTAAGATAATATTGTTTTAAAATCAACATATGGAAAGTGTTTCTATGTGATGCCTTAGATTTCCCACTTGCTTCTCAGCAATGCAGTATGCAAATAGTTCATATGTAATTCTCCTGAATTTGGGAACTCTTGGTTCTGTAGCAATCCAGAGTAGGTTAACAGATGTTACAGATCCAGATCTCCTGAACATTCCTCTTTGTAAAGGTTTGCAAAACCCAAGCCTGCCTTTTTCATTTTATCATTATATCTTCAGCTCTCTGTTGAGATACCAAGATTCAGGATCACTTTATGTGAGTGGCTGATTATGGGTTTTGTTGCTTAAATATTGGGGTAGCACATAAAAAGTACCTCTTGGTAGGAATTTGTCACTTTACTACACAATCATTTTTCTTTCAAGTAAAAAAATACTTAAATTGTTAATTCTCCCTGTCAGCTACAGCATATTAAAAAATCAAACCCAATATGACCTCCTTAGGGCACCCAGCTGTTACAACTGCAAATGTAAATGTTGAGTTGCACAGAATCAAGAGAATTTTTAAATCAAAGTAGATATGAAGTTCCTAATCACAAGAAGTTGCCATTCTGTTCCCCAGCTAAGGAATGTGCATCACTAGACCAGGATAAATCTATTCCTTGGAAAGTTTGTACACTTTATTGCAAATTTGGAATCACCTACTGATTTTTGGGCTAATTCTCATGCTAGATTTCACTCTGATTTTTAGATTTGTGCAGCCACAGGCTCTTGGATATGACAATTGGAGCTATTATCTCATAGCTTAGAGGCTCAAAGGCACTTACATTGTTATTACTATTTATTATGAAGTTGATGGATGCAACTTGTGTCTCCATCTAATTGAGGCATAAAAGAACTCATTGGTCTAATCTTACTCTTTCAATAGGTATGAAATTTCAGCAGATGGTCAATATGTACAATGCATAATAGAGAGTCTTTGGAATGCCAACAAAGTGAACTTCATTGCAGTAATTTATGAATGTATTCTCCTTCCTTTCCTAAGACAAATACATCTAAAATTTATTAAGTATTTTGAGTTTCAGAGGCTTACACTGAGCTTTGTTATGAAAGTTAACTTGTTTCTATTGCATCTTGGGGAATAGTTTGAGCAAAACTACTCACACCTTGCATACTTTATTTTGTTTACTTTTCCACTCCTACTTGAAGGGAACTGTCAAAACCCATTTCTACAGAAAAAATAAAGCTTTACCTCTCTTGAATACACTTACAGGGTAGGCACCCAGTAAAACTGAACTACTGAAATAAGAATCTATGGGTACAAAATTATGTTTTTGAAAATCTGTTCTAAGTTTAAAATAAAGATTTTTTATGCATAGTAGTTCATATACTTAGTAAATTTTTTTTCCCTAAATATTTCAAAAAGTAAATGATGGACTTGAGAAAAATGCCCAAACACAGCAAAAGAAGAAGAGTATATCTCATAGTATTTGTCAGGAAGCAAATTAGTCAAATAACAGTGCAAAGGTGACTGCATCAACATAAGCTAAAATCAGATTAAAATACTTCAGATCAAACTTAAAGCAGTGGTCACATGTAATGTCGTTGTTTGACGGATTATTTAAATGAAGAGAGAAAAGAAATAGAGCAATGGAAAAATAAAACAATGTGAAAGACACAGAATGTGAAGTAAAGGAACAATCAGAGAAAAAAGCCCTACAAATCCCCTGAAACAGAGAAACAATTACAACTAAAGATGTAACCAGTGACAAAAGGACAGAATGTAATGTACTTGGAACTGAACAGAAATGTAATGGGACATACAGCATGATGGAAATAATCTGCTTTGTATTCCTTTCATTTGAATGGTGCACATAATTAATTTTCCTTTTTTGAGATAACGTTTTGAATGTTCTACCTGTATTTCCTGTCTGATTTTCTTAATAATGATTACAGTTTTACTTTAAAACTCTTCCAATTCTCACTAACATCAAACATTTCTTCAGTTTTAATACACTAAAGATTTTTTTTCTGGATCTTTAAACTTTGCATCCAATCATAATTCAATTATCCCAATATCTTATCTCCTAAAACAGACACTTGAAAATTCAGTGAGGAAAAATTAAAGCACAGGGCCAGCCTCTGACTTCTGTCTGCTGGCCTCCAAGTCTAGGGATTCTGGAGTGAGAGGTTACGTCTACACATTTTTGTTTAATAGCAATTCACAAATTAATGTTATCCTTTCATCAGTAACATTTTGTAGTATAGAATTTCATAATAAAGGCACATTGTATAAAAAACATTTTTTAAAAAATATGGTAAATCTACTCTCTTTTACATCTTGAGTTACGATTAATGAAAATCTTTCCCTAGTAATTTATCCACGAACTTAATGAATTAACTCTATCAACCAGGAACAAGACATTGGATTTTTACAAGTTTTTGAAAAATTTGCCTTTGTTTACAGCAATAGTTAAAGATTGTAAATGAAATTACCTGATCCCCAAGCAGTCCCAATCCCTTTCTTTGGTTTTAATAATTACTTTGAAAGAGTAAAGAAACTTAAATCCCAACATTGTGTACAGCTGTTCAAAAAATGTTCAAAAATGAGTAAACATGACATTTTGTGCTATGGTTTAGTGGGTATGGTGTTACTTGGGCAAAGGTTGGACTTGATGTTCCTGGAGCTCTTTTCCAACCTTAATGATTCTATGATTTTCTGATCGTCTCTGTGTCAATCTGAATGCTTGCGCCCAAGGTCCAGTATGGAAGATAGTGGCTGTATTTTTCCATGAAATGTGCTCCAAGATGACCCTGTTTGAACAGGGAAAAAATGACCCTACTGCTGGTCCCTTCCAACCTTATCCATTATTTGATTTTGTAATTCTGTGATTCAGTTGTTAGGTGTTACTCAAAACCATTTTGTGAGCTTTTTTAATGCTTTCATCTAATGAGTACTCAGAATGCCACTAATCATAAAAAGACTAATTTTGCATTCTTACACAAGAAAAATTTCCATTAAAATTGACATGCTGCCCAAATTGGCTTTTCAGCTGAGGCAGAGAGCTACCAATAGGCTGTGAAGACTGGCAATATGTATGCCATTCCCATTGCAGAGCAACTGATTTTGTTTAAATTCCACCTGTATTGTCAAAGATAGAAATTAAATCTAGGAATTAGTGATAACTTTAGTCTGATCAATATTCACATTGTGCTCAGAAAGGCCCATTTCAGAAAATCATATTTAAAACCAAGGAACTACTTACACCCATTTCTATTCAAAACCTGTGCAGCCTGTGCTGAACTGAGGCTAAAAAATGCTTTAAGTTCCCCAAAGATGCCACATAAAGCAAATATATATACACATCTCAAAATGAGGGCTTAAGTTCTACTTTTTCCCTACCCCTTGGCTTGCAACAAAATTATTATACAGTTCTTTCTCAATACCAGCACTTGGAGTTGTTCTTTGGCTGAGCTTTCAATAGCTGGGTTTATTCCTGAGACTCAGTAGTTAAAAATGTGTGCAACAAGGCCAGCCAGACCATGTACATATTTATTTCCCTATTTCCTTAAGAGAAGTAGATAGACTACAGCACTCTTCTTAGACATAACCAAGTCTGCTTAAAAATTTATTGAATATGTCACCCCAAAATTTTACAGCCCATTTATGACACAACCTCAATCTGATGAAATACTTTTTATATACGGAATAAACATTTTATATAGCTGGTGATTTTCCTCTACATCAGCCAAAAGTCAGGAATGAGAGAACACATTGGGAATTTGGCTGAAAAATCTCAAATAAATAAGACCTTTGAAATTCTGCCATTAGGCTTCAGAAACCTTTCAAGCGTCAGATTAATGTTTATTCTTCTGATAAGAAAATAAAGGAAAGATATTCTTGTTATGATGGTTTCTTGCTGAAAACCTTGTCTGAAGTACCAAAGCCATTCAGGGAAAATGCACAGCATAGAAATTATAAATAGCTAGATTATAAAAGAAATCAGAACATTCAAAGTCAACACAACTGTCTCCTGTAGATGCCAGTAATTAAATTTCTTTTATCTGGTGGAAGAAGCGCTGCCAGCTTCCTATAATGAACTCAACATCACCTCAAGGCTTTTAAATCTTAGCACTTTTATAGTCATGCATCAAAGCTGAAATTAGAGATCTCAAGTATTTTATGATAGAAATGAACACTGTGCATACATGATTGGACATCAGAGGAGCCTTATTTCTAGGACAGCTCACCAAAAGAAAATATTCTTAAAAGAAAATTTTCTTGATGTATTACCAATTGTGAATTAAATCACAGCAAAATAAGTTGTACAAAAGTGTGTAATGAAGAAATGACTAGAAGAAGTCAAGACTGAAGAAAAATAGAGCCTCAGAACAGACTTTAAGTTTTTATGAGCTGGATGAAAAATTTCACTTCCTTGCTTCCCTAAGCATTATCAACTGACTCAGTATGATGTAGCCCCTGTGCCTGCCACATTCGTGGTAAGAGGCCAGGAAAGTGTTTGCCTGGCACCTAACTCAGATTCTCATGACTTCCATACTTGCAAAGCTCAACTCCTCAGCAGGAAATCTTGAGACGCCCTATTGAAATAGTTCCATTCCTGTATCTTTTAAAGAATAATATCTGGGATCTCAGATTTAGGGGCAACACCATGGATCAGGTTGTCCTATAGCTTTTTTCTCTGTAAACTGATGTTTGCAAGCAGTTCAGTGTGTGGTACAATGGGAAACAACCAATTATTCTGCCCCCAGCAAACCTCTCACAAAATTACAGGCTTAGGACTGCAGTTCATATAAATTCCAGTCCTCATTTATGCCCTTAACCTCCCTTCCTGAACCTCCAAATGATGACATTAAGAGTATTTGCATAACCCATATAACATCTTTCTTTTGGCTTCACCTTGGTCAATCCTGCTTAAGACGCTTTGTTGTTATGACAAAGGAGAGACTCACTGTCCAGTTGTAGGAGATGCTCACATAGCCCAGGTGTGTGTCAGGTATGTAACCTGCTCTTGGTGATCTGTTCCTTCCTGATCAATGCTGACCTGCTGACAGTTTGCTGTGTGCTCTTCTGTGTACGTTTATGTTGAGCAATAGTTATGTGTGTGATTCAGGGATCAGTATCAAGAAGTTACTCCTCATCCCCGTTGAGAGGGTTGTGTTTCTCACATGTTAAGACATGAAGCAGTCTCTTCTTTGCCTCATTGAGTCTGTATTTTCACTCTCCATCAGCCTGTTTCCTATTATTTTAAATGTAGATTTAAGTTCTTTGAGGCAAAGACTTTCTTTTTACTGTTTATACATCTAGTTCAATAACCTTAGTGTCACTAGTTACATTGAGAGTGAGATCCCAGACCATTCCAATTGCAAGCAATGTTTTGATTTAATGCTTTATTAAATAAAGACAAATGTAATTTGTTTTGTATGAAATGAGTAATTTCTTCATAGCTCTGTTGACCAACTTTCAGGTTACAAGAGAGGAAGGATTCTTACAACAGGATTGGTACTCCCGGAGGGTATATTCCCAACGTTTTTTGTGCTAAACTTCGGGTTTTGGGGTTTGTCTTTCTTGTTTGTTTCTAAAGGGTAATGTTATTAATATCAGATCAACTATATTTAAGTGTCTTTTTTTCATTAAAATATCAAAATACAACAGATTTTCTGTACTTTAGCTACTTTCCTGAGGAACTCTGCCTCTGCAATGACCCTGTTTATTAGAATATTTCTCTAACCTTTATTTTCTCACAAATACTTATTTACAGTATTTTACCCACAAAAACAAGGATGTGACTCAGTTTTGCAGCTTTTTCTGTCACATGTAAGTAAGAAAGAAAGAGAATACAGTATATTAAGGGAAATAGATTCAATACATACATAGTATGACATGACTTTGGCTGAATTCAGACTGAAGAAAACTGTTATTTCTTCACAATTAGAATTCCAAACAATGAGATAAACCAAACTGTGTTTTCCAGATAAGTAAAGAACTCAAGCTAACATGTAGTAGAAAATAGAATGTATATCACAATGACTACAGAGTCATCTGGGTTTTCGTTTATACCCTTACTTTGCATCTACAGCTAATGCATTTATTCTTTGGACTCTGGCTCTGGGCTCAGGAAGAACATGCCTTAGTGTTTTGTAGCAGTCAGGTGGGATGTTGGCCTAACAGACCTAAGCATGGATCAAACAAGTCTCCTCTTTCCACTTTTACTCTCTTAATAGAAATATTATTTTTTTTTTTAAGGCGCTACTCCAACATTTAAATTTACAAGGATGTTTTTGTTGCATTTGTTTGAGTTGTTGAGACTAGACTGTTATGGTACAAAGATTAAACTAGATTTAGTCACTGGTCCTTCAGTGATCTGGCAAAGCAAGAAATTTGGTCTCAAAACTAAAATGTTCCAGACTGTATTTGATTAACATGAAAAATCTGCAGTCATAGTAGAGAAAAATCTGCTTAGAGTCTTTCATTTGCCTTTCAAGTATCCAGGATGTTGTTTGTATTTTTTTCTTAATTTCCCTCCTAAATAGAGAGTTCTCTTCATTGATTTTGAAGATTTCTAATGTGATAAATTTAACAAGTTGCATTTTTGGAATGCATATGCCCTCTGACACATATATAGAGACTTTGATAGCAGCGGTGGTGCTATACATGACCTAATGGCAAGTTTACAGTCTTTAAGTATTTGTAACAATTATCACTATTTAGATTTAAAGTAAAATTTAAAATGAAAAAAAATCTCAGCTGATCTCTTGTCTATCACACTAGTTACTTCACTGTAGTTATATTCTTCCTCCCTTTGTAGATATCACTCTGTTATGTTGTACTGTCTTGGATTTTTCTTTTTTTTCTTTTCTTCTACATACCATTTACCATTATAGCTACCAAAGGACATTCACAAAATTGGTATGATTACTATTTTCCTTTTGAGTTAGTTAACCCTAATGACATATTAATTTTCCTTGTTAACATGGTACACATTTCCTAACAATAATTTGTGCTTCCCAGATAGAAATCAACCAAGTTTTCTCTATAAATCTTTTCAACACAATTAAACATTCAGTGCTCCTTTTTCCACAGGCAGAAGCAGACTAGCAGGTCTTTTTTTTTCCCCCCAGAAAATGAGTGATTCATATACACCTGAATGGGTACGTTGACATCTAGTCTAGTCAGGATTTGCCACCTCTGCCTTTAGGGAAGTCTACTCGTCCCTGCATTATAAATCTGCCATTCTGGCAAGAAAATTTCCAGTGATAGGTCTTGAGTGTTCAGAGGGGACCTAGGGTAGAAAGTCTTATTTTCAAACATTGATGCTTTCCTACAATGAAATCTATGAGCAAAAGGTTCATGCTGTTTCTTTCTCCTAAGCGTAAAAACCACACTCTCAGTCTTCTACCCTCTGCTTAATATATTATATTAACCAGAATTATTTCAGCAGTTTGCTGAAAGGATCTGTAAGTAGGTAGAGAAGGATCTGTAGTCAGTTATTTTATATGCCCTGCAATTCCAGGGCAACTTTCCAGAAGTGGAAGCACGAGACATTATCTCAATGCTCCACCAACATCAGGTAAAGAGCTGTGTCTTTGGGGTTTTTTTTCTATTTGCAGGGACAATGGATCATACTTTGCCTGCTAATAAATATTAGACCAAAATTCCTGTTCTGAGATGTTGATTTTCCACTTATTTAAAATGAACATTAACAAAGAATTCTACATATACAGTACACTGACTTTATATGCTTTTCAACATTTCAACAGCCATCCCTGGACAAATATATAATCTTGTTAGAAAAAATGCAAAAACATACAGATTGGTGGGACTAAATTAAATGAGAAAAGATTACTTTTAAATGGAGAGTTTATCAACTGAATTCACAAATAAATAGCCAGTGAAGAAGGGACTGAATTTACATTTGTAGGTGAATTTTCATTGTGAATGAAGGACATGACTTATTTGGTTATTCAATACAGGTATGTCCTGTTTCACTATATGCATATTTTGCTGAGTTTTTGTAGTTTGGCGATCATCTTGCACAGGTGAAGTAACAAGAACTCATCTACCTGCATGCTTGAGTAGATTAGTCTCCATAATTACATTTGCATCTTGTGCAGGGACACCACTGGATGGGTTTATTGTTAAGCTTCCACTAAACAGATACTTTGAGTGAATAGAAAAACCTTTTTTTTTATTTCATTAATGTACAGCTTATCTCACAAATACTGTATAACTGTATTTTCCTACTGTTACATTCTACATATGTATTTGCCAAGATAACTCTGGGAATCATGTGTCCAGTCAGCTTTTGCAGCAAAGTCTGATTAAACTCAACATTAGAGGTTTCAGTGAGTTACACACATGTCGAATTAATAGAACTTCTGAACTGAGGCTGTCATTTGTGAAACCAAACTTGACAAATTTTGGAGTTCAAATGACTGTGTGGGGTACTCTGTTACCTTACAGTAAAAAATCTGTCATTATTACAATGACAGCTAAAAGTATAAAGAAAATGAGTGTTGCATTAGCCATTAGCTGAATCTTTACAGAGCTGTGTACAGTGAATTTAATAAATGTTCAGAAAATCTTTTAATATACATTTTTCAAAAGAGCATTCTTAGAAGTGTAATACCTCATAACAATTGTTTAAAAAAATGTCAAGCTTTCACTATATCAGTGATTCTACACAAGCTAACATATCACTTTCATGTACTACTTGCTGTTTTTTTCTTTATTTATGACACAAATGTTTTAGAGTTATGAGTTTAATATTTTACTATTTGGTTTGGGGAGTACTGATTAAGGCAGTTTCTGATTTCAAACAGTTTTTTTTGTTTCATCAAAACCAAGCTAGTGCCATGTCAGGTAGTATGCATTCTCGTAAGAAATGGGTTCCAGTCATTGATTATTCTTTTAGTTTCATACATTAAATAATCTCTTTCAAGTGTCATTAGTACAAATAATCTTTCCAAAGGCTTCTAAAGATTTCCTTTAATCTAAGTTTGTATTTTTTCTTTCCCTTTTACAGATGGTGTACCCTCACACACACTTGTCACTCATTTTACTAAGCCACAAAAATTGTAATACACATGTCACTGACACACAAAAACATTAGTGGCTTTATCATACTGATCAAGCCATAGCCCTGGAGTTTACTACACAATAAAGTGGTAAAAAGAAATGTAACAAACATATATCTCTGGAATATGGCTTGGGCAATCCGAAACACACAATACCAAACCAGTAATGTCAGTGGTGGTATAACATTTATAATTCAAACTGCTCCATAAAAAATGAAAGAGAATTCTAAACATTAAAATTAGTTTTCAAGTGAAATCCTGACAAAGTGACAGAACCTTCCACAACCTTATGGTTGTATGTTACATTGTAAGTTCAAATGGACATTTCTGTTGTCTGTACCACCAAAACCTCTGCATCTCTGACTCCAACAGCTTTAAAGAATCCAGCTTTAGGTTCTAGTGTGATATTTGGCAATAACAAAAGAAAAAAAAAGAAGAATTTTAGTGGTTTTTAATCTGCACCAAATTCTACTAAATTTTTTGCGTAGGAAAATAAGGATTACATGCACAAGACTTAATGCTTTTTATTATCTATTAGAAAATAATTAAAAGGATAAGTATGGACAGTCACATCTAAAATTAATTATCTTAAGTTTGACATTAATACAAAAGTCATAAACAGAAAAAATATCCAACATAAAAAAAATGACCTGTAGGTTTTTGTGAAATAAACTCAGAAAGTTTAAAACAGTGTAATATTTATAATATTTTTTTATTCTCATTTGCTATTAGGCTTGTGCCTATACAAAGCATAGCAAATCAGAATACTCTTCATGACATCCAGAAAACAGTGGGATCATACCTAAGGATACAAACTCGAATTCATAGAAATTTTTGGCAATTAGCTTAAAATGTGATATAGCTAAATGAAAAGAGAACAAAAAAATCTTGCGTGCATGTATAACTCTCATAAGAGTTTGCCAATGCTCAGCCTGCTTGGTCTCAGACTTTACTTTTGCTGTCCTAGCAGTGAATTTACATCAGTTTAATTCAAAGGTGTGATAGTCTCAGAAAGATGTATGACACAGACTTATCATTTTATCACAGGACAAAATGCTGGGCTGTATTTTCTGTTTATTAAGTAATGCTTCTTTCCAGGTAAGCTCAGGAAGTAGAAATAGTTATTGATTTTGTTTCTGTTTTCTCACAGGAAATTAAAGGCTTTATCTAAAGTACATAAATCTCAGGTGCATAAGATAATTAATGTATCTTGAGCACACTTTAGAAATACATGAATACTAAGGTAAAGAGATCAAATCTGTTTGAAAGGCTAGCCAAATTTATACATTTTAATGCCCTGCTGGCAGCTATAGAAACCTGGCATATCATTACATTTACCTACATTTAAGTATTTTTTAAGCTATAAAAGTCAAATAATGTGCATCTGTTCCAGAAAAGAAAAGGTTGCAATTTGTACTTATATCAGTTAAATTAATGAGTACCTTCAAGCATTCAGTCACAAAGTTATCAGATGTCATAAAACAGAGATGAAATTAACATACAGGACTTGTTTCAGTGATGTAGTTTACAATCCAGCAATCACAAATTGGTTTGGGTTGCAGAACCTCTCTTTCACTCCCTGATAGGGAGTGAAACATGATAGGATTAGTTTAGATATCTCTAAACAAAGCTGAAAAGAATAACAACTTACTTAGACCTTAAATCTGAGGGGATAGTGAAACCGCACTTTTTCTAGAAATTATTTTCAGTTGCCATACCCAATTGAAAGTTTTATTTACCCCAAGTGCCCCTTCTATAAATTAATTTCATTTCTATTTTAATCTTTCCATGTTGACCTTAGTTTGCTTCATTATATCACCTTAAACAACTGTAGACAGTTCTGTCTCCCTTCATCCATTTTTTTAACAGATTGAACTGTCCTGTTCTATAAGTTATAGATTGTGAGAATTTAGTAATTTTTAATATTCTTATCTAACCCTTCTGCCTTTTGACAATGTCTGGTTTAAAATGTGGCTGTCATGCTGAAAGCAAAAAGAAGTATGGCTGAATACCAAAGCAAGTTTTTACATAAGCTATTCTGCAGCTAAAGTATTCATTGAGGTAAACTACCATTTCAGTTTACAAGCCATGCACAGACAAGGTGATCATTATATAACATGTTGTTATGAATTTATCCTGTTTTTGAAGAGTGCTATTGTCCAGAACAGCTTGCTTTATAGAGGAAGCCAAGCATTGCTTTCTTTTTTTAAAGAATAAGCACATTTTTTTTTTTATATTTGCAAACCTTTCATCATCTGGAATTAAAATATTTTGAATACCTTGAAACTCAGCACTACAATGGAACTCACTCAACTGAAGGAATATTAATTGCATAGAACTGGACTTTCTAAGTTAAATTTTGCATATGAAAATCTGATGTTATATGTCTGCTTAATATCTATATTCTCTTTCATCTTATAGGTTGGTAATATTTTTCCCTGTTTGCAAGGAAAGAAATTTTAAAAGGTCTCGTTCAAAGGAATCTTTCAGATAAGTGTTTTAGCACAAGGCTTCTTTAGATGCCCAGCATAGCAAATAGTAGATTCTGAGTGCAAACAAAATTCAGCATAGAACTAGGCCTGTTCAAATATTAGTGATTGCACATCCATATTTTCTTTCTTTTCTTTATCTATGTCCCGCCTTTCTTACAATTTAATAAGTGCTTGCTTTTTATTTTGTGTAGGAAAAAAGCCCTATTAACATATGTAGGAAGCATATTCAACATAAGAGAAATTAATTACTTTTTTTTTCAATATTCACTTTAATAATAACATGATTATGATTTTCCTTTTTTTATAATTATTATTTTCTTTAGCAACTCACATCTGATCTCTAAATGGAGATAAGTTATTTGCATATGCAACAGCCCAATGGTGTACTGATATTCAGGCACGTACCCATTACGAATTTTATTCTTAAAATTCCAAAATATTCTTAATAAAACTCTTGGAGAGAAAGAACTGCATTTTTATGAACAACCTCTTGACATATTATTGTCAGATGATCAATTTAAACATCAAGCAATCTTTCAATCTGCACAGTGTATGTATTATTGCAAAAGTGTCAGTTTGTTTACTGGGCGAGATGCTCTGAAATGTTGTCTCTTTTCACACCAGAGGTCAGTTTGAAATTTCTTTCATTTTCTGCCAAAAAAATCTATGAACATTTTATAAAGCTGTGATCTTGTTTCTTTCTTTCCTTCTCAGATCAACAGAAAATGGTATCTGCAATGCCACCTGAGACACATCAATCTATACACATGGCAGATATATCATCTGTGAAACTAGTTCAAAAAAACTGTCAGGTCTCATTGGGAAAATTAAGCTTTCTATTAGGGGAATGAATCATATATGACAAATACTGAATGATAGGTAGGAAGAAGTTATTGCTCATGAACTGCATTTCAGATTCAAGTTCCTTCTCACTTCACAATTATGGTAGTCAGTTCTTATCACTCCTTTAATTTATATATATTTTTGCTCATAAAAATCTGTTTGCCATTCTACAGATTTAGGACACACCACAAAATAATTATTCAAGATGTTACCATTATTCAGACAAGTGAAGAATAAATTATAATTCTCAAACCTTAATTTAGCAGAAACAAAGATGTTTTACAAATTACCATTTTTCTGATTAGGTTTTGCTGGGTTTTTTCTGTCATACTGGTGAGGAAATGCTTCTTATGGTGGAGGTGGCTAACCTTTCACAGACTGGGATCCAGAAAATGAAAATGTGCAATAACAGACACACATAGGTTTTAAAATAAAATCAATGAATTTAGTATTCATATGCTGTTGAATGGATTGCTACAGGATTGTGAATTTTCTGTGTGAACCCCAAGACTGACTAAAAAGCCTCTCTAGACCTAGCAGGAAAAGACATTTTTCTAGTTTCAAAAATGGTTTTATGCCTGATAACCATGTGACTGTATGCATGCTCATGCAGTGCATTTATTTAAACTCTGACACTATGCTGCTGCAAATAGCTGACTCTGAATCTACTGTAAA
The DNA here is from genome assembly GCA_020086605.1 of Lanius collurio. Classification (NCBI taxonomy): domain Eukaryota; kingdom Metazoa; phylum Chordata; class Aves; order Passeriformes; family Laniidae; genus Lanius; species Lanius collurio. Next base: position 22,197,807 of record JACBWW010000001.1, on the reverse strand, counting down.
AACATAATGCTACTTACACCTTGATTTTCAGAAATGATGACTTCTACTGACATCAGCTTTGATTCTTCTGTTCTTTTACAGCTAAAGAAAATCATTGCCTATTCTGTTGTACTGAGGACGTATTAGTGAAAATGAGGTAAATCAGCCTC
>JACBWW010000001.1:22177344-22197268 GCA_020086605.1 Lanius collurio | reverse complement strand
TGTATTCCTGATGCAGCTGTTCACCAATGGCCAAGGAATGCTCATGGAAAGCAGGATGAGCTCCACTCCTGACTCAGTAAACATTTCTGTCTAATATTATGGTCTCTGCCATTAGATGTTATTGGGCAGATATTTGAGACTGAGACAGAAAACCGGCCTTTTCAAGAAAGCGCACAAAATGCCTCATTTACCTCTCTTGGTCTCTTTGTGGTCAAAATATTCTTCAGGCTTTGATGTGAAACATTGAATGGGATGGACAAGCCTATGACAGTGACAGATAATGTTTCAGATCTTTGTACATATGGCTGCAGGGAATTAAGATCAGCTCTCTCAGGCTCTGACAGCAGAATCCACACCAAGTCCAAGTCCTAACTTCTTGCAATGGACTCACAAGACTTGAGAGTGGATGTAATTTTAAGATGGTTAAAATGAAGTGTGTGTAAGGTGTCTTGATAATAAAATGGGTTTTTAAACTTCTGACATAGGAAATATTGGAAATTAATTCTCAGTATCACAGGATGTCTTGCTTAACTGATGCTTCAAATTATAGGAGTCCATTGCTATTAGCAAAAAGTAAAACATGCATAAAAGGGCTCTAAACTCACTAATTTTCTACTCCTCATATCATTTTTAAGCACTCTGAGTAAAAGCAGGAAAACTTGAAGGAGCTCAGCCTGATTTAAGCCTCTATCCACATTTTAAGTCTTCTTTGTCTTCCATCTGAAACCTAACACATGTGATTCATCTGTTTAAATGGTCTGTACCCATCCAGCCAGCAGGTGATGCTGAGATGTTAGTTTAGCCCTCTGAGAAGTGACTTAATGTCACAATATTCAAAAGGGAAGGAAAATATTAACATTCTTATTGTAAACTGTGTTGTCATGACTGAGTCTGAGCTGAGATGGGGTTCTATTAATTAGCTTTTAATATAGAGTAATGAAATAAACACTTATTAACAGGAGAATAAGGACATATAAGTGTTATACTGAAAAAACAACCTTCTAAATAATTACAAGGTCACTTAAAAAAAGTAATAGGGTTGCTGAATCTGTCTTACACTTCTACAAGGCAGGTAGCAATATCTACCTTGAGATGTGTTTCATATGGAGTCCCAGAAGAATGAGCTATTGGCTAGTTTACCCTTTTTTTCTTTTTTTTTTTTTTTTTTTTTTTGACAGTGGACTGGAAGGATGGATTTGATCTACCGAATAAGCTTAAGAAAAAACCCCTTTTGGATACAACAGAGTAAATATTCTGAGGAAATGTCAAGTGAGTGTATTTCATATTGAAATTGCAGTGATTTCTGCTGTAATATCGTGGCCCTTACAGGAAGGATGTTGATATTGGAGCAGGTTCAGAGAAAAACCTTGAGAATGATGAAGGGTTGGAAAAACATGGCTCTCACTGTAATATATAGCTCTAACAGTTTATCTAATAAAAGACAGGTCTGTGGGGGTGACCCCAGCATAATCGATAAATAATTTCCTGTGAATAGAAATCTATTAGCAGAGAACTAGGAAAGAGGGAAAGTAATTGTCTGTAGCAAGCACCCAGCTAATGGATTCTCCATCTCTGGAGAATATTCATAAATCTATACTGGATATTTTATTAAACAATATGCTTGAGATAAAACAGGAATTAATTCAAGGGTTTCTGTAGCCTTTGTTTTGTTGGAGAACAGGCTATATGGTCATGGCCTGTAACATAATCCAATCATATGTATTTTTCCATTGACTAGATGAAGTCATAAAATCAGTGAAATTCTATTAAGGTGCTAAGTTCTTTCTCAAATAATCACCAAAATACTATTTCTTTGATTATTTTTAGTGTTGTGGGAAATAATTGTGCAAGAGTATTGCTAATGAAAAAAGTAAATTTTACATTTCTCTTGTTGTGCACTACAGAATCTACTGGTGAATGATTAGTAAAATTTTACTGGGACCACTAACAGCAGTAAGAAAAGCACAGATCAGAATCCCAGCAAAGTTTTAGTCCATATGAGGAAATCACGGTGGTGTGGTTGATTATGAGCTACACAGCATTTTTACTTTTGTCTTTAACAGGTGTCATTATAAGTTTTAGTGGATTATAATACAAATCAATTGTATTTCAGAAAGTATCTCTTACAAAGGTGTATAGAATCATAAAATCATAAATCATAGAATGGCTTGAACTGAAAGTAAAAAAATGTTATTTAGAGAAGAGGCAGAGAAAATTTCTAAATCAGAGGAAATAGATCTAGAAGGCATCTGCAGGGAAGAATTTAATTTTTAATTTTTTCAAAGAAAGTAAGATTACAGACTTTTGATTTTTTAAATTTTTAAATTTTTTTAATGTTGTAAATCACATCCTTTAATAACATCAGAAGAGTTTATCACCATCGTTGTGTCATAAGGAATGACTGACACTCCTAGCTGTCAGCTGAATTCCCTATTTTGCTTTCTAGAACCTCTTCCTTTTATCATTGAAAGGCATTGGTTTGTGCAGACTGTATATGTGATTGTGAAGAGTATGTATTGCTATTCTGCCTGTAGTCTGAGTTTCAATCTTTTTTCTGTCTAGGTAGGACTTCACTCAAGAATTAGGGAGAGTATTCTGTTTGATTGCATACTTGTATTCATGGAGCAGCTAACTGATGTGAATGAAGCTGTGCCTATATGCGAAGATTCAGCCTGTGCAGATTTGATCAAAGATATATTTTATGTACCTTAATTGCAGACATGGATGGTTTAAACTAAAATCTCATCTGTAGTGTAAGCATGTAGATCATAGTTTCTCTGGCTGACCTTTTTTTCTCCTTACTGTAGCTAGTGGATGTATGCTTTTATGCTTTCCTTCATCAGTAAAATATAATATCAAAGTATTCATTTGAAGGAAGGGATCTCTCTTCAGTATTGGACGCTGGAAGTAAATGCAAGACCTTGATTCTGGATCATATTCCTATAACAAATCAATACTCTTGAATACAAAGCTATTAATTTCTTTTCAAACCACAAGATTTTTTTAAAAATACACTATTTTTTTAGCAGTCTATGATAAATGGCACTGTATAAAATGGATTAATTTTTTTTAACATTTTTTTTTTTGATAATGTAAATTTTGTTGTGTGGTGGGTGGATTTGCCATCACATTTTTTCTCCTTAGGAAATGGAATGTGTTTCAGTCAATAAAGTACATATTATACCCACTTTATAGTTTGAAAGTATTTAAGTAAAAATCTTTAAATCTTCTCTTCTACATTTACTTTTTAAGACAATACTTACATGTGCTGGCTTGTGCTCAAATAAATCCTCACTTTACAGACAAACTGGCAGTGCATATTGGACTGGGTAAAAAAGTGCTGAAGTCCATTTTATACCTTTGGAAACTGGGAGATGTATTTTATTGGCAGCAATACTAAGAAGAGAGAGCAGTTGTTGTGCACTGCATTAAAATACAGCAGAGTGGGTTGTATTGCACTACCAGGCTGTAGTCCCAGAGCCTCAGAAGGATGTTTAGTAACTAAATCTCTCCTCAGTGTCATCCTAAGTTTCAGAAGTCTAACATATACTAAAGGATCCCTGGATATTATTGACCAGAGAGAGAAAAGCTCAGGCAATATGATACTATTTACTAAGATAAAATATCTCTTTTGAGTAATATTATTTTTGCAGAAAAATTGGCTGAGAGACTGAGGATCCTTTTTCTTTCTGTGGTCAGAGATTTCAGTATTAGCTCAGAGAAATATTATTTAAAATATTACATCATAATGACAGGAGAGTTCTCAAATTCAAAAGCAAGGAGGATTCCTTTGGAAGACTCTATTTTTTTCCTACTAAGAATACATGAAGTAAAAATTTTTGAGATCTGGTTTGTCACTCTGGTTTACATAAAGTACTGAAAGCATGCTGTAATGATATGATGTAGTATTCATTTTTGAAAATGGAATGTAATCTGTTAGCAAGTCATTTAACACAGACTATAAACATTTACAGTGTTGGGTTTTTTTCCAATCACACTGAATAATAATATTAAATCAAATTGAATTAGTTAGACTAGATGTGTTTCCATAAAATGTTTGTCACAATCAAAATTCAGTATTAGCCTTCCTCGTTTTTCTGTAGAACTCTTGAAAGCATGTCAAATAATTGACTCTTTTCAGTTCAAAATCCTTAATTCTGTGACACTCTTCCATGGTTTTTCTTTCTGTTTGCAACCGCAATTTCAAATCTTAACAACTGGAGTGGAACAGAGCATGGCTTACAACTAAACTGAAGAATTTTTAGACAATCTGCTTTTTCACTGAAGACATTGGTGAACTTCTCACATTATAGTTTCCAGTTCATGGATAAGTACACATGAAGTCCAATGTAAACCACTGAATATGTTGTACATTTTTATTTGGAGGGGTTTTTAAATGTGATATAATTACACTTATACAGTGTACCTGTACAACAGCTTTAGGGAAACAGAATTCAATCCAGCTGACTAACTTTAAAAAAAAACCTTTCTCAGAAGTCTTTCAAATTATATATATATATATATATGAACAGGACACATTGTATTAAAAATATATTGAGGTTATACAAAGGGAAAAAAGAAAAAGTAGAACACACAAGCATGAAGAAAATGGATTATTATGCTTTATTTTGTATATTGAGTCTGATCTCTTTTGTGCATTAGTTACAGAAACAAGGAAACATGGAATTAGAATGCAGAAGATAAAACTGCAAAATAGGAAAATAGAATGATTACAATGTAAGGGTTTATTGTCACAGCATCTGTGAAAATCTTTGTTGTATTTTGTTGTCCATTTAAAAATTGCAGTGACATATGATGTACTCAAAACATTCATTTTGTGGTGATATCCAGTCTGGGTACAGTAAATATCCTACCACATAAGGAAAAGCATGTTAAAGAATTTAAAGGCAGAGCTATTATGTAGTAACAGCTGCTCTGCTTTCTGGTGATAAAATTTATAAAGCAGTTCTGCTGGTTTTCTTTATTTCTATGGTGCCAAGATTAGTCTTTCCACCTTTTGCACATGACTAAAAATGAACAAAAATTTGGTGCAGTTTCCTAGTAATGTGTGTTGACAAGTCCACTAAATTACATGCATACCTGGATGCTCTGGAATGTGGTGGGTAGCTGACAATCTTTCCTTAAAAAAACGAGGGAAATGGTGAACTGAAAATTATATAATAAAAAAAAAAAATGGAATTATCTACACACCATTATTAATATACTGTGGTTGAAGAGTATGGTAATATATATAATAAAAAATATTATTTTATTTCTCTAGACAATAGTTAAAAATTTTTCTACCCATTTCAGTAGGCCACAGAGCCCAAAAAGCTTTGAAATTGTGAGCCCTAATGTTTTTTACTTACCTTTCAGGGCTGCAAGTGAGATACCAAAAGCACCAATTCTCAGTATAATGATCCAAAATATGTCTTCATCGAACCTAACAGCAAGATGTAACTTTCTGATTATAGTATTTGATTTAGAGTTTGGCCAAATATGTTAAAATACAGCTTCATTTTTCTACCACACTATTTGTATGTATGCCAAGACAGTTAGAAAGACTTAAGCAACACAAGCAGAATATTTAATATTGAAGCTGCATGTACAACTGAGGAAGAATGTTGGCTCTTACTTTCTGGTGCATACTGGGCTCATTTTGGTTCTTCCCAAGAAAATGTGTTGGAGTCACTGAGACACTTATATGTTCCCTTTAACCTACAAAATTTTATAACGCTAATAAAAACAAAACCAACATTTTATGTTTGCAATTGGATAAGTTTAATAATAGTCTTTAACAAAGACATCATGTCAGTCTTTTTTGGAGTCAAGGTAGGAAAACAAAGCCATAAGTCTTACACCTTTCTTTATTGGACACATTTTTGATACATGTGTATTTTTGATTTGTGTGGAAGAACAAAACACAACAAAAATACACAAAACAAAACAAAACAAACAAGAAAAGCTTTTAGATGGATTGACTTTTCACTCTTGAAGAGCTGGAAATATGTTTTCTTTTGAAATTATTTTCCATGTGTTATCTTACAAAGTGCAGTACTTGCTTCCAAGGTTAAAACGCTCTGCTGAATTTAGTAAATGCTATTCACTGTGGATGTTCCTGGTGTAAGTGGCACACTTATTTATGCTTCCCTAAGTGCAAAATGATAACCATTTGTTTTCTAATACATGTCCAAAGTAACAGAGAGAAATTAAAAAGCATCACTCATGTGCTGTACAAAGTGGTCATTTTGGTCACTGAGGGAAAGGCTTTCATTTAGCAAGTCAGAGCAAAATGCAGGGATCAGCAGAAGGCAGAGCAGATTTGTTGAAGTGTTGAGGAATCTGGTTGACATCAAAAAGAATCCTGAATTATTGTTTCTACACTTTCACTGTTTGTAAGATCAATGTATTTTCCAACAACTGTCTTCTCACTGCACTTAGACTATGAAGTGAATCTATATGAAACATTAGAAACAATGATCTATCACAGAAATTTAGGTGTTTTCTGTATGTACAGATTTGAACATGATGTTGTAGTATATAGATTTTTTTTTTTTTGGCTGAAATAAGGTCTATGGTGCAAATCTATTAAAAAAACCCTAATAGCTAAGTAGAAAAATTCTTGCTTCTATAAAAGCATAAACAATACCAACAGTTAGACCTATTTTCCTGCTCAAATATGTTTTATTCTGCAAAAGGTAATTTTCTAGTTTATCTGCTTTGATTTTGACTTTCCAGTATATTTCATCTTACTGCAGACAGATGCAAGTCAGAACACAGCCTGGGTTTTGGTGCATCAGATGTTCCCAGCACCAATATCCACCTGCTTCTAGGAGAACTATGAGTTACTCCACTACAAGAAAGGATCAGTCCATTGGCATTGGGGACATTAAATAAGAAAACAATGTCTCATATTTCTTTTAAACTCTATTTAATGCAGTAGCTTAGACTGAACTATAGATCCTGTGAATTTTTTTTTGACACTTTACTGCTTTATCTGGACACATGGAAAGAATATTCCCAAGTATAGTTTGGTTATAATTGCTCCACTCTACTGCTGCCTTGCTTCAATATACCTTATATTTCCCTCACTTCATAGCACAGATCCAGAACATCAGAAAAAAACCAAGGAAAATAAATAATAAAAAGGTTAATTAATTTTGGAGTTATTTAAAAAACTGTGCCCAGAGTAAACATAATCTGAAAATGGTGGTCTGTAAAAAGGACTTCAGTGATAAACCTGCAAAGGCTTCCATGAAGCAGCAATTTTTATTGCTTGTTTATATGCAAGGATTTTTTTCTTTCTTTTTTTTTTTTTTTTCATTCTTAATGAATATTTACTATTAGAAAGTGCATAGCCTACATAATACATGATAGTCTCCCATGAGTCAGATAGCAATTATCAGGTTATTGGAGTTGCATTAAGAAAAAAGGATTACAGTGGCCTTTGCTGATACAATTATTTTTTCTAGAGGTTACAGATGTACTCAGCAATCAACACCATTAACAACTCCTTTCTAATGCCAAGTTGTCTTTTTAACTAAAGAAAATACAAGTATATGCATACCTTTCAAGTACTCATGAAGACCCCTTTGTCCTCCTGCTGCCTCAGATTCCTTAACAGAAACAATGATGGACATGAGGGTAATAGATCTCTGTAAGGCTTTCTTGTCAAGCCCTTATCTCATAAACCTTTACAAAATAATAAAAGCATGTGTATACATTGTACCTTAATGGGGTTTCTTTTGATACTAAATCCATGCAAGCCAAAGAAGGTAAAGAAGTTCTACTGGATATCCTCTTTAGCATTAAATTGAATTGAAATGCTTCAGTGATGTTTGCTTAGAATTTTGTTAATTCATGAAAATTTGATTAGTAAGAGTTTAATATTTTCAGTCCAAATTGGATTAAATATCACATCTTTTCTCTTAAATAACAAACATTATGGAGGGAAACACTGATATCCCCAGGGCAGGGGATGTATATAGTTAAATTACCCTTCTTAAGGCATAAAGATAATTCAGGTGGGCCACAGATGGGCAACTTGACTGTTTTCTGTGGCAGTCTTCAGGAAATAAAAACGTAAATATTTTTCTGGAATAAATCAATGTATTGTATAAAAAAAATCTCATCTCTAAACACAATCAGAATGTACTTTCTTGTCCTCTATGTTCACTGTGACTACAGCCGATTTTACACTAAGACCTTGCAGATGCATTACTTCCTGTCAAACAATTTTGAAGATGCCTAATTTTTGATTTACAGCTCATCTTTGTATCATCTTTTCTGTAGTCTACTTGACAGCAAGTTTAACATACTTCTTCAGTACTGACAGTACCTTCAGGTGCTTTAGAAATTGAATCTGTGTTCAGCATGATACCTTAAAGCAGGTGACAGCAGAGAATAACTATGCATAGAATGTCAACATAATGTTCATTTGTTGCTACAGGAAGAACTGACCAAAAAGATCAGTATTAGACAGGTTTTGCTCTCAAGAGAATTGTTAGGGATTGTTTGCAAAAAAACTGTGAAAGCAAAAAGTTTCTGCAATATCCTTTGTAAACTCTCTTTTAGTACTATCTGAAGTTAATCTTATCAGGTTCACTTCTGTTTGCCATGGGGTTTTACCCTAGTGTAAAAATACTCACACAGTTTTTCCTACAAAGGCAAAAAGGAGAATCAATACAATTGTTTTTTTTCATGAAAGATCAGTATGGATAAATAAAACTTGGGAATTAAGGGGTTGGGGGCAGGGGGGGAAATGCAAGCGGTGAGGAAGCCAGAAAAATATTAATTTTGCTTTAAAAGCCTCCTCCCCAGCCTCAACAAGCAATATTTGAGTGTTACTTGTGCTTTCTTACTCTTATCAAAAATGAAAAGGAAAGGAACTTTGGTGAGCATTCATGCTATCTCAATTTAGATGTAATTGGATACTTAGACTTACTGTATTGTTAAATCTGAGGAAGTTCTAGTGACTGTGGTGCTTAGGATTTCTAAATTCCCACTGGAGAATAAAGCTGTTCATGTTTAAGTATTAGGGGAGGGGAGAATCCTATCTTGGAGAATTTACCTTGGTGTTAAAGTTATCAACATGAAAGTCCTCCTTCATCTGTCTCATTGCACTTCAGGTTTGCCTGGTCCTTAGTTTAAGTTCAGAGCACATTGAGGGTTGCCAGCACTTCTGTCAGGCTACAGAGTTTTGCCCCCAAGCTGATCCTTAGCCAAGTGCTGTGCTATGCAGTTCAGACTTGCTTTCAGTTTCTGGCATATGCCCTGGCATGTCATCATGTTTTAGCAGCACTTTTATGTCAAAACAATTCCCTAACTCAGGTCAACAGTCTCAAGGCAATTTTCAGAAACTTCATGTACATTGAAATAAGTGCTGTGTGAAATGCAGCCAAAAGGTCTCTGTAGCTCATAGATGAGTATGTGTCTTACAGGCAGATGACATTTCAGATAATATTTATGGCTGTATTATGATAAAGTGTTAGAATATTTTATATGGATGATTAGAGGTGCATTTAACATATTTATTTTTTTATATATATATCTTAGAACATCTGATATGTTCTAGGATCAAAAGTCCTGTCTAGCAGCTGTGTTATGGTCCTAAATCCACTCTCTGCATCTAAAGATGCTTATAATGTAAGTATGGTGTTAGGTATCCTTTGCAAGTCATTGTTTTATTGTCTTGATTGCAGCCTTTCAGTCTACCAAATCTTTTGGGGATTTCCACTGGAGGTTTCATCATAATTAGTTACAAAGGAAGATCCAAAAAATCTGACATCAAAACGTCAGTCCCGTCAGGCATTGTTCATTGCAAGAATAAGGCAGACAGCTATAAATACTTTTTGCATTTATTGGACTAACTAGATAGGTTTTTTAAAAAATGTCCTCAGCCATGATGGCAATGACAAAGCATCAGTGATGGTCATTGCTCTGTATTTCAGAATAAATTGGATTACCAAAAGAAAAAAAAAATGTTAGTCTGTTGTGGTTAGTAATCTACTTCTTTCTCCATGTATTCCCTGTGAAGCACAGAAAACAGCTTTTGTCATTCTTCCAGAGGGATCAGAGCCATAATTTATTGGTGTGTGGAAGAATTCTTAATATTTCCAATTCATGTTTTATGGTTGTTTTCCATACTCTGTAAATAAAAACTTGCACACGGGAAAATGAAACAGAAGTGATTTCTGGAGTGCTTGTGAGGCAGCAGAAGCATAGATCCAGCTGCAAAATTTTATGTCACTTGCACAGATTTATCCTGTAAAGAACAACAGAAACTCATGTTATATATGACAAAACAAATGAGAAAAGGAAGAAAGCAAGCCCTGTGCTTCACATGGGCAGGGGGAGCAGTCCTACCCCAAATATGACTTTAATCCAGAAGCATGGTCAAAATGGCTGAGTCCCTTATATTTCCATATACAACTATGGTGGGACATGACTTCCTTAAAAAGCCTAAAGATGATTTCATGGAGCTGCAAGCAAGACCATTTATTTCCAGCTATCTTGAATGGTCTACCAAATAATGTTTCCTCTCAGTCTGCCTCTTGATGTGCAGTCAAATGTAATTCTGTAGGGTATGCATTGTGAGCATTACAAAACATTGCAGCAGATCCTCCTGTCAGGCAAATCAGGATGACAGCTGTAGCACAGCACCATTTTATCCTATCTGTTGTCATGGCCACAAAACATTTTTAAAACAGGAAACTAATTTTTCTTCTGCCTCCTGCAATAATCAACAGCTTCTGTGGTTATAAAATAATTATATTCCTTTTTTTCTTTCACTGTAAAATCTGTGGTACACCTTTAAATACCCTGTGGTCGTCTTATAACATCTCATTTAACTTTGAGTTTCCTCATTCCCATTGATGTTCATGTTTTATTTATTCACTTGAGTTCAATATTCTCAGTAAGGTGCTGGATCTTCAAAAGAGATCCTCAGTCACAACAGAGTTCAATCAAATCACATTTCTGCAAGTTGTCGGCCAGGGTTAAAATTAAAACATTATACTTATCCTCTGTGGACGTGAAATGGAAACAGGATGATTATGAAACTACTTCTGGAAGTTGAAAGCAGAAAGCTGATGATTTTTCAATTAATATTTTTCCTTTAAAATTATGATATCTTAAAACTACCTGCTAGCCATGTATCTAAACTAATTTCCTGCGCTTCACTTTTTGGCATTTCACAAATACTTCAGAACAACCCCAACAGAAAACTCAAGTGAGACAATATTGGGAGGCTGCTAAGAGATCACATTACCCTTTGTATGGTAAAGCTGACAGATGAAGTGTTTCACTTCTGTCTGTGAATCCTCAAGGATTATTTAAAAGTTTATGATCTCTTAATTTACTGTCCATGGAGTTTTGATGCTGGAAATGTAAGAACATGTTTAACACTGGAAATGTAAGAAGTTTTAACAATTCTGTGCTGCATAGCTGCTAAATACAACAACGTCTGCAGGTGACAGCCTGTTACAGTTCACATCCTTGTTAGTGACCTCACATGAAAACTGACACCTGCTCCTGAGTGTGAAAGGCCAGTTTTCTCTTGGTCTAGTTTCATTTTCAAGGCTTAGCACAGGGAAGACTCTGAACTTAAGAAGTGAGTGGACAGGATGGTGGATAATCTCATCTAGACTCCCTTTCCCATAAAGGGGTGGGCCAGATGGTCTTTGAGGTCCTTTCCAAACTGAGCTATATGATGATTCTATGATGAACTCTGGAAATAACCTGATTGAATGCAGTTTAAAGGGTACTTACCTCCACAGGGAATAAGCACAAGCACATTTGAGTGAGTACAGTGGGTAGAATGTTTCATTTCTCATCATTTTATAGGTGAAGAATTTTATCTTGCAATATTTGCTGCATGCTATGAGCTTCCTGGTACAAGAAAGGCTTAGAAAACCTGAAGAGGGGCAATCACAGTGACTATAGGAGTCATGCACAGAATGAGAGAAGAGACTGAATGAGCTGGGTTTGTGCAACTTGAGAACAGGCTGAGAGGGAATCCAATTGCTGTCTGCAAGTACAAACAATTTTAAAGATGGCAGACTCTTCCTGGAAAGGGGCAGAGAATAAATTGCTGCAGCAAGGGAAATTCTGATTTAATTTCAGAACAGCACTTTTCACACTGAACCAAGTTACCCAGAGAGTCTGTGAAACTTTTACCCTGGAATATATTCATCACTTGACTGAACAGAGCCCTTGGTAACCTGACATAGCTTTGAAGTTTGTTTTGAGCAAAGGGTTCAGTGCCAGAGGCTCTTTCCAACTTAAGTATTCTAGGGTTCCATGAGTTTCTGGGTGTGAATGATCAGGTACTAAGTGTTTAATGTGTACTTTCAATATTTTTTGGTCTGGGACAACTTGCTAAGTGGTCACAGCCCTGAATGGAGAAGACCATGCCATGCTAAAGTAGAGTAAATCAGATACAAAATTTCTGTTTTAGATTATTTCTGGTTTAGATTATTCTATTATGATAGACAATTTTGACTTTTGTCAACATAGCTCTAATCAAGTGAATACAGGTCAATTCCCATGATCAGGCACCACTACTGAAGTCAACAGAAATTAACTGGGAGCAAAACTCTGGTTTAAAGAGCTCATTAAATTCCAAATTTCTTTACCTGAAGATAATGGTTGCAAAGGGAAAACTAATCAACATCCTGATTGATTACATTCCCCAGAATACTTTGACAGTTTTACAGAGCAGCTTTTATAGCTTCTAGACTTTCAACGGCGTATATATTTAATTGTGGGTGTTTGAAGTTATTTCCCACAGCACTATTATTACTATTACTACTACTACTACTACTACTAGTAGTAGTAGTAGTAGTAGTAGTAGTATTGTTCATAATTCAGCAAACATACAAGAAGCCTCAAAACTGGAGAAAATACAGGCACAGCAAAGAAGTTTATTTTCTGATTAGGTTTCTTTTGGAGGGGGGGTTGGGATGTTTTTGATGTGAATGCAAAGAGATCCTTTTGAGTGAAATTTATTGTTCTCTGATGGATATTTTCAAGACCATAAAGGGAATAGCTTCTATTCTGAAATCAATGTTTGCAATTTTCTTCTTCTCCTTCAAGTACAAAGAACACACTCTTTTAATTCACAAAACCAATTAACAGATATTTCTTCAATTTTGTTCATTCACTTGTACTTGTAAACAGCACTTTATTTTTGTTTGTTAGATTAATTTAAACAAGAGTAGCTGTTTAATTTGAAGGGTTTAAGTGTAGCTTGTCCTTCTTAGGATAAAAGAAAAACTCAAAAAAGTGTTGTGACAAGATACTTTCTATAAATCTTTCTGTGGATGACAGGCCATGTATTAGAATTGCACTAGTTCTCAGAAACATTTTTTGGAAAAGATCCTTTGGGAACATAAAGTGGTTTAAATGGATCTGTATAAATTTACAGTAATTGACAAATTGGTCTATCATGAAGCTGAGTATTTACAGAACACAGCTAAAACTGGAATGCACTTTTCATATTTTTTCCAATGATCAATGCCCTTAGTAATGTTATTTCCACATTTCAGCTTTTCTAAAAAAAACCCCACAAACCAAAACTCCACACCCTCATTAGTCTTTGAATCTTTGGCTTAACAGAGATAAAATTAGAAATCTATTGTCTTTGATAGAGAACAATGCATTTGTTTTTTAAGAGAATAATAGGGCAAGGCAACTAAGTAAGTTGCTGGACTGGAAGGTGTTTAGAATAGCTAATGAAGTCTTAGTTGGTCCGAAACAGTCAGTATATTTTAATATTTACCAAATCTGTGAGACTTATCTGTTTTGTTATCAAATATCTCTATAGAGTATTTCTAGGTCATGACACCACCAATAAGGTTTTCAGGGGCAGTGATATAAATGAAATCATTTATTGAGAGGTGTGTGTGTATATATATGCATATATACATGTGTGTATATATATTGATAGTTAAATAAAGAGAGGTATGAAATAGCTTGCATTGTAGAAGGACATATTTAAAGATCATTTCCTTAGAGGTTTCCCTAAGGAATAAGACCTTCAATGATTTCTAGGGCTGCAGTTGCCTGAGCAGCTGACCTGATCAGATTGTCTGCTTTGCTGAAGGATGATGGTCTCACCCTTCCTTCCTCCTTACATCTCATCTCTCCCACTCTTCCCATATGGAAGGAAGAAGAGTTGTGAGCAGGATCTATTAGTTTTGATTATAGCAAGCTGCTAAAGCAGTTGATGGTGTCTAGTAGAATTATATATTTAAGATGCATGATTGTTCTTGACTTTAACCTTTTATTTCTACTTAGGAATGTCCTGACCTTTTAAAGGAATCTTGGTATAGATAGTCAGACAGATCTAGAAGAAGTAACTGGAAGTAAGTTGGTCCTTACTCTCCTAATCCAATGTTGCAGCTGGCACTACATTATTCTCTTGATGGACGGGGTAAGATTGAACCCTTCTACTTCGGTACCATTATAAATTGGTGGAACACAGTGGGTTGGGATTGAAACCCTGTCTTCATTAAATCCAGCAACAAAACACTCCCTCAGGCTGAGGTACTGCTAGCTCTGCTTAGAGATACAGCAAAACATGCAGGTCTAGATTTAATACTCTGTTAATCTCAGTGCACTGCTCTGGACTTTGCCAGGCAGAATCTCACCTTACCAGCATTTTGTAGTGCAGGAGCAAATGCCTAGGCTTACACAGGAAAACTGTGACCAGATATGAAATAGGGCTAGTATATGCTGATGTTACCTCCTGGCACTCAAAGTGTAAGACAGGAAATGGAATGAGGAGGCCTGCGAACAAGGAGGCTTCAGACTGTCCATAAGGATATTGTTGAATTCCCATTTGAAGCAGCCCATGTAATGACACACCAGAGTAACATAAATGTTGAGATCAATGTACTAAATGTAGATTTGTTGAAAAGTCTGCAATTTTATCAGAATCACTGAAGCTGTTGATATGCTTTTCAACAGTTGTCAGAATGGCTACTAAATTTAAATGTTATTGCCTTTAATTCTCAACACTTGAGGCTAGCTGGTAGTAAGCAAGGGAAGAATTCTGGCTAGTGGTATCTTCCATGCTGAATTCTTGCCATAGTTTTACACCTCCAGAGAAAGAATTTCTAGGTGAAAGAATTGTTTACCTTTCTTGCTGCACTATATTTTACAAAATTCTAGTATAATTATTGGTTTTAAAAAGCAAGAATCTTTGCAAATAAGACTAATAATTAAGAAGGAAAATCACAAAATCTAATACATGCTGACACTTCTCTCGAACCCCAGTGACAGACAATATTTCACTTTATCCGTTTTCACTTGACACACTGTAGAACCACCTTGGATGTATTTGTGTCAGGAGCAAGACTAAATGGCTTGACATATGTTGAGACAGAGGTGGTTTCATTTCCTGCTTGTCATGAACAAATTATTTTTGCAATGGTCTCTCCACCTTGTGCATTCTGAGATACTGTTTGGGACACTGCATAAGGGAAATGCAGCTGACGGTAAAACCCTGGAATAACTAAATATAACTCTGCAGCCTGGAAGATGTGGATTTAAAAAATGTTTTTCTCCTAAAGCATATAAGGATTGTTGTGGACTGCCTAGCTTTGTAAAGCAGGAAGCATTATATTTTTATATATCTATGTTTAAAATTCAAAGGCTTATAGGGGCTTGTTATAACAAATAACTTAATTGCTCTAAATTCTAGATATGTAAAATTTGAATCAACCCATATTAAAGTGAACTTGAAGCTGTTAAAGTAAAAAAGTTTTCTGTTTGGTTTAGAATCATTGCTATTGGTCATAATAGCTTTATTTTGTTTTTCCTGGAATTTTAAAGGCTACGATGAACAATCAAAGGCACATAAGTTGCCCCTCCACTTTCAAGAATAAAGTGAATTCAGTGGTGATCATTAGTTATCATTATTTTCAGTACCTACCAGTGCAGCAGAGAGCTGACTCGAATTTCAGCATAAGGAAAGAATGATAGATCTCCTCCATTAAAGACAAGCTAGAAAAGAAAGTAAAGACTTTCTCAGTTTCTTTCTTGTTCCAAGGAGACAAGAATCTGTGCAAACCTTGTAATAAATACAAATCACCTCTTCTGCAGTGCTGCTTCACCTGTGCCAGCCAAGGCCCCTGCCATTGAAGGGGAGCTGCAGTCAGAGAATCTATTCTTCCTCATCCCTGCAGAAAAATTACTTTGTGAGGCATCACAAGCACACTGTAGACATGCTATTCAAGGACTTACTGCCCTCTGCCACAGGTAGATTTATAAACCGATAGAGATTTGCCTGTAAGGTCTTAAGGGTTGTAAATTCTGTGTAAATTCTTCCATCAGTTACAATCACATTGCTGGATATAGAATTTAGCTGCTGTTGTGGTACTCTGTGCTACATCTTTGGGAAGTACAACGCAAACTTGTCTGGGAAGTGTCTTTCCACCCCTTTAGTCTTGGAGTATTTCATCACACTGTAGTGGAAAAGCCAGGGTGTCTGTTTAACCTACAGCAGCTTCTAGGCATGCCTCGGACCTTACCTGAAACTGCCATGTTAGAGGGTGTGACTTGATCACAGTGTTATTAACTCATCTCTGTCTTTTACTTATGTAGGCAATCTCATTCATCACACCAGAACCCTACCCCCAGCCACTGCTCTGACTTAATCAGTTCCTTTCAGCCCTGCAGCACTTGAACCCAGTATGTAGGAGCAAAGACAAAGCAGAGGGCTCAATTATCTGTATTTGATTGCATCAAATAAGAGAAAAGTCTTGTGATTTTTGGTGGTAATAGTGATTGAAAGGACCTTTTGGAAGTAAATTTATGTGTTAACATCATTATGTTTTTACCCTTAAAAAAGCTATTAATCTATAATTCTAACTGCAGTTGCCAGAAAATTTATAACAAAAGCCATAAAATGTAGTGAGATAGAATGGAAAATGTGAGGAAAAGGATAAGGAAACCAGACTGAGCTCTTCGGAAGCCAGTTATAGAGAGAGAATACCTATTTATAACAACGTAGCTTCTGGAAGACAAGTTTGCAATTTGTGCAAATACGTAATTCCAAATGAGTAACCATAAGGTAACGGTACTTCAGCATAGGCTGAAGGTAACAGACCACGTAGAAACTGTGTAGTTTATATTGAATTTGATGCTATATATGCTGTCCAGGAATTTTAGGTGGTCCTAAAAATGAAGACAAAGAAGAGATGAGTTCTTGTCCTGACATGAAGAAAGGACATAGTTTTAAAGACAGGACATGTTCTTGCAAAACATGAGACTGTACTTACCTCAGAATCAAGAAGAACATGCATATGAGATGTTTAGTTGCTGAAAATATAAGATTTTAAAAGAATAGTACTCATTTACTGTGGTTATTCCTTTGATAAAGCAAGGCACTGCCAGCAACAGCTGGAAGAAACCAGAGGAACTGATTTGTCCATTGCCAGAGCAAAGCTATGTATCTGACAGTTGTTTGGTTGTTGATTCTTATGCTGTTTCAAAGGTAAAGAATGAGGGTGAACACAAACCCCCACAGAACCAACTGTTCTCTGACACAGCCTCCCCCAGTCCCCAGCTTCTTCACCAGCCATGGCATGGCTGCTCCCATATCCTGTCAGCTCCTCCAAATGTGAGTCAAGGCTCACAAGCTGTGGGAGTGACCACAAACTCATGGTTAGAACTCCTGGAGTAAATTTGTTTCTACAAACTGTCTAACCAAGGTAACTCAGTCCAAGCTAGAAGATCACTGGCCTGCAGTTCACACAGGCTTAGCAAGAATTATTCCCAGCTGCAAGGTCACTTCAGTGTTTCATATTCCACATTGCCATTGTTCTGCTTTTAACCCATTCCTCCTAACACCATCCCTTCTCTTCTGCAAAATTACAAGAAACAGCAGCAGAGAACACATTTTTTAATAGGGAGAGAACGTTTCCATAAAAAGTGTGTTTCATAACTTGTTCCTATAAAATGGTAAAAGAGAAGAATATTTCCCTAAAGGAAAATAAACAAAACACTTTCATTTGCTCATGCCATACAAGTTTTCTCCACTCTCTAAAATACTGAAAATAAACTTAAGTCTATCAAGTCTACACTTACCCTGCTCTTCTGGATTTTTAAACATGTACATTGGTACTTCTTGGTTTGGCTATAAAAGAGCAGTAACAACAAATCTATTAATTCTATAAATCTTGTAAGTGTTATCTAACACAGTCTATTTTAAATATGAATCAGCTGAAAAGACTTTGTTTTCAGTTCTAAGGCATGTATTTAATTCATCTCTAAATCTTAAATTTACTTTCTTCAATTCCTTGTTAACTTCCTTTCTTTCTCTGGAGCTGGTCTGATTTTTGGCATCAAAAGATTCAAGCTTCAAAGAGTCTGAGGGTCAGATTGTTTTATATACACACAGCTGTCCTTAAGGTCAGTTTTGTCTTTTAAACTTCCACCACCTACTACAAAGCACAGATACTCAGAGGCAGTAGTCTAATCTTGATTTTACATAATGCGTTACTGATAAGCCTGAAAATGAGATATTTGTGTTTTATGCATGAATCTCTTGATCATAGAGCAGTGAAATGCTTGAGATAAAAAATTATAGAACACAAGCACAGACATGCCCAGGGAAAAAAGTGCAAACAGTTCTGCAAAAGGAGAAAAAGCGATGCATAAGCTGAAGATCACCCTTCAATCACCAACAAAGAGAAATTCTCCTAATATGAAAACATCATAGTTAACTCATTGACCATCCCCAGAATTTGGAGATTGTTTTGAAATCTGAAAAGAGCCCAGAAAGGAAAAAGTGAACTCTCAGAATTGTAAAATTAGTATAGGAATAGACAAAAGAAAAAGCACTAAAAAAAAAAAAAAAAAAAAAAAAAAAGAGTATGAAAGAAGGAAAATGTTACAGTGTTACTTAATATATTTTGAGAACAAGAATCTGACTGCTTCTAATGAGATGGAAAGAGAAGAAAGTGCATAAATAATTTGAAAGGATGAAAAAATTACATGAATATCAGACTTCTCTAAAAATATCAAAAATAGTATGGCTGTATTTTTAGCAGTGGATTTATTTGGTGTACTATAGAAATTTTTAACTATAGAAGGCATAAAAAATGTAAAAAAAAAAATAAAATAAGGAAATATTGTCAAAATTAGATTGCAAGGGGAAACTTTGGAGATTTGGGGCTTTCTCCATGAACAGTATCACACAGCATATTGCAGAATACCTGCCAAGTTTCTCAAGCAGCTGAATTACTGAGAATGTAGAGAATTGTTTTCCCAGATCCTTTTGTGTCTCTTACCTAAGGATGAAAATTTTTAGTTTCCTGGTTTTCAAGTCCCAGATCCATTATGGTCCACCAGCCAAATACAGCCAGAATCTGCGAGTGGAGTCCTTGGGATCCCAGGATCCTGCCTGGCAGATCAGTGAGGATGCTGAGGACCTAATTTCCAGAAGAGCAGAGCTTCTCAGCATCACATTAAGCAGCAGCTGGACAGTGAACCAGCCAAAACTCCTCCTGGCAGAGAAAGATCCTCAGACCACTGCTGGCACTCTCTCTTTCTCACAAAACACTTTGATGTTAATGGACTGACATATTCTGTGAAAAAGCTACTATATCAGAAAATTTTCTGGCAATAGAAATTCCCAGTCAACATTCTGAGTGGCATAAACGTGGCTTTAAACAGGTGTGATGGACAGTGTTCCTTATAAAAACACTTGGAAAGATAAAAGAAACAAATGAGAGGAACAGTTTATAGGAGAAAACAAGTGAAATATGTATTCCCCAAATATCAAGACTATAACAAATGGCTGGATAAAACCAGTAAAACAGTTGTTAGAATGATCAGATGTGCATTGTGCTACAGACGGAGACATATAACATTTGAAAAGGGACAAATTATTATTAGCCTATACAGCAATCTCTGG
>JACBWW010000001.1:21920385-22177012 GCA_020086605.1 Lanius collurio | reverse complement strand
ACACACACACATATATATATATATAATTAACAATTATATATAATAGGGACATGACCAAACACTTTAGTACCCTATTTCCATTCTAATTCTCTGTTTGCAATAGTTGGTCCTGGTATCCAAAACCCAGAGCACAACAGAATTGTGGCCGATATTTTATTATCATGAACTTGCAGTGAAAGAACATTATTCCTTTTAAGAGCTTTGTTCCTTTTTTCCAAGGTAGTTGCCTGTTTTGAGAGACTTCTTTGTAGCTGAAATATCTGTAGTAGATGAAAAATATTTAATTTCATACTTCACATTCAGGTAGAAATTTTCTCCATCACCTTAAACTGAAGAAATAGACACATTAAAAATTTTTTTATAGACCATTACATAAACAAATCCTTGTCCATTATACTTCATTTGAGAGGTACAAATTAAGAACAGCTTGGAAAATAATTTTTAGGCAACAAATAATTAGCTTCTTATTCACATTCACCATATATTTTAGAATAATTAAACCCTGTGGAAAATGATGACTTGAAAGATTTTTGTGGCGTTTCCAGACCTTTGCATGGCATTAACCCCCTTTTTCTTTGCACAGTCCTGTACTTAACTGACATGGGCTCTCACATCAGCAAAACTCCTTGCAGGAATGTAACTGAGAAATAATTTTCGAGTTCAAATGGAATTAAAATTAGTCCGGCTAAATTAGAAACATTTTGAATTTCTTCCTACGAGGAATTTAGATATTTGGGTCTTTCTCAGGTATCCATATGATTATTTTTCAATTCTTAAAACTTTTGACATAGTTTAAAATTGTTTTGTTACCTATGCTTAGTGTGTTAAAATTTCAACTAAAAATTAGAACACTCTGTTTCAGTAAAAATCCAGATTTATTTGTTAGCAGATCAATAAAAGTAATTGAAACATGGTTTTATACTATCTGCAACAAAATATTGTGAGTTTTAGTACTAAAACACAATAGTTGTTTAATTCAGTCAGAAGAGACACAGAATATTCAACATTGAACAAGGATGGGTGTCTAATTCCTCATTAGGTTTACTTCAGGGTAAAATGCACGGTGCTTCTACTATAAGAAATAAACTACATATTAAGAAAAATAATGAAAATGTGCATTACCTATTTAGTTCTAAAATTCACATTATCAGCCAACAGACAAGTCACTGAAATAAACTCCTAATTGTCTTCCCTATTAAGGATTTCACTTACAAAATATATCAAAGCTTTATTGCTCCAGAAAGTAATGAAAGATGATCTGACGAGACAGATAAAGAAGACACAGTGTAAATTAATATATTTCTGTTACAGCCTAAAATATATTCCGTTAGTTAAAACATTCCTAGCAGATTGATATAACCTTAAAACAGGGCAAATTTCTGTTATTAAACAATTAGATAATTGGCTTGCTATTTTTCCCCTGTCAAAGGAGGAGTCATAAAAGTACAAGATTCTTATTATAAAAGAAAGTAAAATGGTAATATTAAAAATACACTCACCCTTGGCATTCCAGATAATCTGCCCTTCACTGGACTTTATCTCTGCTCTGTTCCCTAGGATCTCAGGAGATTAGTGATGGTTTGTCCCAACAAATTGTTAACCTCTGCGCCCTGTGGTGGGGATTGGAGGAACAGAGACCTGTCACCTGAGTTATCTGTTCTCCTACTTCAATTTCTGACATGCTGCACTGTAAAAAAATACTTTTTCCTCTCCTCAGACTGAGTTTTCCAACACACCATGATAAAAACATCATCCCTTACCCATACAGTTGCAGTCTCCACTCTGGGAGATGCTACACAACTGAAAGTGTCCTGACCTTGTTTTTGTTTTGCCCCAGAGCAGTCCACACTCGAATTACCCGGTGACTGATGATCCAAGCACAACGAGGACACAGCCCTGTGTGATATGCCCCAGGACTGGTGCAATGCAGGGACAGTGTCCTGCACCAGAGAGAGTGGGGTCTGTCCCCATCAGCATTTTACAAATTTACAACCTTTTTTCTGTCTTGGCTCTGCCCCAGGCTATGGGCAGACAGTGTGTACACAGCGTGTGGCCCAGCACTGTACCACACTAGGCACAAAGCACTTGCTGGGAGGGAAGGCACCTCACTCCTGCATGGCATCGCTCACAGGGGATGGAGGTCACCAGTGAAAATCCTATCAAGCTGCCACTGTCACAATACAAGCACTACATGATAAATACAAACATGGATACTGCACTTCTGCAGCCTTTCCCTAGTAAGGACCCAGTACAGTGAAAAAGAAAGGAAGATGTGTACAGAAAAGTTTGGTTCTGCCTTCCAGTTCAGGCTCAGATTTGGAAAGGGAGAGATCTTAGGTCCATCACACATTATGTATGACAGCTCTTGTAATAAAAAGTTTTTGGGACAATGCCATTAACTGTCCAGGAGCTTCTTAAGTGAACTTCAGTGCCCTCTAATCTCTCTTGATCTCTTAGTCTTGCTTGATAGAACAGCATATAAGAGCATAATTCTTTTCAATGTGAAGTTTACAGAAGTTTTGCATTGTAGTATATTAGGAAAATTTATTTGAGCCACTTCAACAGGGAAACAGTCTTTCAAATGTTAATATATAATAGATTGGCATTCAGATTTAAATGTTTTTCAAGCTTCAAGTTGAGGTATATGTATTTTACAATACAACTGGTTTACTTATTTGCCAGATTTGATCCACTGCTTGCTCACAGTAAGCAATTGGCAGGAATACGTCTTGATTTACCAAAGGATAAGGAAGAGGAATATCAGATCCATACGTTGAAGAGCCAGGTCCTGGCTAGCTTCAAGCTTAAGTTAACCATTGACTTGAGCAGGCATTCAATCAATTATGCAGAGAATAAAAGTTGTTGGATCACTATCTTAGATACTAAATCAAAATGTGCTTCTAAAATGCATTTTAAAGCATCATTGGCCCTGGAACAGTATTTTAGTACAAGAAAGGAGACTATTGCCTCTTTCCCGGTGGAGCCGTCATCTCACTGATATTGAGTTGCATTTCTCAGCTGTAGACAGAGAAGGACTGACAAAATTCAAGCCTCATTGAATTTTGAAGTCCCACTGAATTTTCAAGTCCCATTAGAAAATAGTAAGACTCAGAAAACCCCAAAGCCAATTTAACCTATAACCTATAAATAATAAAAGAATTCAGTGCTTTCTTTCAATCTTGAAATAAAGAAATGCCATTTCTTCATTAATATTTTAAATTAGCCCCCCTCTCCCTGCTAGGGAAATCCCTGGAGTCCCTAAATGATGAATCTTGCAAGATAATGCTGCATGATAAATAATTTAAATGGCTGCTCTTCTCCCTACTTCTTCTTAAGAGGTGTAATTTTAAGTTTACAATATGGTACATATGAAAATATGAACCAAAATCAGTGAAGAATATAAAAATTGAACCTGGCTTGTTTTATGCTTCCTGTTTTATTCAGCCTTGTAAATCCATCATGTAAAAATTGTATTCTTTCTTGGTTAATTAAATGTGAACAAGTGGCAATGAAAATACATATTCAATTCATTGTGTGAAAATGATTTTAATTTCATGTATAGTTGTTTCAGAGGATTAACTGGGGATAGAATTGTAACAGGATTTCAAGAAAAAAACAGCAAATTTTCAGTTCTAATGAAATGAAAAGAGGAAAGATAAATGTGCTGGTATTGATTTGCTTTAAGTTTTTCTATTCATCTGCTTACAATACAGGTATCAGAACTCAGCAAAATCAACCAAAGATGTGAAATTAAAGAACACAATGAGTTCTTTTTATGGACATTTTATTAATCAGAAAAGTCAATTAATTAAATAATAATAAATTAAAATTCCTGCTCAATACAAACTTCAATCAAAAGGTGAATGTTCAGTTCAAAATAGTAATGAAACTGTCAACATAAACAAAACAGAAGTAGTCTTTTTCTTTCATCTTCTTTCTTAGATGCTTGGGGTATAACAATGTATTTCTCTTTACCTTCCAGCAACCCACAGACAGTAGTTATTAGCCTTTGCTGATAATTTTCTCAGTGTGTATTATTAGTACAACTTGAACATTTTTCATTTCACCCTTAGAATGCTTGTTTTTTCTATTTTTTTTTTTTTAATTAAAAGACATTTAGGTAAATATAATTGCAGAAATGATACATGAAAAAGACCTTTTATGGTTTTTATAGCTCCTTATTCTTTCAGTTTACTCAGTAAATGTGTTATGTTTTCATTTGAGTCATTCTCTAGTGTATAATGTATTAGTTTGGATTTTTTCAGTGCAGCTCTGAAATGGATTGAGCAACAGAATTTACACCTTTCTTTCTCTGAGAGACTAAATGAGGAGGAACTGAGGTGTGTGCACTCAGTGCAAAACAGGTCTTTGGAGTACCACTGGAAGTGCTGTGACTACAATCCCGCACTCTCATTGCAGATCTTCATTTTCCCTAATCCAGAGGGAGGGGGTGTGTACTGACATTTTGCTTTGGGTCAGAGTGGCACCAAGACCTAACTGGGATGTGGCAGCACATTCATGAGTGTGGGTCAGGATCAGGCCTGGCATGGGGCCCATGGCCCCAGCAAGTGTCTTCCACAACAGAAGAGCTCAAGTCTTCTAGCAATTGCTCACGTGGTCATTCCTTCACCCAACTTCATCTTGAGTATTCCTCAACAAAGAGGCTTTGGGTTACTGGACAAAGCAGGGATGAATTTTTCAGAAAAGCACAATTGGGCTGTGTGATCCCTAACCCCATGGATAGCACCTGGCCTAGAGTCAAGGCATTGTTCCAGAGGAAAATGGAGCTGAGGCTCACAAAAATATTTCTTATAGAAGTGTTAAATTATTGAGCAGGCATCCACCACTTAACAGGAAAAAGATTAGCACAAAATGATAGTTTGGCAAACAAATGTTTGTCATCTTACAATTAGTTTTCAAATCTAAATTGAGTCACACCACAATCATTTCTCCTCCTCAGTTAAGGAAGAGCAGAGAGAGATTTTAATGAGATTATAATTAAGATCTTGCATAAAAACTAAAGCCTTGTCTCCTCCTTGCAGTTCCTTGAATTAGAAGCATGAATTAATTGAACTATACTTGCACATTCGCAGTTAATTTTGATTACTGGGAGAACCAAAACCAGATTCATGTTCTTAGCTTGGAATCTGGGGGAAACAATGTTCTACTAAGATACCACTAATCCTTTTTAATGAAGATTGAGAGGTTCAAGACCTTGTTTTCAGTGCTAATACCAAGATTAAAGTAACAAATTATTAAATATTAAATTTCTTTATGGAGAGTGAGGTGTTAGTATTTTCAGAGTGTCATCCTTATTGTTATGGAACAAAGGTAACAAAACCATTTTTATTAGTAAAACAATATATGCTGAGATTAATGAGTCATCTGAAAGCTCATAAAATTAGTTGCCATAAACCAGATTAAATTTAATTCAGATTGCATGTAGGGTTTTTTTTTATAGTTATCTGATTTACATTTTCTTTTCTTCTTTTATATTCCTTTAAAGTAATGGTTTTGCAAGGTTCTGAGTTAAAAGTTATTCTGTACTCATTTTTATTATCTTTTCCTATGAAGAACTGACAGATGCCTTAATAAAGAATGGACAGCTGGTTTATAGACAAAAAGGCACAATCAATTTAGGCTGCAGTTTAAAAGTACATTAAACAGCTGTACCCTACTAATGAGTTTTAATAATTTTGCATCTTGAACATCATAACATTTGAAATATTGATAATTAAATGTGCATTTTTAAAACAAAATCTTCCCCCTGAATCATTAAAACAAGCAACTTGCACTTTTTATAAAGACTTCTCAGACATCTTTGGAGAGCTGTTTTGTTTTGGCTTGGGTTGGCAATTTTTATACCTTTTTAAAGTTATTTTAGCTTTCAAAATATAAATATTCAGTATTGATTTGTCTGAACAACAATTTTTTTTCAATTCTGTCATCATGTAGCTGTTGTTAGCTGTTTCCCAGAGATGCACACAAAATCACAAGGCAGGTAATACAACCATTGAAATACATGGAGAACATACTGGGGAGATGGGTTGCTAAAACCTTTTTTTTTTATTTCATGAATAAAAATGTGATGATATGAATAACAAAATCTTTAAGCTAATCAAACAGAGTTATATAGATTGAGTACTACATCAAAAAGAATTTTTATGCTCTACATTGAAAGCTCTTCTGTAATGAACTCAGGTTCCAAAATTTTATATTACAGACAGAATGAGTGAATCTGGCACCATCAGAGAGAAACACATCCAGACTACATCTTGGCTGCGTATCACATATATGGTTGCAGCAAGCATGAGAGGTAGACTAGCTGGCACTGGACAGAAATAAGTGCAGCCACTGCCCTTTGGCAGAGACATTTCATGCTGCCTGATATTTCATGTAGCCTGAATTTTTTCTTGAAGGCTGAAAGAACTAATGTACCCATCATGGGTGTCACTGCTAGGCAAATTTAAGCAGGTTCAGATAGCCTAAGCACCCATACTCAGGAGTAAGCAGAAATAAATATACAAATGGTCTTTAACCACACCATCCCATCTGTATGAAAAGCTGGAAAGTCCTGGTGTTCAGAGCAGCTATATTTCCTGACCATAGCCATTTCTTTCTCCACTAGCAGAGACAAGCTGAGATGAATGCCCACTACTCTTTCAGTGCCACAAGTACAGCAAGAAATTTGCTTGCAGTCCTTAGCTATCCCTCAGCCATTTCCACCCACGGTGTCCCTGAAGGTCTCTCCACATTGTCCGTATCTTCTCCTTACACACATGTCAATGTTCCTACATATGTCAAACCCCTCTTGCAGTGCTTTAGGAAACACTTCCCTTCTCTTTAGGCTTAGGAACGTCTTCCTCTTTTATATCCCTCTTTACTGACAGTATTTTCTCCTACCTAGGGACACCCAGCATTTAGGTCTCTACTTACCTTAGTTATAGCAGTGTGACAAACAGCACAAGAGAATTTTTTTAGATCTAACAATCACAGCTTTAAAGTCCTTTCAAAAATAAATACCTTCTAGATTTTATACTGTTTATTTCCACTGGATTTAAGATATACGTGCTTCCAAAAGTAATTTGGAAATAGATGAAATTACTTAATTTAATTTCAAAATTAAGAAGAGTGGATGATTTTAAATATGTATGCTATACAAAAAAAAAGAAATTTCATAATTGGGCCACTTCTTGGAAGCAAACAGGATAAGTATATCATTATTGTTATAGTGATGAGGAACCATTTCTTCATTAGGTAAGAAACTAATGACACCCAAATCACTAAAATTACTGTCAAACAGCGTAGTGTCAGTTTCAGTATCACCATAACTTCAATTTTGTCTTCATTATCACCTCTTTATTAGTCTAAGTCAAGTTAGCTAGAGTGGAATATTTACACAATATTTTTACCTCTCATACTCTTCCAGATAAGGCCATAATTACACTTCAGATATAAATCTCCATTCTTATAGATAATGCTTTGTTTTACAATAATATCAGACCATGTAAATTTAACTTCTTTGAAATGAAATTGAGCCACATCGACAGCACACTTAATTAATTCCAGCCAACAGGCCTTCAATCAATAGGGCCAAAATATTTTCAGAAAGAGTCTCCCTAAAATGCACACATTATGGATTATCTGGTCACATCATTTTGCTTTACAGCACCATTTTTGCTTTATTGCATTGAGTGTTATTGGGGATGTAAGTGAACTCAGCCTGAATCAAAACTATGGGCTGGGGTGTGGGTGGTGAGCATACTGAGGAATATGTTGAAGAAGAAAGTTTGGACCAATGCTTAGAGGATTCAAGTGGCTGGGCTAAGTATGAGTACGACTGTTTAGTCAGAATCTGCCTCTACTTATCTCAGCATGTGGGCATAGCATTTTTATTCTTAAGCTCTTCTGAGATGTTCTTGACAGGAAAGGATATCTTCATCCTTTTCAGGCTAATACCTAACCAGCTTTATCCATGTAAACTGAAAAGTCCCTGAGAATATTTTGCTGATACAGAACACCCCATTGTAACCACTACTTGAAAGACAGAAATCATCACTGTAAACTACATACAGATACATGAGTTGCATTTATATTTTACATTAAGTAAAATTAGGTAGTGCATTATGCATGGAGTATGAAAAAAGATGCCACTAGTTTAGGACAGCCCCACCATGGCATCTGTCTGTGCAGGAACATAGCTTTAACTAGCAAAACCGAGTAAGAATTACTGCATCCTACCTAAACGAGGCAGTGTGGGATATTACAGTCTAAGGAAATAAGTTTCTTGGGAAATCAAAGACTGAAATTCCTTAGGCAAAGGAGTAAAGTGATTCAGAGAGAGAAATAAGTGCTGAGTACCTGATTAGCTACACAGGACTGGATGCAACAGACAATGGCTTTATGACATGCTATAGTTTTCTCTGCCTTCCTGGTTAGCCCCTTCTAGTTGCACAAGCAATAAATTACCTTTTTTTTTTTATTATTTTTTTATTTTTTCACAAATGACCACCCTATTGACTATCCATCAGCCAATATTCTCTCAAATTACAGCCAACTTTTCTTCCTAGCAGTTTGGACTCAATGTTTTCAGCCTGTATTTAGTTTGGAAATATGTTCATTTTTCTCATGCCTGAATAAGGGTTTGTGTTTCAGCCAAGTTGTCTGCTTTTTCCTCAGCAACATCAGTCTGTTGTCTGAATATGTATTATTCCTCCACGCAGATCTTGTCTTCCTTCAAAGAAAACATCAGAAGTGCCTCATGTTGACACGGGTGGTAGTAATGCTTGATATTGATGGTTAGATTTGATGAATGTTTAAATTTCAAAAACTTCATTACTATCTTGTAATTACTACATTTCTTCATTATTCATAAATGATCATGTAATTCTCTGGTGCTAGTTGTTATGAAAACAGACAAAACCGGGCTATTAATAAGAGTTTAACTCTCTTCAGCTTAAAAAGGTTTAAATATACCAGATGAGGGAGAAAGGCAGAGGGATCAGCACCTGACTTCTAGAAATTTAAGTTTCAAAATTAAATTCTTTTTCTACTGACACATATCCATAATTATCAAGAAACTAAAGTAGTCTAGTTTTGAAAGACCATCCCCTTTAGTATCTAGCAGAAGGCATTCACCCAAATCTTCAGGTCATTTCTCTGATAAAATCCTCTGCAAAAAAACCTCATTCCTTTAGATGTAAGTTTTAGTGAAAGAAGAAAGAAAGTTTCCTAATAAATCATCAATTGCACCTTACCATCCCAGAGAAAAGTCAGAAGACAATGAGTAGAAAAGGCACATACAATATTTTCTTATTTCCTTCCATTCTCTTAAGTTTTCTAATTCTTAAGATTTCTAGTTATTCTAACCAGTTCTTAAGGTTACTAATTATTAAGATTTTGGAGGTAAAGTTTCTTTATGTCCGATATACTTGGTCACTGAATGTGTGATTTGACAAGGTATGAAGCATGCCAGTTAATATGCTGGCATAAGTGATTGTTTGATATCCATCAAATAACAGCTCCTTGGGAGGAGCTTCTAGGCTGTCTATCCATTTTTACCACAACTATCTCTGTGTAGTTCCAAACCTTGAAGAATAAGTTTGAAGATTCTATTACTTTCTTGGCCAGATATGCAAAGGTCCTTATGTGAGGTCAACTCAGAGTTTCAGGGAGCTTATTTTTGGGACATACCCAGATCTTTCCAGGCGTTGAACTGGGCCTATGAATTGCCCTGCAGTGATACTTGACTGTCTGGTTTGTTAGTCTTTTCCTTCTACTTTGCCTGGAATACTTTGGCCTTGTATGTCCAGTGCAGTGCTCCACTAGCTGCCCTGGGAAATGAAGCCTTTTATCTGTCTACCATAGCTAAGACTGTTGTGCTGAAACCCAAAGTAATCCACTGGATATGGTTTAGAACAGTTGTACATCAGAAATGTGAATTAGAAGGTTGATTTTAATTTCTTGATGTATGTTATGTTAAAGATTGCAGTTGATATGTGAGTTAATTTTATAGCTGGTTTTTAATGAACAGAAGAAATCATAAATTTATAATCAGTGGAAGGAAAACTTTCACTGACTACAGAAATAACAACTAAATATAGGCTTGCTGATTTTATTGAAACACATCTGTTTGCTTTGGGTCTGACAACAGGTAAAAATTATGAATAATAAGCATCTGTTGAGAAGTGGGTGAAAGCTATCTCTTTTCACAACTAGATCACCATATTCTTTCTAACACCACCAAATTAAGAAAACTGCGTCATACAGCCTCTTTAATCTCCAAGAAATGCAACCTCTGAATCCATCTTAATAAAAGCTTATTAACACAAAATGTCATATTGCATTATGCAATCAGTGTGGGACAGTATTAACATAGGGACACCTTATAGAGATTCTTGCAGAAGCCATAAGCAAAATTTCTGCACCTAATTGGCTACTCAAATAGAATTTTAAAAAGATTCAATTTGCTTTTAAAATTAACACTGTTAGATGAAAGAACATTGAATAGGCTGCAAGCATGTCAATAACACAAGGTAAAGCAATATATCTGGGGGATATCTTCAATTACATTTTCTTTATGACATGCCAGAGAGTTTATCTACTATAAATTACAAAATATCAGCATTCTGTGTGCCAGCTCAAACTCACATAAGAGTCTTCTAAGAGAAGGAGAAAACCCAGTTTTCCATCACAATTCTGGCAAATAAATATCAAGTATTGGGCAATCATAATATTTGGAGACAAGAATATCAATAGTATGTAGGTATTCTGTAGTAGAGTTTCATAGCAAATGGTGTGTCTGAGTTTCAGTGAGAATTTTATGGAAACATTTTTATTAGTTTCGTTTTGAACAGGCTAAGAGTCTTTGTATCTTAGTCTGCATAATCAACATGTGATGGCAAGATTACACAACGTAAGAATATTAAATTTGTTTGCTTAGTTGTTAAAGTGAGAGGATAGTGGTTTGCAAACCTAAGCTATCTTCCTTCCATTTCTAGCCTTCCTAAGAAACAGGGCAGTATCTTCTGGTGGTAATTGCCTTGTCGGTAAATTAGAAGGAAGAGGTGCAGCTGCAAAGAACTCTACAGGGTCTCTATCTTTCAGGTAAATGTAATGTGGAACACAGTTGCATTTGTGGAGTGTAGACTGTTGTAAAGGGTTTTGTGAAAATAAGGGCTGCAGTGAGTTTAGAGATACTTAAGAGAAAAATAATAGGAGGGAGTCTCAAAATATAGAAAAGAAAAAATTGGGAAGCAACAGGAATATGTTTATGTCCTCCAAGTAAATCAAGTACTCAGGTTTCATTCCCAGAGGCACCTGAAGATCTAGGCAGGACTGACTTCTCTACAGGTCACAAAACAGTGAGTAAGTAAGTTTTCTTTCTTTCCATCTGCATTTTGGAAAGATTAGGTGATTAGATGTGCATTGACAAACTGAGTGTCCAGCTGCTGATGTGATAGGGGCACTACTGTCTCTTGGTTTACCTGTAATATGCCCATCAGTGGGCCTATCACCTTGTCTTAGAGCATATACTCCCTGGTATATGGGTATATTTATGGTTTAATTGGGTTTCTCTTCTGTGTCCACAAAATGTCTGCAATGGTGCCTTGATCCTGGACTGGATAAAAGATGCTAGCATGCTCCTCATGTAAACTAGGCCTGTAGAGGTTTGAAGGAGACAGCTTTTTCTGAGGAAGTCCAGAGTGTGGAGTTCAGTCTGGGAAGGCTTCAATGAACCCTGAACTTACACTGAAAAAGTGACTTGAGTTGTCTTTGGCTGTTTTGAGTTCTTCTCAGCCTGAACTTCAAGTGAGAGGATATTTATGTGTGCTTAATACAGGGAGACACAGTTCTGAAGACCCTGAAGGGCAAAGAGGTGGGGGAATCCCACCCCCATAAATTCTGTCACACATTAATGATGCACATTATACCCCCAAAAAAGTGGAACATCAGGTAACAGCACTGTGATGACTGGTCCATGTAGAGGTCTAACTTTATTGGTATTAGCTAATTGCTTTACAGAGCTCAGAATTCAATGACTGACCACTTACTTTTTTTCACCTGTTTCTTCACAGTTAGCTTGTCTTACCTATCCTTTTGATCTCTCTGTACAGCTAAATGTTTTGTGACTTTTATTTATATCTAATCCAGGGAATATTTTTTTACTTTGCATTTAGAAAACTTTAATTCCAGAATATGTCTGGCCAAATGTCTGCAATACTTGACAGGCATAGATATCTATCTTTGAACCACCTAGTTCTCCCTTGCATATTTTTAGGAATATGTAAAAGGTATTCAGAGGCATTCACGTAAGAAGTTATTTTGGAAGGTCCTAAGTTTGCATTATCTGCCAAATTGTTCAGAGTTATATTATCAAGAAGAGAAGTACAGTGACACTTTGGACATATTCTATTATCCTTTTAATGTCAGGCTAATATTAGAAACAGAAATGCATTTGCCAAATGTCTTTCAAGTTGCATTAATCTGCCTTTACCTCTTTTCCTAGGAAGCATTTTTACAACAGTAAAACTATTTTTTTTCCTTCAATAAATCACTCTTAACAGCAGAAAAAGGGTGTAGAAAGATTATAACAAGGAAAATGAGCTGAAAACTCAAGTGCATTTTCTCTAAAGCCTTTTTCCATCCCATTTTATCAGCCACAAGTTGCAGCCAAAGCGATGGGAATTCTCTCTTCTTTCTTGAAGTAGGACTGGAGTTAATACATGGGTCCACAGTTTGGTAGATCTCACAGTGAAAATATTTTAATCTAAAGTATAGCTTTCATTTTTGTTATACAAATTTAATTTTAGTGATTTTAGAAACATAATTGCGTGCCTCTTAAAAATAATTGCTGCCTTATAAGAGTAACATCCTTGTATGTTTTCAGGCTTTTTTCTTTACCTTTCACTTAGGAAAATACATGGCTGTTTCATTTATGGCTGAACCATGTGAGTGGGACCATTAACCATGGTGGTCAATGATTGCCATGATGTATGCAATACACATACATCTTAAAATATATTTGCATTTTTAAGGTTGCTATCTGTTCTCTTAACTAATTTGTCATCCTCGCTGTACTTATTATCATTACGTACACGGAGGTCTCACCCACACAATATTTTAGGTAATGTTACCCTCTGAAGAGCTTGTGCCATCAAGGTTGTGGTCATAAGAGAGTTACACACTCTTAACTTCTTCTCTTGTTGCTCCCTGACAGGCACCTTTCAGATTTTGTCTGGAAAATTCCACTCTCCTTGTCATATATATTTTTTTTTTTATATATTTTTTTTATTTTCTGAAGGCTTCCCTGGGCATCTGTGGTTTCCTGAAAATTTTGTCTTTTCCCACTACTGATGTATTCTGGGGGCATAATTTCTCTACAGCTGGAAACCTGTGCTTTCTTTTGCTATAACTAGTGGCTGATAGCTGACCAGGAAAAGTGCTGTTTCTAAGATCATTAATCATTCCAAAAGGTGAGCATGCAGAGGAAATTCAGTTCATTGTTATTTGCATAGATTGTGGGAATGAGAACTCAGGGTATAGTTGTCAGCAGTCAGATCAGAGACTCTTGTTGCTCACAACAGTTGGCATTTAATAGCTCTCCATTAAGCTCTGAATCTCATCTGAAGACCTGAAGTGTGTAGGAGTCAGCTTAGAGCAGGGTGACAAAATATATACTAAGCAGTGATGGTGAGATGACACAAGCTTGTGTTAATGGGAGAAGTGAACTGAAAACATTCTAACTTGTTCCATTCCTGCCTTTATTCTGCTATGAAATTGTCTAAATTTCAGAATTAAATTGTCTAATCAGCTGATTCTAAAGTAAAAATCCTGCTGTTGGTGCCAAACATTACTGTCAGGTCACCAAAGGCGGAGGGACAGCTTTATATTCCTGTTCAATGAGTTAGCTAAAAATGATTAATCTTGTTGTTACCTTCATTCTCTGAAATAAAATTGGTTTGCCAGAACAAAAATCTTCGTTCTATGGCTAAGGCAGTAAAAATGGACCTTGTAGAAATAGTGCCAAGAATTTTTCATAAGAAGGAAATATATGAAATGACTATCCATGTTCTTACAAAGATGGACATAGAAACAAAGTTCATAGTCTTGAAGGATCATTATTTTATCTCATATAAGCAGAAGGAGCTTTCTAAGGATTAAAAAACCTCAAAGCCTCTGAGAGTCTTAATTGAAACAAGAGTAAGTGATTTGCCACCTAAATTTCTGACACAATAAGTGATAGCTGGAGTGAGCTGATGGGCTGTGAGCACAGCCTTGTACCTGATGGTGGATAGTGTACTAAGTAAAAATTTAAATTCTGACATTTAGTTTCAAGAATTCAGTTGTTTCCAGTCAGAAAGCTAATCTGTGTAAAATTCACTCCAGCGGTGGAACTGCCATTAGGAGAACCATACTGTATTTTAAGAGCACCATTAGACTTTATGTGATTTGATTGAACTGCTATCACAGATCATCTGTTTTCTTGCCATTAAGACATTATGCATAACTTCATTTTATGCTGAAGAGTGTAAAGATCTTTCCTAGATGTTGATAGTCTATAAGCTATTTAAGATTAATATAAGCATTATTTTTCATTGACCAATTTCCTGGAAACTGTCACATAGAACTGGTCTTTATATTTCCAGGCCATTGCATCAGAGTGTTCAAAGCACTTGTGATGAAAACATTTTTGAAATTATTAAATATTGCCAGAAGTCATATTAGTGATAATTCAACTTGCATTAAATTGCTTTGTCATTTAGAAAAATCCTTGTAATTTAGCTTCTTAAAAGGTCTTTTTCTGAGTTATTGCAGAGAGAAAATGATAGGCAGAGAGTCTGAATTTTGAACAAACAAAAGGACGGTCTGCCTAAAAACTAATTTCTCTTCTAAAACTGCAGAGGTTGATGTTTCTGTTTTATAGCAGCTAATTAAATATCAGTATCTGAGTCTGAGGGGTAAGCAAGAATTCTTAGATGTATTTATTGTAGAAGCAGCTTTCCTGAAACAATAAATTATTGCTATTTTTTCTTCTGTGTCAATTCTCCTAAGCAACATTCTGCCACTCATCCTGGTCGCCACAAATGCTGAGAAAACACAGAAGAGGTTTGTATCCTTTCCTGACCCCAAAAGGTTGTGTACTATAGCTGTGCATACCCTTTGTTCTGATCTCATGAGGCTTTTTCATGACACTGAGGAGTCACTAAGGGGTCATCCAGGTGTTGATAAGAAGTTGAACAAATTATGAAGGAAAATGAGCTATAATTTAGGTGAACATATCTTATACTAAGTGATCATAACTTATTTCATGAAATCTGTCTCCCTTTTAAGCACAATATAGATAATATAGATACACAGTCTCAATTCACAGTATATGGAAATCTAAGGAATAAATTAAAATTGAAAGACTGACTAGAATAAAGTAATTTAAAAGAATTTAATCACAAGATTAGGGTTTTTTTTATAACCAAATAGAACTTCTTCAATGTCAAATACCTGAAAGTTTTATTTCAAAATAACTTCAGACTTTCAGAAGAAAAAATAAATTCTTTTGAGGTAAGTGATCGTTGTGAAAAATCTGGAACAAAAAAATACTTCAATTAAATCTCACAAGAGCAGACTAGAGGGGCAGAATCACCTTCCTCAACCTGCTGGCCACACTTTTTGTGATGCATCCAATGCATGGTTGACTTTCTGGGTTGCAAGAGCACATTGCTGAGTCATGTTGAGCTTTTTGTCCACAAACATCCCCCAAGTAATTTTCCCCAGGGCTCGATCCATTCTACCCCCAGCCTTTACCTGTGCTTGGGATTGCCCCAACCCAGGCACAAGACCTTGCACTTTGCATGGACCCACATCTCAAACCTGCCATGGTCCCTCTGGATGTCCTCCCTTCCCTCCAGCCTGTAAACCCCACCACACAGGCTGGGGCAGTTGGCAAACTTGCTGGGGGTCTGCTAGAAAAGCCTGTCCCTGTACCCAGCACTTGTAGGGTTAACTGCCTGCTGTTCACAGTGCTGTAGCAAGTGAACAAGAAGTTACTGTGACTAATGTAAGTAAAGTCTCAGTTTAAAGTCATAGCTAACTTTTCAAGATGACAGCAAAGGAAATTATCAGATTATTTAGTAAATACATTCCTTTTTAAAAAAATATTGTTTCTCTATTGTTGCATTCTTCTTAGCTGGTTCCATGTCCAGCCTTCCTAAAAGCATCTCCAGGAGAACGCCGCCGGTGCAGCTCACACACACAGCCCAGAGAGCTGGCTGAAACAGTCTGACCATGAAATGAGCAGCCAGAGTCTTTGCATGGGGTACTACAGGAGAGTTAATGTGTCCGCATCCCTGCAAGGGTTCAGGGAAGTCTCCAGGAGAGAACAATGAGGGGTCCAGGGTAAGGGAACTGATGAAGCAACTCCCAGGGCGTATCAAGTAACAAGGGTTGTAGCCACCAACAGAGCCAGCCAGGGGAGCAGAACTGGGGAACATTAACAGAACAGAACAGAGCATTCTGGGGAAGCTTTCTCAGCAGGCCCACCGGCCTCTACACTCTATGTCAATTATAAAACTCCAGATGATTGCAAAAATTGACTGCTTCTTATGTGTGTGGTTAAGTCTACTTAGTAGTTTTTGAAAAATAGAATCCACTTTCAATTTGTTTAAACTTGTTGCATAACAGGAAGACATGAACAGATGTGTAAGGTCTATGCTAAATATACTTGATCTTGCATCACTATAGATAACTGGGTAGATGACTGAATTCTGTTGCTTGTAATACACATTTTTATAAAATACTCACTTTACTGCTTCAGAAATAGAATATGCATAGTGAAAATACCTACTTGAAACATATGTACATATATATTATCCACAGATGGAGCCATTATAAAAATATCATAGCACAGATTAATCTTTCAGAAGTTTTTCTGTATATCAAAATGTTTATTTTTATACACTTAACATAACAAAGAAGTTATACCTTGGAAGGAGAGTACGTTAGCTGTATGTGAAATGCAAACTGCTCATAGTCTAAATATAGCATGGGGTTCTTATAGACAGTGAAATCTATTACACAAATTGCCTGTAATTAAAGCACTCTATAAGAGTGCTACTTCCAATGATATTTTTTCTTCTTTTTCATTTAAATTCAGACAACTAGGAGTAGAAATCAGACAGTTCTCGAGGTAAAATGTATCCCTTAGGAAGCTTGAAAAATAAGTGATTGTGCTCTCTCAAACCACTCATAACCCATGGCCAGCTACATATGATGCCAAAATGCACTCATGATAAAACCACATTATCATAATGTGATCTCTGCTTTTATTTTTATGCTCTTTAATCATTATTTGAAGAGCTGGAAATGAGGGGGCAGACATTTTAATTAGGATTTCAAATTTGTTTCCCATTAAGACGAACCAAGGAATCATTTCTTTCAAGGTCTTTGCTAGGCTGTAGTGAAAAAGCTGAATCATTCTATTCTTAATTTATATAATACAGATGATTTTTTTTTAGCACCATAAGGATTAGAAGTGTAGATTATTTCCTATGAATCTTGAACCTTCAGGAGTAATTCGCCTGGCCAGATGAATCAGACTTGCCTCATCTAGTCCCGTGGGACAAACAGATGCCGTGGTGCACAAAGGAAGTTAATATTCAAATTTCAATTGGGGAGCACTTGCCCCACTTTTGTAAGAAAATAACAACTAGAATGTTTTGCAGAAATCTCAAAACTAGACCAAGTGTACTATTGCTATAATTTGACATTTAAGCTGTTTTGATATAGTGAAAGAGATATATGCTTCAGTTCCTGTTGTAAAGATTATTGTAATATTTAGTCCACATTTATTTGATGTTTCTTCCTGTATATATTTGTTAATTTATATCATAATACCTGTATTGCTTTTCTGGCACTGCTATTCTTTAACTCATTACGACAAAGTGAAACATATTCCATTGAATGGAATGAGGAAGTTTCCACTTCTTCCTTTATGACAATCAGAATATCCCAGAGCTTGAAACATGTATAATGAAATGCAAACTATCTGACAGACTACAGAAAAGGCTCAATAACTAAGTTCTTATATTCAAAAAAGGAAAAAAATTCTAGCATAGTGTAGTACTCATTGCTAGACCTGAGGACGAACCATGCACTCAAGGCTAATAAAACTTTTAAATTCCAGCTTCTCATCTCGGCTGAAGATGCTAAGTGCTCTTCCCACAATTTCCTCCTCAGCAGTTTCTGTAGGATCTCAAAGTCTTTTGAGAAAAAAATGCTGCTATTCCTCATCTGACCTTAGGAAGAGAGGATCATCATCACATAATTATTATGCCAGATTACACAGTTCCTAAACCAGGACAACCTTGAAGAACCTTGAGTTTGCATGTATGTACTACAGCAATCTAAACCAAGAAAGAAGAAAAAATACCCAAAATGTCAGATTTTCTTCAGCTGATGTTAATTTTTTGTTATGTTTTAACTCACTCCCATGTGGTCTTAATATCTTCTGCAAAATGTTAGTAAGAAAATTTTATAGGGACATATATTCTCAGTTGGCTTTGGTCTCAAGATTGCCTCAATTTGTGGTTATGACCCTGGAAATGCATGCATATATGAAATCACCAAGTTCTGAACATATGACAGGTTCACAATACCTTATGCATCATCCCTGTGGAGCATGGAAATAAAGGGAATTCAGAAGGCTGTGGTTTAGCTGGCAGCAATAGCAGAGTCAGGCAATGAGCAGAACATCTCTTCAGAGCATCACATTGCCCAGAACAAGAGACTCACAACTAAGAAAATATCCACTGTTTTCTGGATGGGTGGAATTGTAATAATTTTTATTAACTTTTATAACTTTTCCTGACTTCCAAAATGACATGATAAAGGTATGGCTTCTTTCTGCTTATCCCTAAGCAGTTCTACAATGGAGGGAGGTCCTGAGATTAACAGAAAACAGTACCTTTAGAAATGCATTCTTTTAAATTCACATATAACTTTCATCCATATAACAAAAAACTGTAATAACATATATTTGATATATTTTGCTAGGGTTTGCTTTCCTGATTGGATTTGTGTGCTTAGCTTGCCAAAATGCTGCAGGAGTCAGTATGCATGTGAATTTGAGTGAATTTAAGATGAAATTTACATGGAAGTGAAGCTTAAACTGTTGGAACTTGGTCAAGTTCGACAAAAAGCTGTGAGCCCTGGGGTCTGTTGTCTCTACATCAATTCATGGATAGGACAGGATCAGGACAATTCTTCAGATCCTGTGGATCATGTTCAATGGTAAGCATGGACAAAAGTGCTTAATGTGGGATATACCTAGCTCTGTAAGTGATGTTAAAATAGAAGGAATTTCTAATGCAAATGGAAGCAGAACTTTGGCAATGTCAAAACATCAGTGCTTATGTGCACAAAAAAACCCTGCCAAATTAGACAGAGGCAGAAAAATGGCTTTAAAGGGTTTTTTGTGGACATAGCATCAAAAGTGGGAATTAGTTTGATGTCAGGGCTTATTGTTAATAGAAAATAATCTTTTCTCCTGTCTGTAGAGTTGGTATAGCAGAACTCCCTCAAACGTCTCCAAATCTAAGCAAACTTTTTGTTTACTGTTGACCAAGATGATAAATGACTTACCTCTTCTAATGCGGAAGCTGAAATTAAGCGTATCCAACCTGGGAAAAAAAACCCCACCCTATAAAAAATGGTATTAGATCACTGCTTATTTTGAGGTATAAGGCCCACAGCAGACGTGTTTTTATTGTACCTGTCAGTGTACAATAAGAAAACATCTGTAGAGAGTAAACCATAAGCAGTAAGATGTAGAAACTTTTCAGGCTCTTCAATCTGAAGGACCACCAAAAGAAACTTGAATGCCATATAACCTTTCTGTTTTCCAAAGTATTGAGCATTTCACAAAAGGATGACTGCTCTTAAGGAAAAAGGATTACAAAACCAATGAGGTGCTGTTACAAAAATCTATATGATATACTTGTGAAAGTGCACCTCATTATGGAGTATGACAGATAATTTTTCAGTAAAAAAGGCACTGCTGTATAGACTGTAAAGATATATAGATTGCATAGACCAAATTTAATGTGGTGAGTTCTTCCAAAAATAAAATACATGCTTTGCTCTTTCTTCCATGAATGGTTCTGTAACAAGGAGAAATAAATGCAAGTTGTTTTCATGGGTGCGTGGTTTTAAATGCTGACCTTTCTACATTACATGAAACATTTAAATCCCTCCCCAATCTTGATTGTTTGAAGAAAATATCTACCTGTCTTTCTCTGCAAATGGTTTATCAGGTTAAGTCTATTTAAAAGTATAGTATGTATCTCCATATTTGAGAGGAATTTATGAAAGAATGAGAAAAGTGACGTAAGAGGAAATTCTAGACTAACAGAAATAGAGACCAATAAGTGCATGGCTTATTTTATGAAACATACAAATAATGTCCCTGTTTTCCATTTTTTTAATTATTATTATTTATTCTTGAGATATATATTCTATATACTCAGAACTTAGGCTTGAACCATAATCTACAGTTTATATAAACTAGGCTGAAGTGCAAATGTTCAATTTCACTGAAATTTGTCAACTAAATATTTTAAAGTGCAACTCTTTCATGTAGTGCACTTAAGAAGCTAAAGAATTTATACAGGATTAATGAAATCCATTAACTATAATGGAATTAGCTGTAGCTATTTCAGTAGTAAATGTAATATCAACCCAATTTTTGTTTGCTATTGGAAAGAAGATATTGAGTTTCTTGTGAAATAGAACTCATAAAGAAGTAGCTCAATAGAACATTTGGCCAGGTTCTCACATAAACAAATAGAGAACTCTAAGACAAGTAGTGAAATTATGTTTTACGAATCTTCTGGAATAAGCAGAAAACAAACAAACAGAGGTTAATCAGTCTAGAAATGCCATAAGTAGATTTTTATTGTTTGGAGGCTTCAAGTTTCCCTCACACTCCAGTTACAGGAAGAAAACTACTTTTTGTGGCTTTCTGCAAGTCTAATCTAGCAATACATAAATGTCTCTGTATCAGTTTCCTCAATCATTGGGCAACAAAAAGTAATAGCATTTAAACAATAAAACAGCATGCTACAAAATCTTTTTCATTGGAAAGTGAAAAAAAATTCTTGAATATTTCTCCTGGATTCCAGACCACAAATTAACCAGACATGTATTCATGCTGTCTGCTGGTTAATCATAAAGTTAATTCCCTTGGTTTTGACAATTATAATTTATCCTGTAGTGCAAAAAGGCAATTTCTTCTGGAGTGTTTCAGACTTTTAGGAGAACATCTGTTTTACTGTGAAGGCACATAAAACTGAAGTGTGAAGAATATATTAAATAAATATAATTCATCTGAAATATAAACTATAAGAAAATATAGGAAAACTGTCATTTATTAATTTTCATTTTATCTTCCAGGACAAAAGTAACACAAGAACATTTGTGAAAATACATAAAAGAACAGCATAACTTCATCCATTTTCCAAGAATATATTTTTAGCATATTCCCTTTTCAATCTTTCTGAAATCATAGGAATAACTGTAAGATTTACCCAAGGAATTATATATATATTTTTTTTTTCTCTTTGTTTTCTTTTTTAAACTTAAACCAAATTTCCTAGTCTTCTCCCCTGTGGACATTTCCTACACAGGAGTCTTACTCACATCGATGAAGTTCTATACACTGAATGAATTACAGAGGCTGTTACGGACTGACCACAAAGACCCATTCCCCTCCCACCCTGCCAGTCACGGGGCAGGAAGAAAGCAGAAAAGCCAAGAATGAAGGAGTGAAGTTGAGCCTGGGAAGTAGGAAGGGGTGGGGTGAAGGGGTTTTTCTGTTTCTCACAATCCTACTTTGGGGTTTTTTGGCAATAAGCTAAACTAATTTCCCCCAGCTGAGTCTGCTTTTCCCATGACAGTAATTGGTAGGTGATCTCCCTGTCTTTATCTTGACCCACAGGTTTTTTCATCTTATATTTTCCCCTTATTCTGTTGAGGAAAAAGAGCGAGGCAGTAGCTGGGTGGGCATCTGACAGCCAACCAAGCTCAACCTAGCACTAAAACAAAGGAGAATTCTCAGAAAAAAAGGAGGTGTAGAGGTGCAAGAGAAAGGGTGCAAGAGGATCTGTTAACAGAGAGAAGGTTCCCAGGCAGCCAAGGAGCACATCAGGGCAAAATGACAGTGGTCTTACTGATACAGCCAATGCAAAGCACAATGGGAGACATCTGGATTTCTGCTGTGAGGCTGGCTTTAAGAATAAAATTGAAAGTAGTGTTGCTACTGAAGGAAATAACCCAACATTTAAGGCAGGGCTGACTTTTCTCACCACCTATGTTGCTAGTTTCCCCATTAGCTGCATCTTGGAAATTTCTGTGGTTCCCCCAGCCCTACTGCTTCCCCAAGTTCCACTACCTTCAGTCTCAGATTGATCTCAGATTCCTTCTAACCCCTCTTTCCACATCTTCATTTGTGAGTTTTTCTCATACTGCAAAGTTTCTTGTTATCTGCTCCAGAGATACTATAACCCAGCTCGAGCTATTTTGATCTCATCCCTTGAGGCAGGGAAGGTTAATTCAATTTTGAATTGCTGCTGCCAACCTTTAATTTCTTAGTAGTGGGGTAGATGCAGCTCATTTTGAGATTCCTTAAAATAGTGTTGTACTTTTAAAGCTTATTGAACTTGCAGAAAATATTAATAGGCTACCATAACCAATGCTCTATACTTAACTGCTGCAGAGCAGCCTTGTCCACACTTCTGGATAAAATGTGACTATGTTACTGCAAAAACCCACAATTTCTGGAGTTGTATGGTTTAAATCAGTGAATCATGAGCATAAATATCTGCATTATCCTACAGGTGAAATTTTTCAGTTTGTAATGTGAGATATTCTATTGTTCTTTCTCAATCTTGTGAATGATTTATGCCATTTTGCAGAACTAAAAGAGATTGGAAATCCCTTAGCACCCTCCTGTCTAAGTAAACATCATCCTGTACAAACCAAAGTTAGTTACACAGCAAATGGATTTTTACTATGTAGAGCAGATGCAGTCTGGAATTTACCAGTCTATTAAGGGAAAATAATTTGGGTTATGATGTCAACTTGCACTTAAGGTGATGTAAAACTACTACAGTATGCTGTTTATGGCTTTGTGCTCTCGGTACTATATTTCAAGACATCAGAGAAATATTCCCATTCATTTTCCTTAAGGGTGATATACATAAAGGAAAATTTACAATGAAAGGGTGAATTTTCATGTTTGAATCTGAAAAGTTGTGTGGGAATATTAGTTTTTGAAGGCACACAGAATGTTGGTTTCCTACATAAGATTTCCCCTTGTTAAGGGATCAGTGATACAAGTAAGACCCTATTTTTCTGATGAGCTCATGCAGTTATGTTCTTAACAAAATCCAAATATCCCTGTATGCATGAGCATAGCTATGTTGTGTACAATGAATTAATAGAGATATTAATTAGAGGAATGGGTAGCATTAATTCCTATGTCCCTGTCAACCTTAAATGTTGAGAACATTTTCTAACTTATTCTGAACCATTAAACAGGATTTAAAGCCCAGCTTCAGCCATAAGTTTTGGACAGTTCCAACCCATCAAAATGTTTTTTGCATTCACAGTAGGGGAAAATCCTGTAATCAAGAGAAAAAAGGACAAAATAGGAGAAGTAAAAGTTTTCTGATGTCATTGTTTTTTTATTATCATATATCCATCAATTGAAAAAAGAATGCTCATTGGTGTAAATATAAAATTACAGACAGTGTAGCTGGAGGTAGATTCTTCTCCAGAGGTGCCAGCACACTACTCTCAGATTGTATCTTGAATGTGGTTGCTACTGAAATATGTCTTCTGGAGTTAGAAATCGTAAAGAAAAAAATACCAAACAGCATATT
This sequence comes from Lanius collurio, assembly GCA_020086605.1. Taxonomy (NCBI): domain Eukaryota; kingdom Metazoa; phylum Chordata; class Aves; order Passeriformes; family Laniidae; genus Lanius; species Lanius collurio. The sequence goes on along the minus strand of JACBWW010000001.1, from coordinate 22,153,079 downwards.
AACATGTGCTATAGCATATGTTAATAGAAAGAATGCTCATATTTCATTTATGCTTTTAATTTGTTTCATAGCTATCTTTTGACTTAGTATTATCCTTTTCTTCTGCAGGGATCTTAATCACTCTGTATCTCTTGTACTAATCAGTGTTATGACAGAGGGGAGAGGGAATTAAATTAGTTTTGAGACATTTCCTGCCTTATTAATTTTACCAATGGATGAGCATTCCCTCTGCCAGATTCTCCTCACTTAATACTGTCTTCTCTTCAACAGTCTAAGCCTGAAGATTCTGACTTAATTATTAATTTTTAATTCCAAAGTTTTCCTGATAGATTTGGGGTCCCAGACAGCTAGCCTAAAGCAGCCTTGGTAGTGCGAGTGGCTACTTCTCCTCATGCCCAGCACCTTGGTCTCTGCCTCCCTTATACTCATCCTGGCTCCTTCATGCTCAGCTGGGGAAATCCCAGAGGAAAGCTAGGTTAGAATCTAGCTTCTGTCACTGGGATAAGTAATGAGATCTTTGCATAAGGCAACAGCCCCAGGCTTCAGCTGATCATCTTCTCCAGGCAGATGGAGGTGAACCTGCCTCTGGCCGAGGTCTGTCAGCAGCCAGGCTGCCTCCTTAGCAGCCATCCTGCTCCTTGTAGAAGTCATCTCCAATGTGAAGTGACTTAAGTGTCACTGGTGTGACACTGGAAGTTACCTCAAACTTGGAGAAAGGATCAATAAAATATGCACCTTGAATAGAAAGTGAGCTACGTTCTAGACTGGTTTTCCTACAAAAATCCTTGCCTCGTTCTCAGAGAGAGGCTGCTACCTTTGTCTCCTGCACCAGGTGGTGGTGGTGGTTTCCTCAGATGGCCTCTTTGAGATTCTTATAAATCATGTTGGAGTTTTTTCACATAAGCTCTAAATAAACTAAGTAAATATTATTACCTCAGTTTTGAAAAGCCTTGTATTTCTCCACAGCAAACAGTTTGAATAGTTTTTCAAAATAGTTTGAGATTTGTTCAAATGAGAGCTTTCATTTAGAGGGGCTGCTTTCAGGGACAGTGTATTATTATAATCACTTTTTGCTCCTTAAGATACACCTTAATAGAAAGGTATCAGTTTTACAAGGCTGAAGAGATTCTGCTATTTTCAGATTGAATTAACTCTACCTTTAAATTCACAATAGTCCCAGATAAAAAACCCCACAACCTTAGCAGGTATATATTACAAAAAAAAACCAAAAAACCAAGATTGCAATTATCTGGAAATTGCAAAACTCACATTCTTAAACTTGTACTTTAACAAAACAATTGAAAGAAAAACACCACACGCATTAATTTTTGTAGGTATTTCTTTGTGATTATCAAGTAGAAGTAGTCTTGGAATTGGAATAATTTTAGAAGCAATTCAGCTGCAGCACTTTGCTGCACAAGTATTTGCTATTGTTTCCCACTCAAAAGGATGCTAAGAAAATAAGAAAATCACTTCTTTTTGAGTTGAGGATCATAAGGTCATGTAAGGAATGATGCTCCTAGCATCTCACAATAGTAGCTAAGACAGACTATTATCTTTCTCACTTATAATTTTCTCCGATGGTTCAGGACAGTGCTTTGGCAAAGTGCTGTTGTCAGCATTGAATGATAATATCCTTCATCATTTGAGAGGGCAATAACAACAAAGTTTGAAGGATTTGGAAGACAAATACATAGTTTTTAACCTGCAACATGCTTGAGAGGGATCAGAAATCTGGTGTCTTAGAATTCATTGCCTGGTTGGAACAGAGTAAGAAGGATCTGTGTCCTGAGTTGTCTCTCAGCCTGAAACTGAAAGATGAAGTTTTAAACTACTTTATACCACTACAATATAATGTAAAATATAAAGTGGAAAAAAAACCTGTGAAAAACCTGTCCCAAAGATTGTTTTGTCTGAAAAGTACAAGGAATGTTTTTTTTAAAGTCTGTCTATATTCCTAACACATTTGAAAGAAATTAAAGGGAGAAGTAGATCCAAGGAAAATATACATGGGATTGTTACTAGTAGGGCTCTTGTTGTAGATGACTTACCTTGGTGCCTTTTAGACTGTGTTAAAGCAATACAGACAGACTGGGCTTAGCACTCCTCTACCAGCATAAATCATATTACTGTGTTACAATCTGGTTATTAAAATTGTTAGAGAGATGCCTCTGCCCAAATTAAGGTGCAAGTGAGACCATATGCAAGTCAATAGTATGGATTTTATTTAACATTAAGTGAGAGAGAGAGAGAGAGAGAGAGAAATAGGAAAAGTTGGGGGCGGGGAGGGTGGGAGGAGAGAAAGAGAGTAACAGAGAGACAGATTAAGCAGAAAATATTACCACTCCATGGATCCCAACAGCCTCCTGTTGGTCCCCTTCTGGTCTTCTTCGGGATTAGGTCCCCCTAAACAGAGTTTAATGAACTAATATACATTTGGACCACATGGGAGTGCCCAGGTACCTTCTCTGTGGGGGACAAGTTTGACACCATCTCTTGCAGCAGACTCTGGATCTGTTGCATCACTTTGCATCATGTGCAAGGGTAGTGCAAGGTCTCAGAAATCAATCAGGGGGACACACCTTGGGTGTCTTTGATGGTCTATGACACCTTCTCAGCTGTTTAATTGTCTGTCCCATGGATGTGTACTTCCCAGGGTGGGGGTTTACATAACTGAGCCAGTTTGTGTAAGGGAGGATGGGTGTTCACTCCCTCTGACCAGAGGTTACATCACACACCCAAAACTCTCCTCCTCCCTCCTTGGTTGTGCGGGTGTGTGTGCAAACCTGGCCCCAGCAGATGAGCCTGCAGGCTACAGCCTCCCATGCCCCAAACACAGCCAGAGCTGACTTTCAGGAGAGCTGATGGGTTTGGCTATCCTGGTAGATACATTCTTCTTCCTCAGCCTTATTTACTTCTCTCTAGACCTGAGAAACTGGCTTAACTCACAGTCCAAAGTTCCAGTCATGAGGCTTATTCAGGGAGTGCTTCATAGCAATGTTTAAACCATTAACCACAACATTTCTGTCTCTTAAACACAGAGACAGATGTGGTGGGTCTACCCCGAGTGGATGGCAGGTGCCCACCACAGCCATGCATCATCTCCCTCTTGAGAAGAACAGAAGAGAGAAATTACAATAAAAGTTTTGTGAGTCAAGATGAGGACAGAGAGAGATCATTCACCAGTTACTGTCACAGGAGAAACAGGCTGTATTTGAGGAAATTTCTTTATTACCAATCAAGTCAGAGTAGGGTGAAGAGAAAATCAACCCCAAATCTTAAAATCACCATCGTCTCTACCACGCCTTCTTCCTGGGTTCAACTTCACTTCTGCATTCTCTGCCTTGCTCCCCCAGCAATACAGACAGATGGTGAATGGGGATTGTAGACAGTTCAACACACACTGTCTCTGCTACTCCTCCTCCTAAGGGAGGACTCCTCACTTTCCCTGCTCCAGAATTGGGGTCCCTTCCATGGAAGACAGTCCTCCATGAACTTCTTCAAAGTGTGTCCTTCTCAGAGGATGAAATTCCTCCTGAACTGCTCCAGAGTGGTCCCTTACATGGGTTCAGTCTTTCATGAACAAACTACCCCAGCATGGGTCCTCCATAGGGTCACAAATCCTATCAGCAAACCTGCTCCAGCATGGGCTCCTCTTTCTCCATAGAACTTCAGGTCCTGCCAGGAGCCTGTTCCAGCACAGGCTTCCCACAGGGTCACAGCCTCCTTTGGGCATCTACCTGCTCTGGAGTAGGGTCCTCCCAGGGCTGCAGGAGGATCTCTGCATCCCCTGGTCCTCCATGGGCTGCAGGGGCACAGCTGCCTCACCATGGGCTGCACCAGGGGCTGCAGGGGAATCTCAGCTCTGGCACCTGGAGCACCTCCTGCCCCTCCTTCTGCACTGACCTTGGTGTCTGCAGAGCTGTTCCTCTCACATGTTCTTACTCCACTCTTATATCTGATTTTGTCTCCATGTTTTCTCCCTTCTGAAATGTACTGTCCCAGAGGTGTTAATGTTACCATCATTGCTGATTGGCTTGGCCTTGGCCAGTGGCAGGTCCACCCACCTCAGAGCTGGGTGGCTCTGTCAGACATTCAAAAAACTTCTGGCAGCTTCTCAGAGAAGCCATCTGACATAAAAACTGTCAATTCCAAATAAATAAGTAAAAGGCAAAAACAAAGTTCTTAAAGAAAAAAACGTCAACTTTTATTAAAATAACAAAACGCAAGGTTCAGCCGCGATAAAAAGACACTTGAGGCTGGCTAAGCCCACGACCCACAGCAAATATGGTTACGTGCTAGGCGCCTCGAGTGCACGAGGCTAGGCCACAAGTGACCTGACCTGTTCACTAGCACGAGGCCACTCCGAGCTATTCCCAAAAATGGGCGGTTTCTCTGGGTGCAGTCCGTTTTCATAAAGTCCTGTCTCCGCCCAGGCCAGCCCCCGATCCGCCCATGGCCCGCCTTAGGTCTGCTCCTCTGTCTTCTGCCGATTGGAAAGTCCGGGATGATGACAGCTCATAATTGTCCAATGGCTCGTCGTCCTCTGGGGTGTTACATAACAGTCCTTGTGGCGGGGAGCAGACCTCATTGATATGCATGGTTGCCATGGTGCTGGGTGACAAGTCCGTTAACTGGGGCTAAAAAACACTCTCTTGCTCTTTGGAAAGGGCTTTTCTGTAGGCTTGGGGAGACTGGGTGATTTGATTTAAAATAATAGAAGGACACTTGGGTATACAAATGGGGTAAAAACATACATAACAGGGACCGAGCATGAACAGTGAACTTCTAACATGAACAATAAACTTTAAACTCCTTAACAACTTGGCAATCTAATTGCCTTTTTACCTTTTTAACAGTAATTAACTTCCACTTAACACCTTATTAGTACCCTAAGCATAGGCCTGTGTGGATAAGGACAAAACCAGCATAATGTGGAAGAGGTGATAGCATTTATAACACATCCCTGCAGCCCCATAACCACCAAAACTTTGCTAGGAAAACCCAATACAACAGGAGAAAGTGTAGAATTGTTTTCTGACTGAACGGTCAAGAAAAACTTCAGAGAGGGGAATACTGTTGTCAAGCTGCAGACATCTAAGGGACAATGAAAGATCAAACAGGCTTCTGCTTGAAAATGCAAAGGTTTTCTCACTATGAGATAATAAGCTGATATGGGTAGGAGAGAAAGAAAACTTTTGAAGGTGTCTTTGAGTTACTGCCAAGAGAGGGTTACACACTGTGCTCCTTCCACACATACTTTCTGTGTGTTTGGTGCATCTGCCATGCTCTTAAATAAACATTCAGATTCTAGAGTCCACAATGCTCATTACAGCAAAATAAGAGGTTGCTGCCCTATTGTAAGCAGATTTGCTGAGATCTGGCTAAACCAAGAATAGTTTTGAAGGATCTCCTCTGAGTATTAAGCAGGCAGTTCTTGAAGGAAACTTCATTATTCCAAGCCCCATTGTGACCCTTCCTTCTGATAACAAAATTTTATAATCTGAGGAGAAAGTAGTGTTGTTATGTTGTAATTGGTAGCATATAATTTCAGCAGCAATTACTCTGCTGAAAGGCTCAAGAATGTATCAATCTTCCTCAAAATCTGCTTTTGATATGGAAAATACATAATGGCATAAGCAAAGTGGGAACTCCATTTTTTTTTCAGTGTGCATCTATCCTTAATCTCCACAGCAGTCAGCAGGCACGCAGACCTCCTAGGCACGAGGTATCTGCCAGAGAAAAGTAAGGACAATCTCAACTCTCAACTCTAAGGCTGCGACTAAGAGACTGTCAGTACAGAGGCATTAAAACTTGTGGGTTTGGGTACAGTTTCTAAAAAATCTGACTAGTAATGTAGTAGTGATGTGTGAAATAGGAAAAGCCTTTCTTTGGAAAACATCATCTTTCATCATATCTATACTAGTTAAATTTCATTTTTCTTTAAAACCATGGTTTAGGTTAAATCATGAAGGTAAGACTCCTCTTGAGCTGAGCAGAGGTACTGAAGATTTTGACAGGTGCTATACAGCTAAAAGAACGATCTCCCTTAGATGCCTTAAAAAACATCCACTTCAGTTACATAATTCACTCTGCTGAGCCTCAGGGTTGGCCAGTAGGGTAAACCCACCCTCTGAGTGTGCAAACAGTGACAGCGTATGAGAGCGTGAAATAATGACCAATGACATCAACGAAAATATTTCAGATATCTATGCTGTTGATTGTTTTCCTGATTTTTCTTTTCATACCCACATAGTTTCTCTATTTGCAAAGCAAACATCCTTGTTAAACTATTATAGCATTAATTTATATTTTCTTTTTACTAAGGAACTTCACAAGCAACATAAAAATGAAAAAAGTAAATTTATTAAGAACAGGAAAATGGATAAAAAATGGGAGTCACATTTTCTTCACTACAGATCATAAAACTCTTTTAATATCTTTTTTTTAATACTTGATCCAGAGAGGACTATTTCTCATCTGCTTTGTTTTCATACTGTATCTGATGTGATCTATGCTGATAAAACCCTTTTCCAAAAGTTTTTAATTACCTCATTTGTCAATAGACAAAAAGTTATTTTCATTTGTCTCCACAAGTCCTGATAAATGTCATATTTATGGCAATTTCAGAAGTAAGTAACCTGAAAATTTAAAGACACCACTAATGTGAAGATATAATTTAATTCCTTAAAAATTGTTGAATTGATTTTATAGCATAGGGATTTCAGGTTATTTATTAATTGAAATAATACCTATCTACATTTTATCTCCTTTCAGGATAGATCCAAGAAATACTAGGTGAATTCTGTAATTTTTTTATTCTTTTTTTTAGTTATATTTTTTTTTTATTCAATGGAAAGATTCACTTTTTGGATGTGAGATTTTTTCTATCCTCCTAGTGAGATTTTTTCCATCCTCCTAGGACAAGTGTTCTGCAGAAGTTAATAGAGATGTCATTTTTTAAACAACCTGTAGTCCTTAAAGGAAAATTCAATATAGTTGGTTTGTTGTTTTTTGTTTGGTTGGGTTTTTTTAAGACAATTCTCTTATTTCTTTTTTAAATCAAATTTCAGAAACTTTTTGAAACTGTCTTTTACAAATTTTGGAAGCTGTAATAGCAACAATTTTCCCAAAATCATGATCTGAAGAGTCTTCCTACCACCAAAGCAGATGCCAACATGCAAATGCAGGATGCTTATGGCATTACTGTTGTCCAAAATCCTGTTTTGATTGATCTAGAGCCATTTACTGAAGGCTAGTCAAGAACTTCTAATGGTTTTTCCCTGAGCTGTCATTATCTTTCCCGGACCTGTCATTATCTTTGCAAATATTTTTAAATGTAAAATTTCCACAAAAATATAAAATCTTCACCAATTTACCCAAATATATTTATAATGTCTGAGAAATGAGACACAGGCCTTCAGGCAGAGCTTAGTAGAATATTGGCATTGCAAAAAGAGCATGGAAAGAGCAATCATGTAAGCTCCTGAGAAGCAGGAAGGCAGTTCTGGGGCCAAACACCTTTCTACTGGTCTGGCACTAGAAGACAACGAGCAGGTCTGGAGGCAGAGGGAGAATCTGAACTGGGACAAGACACAGGCCAGGAGAAGAGGTTGCCAACCCAACAGGTAGCTAAGAGGGTGAAAAAAGAAATTCCACTGGTTAAAAGATGTGCCTGGAGAAAGGATATCCTGGCAGAGGGAGCAGGAGCAAGAGGAAATAAGCATGTAGCAGGTGCAGAGTATTATTCTGCTTAGCAGGCAGTTTGGAAAATTTCAATGTTTTTCACAAGTACAGCTTGGGATCTTTTCAAACAGTATAAGGGCTGTAGATTTTTAAGGACAATGTAAATCACCCAGTGTAACATGCTGCATAACCCAGGCTGCAGAATTCAGTGATTCCTGTGGTACTGGTGAAACTTGTATTATGGTACATTTTAAAGGATGACAACAGATATTAATTTAAAGTTTTCAAACAATGGTTTGGAACATGGTAGGACACTACAAAGGTTTTTTCTTGTATTCTTACCTAACTCTTCTTCTATAAAGCAAGGGCCTTCTGTGTTGTCTAAATATATCTAAATTTGGAATCCAGATCTAGTTCTTAAAATGTGTCTTTTTTTTCTAGGCCAAGAAGCCTTTTTTAGCAGGAAATTTTCTCACTTAGGTATTCATTAGCCATGATAAAATTTACACTTGAAATTCTCTTGAATACATTCAACAGATAGAAAGACTGTAACTCTTCACAAGAAAGATTTTTCCAGATCTTACATAATTAAGTAGTTTTTATTTTGTCAAATTACTTTTAAATGTAATTTTTTTGTATTTTAGATTTTACTGTCAGCCGTTTTATACTTTCACCTGTATGACTTGTGAAACTGAGGAACAAAACATGACTAGAATGAAGCCCATAAATCTCACCAAAACACTTCACTTGTAAATTGGTTGTTAACTGCAGGTTATGCTACCATAAAATCTTTGCTTCTAAATCTATCCTGGTTTCTTTTTGTCTTCTTTCTGTCAAGTTACTTTTGACTGAATTAAGTTTTTCACTCTCTTATCATAGCAATGCATTCACAGTTTCCTTCTATTGCTAAAGAACTTCCCAGTGTCCTGGTAATTTGAAGTCCCCTTAAGCTATGGCAGTCAGTATTTGGTTCTACACTGTCAAATCATTATTTATCTTTTGCATTTGGTCCTTGGCACACTTTGCAGTCATGGATGAAACAATTAAAATATAAAACAAAACACCTCTGTAAAATGCGACATCATCCTTCTTGGTTATTTTGCTTTTCTTGATTTGATTTTAAGCATGTCTTGTCCTCAGCCTCCCACTTGCATTTAGCTATTGATTCCAATAATCTGAACATTAAAATACTTTCAGCAACTTGTCTTATTGACGTATAAAGGGCTACCACTAGCTCCCTGGAGACAGAGTAGTGACAGGAAGAAGATGGCCTGCAGAGAAACATGCCTCAGAACTTCCTTTGGATTCCAAGCCCTACCTGCTGCTGTAGCATCTTAGCCTTCTGTGAAGGAAATGGATTGTTCCCCAGGGCAAAAAAAAAAAAAACAAACCAACCCCAAAACAAAACCAGCAGAAACAAAACAAAACCAAAACCAAGACACAAACCCAGGAGCTTTAAAACATCTTCAGAAAAAACCTGTCAGAGGACGTTCATTTTAATTCAACTTCAGAAAAAGAAATGTTGGCAGATGTTTCTTCAGGGTGCAGAATAGGAGGACCCACACAAGCACAAAATGGGAGAGTTAGGGATTTATGATCCAGAGTTTCTAGTTCTCCTTTAACATAGGAGAAAAGATCCACCAAGGAAGTACTTCACTGTGCAGAGAAAACATTGGAAACTGGCAACCTACATGTGATGGCAAGCAATAATTGCGTTGGTTTATATTTGGGTTTTATGCAACAGGACATACTTGTGGTGGAAGAGGAATACTGGAAACTTTTATACTGTATTAGAAAGTTCTTCCTTTTTCAGTCCTACCAGGTTTGACATATCACAATCACTTATGTTTTATTATCTGACATACTGACATAATGAGAGCTGATGTCACCTTAATGACAGGCTCAGTCTGAAAAATGTAAAGTGGCTTATAATATCAGATCTAAGATTACTCTGGCTTTCAGTAACATGTTCTTTCCAATCAAGATTACAGACAAGCAGTGCTAAACATATATGTGTGAATATGGTCAGTCATATCACATGCTTTGATAATTAATGCTACATTGTGTAATTTTATTAAGAAATTTTGCAGAGTTTAAAAGTAAGGTAGGCAAGTAGTAAGGGATGTAGAAAGGTATACAGAAATTTCTTTAAGTACTTAATTGTATTTAAAATAATAGATTGTAATGGATTTCCAGTACCTTTTAAAAACCATCTTATGGGTTTCTGTAGCAAAAATACAATATTATATTAACATTTAAAAAACTTATTAAAATGACTAAAAAATCATTTCAAATCTATCAAGATCAACCATTCATTGCCAAAGAATCCAAGGTTATGTACAGTCTTTGTTTATTTACCCACACAGAACACTGTTGGCATTCTTTGTGGAGAGCACAGACATATTTACAGTAAATGCGTGACCATTTATAGAATGCATTTGTCATTGTTCCTTTATGCTATGCTGTCATGAAATGTGGTAGAAATACAGGAAATTATTGCAATTACTATTATGTTACAGCTATGAGATTTGAAATTAACACAAATTATGAAAAGCAGTTTATTCATCCCTTTTGTTGAAAGCTTTTAAAAATCTTTTACTGTCAGCCTGTGACCTTGCAGAACATGATTGACTCTCTGAGAAATAAAAGGTGCACATTTTCCCTGTCATACTGCTGAGCCCTTTCAAGTCCTGTTACTGCCAGGAAAAAGCAAAGCCTTTTGGTGCTTTCTATGTAATAGGTGAAGACCTTTGTAGTTTAAGTTGTGCATTGTAAACCTATGAAAACTCCTTACTGGGTGAGGGATGTATGATTGTATCCCTGGGATCAATTTTCTGACTGTTTTTGTCTTCGCCATTTTCAATTCACCATGAATTTGTGCCTAACTAAACTTTTCTTTACTCCAGCTGCCAATATTCATAACTGTTCTGTACATGTTTAATTTTCTTTAAACTAAAATCTGGACTAGGTATTGCAATTTAGCTGCTTATCCTTCAGTAACTAGGGAGTACTGAGGAATTTTGTTTACTAAACTATTTGCAGCAAAAACAATTCCGTCACAGACAGAAATTATAAAGAATGCAAGGTTATTATAAAGCTTTAAAAATATGAATTCATTGTGACCACCCATCCTTATGGGGGAGAAAGCACATAAAATTTATAAGACGAATGACAACAGAGGGTTCACAAACACTCTGGGAGTTTTAGTAGAAAATTACACACTTGGCATAGAAATTGGAATATTAGTTCCTGACTAAGATATAAGTACATAGCAGTGAGTTTAAGATAAAAGGGTAGGGTGAAAGGAAAAGAGAAATTACAGACATGAATTAAATAAAGAAAGAGGGAAAGAAAAAGGTAATGAAGAGGAAAAGAGAGAGAAAAATACATCACCAGTCCTGGTTCCAGCATTGATCCACCAGATAAACATCAATCCAGCTGCATTGGTTTAGCCAGTGAGATGTCTGGAGGGACACCATCCAGGCTTGGGAGGGATCTTTGCACAGGTTTCTCCACCCCAAAGAAATGCTTGTAATTTCCTGTGTAAGTTAGTTATCATGTGCAGTCTGTTCTTCCAGGCCTTTCTGGAAATGGCTTTGGGGACCTTTGGTGGTCTCAATCCCACACTATAACCCATTCCCACTTCTTGGCTTCATCCCTGCACTTGCACTGTACTGTGCTGTGGTACTTTATCATAGAAAAGTGCTGCCCTGCCTTCACCTGGCCTCCCTTGTCCTGCCAAATCTTTCTTCTCATGGCCTGTAAATACCAACAGTCCCTGGTTATTACCAACAAATCTTGTCTATTGTTTCCAACAGTCCTCGCTTGACTCCACAGCCATCTGGTATTGGTGTTTGAGACACACACACTATCCCTTTATCTTCTGGGATTTGAGAGCTCAAAGGGTCTCACTTTGGACTGCTGTTTATACAGCAGTTGCAAGAGAGTGGGCTTTAGTTAGAGAAACTTTCCATCCTGGTCACCATTCAAGACTCTCTTTGAAAGTTCAATAATAAATATGCTATTCCACTTGGGATACTATTCAGGAAAGAAAAATAAGTTTCCAAGGCTGTTCATTAAAAAACAGGTGCTCATTAGACACTTGCTGGATCCTGGAAACAATTTTTCTGATAATCTCAAGAGGGGCTTACTTCAGGTGCTCTGTCCTCACTGTTGAGACCTAATGAGCATTTCTTAGATAATAATGTGGCCCTGGGGGCAAGGGGATGTACCACCACAATTCACTCTGTGACTAAAGCAAAATTCTCTGGGCTTCCACAACATGAAATTAAAAATATAAGCTCACAGTCCTCTTGTGGGGAAAAAAACCCCAGCACATTTTCAGAAGAAAGCCCTTTCTTAAAAATAAAGAAAAATAATTTGGTCAAATTCAGTAAAATCATGCAGCAGGTAAAACTGCTGTTTTCAGCCACTAGAAATTCTGGTCTGGAACTACTGCAGAAGGACAGAAGCTAATGCAACACTTTCTACTGGCCTGCATCACACTCTCCCTGTGTCAAATTCATGCTGGAGAACTGAAGAGACACACAGCTTTGTCAGAAAGATTCATTTGCAGAACAATCATACTAGGGATTTCATCATATAGCTTTTCTGTTTCTCAACAGATTTTTTACAATGTTAATTTTAAATTTGTTTTGAGCATTAGAGTGCCAGTTAAAACATTACAGGAAAATAAGGAAAAACCTATAAACATTGGACAGATGTAGTTTATTATCTATTGCACGACCCTGTGAAATATAAATTAGGAGCCATTAAAAAATGGAGTGCAACAAGTAATTTCCCAGCTTAGTCTTGCCTGTTTCTTCCACTTGAACATTCGCAGAAATGTATATATAGTATATTATTGGAAGGAAAGAAAAAAATGTATTCGGGAAAAAATCCACATTAATTTTGATTTCTTTTACAGAATAACTTAATTTCACAGATTTCCAGCAGTTCTGAAAGTGCTTGATCAGTACAAAAGCAAGAATAGTTAATTGATGATTTCAGTTTCAAAGCACCTTTGATTAACTGAAGTCAGTACTTGGGGAGGCAAACTACTTTTCATTAATGACTCTTTTATCGTTTCTATTACAAAATGCCTTTAATTGACAGCACATATTTTCCACACAGTCTGTATTATTAGATTAGAACTCTTGACGTTGTTCACATCTGGGTACATGAGCAAAAATAATTAAGTTTAATAATAATGGAGAAAACACAGTAATCCATCATACTACTACTGTAGCATGAGCAATGAAGTCTGAATGGATGCCAAATTAAAAAATGAATCCATAACAATATGCCAATTACTATAACCATAATAAAATTTCAGCTTCTGTTGAAATGACTAGGAACCATAATCCTCTCATTCAACCTCATTGGGGTCTCCTGATTTCAAGTGCAGCTAAACACATACTCAAGGTGACTAGTGTTGCAAATTACCTTTAGAAATCACATAGAACACTGCAGCCCTGACTGAAATGAATCTTCAGGACTCTTCAATTTAAAGTTCCTCCATTTTCTCTGCTATTGCCTCAGCTTTTTCTTTATGACCTGAACTATTTTTCCAAACTCATTGTTCTTATACTGGCAGCTTCCTAGGGTAAGCACAGTGTGATTCTCATTGTCTAGACATGGCTTTCTGCATTCTGCTCATCTTTCTGTAGCAAATGTTCTCATTTTTCAGGCTTTAGAAACACATTTGAAGAGGAAATAGGGAACTCTGGATATTCAGAATGTTTGTGTGTATCCTGTGATAGGTATTGTCCAACAAACATCTCCCTTATCCACAGCTAAAATGGATTGCTGTTGTAACAACCAAGAAAGGCATCATATAAATGTTGTTTCACCAGAGCAGATGCATGCATCAATGTCGTGTTTGTTTCATCTTTTTCCATATGTAGAAGATAACATGCCCTTGTAGACATGTTTTCATTAAAGGCTCATTATGACCAGTTCACGAGATCATTTGTAATTCATGTGTAAAGAGACTTCGGGAGGTCTCCTGTCCAACCTCCTCTCAAAGCAGGGTCAATTAAGGAGTCAGGCTAATTTGTTTAGAATTTATCTAGAAACCTTGAAAATCTCCAAGAGTGAAGACTCAATAACTACTGTGTGTAGCCTGCTCCCCTATTGCATTTTCCTCATAGGGAAAAGGTTTTTCTTTGTAATCAGCCTAAATATCTCTGGTTTAAATCTATGTCTGCTGTCTCTCAGCTTTCCACATGCATCATGAACAGTCTAGAACTGTCTTCTTTATAATCCTGTAGAACTGACTAGGCTGCTGTTAGATCCCTCTGAAGTCACATCTTCACCAGGCTGAATAAGTCAGGCTCTGTCAGTCTTTCCTCACAGGGCAGCTGTTCCAGGCACTGCACTCTCGGTGGCTTCTGCTAAACCGGTGTCTTTCCCATGCTGGGGAACCCAAAACTGTGAATAATGCTGCCCTCACTTGACTGACCATGATCTTGTTAGTACACCTTCAAACACTATTGGCAGTTCATCTTGCTGCCTACCAGGACCCCCAGGGCCTTTCCCACAGAGTTGGTCCCCAGCTGTTCAGCCCCAGCATGGATTCTTACAAGGAGCTTTACCTTCCCAGGTGCAGGATTTTGTGTCTGCCTTCACTGAATGACAGAAGGTTAACCTAGACTCACTGTTTCAACTTGTCTAGATGCTGCTGAATTATTTAAATAAATTAATTGCCCCATCCAGGTCACTGATGATGTTAAACTAGTTCCACAGCAGACCCCCTGTGGTTGCTACTGTGGGTTGACCTTGTCTGGACATCAGGGGCCCACCAGGAAGCTCTGTGACTCCTCAGTTGGATAGAGAAAAGAAAAAGAAAACAGAAAACACCTTCAGGGCTGAGATAAGGTCATTTACTGAAGCAAAAGGTTGCACATGCATAAGCAAAGAAAAAATGCAAAGATTTTATCCCCTACTTCTCATCAGCAAGTGGTGTCCAGCTACTTCCCAGGAAGCTGGGCTTCAGCATGTGTTACAGCTGCTCTGGAAGGCAAACACTGTAAATGAAGATTGCCCCCCCTTCCTCCTCCTTTCTTTAGCTTTTAAATCTGAGCAGCCATCACATGGTGTGGTTTATCCCTTTGGTCAGTGTGGGTCAGCAGTCCTAGTTCTGTCCCCTCCCAAGACCTCGCCCACCCCCAGCCTGCTGCTGGTGGTGGAATGATGGAGAGACAGTGCTGATGCTGTGCCAGGACTGCTCAGCAATACCCAAAACACTGATGTGTTATCAACACCTTTGTAGCCACCAAGGCAGAGCACAGCACTGTGAGGGCTGCTATGGAGAAAACAAACTCATCAGCCAGACCCAGTACAGTGAGATTCTGCTCCCACAAAATTTTAGGTTCAGTTACACAAATTAGTCACAATAAAGGCAACAGAAAATATTGAGAAGAATCAGATATCTAAGTAAGGATGGAAGTTACCTTGTGTAATGACAGTACTNTGAATGAATTTTTTTTTCAGAGCAAAATAAGGTGTAATAACAGCAGCAATAACTGCTATATATTTTTTTCTGCCAGCAGTGGTAAGCTTTGCCAGCCTGAATTCTTTCATCATTCAAATACTAATTCTTGGCAAAAACTTCTTGTTCCGTAGTAAGGAGCTCTACTTGCAGCGTAATTAAGAAAATAAATAAAATTATATCTTACTGGTACTGAACATGATCTATGACACCAGAGTGGTTTCTTTGGGTTTCCTTTTTTTCAGTCGTAATGATACCATCACATTGTAAAAAAGTTGCTGTCATTTCAGTACAACAGATTCTCAGCTGAAAGAACTGAAAAGTCTTGTTTAGTCATGATGATAAATATAGCTGTTTCTTCTTCTGTACTGGAGAAACTTAGGATAGCAGTAAATGAGGATAGTTAA
Organism: Lanius collurio; assembly: GCA_020086605.1. Lineage (NCBI taxonomy): Eukaryota > Metazoa > Chordata > Aves > Passeriformes > Laniidae > Lanius > Lanius collurio. The sequence continues at coordinate 22,137,494 of JACBWW010000001.1, read as the reverse complement.
GTGCTGAGGAAATACATCTTACAAGCTCAGTGGGAAGCGTCCTCTTTTCAGTTTTAGTGAAAGACTGGATACTAGTCATTTTTGTGGCAAAAGTATTAACTGTACTGAAGAACAAAATAATGACATTCTGCACTGTCTCAGGTACACTCAGTTCACAATGTGCAGAGTACACTCAGAGCAAATATATTCTCAATTCTTATGACAGAGAGAGACCCTAGGGACACAAATTTTTGATGGGGATACAGAAATCTTGAAGGACACAGTATACAAAAGGCTTCCCTCCTTCCCTGTTGTCTGCAGTTAAGGGAGGCAAGCTGGAACCTTTTATGTAGAATGGTCACATTGCTGGAATTTTGCACAAGGCTTCAGAAGAATAAACCCAACTATGCTGACCTAAGGCAGATGAGGATTGCAAACAGGAGCTTTGTGTTAAAGAAATACATCTTTCTTTCTCCCCTTGTTTTATTTAGAAGCTTTCTAGAAGTAATTTAGTGAACTTCTGAACTATGACAAATTACTAGAAACCTTTTGAAATCACCCCTCAGGGACTTCAGGCACAGGTCCTCTGATAATTTTAGGTGTCTAGTTCCTGTAGCAATTGGTTGGAAACAGGGACCAAAATACAGGCTACAGTATAGCTGTATTTTGCTATACTGTAATAGCTTTGTATATCTGAGCCACATGGACTACACTCACCAAAGAAAGTCAGCAAAGCTTTGCCATATTAAGAAGGATTACAGTTCTGCAGCAATGCAAAGGACTGCAGACAGTCAATCTGCTATTGTGCTTTAATACAAATATGGTGAAAGCCTTTGTAGTGACTTCAGATTATGAAAATATTGAGAACAATTCTATTCAGTGGTTTGTGTGTTATTGTTACTTTTGACATCTGTCAAGGATAATATCCCTGGACTAGACTTTTTCTAGTCCAATCTTCCCCAAATCTGTATGAATTATTTGCACTAATTCTAAAATGTTGACATCTAACTGAAAAGAGTATGTATAAGACAATCTATATATAGAAAGGAAATAAATCTGAAAATACTGAAAAGGAGTAGACAAATAAGGGTGTATATAATAGTTCAGTGATGCAGGGTTAGACTTTAAAATGAAATGTAGGTTGTCTTATTTAAGGCTGTTCTGAGGTAAGATGTGGAGGTGCCTCTCCTGAAATCCTGGGGGAGGGACCCTGCAGGGTACGGGTCTGTCCCTGTCCCTGTCCCCATGTCACGAGTGCCCCATACCTGTTCCTGATTGGGTGGGTTGGGTGCCTGGGGCCTGGGAAGAGAGAGCAGGGTCCCAGGAGGAATCGGCCTGGGAACTCCAGCCACGCTGCTGGAGAAATAAAATCATCTCTGAACATCTACAAAAATATCGCTTCATCTTTCCTTCCAAGTCCATCGCTGTCTTATATATTGTTGTAAGGATTCCCCGCACTACAACAGTAAGGTTCAGTGAAATTAATTGTATTTTAAGTGCTCAGAGTAGCAAAATTTCTTTTCATATGCATGTTTTACAGTTCAAACTTAGTATTTCATTGAGTCAAAGAATAATCACCACAACATTACCAAAGCCAAAGCAAAATTGAACAATTTAAGGTGCTTCACACCCATTACAAAGAAAAAAAATGCTGTTTATTAAGGTCCTACCTTTCATTTTATAAAGTAAAATAGCAATTCCATCTCTTTGTTTTCAAAGAAAACCATGAAGATGTAACTAAGCACAGTCACCTCATACAAAGCACAGAGTGATTGAAAGCAAGGAGTAATTCTCCAACCTGTGAACTTCCTCATATATGTTCATGGGCTGGGAATGACAAACTTAATTGCAAGAAAAGAAAGAAACCCAGCTCACATTGCCTACATTGCTGTCTTTGTGGTTTAACCCCAGCCAGCAACTCAGCCTCATGCAGCTGCTCTCTCACTTCCCCACCAACAGGATAATTGAGAGACTCTGAAGGGAAAATTAGAAAACTCCTGAGTTGAGATAAAGACAGTTTTATAGGTAAAGCAAAAGTCATGCACACAGGCAAAACAAAACAAGGAATTAATTAATCACTGCCCATGGGCAGGCAGGTGCTCAGCCATCCTCAAGAAAGCAGAGTTCCATCATGTGTGTAATGGTTATGTAGGAAGATAAACCCAAAGATAAACTCCCGAAGATACATACCCACATGTCCCCCCCTTCCTCCTTCTTCCCCCATTTATATACTGAGCATGATGTCATATGGTATGGAATATCCCTTTGGTCAGTTGGGGCCAGCTCCTAGCTCTGTTTCCTCCCAAAATCAGCAGAGTGTTAGACCTTTTGATTTGAAAATCATCCTGGCACAGATTTATAGCAAGTGTTAAACAAAATATTCACAATACCCACACAGAAATTTACTCAGGTTTCCTTTATTTTCACCAAGGAAGTATTTATGAAAACAGGTTGTTAGAAAGCAACCCCCAAATTTTATCTCAGACAATCAGTCTTGCTGTACTTGTATTTATGTAAACTACTGGGAAACTCAGAACAATTATCAAGTTTGAATAGAAGACAAAAAGTAATACTTCATTCTTGTGAAACCTCTATTCTTTTTTTTTTTTTTTAATGAAAGAAGGCAGACCATTGCTTTGATATGATACTCAAAATTGAATACTGCTCCAGTATCATACTTTAATGGGGTTTCCTTGCTTCTCTGACCTGGATGAAACAGGATTGACAAGAGCAGAACTACTATTATCACATTCTGGAGCATCTGGTCTGAAATTTTGGTTAGAAATATCAAAGCTGCTTCAGTTTAAAAAATCTGACAAGAAGGTACAAATGAGTTCAGTTCCATTTCTTACACTTGTTATTGTCACTATTGTTATCTGCAGCAACCATGGGGTGGGAAGAGGTAAAGAAGCTGTTTTGTCTTTGTCACTTTGTTCTGCCCATGTTTATTTGATTGTTATGGAATCATTATTTCAGTGACTGCCAAAGACTTATAACCCAAAAGACTCAAGTGTGGTCATTCAAAGAAGTAATTTTGAAAGTAGTCAGCAAAACAATCCAGTTATAGTTTGACATCTGCTCAATTGCTGCTGTCAGTGCAGTGGCCCAAGAAAGGTCTCAATGATAAACTAAAATAAAAAATGCTGATTCTTACAAAAACATCCCAAAAACACTGAGATCTGAGGGAATGAGAGAAACTGGGAATTGCACGTTCTCAGACTGTGTAGGTTTGAGGACAAGAAAGACCTGCCTGAACCAGAAGAAAACCCCACACCCATCCCCCCAAAAATAAAACTCCCCAACCCCACAAACAAATAAAGAAATGCAACAAACAAACAAAAAACTCGCAACAAAACAAACAAACCAAACCCCAAGAACTTCAGTGCTGCAAAAAAATTTGCTTTTGTTTCTTATATTTCTATAAACTAGGGCCTCAGACAGAGGGATCCTTTTTATATTCTGGTAATAAGCTTCTGGATGCAACTCAAGAATAGCCAGATACGATAGGTCAAATAGAATGAAACTTCACCTATTGACGGGATGTCATGATGCTATTTAACTAAAACATCTCTGTTTGCTTCTCTCTTTTGTTCACTCTCTCCACATTGGTTCTCTTTTCTTTTTGTCAAATATCTCTGTCTCCTCACAGCCTTTCCCATTAAACTGAATAGATAACACTTGTAACCAAAAATGGTAAGCCATGTTTTCCATCAAATGAATTGTCAGTGTTTGACTCTCCTTTTGACTGTTTTTAGCTCCACAGAATTGGCACTAAACACAGCTTTGTTACAGTTACTGGTGAGCTAAGGAATGTGGGTATGTGTTCAAGTCCCCCTCTCTGCTTGTACCAGATATTTCCGCTGTAGGCATCCAAGGACTAAACTTGTACACAAAAATTCTTAATGTATTTATGAGCCACTATTTTTCAAGAGTTTTCTATCTGATGTTATAGCCAGCTGTCATGCTTAGTTCTTAAACATTACTTGGTTGCAAGCAACAGCTAAATAGCACCATTCTGAAGCCCCTGCACTTCTTTCTTCACCAGCAGGAAGAAAGAAACATTCCTTTCTGCCTTCAGAATTAGGTCTAGAAACATGATAAGAACATTTTTTTGTGCCGTTGTGCTTATCAAAAGTGATTTAAATGATAAGAGCTTCCGTTCAGTGGGAAGCAATTCCAGGTGAGCTACACTTCCTTCATCACATCTTTACTAATCCTATAAAGCAGCAGGGATCCATATTTAATTTCAGCAGCTCTTTAGGGTTTCTTTTTTAGTTTTATAAAATATAAACAATTTCTATTTTGATCTGCTTGCAAATTCTCATAGGATTGTTTCTTTGGGGCCCATAAAGAATATATTTAAGTTTATTTCAGCCAGAAAATTTATTTCATGTATTTTTATTCTTTGAAAATTCCCACTGTAGCCACAGAATTATTTTTATTCTTTACCTTATGTTTTTCTTTTAAAAATGTAAATATACTCATCTTGTAGTCTTGTGTTTTGAATAATTTTTTTAATTAGACATTTCTACGCAACCTTTTTTTTTAAGAATTCCTTCTTTTCAGTGGCAAAAAATGTTAAAAAATAAAGATAATGTAAAATTTCCTGGAAAATTCAGTGTCAGACCATTGATTTCTATTTTAAAATAATTGTCCTTTTACACAGATCCAGCGAAAAAAATCAAGCATTAAAAAACCCCAACAACAGCAACAACAAAAAACCACCAAAACTTAGAAAGCTGACAGTCTAGAAATCATTGTACTGATTACTACAACTTTAGTATATGCACGAGTTTCTTGAGACAGTCAAGCTGGTCAAAAAGATGCCAAGAACAACATTAGCATATTTAAAACACAGATAATCACCTGCTTATGGTTGGGATACTGATGGTTTTGCTGCTACAGAAAGTCTGCTAATCAGCAGTCTGCTGGCATCCAAAGCATCCTGTGCTGTGCAGTACAGATCCTGTTACTTTCAATTAAAAAAAATTATTTTGATCCTTAAACAACTGTAATAACTTATCAGAGATTTCCAAGATTTATGAAGAAGTTTTCACGCATTCTTCAGACCTCTCTGTTTTAAAAGATGGCAAATTTTCTGTTGACATGTCCTTGTACAGGCCCACTTATTTCTTCTATGTGTAGAACAAGACATGTTATAAGGCAGAGCAGCATTTCCTGAAGTTTGGCAGCTCTGATTTTTCAGAAGACTTATGATGATTTTGTATAGCTAGACATGTAGTATTGAAAATATTGATTTTTTGAATTTTAATTTTTTCCCCTCTCTTTAGCTGCTTCAAGACCCAAACAGCTCAGACTTGTTGCCTTCTATGATTGTTACAGAAAACCCTGCCAGGGATAGCATGTTTCATTCATCATTGTCAGAGTCAGTCTTCCTAGGAGAAAACTGCATGTTCAAACTGCTTATTGTTGTCACTTGAAGGCCATTAGGAAAAGAAACAAAACAAAACACAATATTATAAGAACTATTTTCCTTATTTAGAAACTCACAAGACATTATGTATTCCCATATTAGGACTTGTACAGAGTGGATTCAAATTTATTCTGGATGAAATCACTTTAAGACTTTCACTGGTTCTATTTCTAATTAAATCAACCACACTTTACACAATGTCATATCAAAAACTCAGTGCCACTTACAGCTTCATTATATAAGGTTTTGGAACTTTTAAGCATTTTTGTGCAGTTGTCTTCATACTGGCATCTAACCCTTCCAAAGCATCATCTGAAGCCAAGTGATCTCCAAGACCACCTCAGAGATAGCTCAAAACACCTCAACTTACAGAACTGATTCTGTGCCCTTATGAAAAGAATTTGGGATTTACACATTTATTTGCAAATGTCTAGAAGTACACTAGGTATTTTGATTCCTGTTATAATCGGTGAAAATACAGTCAATGCAGTCAGGGAATTCAAAATCCCAATTAAATGGATATCCAAGACTTGGTTAACCCAATTCCACTACTATATGACTATAACAGTGGTGCCTTCCATACCTAAGGGCATCTGCATTGATTTTTTGATATAGAACTGAATACTGTCCTTAATTAATATAAACACAAAATGCAACAGTGTGACACTGCATTTCCAGGAGCTGGAACAGCAGGTGCTGCCCCAGATGCTGCATATGCATCTGTTACAGAGGTCAAGAGTTAGCAATCTTCAACTATCATCATAGAACAGTGTTTGGGGTGTAAATTAGTACATATTTGGTGTTCAGCTTAAGCTGAAAAGGGATAATAGCCTGAAAATAGTAACATTTTTACTGCAGCTCCCTGTACAAGACCAAAAGGAGTTGCCCACACACCTGGTTGCATGGAAAGCATAGGACAAAAGCACAAGAGAATACATTAAAATGATATCACAATTCTGATTGCAGTTTCCTCTGACACTCTCATTGCCTTCCTGCCTGTGCATGTAATCAGTATCTGACTTGCTGCATTTTTGTCATTTTGTTTCAGCCTTTCCAGAGCTGCAGTACCCCCAGCAATGGCCACAAACACCTGCCACTTTCACACTCTGGAGGGACAATACTGTGGATGCTGTGAGGCCTCGAAGGGGAAGAGTGATTTTGTAACTTCAAGTCAAACAGCTGTGTTACCCCAGCACTGCCATTTAGTCAGCATTTAACTTATTTTCCTACATGAAAGTAGTGCTTAGTAACTAAATAGAATTCTTCACCTTCAAAGAGTTAAACAAACCTTTGCTAATTAATCCATACAGCACCCTGAAAAGGAGGTGAGCAGTATCTCAACTCTCTTTTTATATTCAAAGACTGCAACAGATCTGCTTAAACCAAAAACCCATAAAGTAAATATAAATGGAGATCTTTGTTATGCTCTGATGATTGGATCACTGGCAACAGCAAGAGTTGTATCTCTTTTCTGTTATACGTCTTTTCCAAGGTTTGAAAATAAGATTTTCTTTGAATGTTATTTTAAAAAGTATTTAGGCTAAAAGACAGATATAAGGTAAAATTAGCAACGTTAATAAAATATGAAATTAGTAACAAAAACTTTAAAATGCCCTTGTAATAAAATATACTCAAATGTTTTGTCTTTAAAGGCAAAGTTTTAGGATTTTTAAAAATATCTGGTAATATATTTCCTCAAAGATACTTCCTGCTTCCACAAATCCCTAGTCTTGACAAAGTTGATACCTCAGTAGAACAGCTTATTGTGGTGTGTGGCCTGCTGCACTGCTTCTGCCCTAAATTATGGTCCTGCTTAAAGCATCATGAATCTTATGCAGTGGCACATGACAAATCTTATTTTCTGAATTTTCAAGAATCTGCTTGACAAGGCAGCTGTCTAACAGCTGTAGGAAAGAAAGAACTACAGATGAAGGAAGGTCCCTGCCTTCTGCTTCTTTGAGCAATTCACTACACCAGTAAGCAGTTTGTGATTAAACACCCTTTCTTAAAGGCTGTTTGAAAGGTTTTCTCAGCCTTCTGAAGCTCTTGTATTTTTGTTAGGGAAAGGTTGGTATTCACCTGTCTATGTTGACAAACCTACCTGCTCTTCTGAGTGGTACAGGAGGTAGAACTCTGTGTGCCGCTGAAAATTGTCTTATGAAGAATTAATATTAAGGTTTAACATGTACAAATCTCTTATGATACTTACACAGAAAATAGAAGCAAAGCACAAACATTAGATTTCCTGATTATTTATATCAGATAGTGTCTGCAATGGCTGAGGTAGTACTTGAGAAACAAATGGCTCAGGACATATGGTATTAAGTGACTTTTGGCAAACCTATAGAGCAAGGCATATGGCAAATGATAACCTTGAAGGAAGAAGTGTCTCCTTGTATCTTGTTAAAATTTATGATAAACCGATCTCTGATGCTTTTTCTTGACAGAAATTTGAAAAATGACATTGTTTAGACAGCATAAATTAGAAGGGGTTTGTGCTTATTTTACTACCCAACTGTGATTGCTAATTATGTCTGGCAAACTGAGAAACTATTTTTTTGTGTGCATGAGCTGATCATATGGACATGAATATGAACACCCACCTTGTCAGCTATTGCCTTGTTCTGTATAATCCTATCAGAAGTGGGTACCAGAGCATCTCACACACCTTAAGTAAATCTCACAGAAAAGTTACAAAAAAAGTTGTTAAAAGTTCGAACAAGAGTCTTTTGGTTTTAGGTAAATGTCCTCAGTATCAAAAAAATGAATAAGCTAATGTAAGAAAGAAAATGCTACCTTTTCTCCTAGACTTTAGTTTAAATATTATGCTAATGTCATTTTCTGGCACTTTAAAAAAAAAATTTCTGTGCAAATTGTCTCTAAGATACAGGTAATTCCTATGCATATTTTGCATTTTCTGAACTATGCATATCCCATAATCATTAATCAGGATTATAATTTCAGCAAAAGAGAACTAGGAGTATGCAGACTCTTTTACCACAAAGATTTTATGCTATACAGTCATGCTGCAAATTCCATAGAAAATTAGCTAGCAAAGTTGTAAATAAATCTCTTTTCCTAATCAATTTTTTTTCACCCAGAGAGTGAAAGAGAGACAGATTTTCCAAGGCAAGGACATAACTTTGATGTTCAGTGATAAAACAGAAAGGGTGTTTAATGACAGTTTCAAGCCACACGTAGTAAGGTTGTTAATTTTATGATAGAATATCCAGTTTTCATTATCAACAGAGCTTGAATAAAAATTGAACCCTATTTTCCCTAAAAGAAAAATAAATTAGGGATGTAGCCTTGACCTTCTCAAGTTTAAATATGGTTTTTTTAGGATCAGGGATGAATATTCAGCATCCTGAAGCATATAAATCTAAAACAATGCAGAAATCATGTGCATTTCCTTAATCTGCATCAGAATAATTTCATAATCTGTCTCAGACTGGCAGTGGAAGTATATTCTAGAACGACTACTTGCATGGCCAGATTAGCCAGTTTGGAGGTAAGAATACTTCTGCATCAGTTTTGTAATCAAAAATATTCCTGTGGTAAGTCTTCATGGAATTACAGCTGAGAGGATTTTTTTTCTTTTTTTTAGAAGAGGTTGGACTCAGTTCAACATCCTGTATAGCACTTCCAAATATCATCAGACTGTGCCCACCAGTAGATCCAGCCAACTGGCATACACCAATGCCCACAGAGTAGTTTTCTGCAGCCCACAGGATATCTGGAGCTGGTTATAGGACACCTGACAGCACCTGAATTGTAGCTATTTTGGAAATTTCAGTTGCCTTCACAGTGAATTTGTTCCTTAAAATCAAGCCCATCTAAAATTAGTCAATTTAGTGGTTTTGCCTGGAGCATTTTCTTCATAGTGGCTGGTATTAGGCTGTGTTTATGATCTGTGCTGGAAATAGTGTGGCTAGTGTAGGGAGGTTTCAGTTATTACTGGTCAAGGCCTTTCCTACTCCCCATCCCACCAGTGAGGGGGCTGGGAGTGCACAAGAAGCTGGGAGAGGACACAGTCAGAACAGCTAATTCCAACTGACCAAAGGGATATCCCAAACCATATGAAAATAAAACTAGAGGAAAACTCGGAGAGGAAGCCACTGCTTGGGGACTGGCTTTGCATTTGTCAGCTGGCAGTGGACAATTATATTAATTTCATCACTTGTCCCTCTGGGTTTTTGTTCTTCTGTCCTTGTTATTTTACTTTTCATTATTCAATATTGTTTTCTTCAATTATTTCATTCTAATTATTATACTTTTTTAATCTCAGCTCATGAGTTTTCCCATTTTTACCCTTCCAATTCTCTTCCCCCATCTCACAGAGGGCTAGGAGAGTGAGCAAGGAGCTGTGTGTAGCTTAGTTACCAGCTGATGTTTAACCATTATGGTCATATAATCTAACCATTCATTTAAACTTTTCTTTTACTCAGTATATAAAAAGGAAAACCTACAGGCTTTTTTTTGTAAGGTAGATACAGCAGCCAAACTTAAAAAAAAACCCTCCTGAAAATTTAGACTAGACACTCAATTTATAGATGGATAAAGTATGTCAGATGAATCTCTTAAAGCACCATCTCTTCATCATCAAAGAACAATTTTCAATAGCTTCAAAAGCTAAATCTGCCTTTGACCTTCAGGGCTAATAGAACATATCTGATCCCACGTCCACAGAGCCAACAAGAGCCGTATGTGTACCTTTAATAGGCTCTTGGATTGGGGCTGTGCCATGGCACTTGTAAGCTGCTGAGAAAATGAGGAACACCCTCAGACTCTACAGAAGCTAATGAGGGGCAGGGGTCATCCTTATCTTTCTGGTCAGAAGAAGATGAAAGCAGCATTCCTTCTCAAAGACCTTCCTAGCTAATTATGCTCTGCATTTCCATGGACAAGGTACTGGCCTCCCTACATCACTAGGAATTGTGTCTTCAATTTTAGTAGAAACCAAATTACACTGTAGGCATCTAACTGACCACATTAATGCACATGTAATCTGGGAGACAACAGGAATAAATCATCAGACTAGATTGATCCTATCTAGGCTATTTAAAGACAAGTTCAGACTGTAGAACATGTATTGGTATTCCTGCAATGGACATCCAATAAATATATTTAATAAAAATTAAAATGAAACAATCATAAATTCAAATTTATGTTCATTAGATTAATATAATTTTCAATTATTCATTTAATGTAATTAAAAAAATAAACTGTACTCTTCAAACTCCAATCGTATTTTCTTACACTGATGATTTTATAATTACAAAGGAAAATGATTCTAACAGAAAGGAAATTGTTTGCAAAAAGGTGTTAAAATTGATTTTTGCTAGCATAGCACACCAAATACATTTTAATAAAGCAGTCAGACTGGGATTGGACACAAGATCTGTAACAGACACATTTAAAGACTAGCTCCCATCCTCAAAAATAACCCCTTGTGTCGATTTTAATTATGTACTGACATCATTAAAAAGAAATGACCCTACATACTCTTGATTCAGACCACGCATACTTTATACGAAATTTCAGATTACTGTTAATGCATTACAAATAATTACCTTATTCAACTGCTCAGAGCTTAAACAGACTTTTTTTATACTTCATAAAGAAAAATAAACATCATCATGTAGTCTTAAGCATTTATAGAAGGAATTCTGCTTTCTCTTCTCAATTCTTCTATCAAGCTCCTGTTTAATGGAAATTACCTGCAGATCTTCTGTGGACATGAAATTTATACAAATAGAATTTGCATATTAAACTGATTCACTTTTTCATTTCTGTTGCAAATCTACCTACCCACTCATATCCTTCACTGATCACACTTGAGTTAATGTACTGATGATCCTGACTTGGTGGCACCTGAGAATGCTGCACCACCAATAGCTGAGTGCACACAGAGCACACAGAAACCACCAAGGAGTAAAAGACATCTCCCTCTTTGAACCCACTGGATTCTGAGCTGCTATTTTTTTTCAGAATGTTCCCAAAATGGTCTGGCAGGACACTAAATCATGGTGCTGGACAGCCACAGGAGAGGATGGCTGAACAGCAGTGCTGGCAACGTGCTGCCTGTCCTCTGGCCCACAGCCCCAGGTTTGGGAAGTAGCACTGGGAGGGAGATTGCTGCTGCCACCACCACTTTGCCTCTGCTTTCCTGAAATCTCCCTCTGTGTGCACATCTTCATCACAGCAAAGCTTCACCCAGTCGCCCTGGTAGGGAGGAGAAACTTAGCCTGCTCCTTTGCTGTGCTGACAGTATTTGTTCACATTCTGCTTATTTATCTTTTTTTTAATGATGCACCCAGCATTATATAAACAGGGTATGCTAATCTCCTAATTATATAATGTTGAGTATTTATTGATACAGTTAATTATTTATTATGCCTTCAATGTCTCTGGCATTTGCAATTATGGCATCTGCTAATACACACAGGACTCTATCCACAGCCTGGAATGTCAAATTACAGTACAGTCTTATTTAAAAAACAGATTTCTGTGTGGAAGTCCACAAATGGGCTGTAAAGCAGAGCAGACAGATCTTTTAAGTAAACAGATTTGGAAGCAACAAGGCAATTCAATGTAGTTTTTCCCTGACACAAGTTAAAACTAAATTTTCAATGATTTTTTAAAATAAAGCTTTCAAATATGCATACTTTACAGAACAAAATACCTCAACATAAAATTATTGTTAACAGTTTTTAAATTAAATGAGCCCCTATTTGTTTCATCACTCTTGCTTACCCTCTGCCTTTCTCTGCAGTCATTCTACAGTAACTCACTTAAAATACAGAAAAAAAGGTAACTATTCTTCTGGACTCCTCAGGTGAAATTCACTGGGTTTATTATACATTTATAGCTATTAGAACTAGAGTTCTATGCAAATTATATTTATTACTTTCTTATGTTAGCTCTATCAAATAAATAACTTTCATCACTTGATGTCTGAAATTTTGAAAAGTCAGAGCTATGTTCTGTCATAAATAACACCTTTAGGTCAAGACAATACTATTCAGACCAAGTAAAAGCAAAGGAGTTTGACAAAAAAATCACCTCAATTCAAGGGCAAAATAAGAAACAGTTGACTGGAAAAATCTTTCCACAGCTTGTGTCAGCAAGAGGGTCTTCTGGGGAAGATTTTTCTGTGCTAGTGGGGATCAAATCACCTGTCAGGTTTCTGAAAGGACACATCAATCAGATTTGACACATTGCTGATTGCTCCATTGAATCACCACGGTGGTCCTGATTTGTCTCATCAGGTCAGATGAATTTTCCTTTGAGGAGGCTTGAAATGGTAAACTGTTTATCAAATTTCTTGATTGAAGACTGGTCTTGTCCAATGGATCATAAAACTCTATCCAAATAACAAAGTGTTTTAGAACATACACTTTTGTTCTGTTACGCATGTTGAACCAGCAGAGGTATTTGTTTTATCTTCCTTTCCTATTTTATTTTCCTATTATTTTTTCTTTTCCTATTCTTTTTTCTTATCCTTTTTAATTTTTTTCTCTTTACCTTTTTTCTTTTCCTCTTTTTCTTTTCTTGTTTCTTTTCTTCCTCTCTTCCTTCTCTTTCCCTTTTAATCTTTCCCCTTCTCTTTTCCATCTCATCTCTCATTTCTCTCATTTTTTCCTCCATTAAAAGCTACATACGATATTCAAAAAATCAAAGTACATTTCCTAAAGTTCTCTACTAAATTTAGGTTAAAGAAAAAGAAGGAAAAAAAATCAAACCATTCAGAAGAACAATAAAGCTTTTAGAATGCAGAGGTTTCCTCTGACAAAGTAGCTCTGAGAAATGTATTATATGATTTCATTATGTTCCTGGGTTGTCTATTAGCATTTTGCATGTGCACCCAGAGCTTTGGATGTATGACTATTTAAACAATCTAAAGAAATGAATAAATTAAATGGTCACTACTTTAAATATTTCTCCCTTGACTTTTGTAAATAAGAATGTGGTATTCTCAAATCCATATTTGAACAGATTATGCTTACACTTGATGTGACACCAGGAAGATGACTTTTTGTAGCCATAACCTTGACACCCCTTAGATGGAAACTTGAGAACAAACCTGTGACCCAGCACCTTCCTGATTTGAAGTTCTCTGGAAATGAACCTGCTGTTGACATTTTGACATGGCTGCTCCCCTCTTGAGCCAGCATAAAGAAAGGTTGCCTGCAGTTAGCCTATACAATCTGTATTTCAACATCTCTAACAGACTTAAAATCCCAGTCTCTGTTAAAAGGCACTTGTATTTCTCCATGCACTGATTCCCTTTGAGAGAGTTCAAACAAAATCAAAAGTGGACAAAAATAAGTGAGTAAATAAATAGATAGATAAAGGTTAAAAACTTTTGGAAGCTCTACAAGCTGGCTCATGTGTCTTTTTAATTAATGGCCTTCCTGAGGGGCTGTCCTTACATCCAGTGTGAGTAAACCATTCCTGGTTAATCAGGAGCCAGTGCACACAATCGTTATGGATATGGATGGGGAACATTGACACAGGACTGATTTAAGGTGTGGGTAAAAGGGTTAATTATGCAGCAAAGCAGCCTGTCAGTCAGCATTTTCACAGACTTGCTTTTGCCCAAGATAAGACTGTGGATTTCTTATCTGCATTGCTCCCTTCCACTCGAGAGCAACATCAAAAAGATGTATTCCCCAGAAAGGATATGCACAGGAGAGACAAAGGGACTATGTGTAGACAACTCTGAACAAGGAAAGTAACTTTGTCCCTTCTCCCTAGAATCTTGCAACTTGCCTGTCACAGCAGGTGGCCCGCAACAGGTTATCTGGATATGCCTGATGGTATGGTAATCAGCCAGATTGATTTTCTCTATAAATATTCTCTGTACTTCTCTCAGTGGGACTGGCCTTGAACACAACTTATTTTTGCACCATAGATACGATGTGCCAAGCCTCAGATGTACAGACTGTAAGGCAAAGCAAGTCAAGGGTCCCTGAGACATCAGTTTTTTACCCACCTTGCAAGAAATTCATGCACCAAAAATGGGGAGTCAATTAGGAAGGCTGTACACACAGAAGCTAAAAACAGATCTCTTAATTGAATGATTAATGTATGTGGCAATGAGAGCTGCTTTTCCCCAGGAGGTTTACATTTCAACAAATACATCACTTTGCATGAGGGAAAGCATTGCTGCAGCTTAACTCTAGTAAAATAGCTTTCCATTGTGATAATGGTCATATCCCATTGCACTGGCTTATGGAATGAAATAGAAAGCTGGAAATTATGCAGATCATTACTGACAATGGCACAACAGCTGCTGTCTGACTGTTTTTGACTGAACCTCTGATTTAGCAAATTCTTACTAAATTTAGTTGGGAGTATTTGAGAAAGACCACTCTGCTTGTGGAGTCTCAAGAGTGGATCACAACACCTGGAAAACTCTGATTACAGACTATTAATTTCTGCTTCACTAGAAGCTAAGTAGATTGATGAGTTGTTAAATCTATGCCTGATATGTTGAAGAGACTGTCAAATATTTGGAAAAGGCCGTAACTGAAGCTTTTCTTGTCAGCTTGAAGAATTACAAAACACAGCAGAGCCACTGCATTCTAATGACAGGTATCTATTGGAGTAATAACAAATGCATGTTTATGTATCTGCTAAAAATTAGTGAAGGTGTGGTATCAGACCTCTGTATAAAAAGTTCTAAGTATAGAGAATGTCAATAAATACCCAACAGCTTTCATGTCAATGCAATTTTAAGGAACTCTGTTTCCTGCATGCCTGACACATTTGCTTACAAGAAACCAGCTCTTTACAAAATTGGCTGAGCACTATTGAAGTCTTAATTCTAGTTTTTAGATAGAATGGCCATGAGGCTTAATTCAATGTAATGCATCTGAGTCCCCAAAAGACAGAACCCTGCCCTTTGCTTCATCAAAGAGCTAGCCTGGGGAGAGGAAACAAAGAGAGAGTTACCTGTGGTGTTATGCCAGCATTTTCACCTCCTTACCCAAGGCAATGTTTGTCTGTTCTCGGTCCAGTTTTCTGGTCATGAACTGCAGCCCTACCCCCATTAGAAAAAAGCCCCAAACTGAAGTATCCCAATAAGGAGAACATCAGTGCAGAGGTTTGCTCTATTTTTGTTCAAAATATCATGAGTGAGCATATTCATGAATCTGGTTTCAATAAAAAGTCCCTGAGCATTTAAATAAAGCATGCAAAAGTGGTATTATTAAAAAGATGGTTAAATACTTGAACAAGAGATTTAGAACTGTTGGTAGGTATTTCAACTACTTCTGTTATAAATCACTGAGATATGGACATGTGATCCTACATTATTCTTGTAATGTATGGATTCTTGAAACTTTATTCTAAGCATGTGCAGGTTTATTCTCTTCCACTGTTTTTATCTCCAGCTTTCATATTTATGTGTTTGCATTTTAAATGATCTGATTTTTCACTTGGCATTTGTTTAGTATTCACTTTGATACTGACAATTTTGCTATGTTATTTGAGTTATAATCACTCTAAGGACTTAAGCCGTCACGTTGGTATTTTAAATGTTAAAATGATATGTGAAATATCTCCTTGAAGAAACAGTAGCTGTATTCCAATTTGACTTTTCAGCTGTAGCTGCCAGTGCATATCAGCCCTGTAAAGAGTAGAAAATGTGGGCAAGTCCAAAGGGCAAAAGTAATTTGTTTGAAACGTAATCAGATGGAAAAGAAAAGAAAACACTTTAAGAGTTAGTTATACAAAAGTATTAATTGAGATAAGTGGTTTTTACACTTATAATTGGAACTTCCACTTATGATACACAGTAATTTCACAGCTTTCAGCTTCTAAAGGATAGCACTTTAATTACTTTGTGTTTTCAGACTTCATCACATAGACACAATGCAATAATTACACCATATTCATATGTAGAGTATTATGTGTTCTATCTACTCTTAAAGAACTATTATTAACAGGAAGCCTCAAATCATGGTACTTGTGCAGACTAGAGTGATTTGGCTGGCATGGCACACAGACAAATTCTTTAACTTTGTGTTTACATTTTCTCTTATGTTCCTACACAATAGGGACAATCCTACAATATCTCCTAGCTATTTCCTTTTCCAGTTTTGTCCACTCAGCTCAGCTTTCGACTCAGTAGGAATCCCAGATGAGTCTCCCTCTCCCTTTCCCAGTCCTGTCACACACACATTTATCCCACTAGTGATCACCACAAAAAGCATGTGAATTTATGAGGCTTCAGTGAAATTTGGTGAAACCCAGTTAGGTGATTGATTTTATTATAAAGAAGACAAGCAAGTGACAAGAGACACAAATGGACAATGTAACTACAGAAGCCATGCTTGTTTGGGAAATGAAGATACAAGGATCATAATTTTAACGACTACAGCAAGCAGAGTTTTGAAGGCATATAAATGGTATCTCGGTGTAGCCCATTTCCTATTCTCTTTGGTGAAAGATTTTCTGTACAAGAAAAGAAGAATGCTGATAAGACACAAATACTCTTTTAAAGAGATTGCTGATAGCAGGTACAGCACTTCTCCAGCATCAGCTGATATAATAGGAGCTATGCCTCAGGGTAATCATTAATTCATTTATTAAACTGTGTCAGTTTATCATTCACAACTGATTTGATACTTTATGAACAATATAAATAGCAAAGATACTTTCTGACATTTCTGTTTATTGTTCAGTTCCAGGCAATAAAAGCTGAGTTGAGGAAGAATAAAGTCTTGCTCCATTAGTGGAAACTTTTTTATATTTCTATGGCAGATCGATAGAAATAATCAATTTGCTTTCACCATTTTCATTTATCAGAGATACTGGAACTTGAAAGTGGAAGATTTCACAGTTTTCACTGTTGATGGCTGCAGCTGGGAATCCTCTTAGTCCTGAAAACCTTCCCAAAAATCAATGTATCTTAGCAAGAATGCTGTGTCTTTGGGATTTGGAGATCAGCTTTGTCACAGAATAACATAACTATTGCCACAAACATATTAAAAAACTTTTAATTTCTGACATAGCAGTGTCATGGTTCACTAGTTGTTCTAAAGCTAATAAAGGAACTCAATTAAGGACACAATGTGCACTTAGGAACCCAAAATATGGATGTGATGGACAGCTGTATTTCTAAACATACTGATGCTCTAAAATTTCTAAATCACTACCATAGTAATACTATTCTAACTACTTGGATTAAAACCCTGACAAACAGTGTTAGAAAAGGTTACTAATTCTTCCCTTTCTAACACTGTGCCGCATGGGACATCACAAGCAGCTTGCCTTCAAGGTAGATTAATAGATGGTGGTTGATCCTATCCTGTTCACCTCTGTTCTAGAAAAAATTCCTGCTCCACTTACTTCACTACAGCTGAGTATCTCATATTTTCTTTTTTGGCTTCTCAAGCAAACCTCAGCAGGGTACCCTCAGCTAATTTGAAGATGACACCAAAGTGGTAGGAATGAATGATTTGCCAGAGGGTCAACCTACCACCCAGAGGGACCTTGAAACAATGGAGAAAAAGGCCAACAGTAACCTCTTGATGTTCAACAGGGGAAAGTGTAACATCCTGAACCTCTGGAGGAAAAATCCCATGCCCACTATTTGCTAAGGACTAATCAATTGTGAAGCAGCTCGTAATAAAAGAACCTGGGGGTACTGGTGAACACCAGGTTGGAACATAAGTCAGCAATTTACCCTCCCTGGAAAGAAGGCCAATAATATCCTCAGCTGTGGTAGACAAAAAAATTTCCATCAGGTAAGGCAGGGGTTGCTTCCCCTTAGCACTGGTGAGGCCACACCTGGTGAGCTGTGCCCAGTTCTGGGCTCCCTGTACAAAAGAGACATGGACATACTGGAGAGCATTCATTGAGGGGCCACCAGGATGATTAAGGGGCAGGAGCACCTCTCACATGAGGAAAATATGAGGGATCTGGCATTGTTTGGTATAGAAAATAGAAGGCTTGGAGTGACCTTATCAGTGTGTGTAAATACCTGAAGGACAGAGCCAGGCTCTTTTCAGTGGTGACCAGTGACAGGACCAGAGACAATGGGCACAAACAGCAACACAGGAAGTTCCGTCTGAACATCAAAAAACACTGTTTCATTGTGAGGATGGCAGAGCACTGGCACAGGTTGCCCCAGCGGGGTTGTGGAGTCTCCATCTTGGAGATATTCAAAACCCATTCAGTCAAAATCCTGGGCAACTGATTCCAGATGGCCCTGCTTGTGTAGAAGGATTGGATCAAATGATCTCAAGAGAACCCAGCCTGAAACATTCCAACCTCAACCATTCTTTGGTTCAGTGATTCTGGGAAACCATAATAACAATTCCACTTGTCTGTAGAATCTTTGCATAAACAAATAGAGAAATGAAATCTAACTCCTTTAGAAAGCATGAATTTCCATTTCTCCATTGCTCTCCTATTTACTCACATTCTTGTGGAGATCACACAAGATCAGCTGACAGATCAGTCCCTAGAAGTGTGTGCAAATGCTAGCCTTATTTTTGAACAGTGAAGAGGGTCACATTTCCCAAAGAAACAGCAGATACTTGGAGTATTTTGCTTCTAAGTTGTTATAAATCTGACTTATTTGTTCCTAAGTGTTTTGTGTCTGAGCATATTAAAGAAAACTTAAAAGAATATTTATATGTAAATGCCCTTATTTTGTCTTAATTTAAAAAAAATGTTTACTTTGGCTCTTAGATCATAATATATGTAATTTCTATGGCTGAAAACATTATATGGAGCAGCTTCTCTTTCACGCCAAGAGAGTGTAGATTTAATTGGATATTTTTCTTATTCTGTTTATGCAAACCACTAGCGACCCCTAAAACTTCTTTATGCTATAGATTATTTTTGTTTCCTCTTCCTTTCTTCTTCTTCAAGGTAAACAAGGTTTTCTTTTGGTTATGTTTTATTTTTCTGAATATTAAATTTTGATGTGAGTTTCCCTCATTTTACTTCCAAACGTCCTGCAGTTTCATTTTCCTTTATTTGTACTTCTCATGTTTCTTTTCCACAGTACAGTTATGTCTGTTAATTGGTTATTGTTTTTCACTTTCAAGTTCTGCCTTCGTGATTTAATTGCTGGACTGAGTACAGAGCAACTAACAGAATCTATGCAGTGTCCAAGCTTTTCACCCTGAGCAGAGATTTACTATACTAACATTTCCCTGGAATTTTTGTACATATAAACCTTAACCTGCTTTAATTTACTCAACTATTGCTTAAAAAGTGGTGAATAAACAAAATTTAAATAAATACATATGATTATAAAATACTGTCCTGAAGAGCACATCTGTTTCCTGAAGCATAGAAATGAACAGGAATGGCAAATATTGGATTGATCCAATTTTTGCCATTCCCAGTGTGATCAGAGGAAATCTCAGCTGGCTATTTAAAGATTAAATGGGAAATTTAGGTGAAAATATTATTTAAATGAGATTAAAACAAACAAGCTTAGGAGAAGAAAGTGTAATAATGCAGTGAATTAAATGTTATATGGGTAACAAGAACAGATATCTCAGTTCTAAGTACACTTTCACCTAAGCTTTAGAAAAAGCAGCAGCTAGGAAAGTAATACAGAAATCTGATTCTTGTCCTCATTAGGTTAAATCCTGACAAAGAGAACAATTTTTTTTGTTGCAAGTTGTTATATTTACAGATGGAAGTTTTTTAATACATCTTCTCTGCAGATAAGATAAATGGATTTGCCCTTGGCCAGTGACAGATGCATCAGGGGGAGTTTCTGACATCTCACAGAACACACCCCTTTGCCCAGCCTGCTCTGCCCCCATCCCCCAAAACCAAACAACAAAATACTTTCCACACAAACCATTGCAAGTCCTTAGCCGTCTTATTCTCTTTCTGACTTTCTCTACTGTACTTTTTCTCTTTTTTTTACCCCTTCACTTTTCTCCCTAAAATCCTACTTTGGCATTTCCCTTTAAAGAAAGGCTGTTCATAACCACTTTTCCCATGGAAGTCAATTCTTAAGAGACAGAGTGAGGTTGGTGGCTGTAAAAAAGCAGTTCTTAATGAATAAATCAACCATGTTTTTAAGTTTAATGCAAAGAAAATCTCTTTGTATACTGTGTAGTATTCTCAGAAAACTCTAAAGTTAACAACCTGAAAATAAACTATGAAAGCCAGTACATATTATCTAATAATAGACACACGCATTACAGAAGCTATTATTAATGTAAGAATTACTTTTTCAGAGAAAGTTAAATACTGCTTGTTTACTCTAGATATTTCTTAGAATAATGTAGGGAAATCTGCAGCTACTTTCATGTTATCATGATTAAAAGACCAAAACATTTTCTAACTCAATAAAACGAAAGTATTGTCTGACCTCTGGTGAATCACTTCTTACCCATTAAAATCTTTACATCCTTTCTGGAACTCTGAAGGACTTTGGAGCATCACTACTCATGCTCTGTGACACAGTCATTTGAGTCATATGCAACTGGACCACCAGTAGAGAATCCCATCCAGAAGAGAATTTCTTCACCTGATTGAGAGGCTCAACTTTTTAGTGCATTGAATAGTTTTTACTTTCATCAAAAGCCATGCAAACTACATATGTACAAACCAAATTTGATGAAGGATTGTTAACAGTCAACTAGACCTTGAATTCTACACCTACTGATATAGAGGACATCCATATTTCACTGCACATATGCCAAGAGGTCAGTGCTGGCATCTGATGGTTTTGTTGCTGAAACTTCATGAAATGTATTATACAGAATTCAAATGCTATTTCTTTCATCTATGTTCTACTCATGTTGACATTGTACAAGAACCATTTGTAACTAATTCTTTAATAACACATTTTTTAATATAGCACCAAACAACAGACTTGAAATTTTGACCACATATTTCATAGATTCATTCCACATCATTTGTATTATGCATATTCCATGAAATCTCCCAGAAAAATTATGACCACATTTTAGCATTGCATTGCAAATCTCAGATACTGAGCTGGATAAAAAACTAGATCAAATATTTGTATAATAAACTGAACAGCTTATGCAAAAAAAAAAAAAAAGTTAACATTAATTCATTTAAAAATCTGTGTGCTTGCCCATATTGGCTGTCAAACTTATTTTTCTTGCTCTCTTTCCATGAAAACAAGTAATCACAGAACGTCCTCACTGGCCATTACAAATCTGAAGGACAGCAGCAATATTTCAAATCTTATTCTCATCCATACCTACACCAAATGACATTCTATCTGCTACTGGTATTTCAGGGTAAAGGTGTCCCAGAACTGGAGACAGACTTCAGCATTGTGAATAAGTAAGAGTTAACAAAAGGAGAACTTCATAGCCCTCCATATGGGCTCTAAAAAAATCATACATGAGGTATTGGGAAAGATCTCCTTTCTTAATCTCTGGTATTAGCCACTCAGAAAATGAAGTGATGCATATAGTGCTTGTAATGTCATCAGCCATATGCATTTCGATACTTTACCATTACTTTTTTTTTTCTTTTTTTAAGAGACTTTGAAGAAAAACAGGTTACTAAAAAATTTTAATAACAAAAATCAAATAAAATATTGGTTTTCTTCCACTGAAACAATGGATGCTATAATGCTGTCAATAAAAGTACATGTTGTACACTGTATATAAATTATGTCAATTCCATGGAATTGATGATGTATTCAGACCACTGAGAAATCTGCACATCCTTCTGGAGTGCAACAGAGTTAATCTTTTTCCTGTCAAGGGAAGGCTTGGAACTGTATTAAAAAAAAAAAAAAAATCTTGCACACAAAGGGCACCTTTCCCAACTTACCTTCCATGAATTTCTACATGCATTAGAGATTTAATGGATCTCTTTTAGAAATTGTAAGAATTTATATGTTCTCTATTCCCTCCTAAAAGTGCAACAACTGGTATCAATTAATTCTGTTGTCAGCTGTTCTGGAAAAAAGTGGTGAAATTTATTCTAGCAAACTCCTGCCATGCCTCCTGTTCCACCTTGCTCTGCAAAAAAAAACGGTTAGACAAGAATTTGGCAGAAATCTTTGAGGCATTACTTCATCTTGTTGAATCAAAAAAAAATATGTCTGGACAACAAAGGACAAAGGGAATCTGGATATTCAGAAAATGGCTGAATCATCAGCAACCAAAGCTATCCCAGAACTTACAGATACAGTTTCATTTTTTCTTCCAGATCTGTGAACACATGAAGAAGACAGCAACTTAACTCCACAGGCATGTACGGCTACAAAATGATATTAATAACTGAAGGCTGAATGCATTAAAAAATTACTCAAATGAAAATCATCCTGGTGAAAGTTACTCCAATGAAAATTTGGAGAAAGAAGATGCTAATGTCACTGTTCATGTTACTGTTAATGGCACTGCTAGTGGCACTGGTAAGGTGTAATTCTTCTGACCTATCCAGGATTCTCAGGACAGAAAAGAACACAACCTGTTCTCCAGATCCCTTGAACAGTTGTCTCCAGGCACTGAAACCCCTCTTGTTTGTCTGTAGCCTTCTTGTTGGGTCTTTGCTGGCAACCCTGTGGGAAATCAGTAGCTGGTAAGAACCAATGGGCCATACCAGTCTGGGAAGCTCCTTGGTGATGTCTCTTACCCAGGCCCCAGGGAGGCAACAAACTTCCCTATGGATTACATCTGGTCAACTGCTTCTGTAATGAACAGGGACATCTTCAACTAGATCAGCTCGCTCAGACTCCCATCCAACCTGACCTTGACTATTTTCCACCATATCTATTGGAAACTTGTTCTAGTGTTTTAGCACCTTCATTGTAAAAAACTTCTTCCTTCTATCTCATCAAAATCTACCCTTGTCCTATTGCAACAGGCTCTGCTAAAGAGTTCTTCCCCACCTTTCTTACAGGTCCCCTTTAAGTATTGAAAGGCTGCATCTTATAAATAAGAACAAGAAGTAGCAGACACGTGAGGAAAAAGGATACTGGAATGCTTGTGTGTGTTGTATTTTCCCCACTGCTCTTCCTATTAAAGGTCTGTCCCTTCCATGTGGGCCCCACCTTCCCTACCCCTAGTCCTGGCCACTCCCTTGGGTGCTCCCTGTTGGTTCCTGTACCCCAGCTCTGCCGGTGTACCTCCCCCACACCCTGAGAAAATCCCTGTGCTCCCCGACCACAATCGGTGCCTCTGGGAACCAGCAGACCAACACATAGCAATAAAGTTTCCACATGGAGAGACCCTTCTCACCTCCTTTACCATCACCGTGTTGCAGAGCCCAGCTAGCCAGAGCCAGAGTGTGGGGCCATCCAAAAAGGACCACAGGAAGGCAGAATGGCTGCTCTGCCCTAAGCAGCCCTGCTGAGCTCTCTGGGAAGGTTGAGGCTTGATAACCAAACCAAGCACTGCAACATGCTTGGGTTTGGCTGCAGGGAGACCAAATGAGAAGCTTCTGCTCAGATAAATATACAAAGCAGACTGACAGTTTTTTCCACCTCCGATAGTAATTGCTCCCTTTGCCTATTCATTACAGGCAATGTGAGAAAAGGTTCATTCTCTTAAAAAATCCCGAACAAAACAAAACCAAAAAAACCCCCAACTCTATTGCAGAATTATGATTTACCAATAAAATCATAAACTGCCTCATTTTTGTAGTCTCACTGGAATTATCTACGCTTCTGTGTTGATTGTGGACCCTACTAGAATTTCATCCTACATCCCAGGCACTCATACCCAATATCAGAGTACCAGCCACCTCAAACAAAAGGGTAACTATCCATAGCATTTTTCATGAAAGGTCCAGCTTCTGGCTCTGACTTTTATTTTTTTTTTAGCAGAGAAAGTTGCTCTCTGGCAACTATCTTTTGTTGCAAGTTTTTCAGAGACCTTTTGAATGACTGACAAACCACAGAGCTTTCCACAGAAGGGAAGAAGCAGCAAAGCTAAAGGTGAGAGTGTTCTAAAGTTACCAGTGCCTCAGCAGATCCAAGGTTTCCCATGCATCTTCAAAGCACAGCCAGAGCCGTATTACCAGCCAGAGCTGATTGCTGACATCAATAGCTGCCAAAACTACTGAGTTCTTTGAGGATAAACACAGAAAGAGCTCCATGCCAGAGATATAAAGGTTTTCTAGAGTTGCTCTCCTTAGCAGGACTGGGGTGAAGGAAACTATAGATAATTTGAGAGCACTTTCAAAAGATACTACCTTTTTTTTCAGCCTACATGTCTCCTTCATCACAGAAATGGACTTTTATCTTGTTCTCCATCATCCTGATTTTGCAAAACCCTGGTAGGACAAAAACAGCCTTCTACAGGATATAAGATGTTAGTTAGTCCTTGAACAAGTAAAACTATTCCCTAAGAGTTCTGTGTTTGTGGGGTTAATCTAGTTCCATATTTGTTCATGCAATGCTTTGTCAGTCTGCTTTTTTCAGCTTTATTACCTCTTGCCAGCTATGTAAAATCACTTAGCAGCATGAACCTTCTGTTTTGAATTTAGCCTCTCAGTTTATGTATTTGTCATCACCTTAAAGCCATAAACATTAGTTTTCATTAGTAAATATATGAGAGTGGTGAGAGTGCTGATGTAATACAGCTTTTTTTTTCCCTTTTTAAAATCTTTTTGTGGAAGATGATCTATGAATGCTGCTCAGTTTTTCCAGAAAGACTGTGTACATCTCTTCCAGGGTAGTAAAGATTCCAAAATGACCATGTTTCTGTTTGTTGCACAGACTGTCCTCAAAAAGAGTCTTGAGGAAGTATTTTAATGCTTTGTAAAACAGCCTAGGAAGAAAATAAATTATGTTTTAACAAATCTGTTTATATTGCCTGTTGTCTGTTACCATCAATAGCCATTACTTTTTTTAATTTGAAAACTTATAAGTATTGCTTCCTTCTAATTAAGGCCCAAAGGGAGAATCTGTTATTACTGAACTACCGTTATTAAGTAATATTTCCATTCTGCGTTTAAAAGTTGAAACTCCTTTAACAAAATGCTCTTTCCCCTCATAGTTACTTCTGTTCTCAATAAATAATACCTAATCCCATTTACAAAGATGTAATTATTTATCTGATGAATTTGAAAGTATGTGATATATAAGCAATATATATACAAAGCAATTTTAACTCTATGTGAACAGAAGTACAAAATTTACTGGTATTAGAAGACTCACAGCATGTGCAATGATATTGCAAAAGCCCCATGGTAACATTAGATGGAGAGCAAAGGTTAAATTCTTAATAAAGAGAGGAATGCAGAGAGTTGCAATATTAAGCACCATGAAGTCTTTACTATTAAATACTTACAGTTTATTCTGTGTCCTGAGTTGGCATATCACTCATGCTGGGGCAACCAGGAGGGCTGAAGGAGAAAATAAAACAAAAATAAGTCTAAAGTTCTTGACAGCTGTTGTGATAAATTTGGTCTGGAAGCCAGCATTGAGAATAGCACAACAGTCTTCTGTCCTAAAAGAGCCCAGATTCTGAAATCAAAAAAGCTAATTTTTTGCAAGGTAAAGCAAATACTGACATTTCATCTACTTCTACCAGTAGAGGATGTACCCCATTTAATCAAAAGAAATGGCGAAGCTGGAAGTGACAGCCAAAAAAGCAAAGGCAAATGACAATTTTTCATAACTGAATGACCATCCATAACATGCTGAGTATAGAGGTGAGAGACATTTAATGATAAATTTAACATCCAGAGAAGATACTGTCATAGTGTACCATGATATATTTTAAGGAATTGGAGAATCTGAGCATATTTGCATGGAAATAAAAGTTGTATTACGCATATGTACTTGCAGTAAGATAAATTCTGCTGCACTTGAAATACCTAAAATGCAGTTGTTAGGCTGTATAAGTAGTTTCATCATAATCAAGAGCAAAGTTAGGGCAACAAGCTATGAAATTAAATATGTTTTAAGTGATTGAAAGTATCAAAATTTTGTCCTTAGCCAGTAAAAAAGAGGGCAAGCTGATATAACAAGAGAATGCATCAGGACTTTGGAGCAGAAAAAGCAAAGAACAAAAAAAAATTACTCAGTATGTTTAACACCAGAAGATTAAATGGCACCATGGCTATTACCACTGCTCAGCACTGACACCAGAAGATTTGCAACATCAATTAAAAATCAAGCAACTTGTTACAATTTCAGATAAGAAACATGGGGTCTGGCAGGTGAAATTAGACAGGTACATCTCCTTTTAGATGCCTCTAAATCTCCAGGAGGACATTATCAGTTTTCTAGATTAACATTTGAGATTAAATGTGTCAGTGAAATATTGTAGAAAGAGAGTTATGAGGCACTTGGTGATATTCCCAGAGAAGATATAATTGCTGATTATATGATTATTGCTTCACCTGATGAAGCATAGCACAATAGTACCCCAAGAGCAGCAATGTTGAAATCAAGAGAGGAAAATATTAAATATCCCAGAGATACAGTAGAAAGAAATAGAGACAAAATACATGTATTTTAAAGTGACTAAAACCCCCAAAGCTATTATGATATACTGATGAATTCCAATAAGAAAAATGACAACTCTTTACAGAGAAATTATATGTGATACATAAAACACATATTATTAATTTAGGAAATACTGAAGTATATTTTTCATATTCATACAGAATTCCATTTTTGCCGCATTGAGTTCTGATGTTTCATAAGTCTTTGCAACAGAAAATACTATGTCCTTTTATGGTATTTGTATCATAGTTTACTTTTTGAGTAATTTCAAATTTTTAAGGTAGCTAGACACAGGCAAGCACTAATTCTTTGTTCCAACACCTAGAAAAGACTGATTCCTCATGGTTTGTTCTTGCTCTCCACTGCCTTATTTGACACTTTCTAATGTCTTGTATGAAAAAGAATAGAATCATCGCTCCTCCCAAAGGCCCACACAAAATGTGAATCTGACCTTATTGGAGTAGAAAAATGCAGAAGGCACTTAATCTCATCTTTAAATTTGAGTCTGAGTGAAAAGCACCTTCAGGAAATGCCTATTTCTCTCTAGAAGAAGAACCTAGGGTAATTATCTTAGATGACAAACAGTTGGGTATTTAGGGCAGATAAATCACACAGAAGGCATGTGAAGATTTAATGCCCTTTCTTTTCAGTATATACATAAAACAGGGACAAACCCAGCATATTATGGGGTTGTCTTTTACTGTAGAGAAATTCCAAAATGTCTCAATTGTAATGCCATTCTTTTCTTATGTAAACTCTTACTTAATTCTTTCTTCTAGGCATGACTTTGAAATTATATAAATTTTCTGCATAGTATTATTATGGTTTTCCTATTAATCTGTGACAAAACATGAAATTTAATATTTTCCCCGTGACAAACACATGAAAATTTATCAGCCTAGCCTATGGTCTTTACAGTGAACTATTTAAAAGCTATGATTTTTAAAAGCAAAGGAAACTAAAATAAATGAATAAACATGCAGAACTTTTCTCCCTGTGGTAGTTTTATTAAGAATTTTTGTGGAATATAGGTTTTACATTATTCACAAAACTCAAAAATCAAGGTTCAACCACAGATTTTGTCATGGTGCTGAATGTTATCAGTATTCAACTTGGTACTAGCAGGTAACTAATTCTGAATGAAAATTCAAGAATAAAAGGAAAATATCCTCTTTCTAAGTAGCATATATTTAAGACATGATCCTTTTGCAGCCTCCAGACAGTCCTCAGTTGTCATAGGAACTCATGACATTCCCCGTGACTACCAGTTCTTGCTGCACTTTTCTCTTTCATACATTTAGCCATTTTCTGTTGCACAGGTAACTTCAGGTACTGAAAATGACAAAATCTCCCAAATTGCACAGTTGGCTTAAAGGACCTATGAACGGACAGTTATCCTCCAATTTCCCTGCTCTCTGGCACTGAATGATCTTGTATCAGTTTCTACTTCTTTTCTCTCAAATCACCAACTCCATATGGTCAAGCAAGTATTTTAGGATTTGGGCTTTTTGAACAAAGACATCTCTTCTGAGGATTATTCAAAACCTGGCAGCACATTTTCGAGTCTCTGCTGCATTTTTTTCCCTTTGTTTTGGGGTGTTTTTTTGTTTGTTTTTCTACAGTCACCATCCCCATAATGATCATCTTAGACCTGTTTTTCAACATTCTAATTTGCGTTTCTCTTTCACAGTTCTTCCAGCAGTTTTAGTCAACCTTGTATTATCTTCTTATCTGATGGAAGTGGGGAGATTGTAAAAAAAATTATTTGGAAATTTGAGGGATGCAGAAAAACTAAGTGCATGTTCGTAAAAGATATCCTTCTTATACCTAGGATGTGGCTGTATTAAGCTCTCCTCATCGTGACCATAAAAGTAATTGAGGGTAATTAACCTGGTATTGGACGGCTAAAATTAAGACATACCACTTGCAATTATGACTCTTACCTTTGTTGCCTATGTTACACTTTGTCTCTAAGGCTCTGCAGCAATGAGCACCAAAGTGCCTAAGTGTCTTCGAAAAACCCAGCTTTTGTCTGTATTCTGTCATTGTATACAAATTTTTCAAAATCTTATTTTGCATACATACATAGTTTGCATGTGTAATAGTCAGTAGGGGCATCTGATTTGAAGTTCTGCTTTAATCCAATTTTCTTGCTGAGCTGAGGTAAAGTTTCTAATCCAAGGCCAAAGATTGTCCTAGCATCTTAGGCAATGACTACAAAAGAAACCTCACTGCATTTCTCATGTTTTCCTAGACAGCAGAATTTGATATACAATAAAGTCAGAATAGGAAACTCAGATGTCAAAGGAAAAATATATAGAATTTTAAGCAGCTTTTAAACATTTCTATATTATTTATTTTTTCCTTTCAGAAATAGGATATAAAAAATGCCTTCTGAAATGCATTAGAACACTCTTCATTCATCCTGAATAATGCATTTATACTTGCATAAATCAAACATACTTTTGATAAAGTGTCTAAAATTAATGCAAACAAAAGCCTGATGATAGATAGATAGATAGACAGACAGATAAACAGATAGATAAATACATGAGTATTGTCTTTAGGATAAAAAATAGCATAACTTTTTATAAATATATCACGAAATTATACAATAAATTAATCCAAGAGTAACAAATTACCGAGAAAATTATTCTTAGGACACTCTCATGATGACCTAGACTAAGAAAAATGCATAAAGTTATACAGAACCAAATCATCAGCTAATATCACTCATCACTGCTACTTATTTCAGAGGAGATGCTCTGATTTTCTCCAGCAGATGAATTTTTATGACAAGGGTTTGTTTGATTGCAATGCTAGAGATACTTCATTCCCTGTATTGTCCACTTCCTGAGAGACTTTTCTAAAGTACTAAGGCAGGGGGTTGCCTGGCCGGTGCTGGCTGAGGTCTGAGGCTCAGACCCAAGAAGCCGTGGCTGACCCGCAGAGGTGATCCCGTGAGGAACCGTCTCCCAGGGGGTCGTGGCCTCTCTCAGCCCTCGGCCGGGGCTGCCTGCAGAGATGCCTGGCTCAGCTGATGCCATCAGCTCTCAGTGATTCAGCAAGTGATTTCAGCTCTGCTCTGCAAGGCAAACCCCCCTGGCCAGGCCCGGATAGAGAGAGGAGAGGTCCTTCTGGTGGTTCTGCAGAAGTCGCTTTATTCTTCCATCTTCCGCGAAGGGGTGACCAGAGACGAATCCTCCTGACTTGGGGCAGAGGGATCTCTTTTATGGGGGTACAGAGGTGGGTGTGAAAGGGTGAGAAACCAATGGGTATTAGGGTATTTTCCATATGGTTTCCTAGAGGATCATGGGTCTGTCTTCTCTCGCTGTAACCACAAAGATTCTCTCTTTCCCCAAGAGGGGCCTGCAGGGGGATTGTGTGAACTCCTTATCTCCAGGCCTTCCTGCCAGGGCAGGGGCCTGTCAGACCCCACATCTGGAGATTTTGCAGCTCCCTTTCTCTAAACAAGGGCTTCCTGCCAGGACAGGGGCTTGTCAGACCTTACACTTTTCCCCTCATCTTCGTACTTGATTTATTCCTGTATTTCGTGATTTTCAAGGAAAAAAACAAACCGTGTTTCAAAGTTTTGAATACCAAGGTCTTCAAGAGTAAGTCCTGTTGCAAAGGGCCATATTTAGGCAGTACTAGTGTGTTACTTTTTTTCCCTAGCCATATACTTGCTGAGAAGAAGGGAGAAGGGAAGTTTGCAGCAACCTTAGCACTCATTGAGCTCTCATTCTTAGCACCTCTTGCATACGCACATACACACAGAGATACTGTGATACCCAGTGCTACCACTTCTCTCTACCCAAAACAGACTGCAACACTGCACAGCAACCAGGCTCATTTCATAATTCCTCTTCCCTTCTCTAGCAACCTGCACCACAACTCTGTACTCAAATTATGTGACCTGTGCTGGGAACACTTTCCTGGCTAAGGAGTAAACCTGATAAAGGAATAAAGATTAATCTCCCTCCAATGATGATCATCTTATATTCAATCCTATGTTTTATTTTAAGATAGAAATTTTTATGGATTAAGGTACTTCTGCACATTGTCTTATAATTAATTTCTTCAATTTCAAATCAAATTCTAGGGTAAATGTTATTTTGGTACACAGAATTGCTAACAAAACATACAAACACTGAACACATCAAATAACCAAATTGTTTCACATAAATTCAATCTCCCCACAGCTTACCAAAGGCCTGTTTAGAGATGCTCAGACTCACAGACTAGAAGTTAACAAATTCAGATAAGAAAGTAAAATCAAGTACAAGAACCCACATTAGAGACACAGCCTGCAACATGGTGCTGAACCCAAGAAAGTTACTGAAGAATTGATGTTTCCAGACCTCCTAGGCAATAAGAGGATTAAATGTATTTATAAATCCTGTGAAAGTATGAAAGATTTTACATAAAGTAAAAATTCAAAACTCTCGTTTCTAAAGGAGAAAATTCTGGGCATGAAATTTATCCGGGGGAAAAAGATGTATCTCTACAATGTCATTCAAGATGCCTTCCACTCCCCAAATAAAATCATTCCAAAAGGAGCTCTCATTTAATTTCACTTCAAAACACAAGCCTCACAACGTGGAGGTATGGAAATCTTGATCTCTAACTAAATTAGCAGTATCTGCACTAAGAAAGGGTGGACAGCAGGCTGTACCTGAGCCAGCAGTGTGCCAGGGCAGCACTGAAAGCTAACAGCATCCTAGGCTGTGTCAACAGATGCATGGCCAGTTGATGGAGGAAAACAGCTTTTCCCCTATACTGAGTCCATGTTACAACACAGCTAGGCCATGCTGTCCAATTGGGGAACCCACAGAAAATGCTGATGAATGTGCACAAGCCCAGCTCCATCCAACACTATCAAGGGCTGGAGCCTTAGCCCTGTGAGGAGAGGTTGAGAGAGCTGTGTTTGTTCTGCCTGAAAAAGCAGCAGCTTCCAGGGCATCTAAGGAGATGGCCAGTGCCTCTGGGGAAGATGGCAAGGAGATGCAGACATACTTTTCACAGTTGGGCACGTCAGGAGGTTGGAAGGCAATGACCAAAAGTTGAAAAGGGAGACTCTGACATAAGGACAAAATTATAACCACTATTAACACTAGAACAAGTTTCCCAGATCATTGTGCAGCCTCCACTCTTGGAGATTCTCAGGACTGGACTGGATAAAACCCTGAACAACTGTAACTCTATTCTCAATTCTTTTTTGACCCTGCTGCGAGGAAGAGTTTGGATGAAAGACCTCATGAGGTATGTTCCAAAATGAATTATTCTATGAGTTTATGATTTTGTTGAGGTCAAAATGTCATTATAATGGAAAACTTTTCAAAATTCACTCATTTTTTTATGGAGTCACTCCATCTAAGGTGGAGAAAAAACACATGCTGCAAAAAAGACCCAACCAAAGAAACAAAAAAACCCTGCAAAACTGTACTTTTAATATCACACTCACATTGTAAAAAGAGAATACTCTGGTTGAACTGAGAAACATGTTGGATAATTTGTATCCACGCAGCACAAATTTTAATATACATTTATGTATATCTCTGTATATACATACAAATAAATCTTTTCTCATGCAATAAGATTGTTTTCCCTCTTTTCAGTCATTTTCCCTACTCATTTCACATAGTCAAGATCTTGAATTATGTGTTCATTTCCAAAATTATAATCACATGTAAGAATAAGAACTTGTGGTAAGTCTTACTATACTTGCCAAGTACATTAATTCATTTGGGCTTTACTGTTAACTGCTTTTTTTTTTTTTTATGAAATGGGCACAGCATACGTAATGATGCTTGGGAAGGATGAAAAGGAATAAAAAATGGACATTAAATCAGAAATTATTTTGATGTCTAAAGTGAAAAAAAAAAGTGTTATGAGCAAAAGTTGCATGGAATTAGAGGGAGATCTATTGGTAAAAACAGATGCAAAGAGACACCAGTTAAACTAAAAGCAATATTTGCAGTTTGCCTCTAGCTAAAATAATGGATTAAAATAAAACTGCAAATTGAAAAGAAATATGGAAGAAAGAGAAAGAAGGGAAGTGCTGGTGATGTGAGTTGTTAAATGTTAAGAAGCAAGACAGCAGTTGTGCTAGGACTTGAATCCCCCAGTACAATGCTGCAGTCACCAGCTTACTGTGGGTTCATAAGAACAGACCAACCTTTCAGCAGTGATGAGGAGTTCTGCCTGCATAATGAAGAACCTAAGATCACATTCCATAATCTTTCTTAAGACACTCTGTTTATATATTTGGCCAAAATTAATTACAGTGCTCAATTTGCCTGGAAAGTAGATGTTTATCACCAGCTTCCAAAATAATTAAAGGTGAACGATCAAAGTGAATATTTTGTGAATATCTCACCAGATGAAGTGTATTTGCATGCTAGTAGGCAGACTTTACAGTAAAGAGTTTAAAATAAAAAACCAATCTGCAGAAATCTGTATAGATACATGAAAAATTCTAAGACCCAAATCCTTCATGATCAAACATATTATTCACTGAAAATATAGTCCTCATCCTAGCTATGATGATATGCTTCTTAGTGGAAGGCCTGGCTGTTAAAGAAACACAAATGATACTGTTGGTTGGACTTGTAGGAAACCTGCAGCTACAGTTTATGTAACTGTGCCATATACCACTCAGTTCTCCCTTCTGAATAAACACAGAAAGCAGCAGAAGCTCGAAGCAGTACATTTGAATTGTAACTATCTGAATGGATTTACAGAATATTTCAGAATTATTTTTGAAAATCTCTTAAAGGAATCACAAAATATCAGAATCAGAATCACAGAAAGATTCAGGTTAGAAGGTGTTGGAACCCTGAGTTCTGAGAATTTTAATCTTTCAGTGTTGACAGGCAATGATCAAAGGCACACTGCATTTGACCTGAGGCCTTGGGAAAGGCTTCCCAGATTGTGTGGTAACAACTGAGGTTGTTGCTGTGTAATTAAAAGTTATATCATTCGGTGGAATATGTAGAGATGTAGAAAATTTAGGTTTCTGGGATATATGTAACAATATGGAGGAATCTGGGTGTGGATTTGTTCTTCCTCTTTTCTCCTTCTTCACAAATCTGGATGTTCTGGTATTGGGTCAAAAAACCCGCAGTGCAGATTATGAATAGTTAGTTATTGGATTGTAAGTAAAAAATAAATTAGTTGGCATTCCATAATTGGGTGATTTGGACCTTAAAAGACCTTGGAAGTTCGAACTCAGGGCCATTTTCACCTTATTACTTAGAGGCACTCTCTGTGCAGCTGTTTTAGAGATAAGATATAATAATCATCTAAGTCCAAAGATAAACTCCCAGTTTCCTGCATTTTAATTCAAACTCTGAGTAAAAGAGTTCATGAAACAGAGGCAAAGAAAAAAAGAAACAAAATGGAGAGAATTAATAAGAAGGGATCTTCAAGGACCATGCAGTCCAACCTGTCTGTGATGGACAGGGACATCTTTTACCAAAACAGATTACTATAAGCACCATCCAACCTGGTCTTGTGCACTTTCAGAGATGGGGCATCCACAGCTTCTCTGGGCAACCTGTTCCTGTGCCTCACCACTCTTTGTAAAAAATGCCTTCCTCATGTCCAATCTAAACCTACTCTATTTCAGCCAAAAACTGTTGGCCCTTGTCCTGCCACTACAGGCCTTCGTAGTAAGTCTCCATCCTTCTTGTAAACCTTCTTTGTGTACTGAAAGCCTGGTCTCTCTAGGCTGAAAATCCAAACTCTTAGCCCTTCATCATGGAAGAGCTGTTCCAGCCCTCTGATCGATGTCTCCACCTGCTCTAACAGGTGTGTTTGGGGACCTCAGAGGTGGATGCAGTGCTCCAGCTGGGATATCACAAGGGCAGAGCAGAGGGGCAGAATTCCCTTCCTCACCCTGCTGGAAACACTGCTTTGGATTCAGCCCAGGACACAACTGGTTTTCTGGGCTGCAAGTCGATGATGCCAGGTCATGTCCAGCCTCTCCTCTACCAGCACTCCCAACTCCTTCTGGGAAGGGCTGCTCTGGATCTGTTCATCCTCCTGCCTGGATTGATACTGGAGGTTGTCCTGACCCAGGTGCAGGACTTTGCACTTGGTCTTGTTGAAACTCATGAGGATTGTCTGGGCCCAACTCTCAAGCCTGACAAGGTCCCTCCAGATGGTATCCTATCCCTCAAGCAAATCAAACACACAACTCAGCTTGATGTCATCTGCAAACTTGCTGAGAGGGCATTCATCCCTCTGTCCATGTCACTGTTAAATAGTACTTGTCCCACTAGAGACCCTTAAGGGTGTCCACTAATTAATGATTTTTTTTTTGGACTTTGAGCCATGGAATTTAGCCAGAGAAAACTTAAATCACAAATATACTAAATTCCACTTGCTTTTCCTACTGGATTTTTAGTTAATCTATTTTACTTCTATGAAAGATTTAATAATTAGAAATTTTCTTTGCTTTAAAAATTCTGTTAGTGACCATCTTGACACCTAAACAGTCATGTCTTGAAAAGCCTGCTTTACCTGTAAGCAAGATATATCAATACTGTCAGGTTCTACACTGCACATTTTGATAATATATTCAATAATGAGAACAGGCAGCTTACTTTAAAAAACTTTTAAAAATAAACAGGAAGGTATACAAGATTTCATTTGAAAAAGAACTTTGCCTGTGTCTTTCAGACTCTTATTAATACAAGCCACCTGTGGAAGAGCCCTCTGTGAGCCAGAAAAAGGGCATTGTTAATTACAAAAAGAGGCAAGGGCAAAAAGATGGATAAATTGAGAATCAGAGATGAACAAAGATTTTTCACAAAAGAACAGAGAGTGAGGAAATACTCACTGGAATAGACAAACTAAAATGAAAGAGAAAAAAAAGACATGAATACTGATGGTTCAGTTTATTCTTGATGCACCAGTACTGTGCTGGGAGAAATCATACTGGTATCAGGGGTTATCAAACTGCAAAACAAAGTCACTCTGGACGAACCTGAGTTGGAAAAAAATCAAAAAAAAAAAGAAAAAACAACAGAGTGAAAAGAACATACCAAAGGTGAAGCAGACAAGAGCACTGAAGAGAGGGACAATGAACAGAAGTCCAACTTCTGTGCCCTCTGCCCAGCCAGCACTGCCCTGTCTGGGCAAAGGGTGAAGTGCCGCAGTGAGGGCAGGAGGGTCCCAGAGGAAGAGTAAATACTCTGTGTTAGAAGAAATACTAAAGATGAAGGGCACTAAAGTATGCTCAAAATCAGGTAGTAAAAAAACAAAAAAAAGCCTTCATAAACAAATAGTGTTGGCAGACAAATACGCACCAGGCTGCATATTTGTTTTTTAAGAATAAATGTAATCATTAATATGTTGCATTTTATTGATTTGCTTGGCTGCTAAATAAACTGAACTGCATAAGCTTTCTTTTCACACATTCACAAGACAGTGAATTTTCATAGCAACATCAGACAGGAGTCCTTTATCTTCTACTTTGTGAACATCTGTACCTTTGTTCACTAATTCAGGACACCTTTGAAGTCAATGAAAAAACTATTGAATGAAAATTACCTTTCTTGTTTTAGAATTATGTGTCATGCATGGTGATGTGTCCTGGAAACAATATTTTACTAACTCTTTACCTTGTGTTTTTCCATATTGATGTGCTATATTCATTGCACACTCAGTATCTGCATTTTGTTGACATTCAAAGTAACTTTTACCAGTAGCCACTGTTTTGAACATGTAATGAGATATTTATATGGAACACTATCTCATTATCACATTAAAAGAATTATGTGGAAAGAAATTAGAAGAGTGAAGAGTCAAGTAAAACATTCTGAATTACCTGAAACCTAATTTTGCTTTGACAGGGAGAAATAAAACATACAGATTTAATATTAGTAATAATATTAGTAAGACCAATATTATCCAAATTCCTTAACATTTGTTCCTATTTCATTCCATCTAGGCCATCTAAAAGACCTTAACCATCTCGGTTTCTGGGGCTTATCTATCACTTGAAAGACAGGAAATTCATGTGACTTAATTGCTTAACTGTAAAGAAGTTCATCAAGGATCCAGTGCACCAAAGAGCGGACGGATGCTTAAACTTAAGCACCTGCTTAAATTGTCACTCTATATGACAAGTGACCTAAAAAAGGTGATGCTATTTTAATACCTTGTGAGGACATTAAGGAATAGTTTGTTATATAAAATAACCTTGCAGGAAGTTATTTATATACAAGCTAATTTTATTCAAAGTACATTGAAGGACAGACAAAAACTGCTGAATTACAAAACAGCAGACTTTTATCAACCATGAAAAATTGTAACAGAAGTGTTCAGGGACTTTGGTCATTCTCATAGGACTTCTTTGCAACTTTTTAAATTCAACTATACCTTTCTTAAAATGGGGGTCAAGTGTGTATTTAAACTGCAGGTACAAAATAGTATATCATGGTATTTTTCTCTTTTCTTATTTTTAATAAGTTTTGGTACCAAAACCTGCAATTAGGACATAGTCTCTGCTCAGAATATAGAAGGATTTTGATCCACAGAGGATGGTATGATT
Source organism: Lanius collurio (assembly GCA_020086605.1). Taxonomy (NCBI): domain Eukaryota; kingdom Metazoa; phylum Chordata; class Aves; order Passeriformes; family Laniidae; genus Lanius; species Lanius collurio. The sequence goes on along the minus strand of JACBWW010000001.1, from coordinate 22,100,084 downwards.
TAGATGTCAATGCCCTGGCTAACCTAGGAACATTTAGATTTCCTTATACTCAGCCATCTAGGTGGAGAAATGTAAAACTTAATTTCTCCTTTTCTGTTCAAGAAGAGTAAGAATTTTTAAGCCTGAAAATGAATAAGCCCAACTATAAAAGATGGCCACAAATTTTAAGGATATGTGAATTTTCTTGACAATTTTAATGAAGATTTCAATATTTTTTGAAAATAAAATTTTGCAAAAAGGTGTTTCAAGATGGACTTCTTTATTGGGAAGGTAATACTGCTTGCCTACTTTCCCCATTCAAGGAACAAGCACAGCACTGCTAATAAACTGATCCTCTTCTTCATGATTTTTAGAGATGCCACATGCATTAGAATAGCAGCTGCCCAACAGATGACTTGGTTTAAGATTCTATTTTCTCTTAAATCTCATGCATCATATTAAAAGTTTAAAAAAATTTTCACAGTTAAATGGTTTGCCATGATTTTAGTTAATCTGCATTTTATATAAACTAGTCTCATGCTCCAAATGAGGGTGGAAAATATTCCCCATAAACTTTTAGCCTACAAACATATAATTATTTTGTGTTTTTAAAGAAAACAGTTCTTAGAAGTCTTTCTGCATCCATCTTGTTAATCTCCTCTTTTCTGTGCATACGATAGCCATCAACAGAATTCTATATGATGTTTTCATTTCTGCCTGTTCTACCTTTTATGCCAATACAGGTATGATAAAATGGAAGACCTGGTATCATGGCTGCAGTCAATCTTTCCAGATAAATAGCTTTCCAGACACTTTTTAATGTCATGAGAAACATTTAAGTAAGTCAATATTTCTATAGTATACAAGCAGTCAGAATAACAGTATACAATAAACATAGAGCAAGAGGAAAGTTTACAGCCCATTTCCATCTCTGTTCTCAATGTCACATGCTCTGTTCACTTATTAGAAGATGATTCACCTTAATGATATTTACATTTGACATTACTTGAGTGTTCAGTGTCTTGAAATGCAGAATTATCTTCTCTGAAGCACAGCCAGAAATGTAATTACAATTCCTCATTTATGTATTTGTCTTCAAATATCTATGCACTTTGATCATATGAATGCCAATTCAAGTGCCATTATCTGTTTAGTCATAGTCAAGGACAGGATAATATGAGCTCTTAAAATCATCACACAATCTGTTTATCCCATTCAGTAAGATACAATAACAGAGAACTGGTTATGCTTGAAATCTTAGCACAGTGAAATAAATAACCTATTACTGAAGCATTATTTTACTTAGATATTGACTATACGCACATCTGAAGTCTTTAATTTAAAAGAAAAAGTGGTTTTGGACAATGAAACTTTTCAGATAAGAACAGCTAAATTTGGCCTTGAAATACAGTTTTACAAACACGTTGAGCATATTTTTTTAGCATGTGAACATCCACAGCAAAATGCCACCTTCAGGATGTTAAAAAGAAGTCCAGGACCATTGCCTTTTAGTGGAAGGTCACTAGCTAATCAACCCACATTCACACAATGTGTAATTGAGTTTCCAACATTCAGACATAGGTCCTTACAGAAATGCTTTACTTACAAAGGTGTCATCAATAATGAAATCTATACACAGGATTAAAGCCTCCAAATTAGCAGTGTCACTCAGGACTTTTAACTTACTATTTTTACAGCCTCTCTCCAGGAGCTCTCCCTGCCTTCTGTAATCAGCATCAGAACTATTCACTTGCTCCCTGCTAAGCTTTTATCTCCATGAAGTGAAGGTGACAATGAAACACTCTCCTGCAAGATCCTCCTGGCAGCACTCCCACAATGCCTGCTGGATTGTTTTGATCCCATTCCATATGTCCACAATTTAAGCAGCACTACAGCTGCCTGTCTCTGAATTGTGTTGCATCCTACTGCCGGGCACAATCCTGTGGTAGAGTTCCAAAGTAATCTTCTGAGCCTATTTCAATTTTCACATTAAAGAGCATGCTGCCTGGAACTTGATGATTGCAGGTTTGTGAGGACAGGATCAAACAGAGGAAGATGCTAGCAGGGAGTCAAGAGTAATAACATTATTCTGCAGACATAGCCAGTTTTCTCTTCTGCTTTGAATGAATTCAGTCATCTACAGCAGTACTGATGTAAACACAGCCTTGCAGTTTCATATTGCTGCAGATAAATTTGAATAAATATCTCGTGTGTCATTGCACCCTGGAAAGCAATTTATGAGAGAGGTGGTTTTATCATTAGCTAATTGTGGCTCCGGATTATTAAGTGTAGAGACTGAAGAGTTAGGAATATCTTTGTAACATAAGGATAGGTACATACATGATAATTGGCTTGAGCAATAAAGCTATCAATTATTCTGTCTGCTGATTAAATCTATGAACACTGAAGAATCAATTTATTTTTAAGGGCAATTCACTTTCATAAACAGATACTAACTGCTCTTTTTTCCCCCGAAATCTGTCAAATGCTCTCAGCTCACATTACATCACCATTTTAGTAAAAAACCTGATGTTTAATACCATAAATTATAGTTTTTTGACAGTGAAATGGTCTGTCATGTCATAAATCTAGCTAGTGAAGTTCTGTATTCATTTACAAGTTGATTTCCTATTCAGAGAGAAAAATACTACTTAGAGATATCACAGCTGCCCCCCAAAAATTTTAATAGAAAGACATTTGATAAATAGAGTATACATTAAAATGTTATATTTAATCTGGCAACAACTGATGTGTACATGTATCAATGTTTTTAAAATCTAGCATAATAAACATTCTACTCTGCTTGCATTGGTGAAGGCTGAAATATTTTCCATCCTCTTCTTTTTCATTCAGAGAAGGAAAGAAGCACAAGAAGAATCATGCATGGACAATTTACTGAGGCAAATGATTGTATCACAATGAAGGACCTGGTTCTGGCATCCTTCCTATTCCATTCTCCTCTTCTTTACTTCATTCATCACTAGTAATACCACAATACTTACAAATCCATCTCTGGTGGATTAAATAATATGATTAACAACTCTTTTCAAGAGCATGAATGGTGGGAGACTGGTGTATTGTATTTGGGGATCTTTTATATTACACATATCTATATCCACATATATATCTACATAAGCTAGAATATGGATGGTGCAGCTATGAAAAATCATAAAGGTGTCAAAGGTGTCTCAAAAAGTGGGGAGAAATATCTGAAGTGTCTGGATCTGAGATACACAGTTGTAATGCAACTCTGTTGAGATCCAGATCCTGTAACTACATGAATTAATACCTCAGTATTACAGCTGTTTTCCGGAACTAGATGGACTTTTGTTACTGATGGGTTTTGATACAAGGTATCATTTAAGCCATAAGATACAGGACATAAAAAAGAAGTCAATCAAATAAATCTCTTTAAGGTTATTTAACAAACAAATATAGGGTTACTTCAAAGCTTATTTTGACTAATACTTTATCCCTTCCACTTTAAGAGCATCTATACATTCTATGTAACTATGTTTGCACATGGTGTCAATTACTGACATAGAACTGCTGTTTATAGAGATTATTTCAAAATAAATTCTAAGAAAACCATCAAAATTAGATATTGAGAACTAGAATTTAAGTAAAAAGGGAAGATGTGCGTTTCTGAGAGCTGAGGCTTTGAAATATTCAATGTCAGTAAGGTCAAAATATTCAAAACAGAGGATGCTAGAGACACAGTAAGCAAATAATGGAAATTAATACTTTTATGATGAACCCACCACTATCTGAAAATAAAAATTTACACTTTAACAGTTAAACTCCCTAATGCATCTATTCATATACGTTCATGGTGAATCAAATATACAAAAATGTATTAAGAAGTTTGATTATTCTCCTTCTGTTAATATTTTACTTTCCTTATGTAATTTTGTTTCTTGCTCTGCTTAAACTTCAGTAATTCTGTGTGCCCAGTTTTTAGGTCAAGGAGAATGGACTTTTCCTAATGTTATGAAGATTTTTTTCTTAGAGGATATATTATGGGAAGAAGAAAGAAGTTATTAGTGGCTCAGTGACTCTTCAGTTTTCTAACATTGTAGACCAGATATATCTGGGTGTCTTAAAATCTGTTCACAGTGGCTTTGCAGACAACTGATAAAGTTGAAGGCATCAGTCATATTTTAATCTGAAAGGCAAACTAACGCAAAGAAGAAAGTTGCAAGTTTTTTCTGGTCAGATTAATTGCTACTGGTATTTTTCAAACTTATTTTTCATTTTGATGCTTACTACAGACAAGAAAATCTTGTTTTCATGGCAAAGACATAATCTTATTTATCAGAGCACTGCTGCCTTCTTAGTGAGAAGGTAGACTGGAGGTCATCTGTCGTTTACAATGACTCGTGTAATGTGGGACACTTGCAATTTATGGAGTAGTTATGGCTTGAAAGCACTACTGAAAGCTGCAAAAGTACCTAAGTAATGTAAATGGATGAATATAAATAAAAACATTAGGCAAAAGTTCTATGTAGTTTGCATAGGAATGAAGCTGCATGTTGCCCATTTTTGTTATTTGCTTTTGGAAGCCTTCCCTATTGTTGGGCGTTAGGTTCCTTCAGAAAAATTTCTCCCCATTTGTTGTCATGGATATGGCAAATAGACCTTATTAAGAGACACAAGGTGAAGCCAATGCCTTGGCATACAATTGGAATGGTTCTGGGGGAGGGGGGTATGCGGAAACTGTGTGGGTTTTGGCAGTTTCTTACCTGGGGGTAAGCTTTGCTGGGCTTGTAGGGGAGACAGTTGTAGTGTCTGGTGCTGGACTTCTCCTGCCCAGGGGGTCCAGTGCTGCTGTACAGTTTACAGTTTTGAATGTCACATTTAGAACTTAAATAGTAATTTATGGAATTTTGCAAATCTGTCTCACAAATTTCTGAAACCATGGTACAGCATTTGCTAAAATTATTTCAGACAGAAAATACCTCCTGTACAACAAAGCAAATGCCAGGGAACTAAAGTATTTTATTGAACATCTTCCTTTAAAAATGCTACAAGATCATCCTTCCTTTTATCATTTTGGTATCCAACCATTCCACCTTTGGATTTGCAAGACATTATGAGCTTTGTCCTATACAGAAGAGATCTTTCCAAGCTTACAAATCTGCAGGAATGCTCAGCCTCTTCTACAACTTGCCCCTTCACTGCAAGAAAAGTGCCCCTTTTTTCTCACAGAAACTCACTTTTTTCCATCTCTACAAAACAGTATGTATAGAACTCAAGTGTGAAGCTAGAGCCATCATAATGTAGTTCAATTTATGGAGCAGTGGCTCTCACCTTTCATAGAAACCTAGCAAAGATTAGAATTTCAAGGCTCCAAAGAAAACTTACAAAACTAAAGCAAATGAATTTCAAAGAAATGTAAGCTCTTGGGAACATGTGTATATGTATTTTAGACAGAAAAACATGAGGTTTTATATACACACTTACCAGATGAGCTTTCAGGGTCCCTTCCAAGCTGGGTGTTCTATATATGCATGCATAGACAGACTTACAATTATACGTATATATAAAAAAGTCTGCTTATATACAATTAACATATAAAACAATATAGGAAAGCACATAAAAATATTCTATTGTTACTATGTTTTGAGTATGCAATTAGACAATAATGCTTTTATATTCCAATACAAGAGCTAGTAGATAATCCTGCTACATTAATGTTCTAAAAACTTTGTGAACTTGGTTTTCAATGCATTTTAAAACTGTTATTTAACTTCCTACATTACCAGGGAGTTTCTAATTTTTTTTTTTAAGCAAAGGAAGAAATAAAACACAAATATTTAAATATGACCTGAGAACGGGGATCACTGTATTTTTTTTATTTCCCATTAGCCCTTCAGCACAGAGCTTGTAACAAAACTATTTCTGATGTTATCATTCCTTCCCATGCTGGTGAAAGTACGAAAAGAATAACTACAACATGGTCCCTGTAATGCATTTTTATTTGGAAATTAGTGAGGGTACTGAAGAGAAGCTTCTCGTATGGAGAGTAGGAAGCAATGGAAGGAAGATTTAACTTACCTGTTTAAGACTGAAAATCCCCAAACTTCTGGTTTGTTGCTCCAGACCCATCCTTTCATTAGAAATATCGCTTCTCTGTTCAATCCTTTCCTCTTGTCCTCCTCAGTGCTCCTTCCCTCCAGTCCTGTGCTTAGTACAGTGGTCTAGCCATAACCTACTGAGAGTGAAAAAACCAAAAAAAATAGGGGACCAGGGGAGAGGCATAAATATTCTTAACAGAATTTTATAGACAGTAGTTAGAAGGAAATGAGTCTTTTTCCCCCTCTTATTGTTCCTCCTGTTCACTCAACAAATACTAATGGTTTAGTGCCATAATTGCATGAGTAATGTAAAGTCATTACAAGTATAGACTGTACTGTAGGATGGCTCTTGCATTCATAGGAATTGCATGCCTGTCCTTATCCCTTGGAATAGTTGTTCATTGTAGTTCTGTGAAATTTCAGCAGGTAGTAGCATCATGACAAGTAAAGCTGGCAGAGATGATCTTCTACCAGATTTTCTGATTTGCTTTGATGTGGCCTTGATAACGTTAATGAGATTCACATCAGCCAAAGTGGCAATACTCTGAAAGCATTAAATCAGCATATGATTGAGTCTGCAGAATCTGGCTTTCCCTAATGAATGTTTCAAATGGAACCAAATTATGTCATAATCTCCAGATGATCATAGGTGTAAGATTAGAAAGGGCAACCCTGGACATCTGGGAGTGTATTTCTTTTATCGCAATTAATCTACTAGTATCAGAAGGTACTTGTGTTATTTTTTTTAAAAACCTCATCTGCAGCAATCTGCAGCAGTCAATTTTGAGTGAGGCTAACGCAGTTGCTCAATGCCCCCTTCCAGAACATTCAAAATGAAAACAATAAATCTATGCCTGTCTGCTGGAGGTCATAGAGAGACACCCAGCCACAGTGAGACTGAGGCAGGCAGACTGAGACACTGAAAAGGACATGGACTTTGGCCAGCATTACTGCGGGATTCTTCAGAGTTTATAGGACATCAAGATAAAAGGTTCTGATGCTGTATGTGCAAAGACACCTGCTCAGGGAGGGCTCTTACCTTTGTTCTCCAGTTTGCTCTATGCTTCAGGTTTTCCTCTCCACATCTCTGCCAAAGAGGATCCTCATCAGTGTGAGTTCTGAACTAAGTGCACCTTCACCTACAGAGAACAGCTTTTACCAGGAACAGTGTGGGAGCAAAAGGTGAGAAATGCAGAACTCCCTCAGAACACCAGGTTTCTATGGAAATTGCGCCAGCCTCTTCCCAAGACTTCCTTTGCCACTGAAGAAATGCCATCAAATCTTCCCACTATTTTGACTCCATTCATTAGGATAAGACTAATACCCTAGAGGTGCCTATTTCTATCCTTCTTTGGGAAACTAGAGTAACTATCACATGACTGTCAGATGCAATGTCCGGTGAGATGAACACCATCATCAATAGTACTGAGACTGAAGATCACAAACTGTGGAGAGATAATGACTTTTGCTACAAACACAACCAATGCCAGAAGCATTTTGTTTTGTAAACACTGATGGCTGATGAAAAACTTGGGTGATTTATTTTTGGCAACCTCTTCCTTACTTCAGGTCTTCACAGATCTCCTCCTGTAATCTCAGGGAAGCTTTTAATAGTACCCAGAGTGATTAAAAGCCTTCCACTGAATGTTAGTATTTTCTCACATCTGTTTTTAACTGTTATTTCTCCATAACTTATTTTTTGTAGAGCTGTGGATCTCAGCAACTCCCTATTCTGAAACTGATCAAACATGGGATACTTCCCTACAGTTATCAGAACAGTGCTCTACCTTTTGCAAAACTCCCTTATAATTAATGTATCCAAGGTGTGGATCTTTAAGGCACAGAATTTTTTTCATCTTTTCTCACCTTGCTTGTATCAAAAAGCCTGTCTAGTACACTATCATAATACGGTTTCACCTTAACCATCTATTTAAATACTTTTTAAAAATGTTAGAATTTGTAATTCTATATCCTTCCATCAAAAAATTAATTATGAAGTCCAGGTATTTTATTCGAAAAATATCAGTATGTTACCTAATTTTCCAACATATTTACTGGATTCTTAAGTCTTGTTACTTAAGATAGAGGAACAAAACCTTAGAGTCAAAAAAGAAGAGTTTTACTGACATGGAAATTAATCATTAACAACAAAGAACAGAGGTTGTTGTGGCAATATGCCACCTTTTAAATTTGAGTTATCTTTTATATGTATACATGTGTGCACATGTTTTAAAAGCACTATTTGTCCACAAGTCTCTCATCTGAGACACTGATATGCGCACAATTTATCTGAGCTAGACAATACTGACGCTCCAAGGAATCTGTCTTGCATGCAGTGAGAAAACACACAAAATTCAGAAACAAAAATGTTTTTATGTTTTCTAACTCCCTGTACTTTATTGTTTGCTGTCTTTTTTAATTAAACATCTCCTAAAAATATGCAGAAAATCCCAGTCCTCTGTCAGAGCCAGACACATCTTGAAAACGATTGTTTTAGATGGGACAACTGTTTTTCTGAAAGCTCAAGACAAGGAAAAATACTGTTGGAAAAGTACATGCACAACCTGTACAATTCACTGATTTTTAGCATCAAGATGCACTCCTGATACTGAAAGTCAGAAATCAAACTCTGATAGTGAGGGACAGCAAACCTACAGCTACACTACTGGTGTGGACGGAAAGGTGTAGGAAACATAGAGTCTAGAATTAATGTTGACACCTGTTACCTGATACACCTCTTACCTGATTATTTTTCAGCCTGTTGATGATTTTTATTAATTTATTTAAAAGGGTTTTTGCAGCCCTTTAAATAGGTGAAAAACTAGATGTGTGTTTGTGTTAGCCTAATGGGATGTAACATCACTCCATTCCCACTTCCTCTGAGAAACAAAACGTGCTCCCCATAAAGCCTAACTCTTTTTTTAAAACTTTATGAATTACTTGCAAAATATTTTTGACAATGAGTTTAAAGGTTGTGAAAGCACAAGGGATGGCTCTGTGGGGTATGGCAGAAGCTTTCAAATACCCAAGTCGCTGGACCAACAGCTTTTACACAAGATAGTTCTGTAGTGAGACAGAGCAGGTTTTGGAGAACACCTGATACAGATGTCCCAACTGCTGAAGGCGTTGAACATCCCAGAAGAGTCTGTATAAACTGGAGGACTGCATTTTGACCAATAGCCTCAGACTCCCTGTAACTGTGAGGCACAAAGTGTTATCAAGAACTTTCCTGAAACACTGCTTTTAACAGTAACAGTATGAATCCACAGTGAGTTATTATTTCCACAGTGACACAGGTATAAATGGTGTTCTAAAAAAAAAAAAAAATTAAAAATTGTATATGTTCTCTTTAATTCATGCACACAGAAAAGCATTTCTCTGCTCCTTTTTTTTCAGTGGGGGCTAATAATATATTATACTAGTAGAGCAGCTTTCTTTATATCTCTGTTTAAAGATCTTAAATGTCTCATTCCAAAATTCAGCATCCCCTCAACTTTATGACACATTACTTTAGAAAAATTGAATCTCTTGTCTTGTGTTAGTCTACAATTTAAATAAATATGCTTTATAGCCTAATTTCCACAATTCAGCTTTATCCATAATTCATATTAAAAAACACATTGCCGCCTCCTAAAAACAATGTGTTGAAATAATAGCCTGGGGGTACCAAAAGGAAGAAGCATAACAAATCACCATTTTTTTTTTGAGTTGCTCATGTTTTTACTAGTAGGAATGAACTCAAGAGGCTAACTCTATCTTGTTTATTAAAGAAAATCACTTCATTACACAACCTGCATTTTCTCTCCTGTGTTTTGGGAGGGCTGTCTCCATGTTTTGGTATCCTCCATGGTGAAAGTATATATGGTATTAAAAATATTAGCCTTCTTGTTGCTGTATGTAGGAACAACTTCAGTTATATCATGAGAATTTCACTGGTAATTAATTTCATACACGGATGACATATTATGTAAGTCATTCATAGTAGTGTGAAATTCTAGAATAATTTTTAAAGGTTTAAAGACTGAACTATGAAGCAAAGGAACCAGGAAACTAATAGTAAAACAGAAGACAAGGCCATAGAAAAGCAGAAGAGGAAATATGGAAAAAGAAGAATAACAGAATCAGAATATGCTGACTTGCAAGGGATCCACAACTGTCATCAAGTCCAACTCTCAGCCCTGCAGATCTCCATCTCAAAGAGTCACACCCCGTGCCTGAGAGCATTGTCGAAACACTTCCTGAGCTCAGTCAGGCTTAGTGCTGTGACCACTTCCCTGGGGAAGCCTGCTCCAGTGCCCAACCACCCTCTGGGTGAAGAAACTTTTTCTAAGATTCAGCCTAAACTTCCCGACACAGCTTCAGGCCCCCTCATGTCCTGTCACTGCTCACCACAGAGAGGAGATCAGTGTCTGTCCCTCCTCTTCCCCTCACGAAGAAGCTGTAACTGAGGTCTCCCCTCAGTCTCCTCCAGGCTGAACTGACCAAGTGACCTCAGCTGCCCCTCATACAGCTTCCCCTCAAGGCCCTTCACCATCTTTGTTGCCCTTCTCTGGACACTCTAAAACCTTTGTATATGACTTATAATTTAGCACCAAAAACTGCCCCCAGCACTCGAGGTGAGGCTGCCCCAGTGCAGAGCAGAGCAGAACAAACCCCTCCCTTGCCCAGCTGGCAATGCTGTGCCTGATGGCCCCCAGGACAGGGCTGGAGATCCTGGTTACACAGCACTGCTTGCTCATGTTCAGCTTGTCATTAACCAGGACCTCTTCCACAGCACTTTCCAGGGTCTCATTCCCCAGTCTGTCTGTGCACCCAGGGTTGCCTCATCCCAGGTGCAGAATCTGGCACTTTCCCTTGTTGACTATTATGGAAGTAGAGCTTTGGTGAATCGATGCCACGTTTATTCCTCAGGGTCCCTCGTGGAGACGCTCAGGCGGCTCTGCCAGCACCTACGCGGGCACACGATCTCACCTTCACAGGTGGTGGCGAACAGCGGCTCTCACACACAGTCTGTGCACCAACCACAGACAGAGGCCAGAGGGGCTCTCTGCATGCAAGTCCGAGGCGTTTAATGAAACCAACACGCTCAAAACAAACAGGGACAAAGAACCAAGAACGAACTGTGCACGTGGTTTTATCCCGCAGGGTCCCGGGGCAGGCAGAGCATCAGAAGCCAATGGTCTGAGGGCTGGGGGCAGAGGCAAGGCTGAGTGACACAGCAGGGGCCATTGGGAAAAGGGATGGGAGGGGGGACAGGGCCAGTAACCAGTGGAATCTCGGTAAAGGGAGAACTTTCTAGCCCACTGGTGTAGGAAGAGATCGCTTTCAAAGGAGTGTGGGGGGTGTAAAGTGGATTTTGCCGCTGCAACAGAATATCATATGGTTGGTATATATATATATAAGGGAAATCAGAGTGAGGAAGGTGTGAACAGAAAATTGCAGGTTAGAATCAGTGAGATCAAAACTAGTAAAGTGAAAAGGAAGACAGGTAAAAGAAATGTGGGATTCATCTTGAAACACATCCTTGAAAGATAAAACAAAAGGCAGTCTTTATCTCATCAAAACAGCCATGGCAAACATCCTATTCTAATGCTAATTTTAATATTCAAGTGAGTACCTTTGTCCAGACTATACTGGGAGACAAGTTTTTTATGCAGAATAATTTTACTGCATTAGAGAGGTATCTGTCTTTTCAAGTTGCCTTGTTTATCTGCTTCTGATCCAAGAAAGTGCAAGACAGAATAGCTCAGTACAAGAGAGTCTAGCTAGAACTTTTATGCCACCACAGTAAGTATACAGGATTAAAATAAAATCAATAAAATATTTTTAAAAAATAAAATAAAGTAAAATAAAATAAAATATGCAGAAAGAAAAAGACAAAGCAGTGATAACCTGCATACTATCAGTATGGTGAATGGCATTTTTCAAGAAATTTTCTACACTTCCTGTAATTTTTATTCAAAAAAATAAGACATCATTTTCCTCAATCTTCCTTCTCTCTCGGTACCTATGACAAATAAATGGAGACTATCTAAAAATGGGTGACGATGTCTTGTCAAATTTCCTAAGTTTGGAAATATGCTGCAGAACAAAGTCTACTAGGAAGGTTGTTTTAATATTTTGTGCACTTCCAGGAATGAAAGATCAAATAAGTTCTAAAAACAAAGTCTTATCTTGAAACTGGTTGTCAACAAAGCCAGTTACCAGGACAATAATTCTATAAAACACTAGTTCACAATTTAGATTTATTTACACTTGGATAATCATAGGACATGTTTAATACACCTGGTTTTCCTGAATGGCATGTCAAGCCTCATATTTCTATTTCAGCTAGGATGTATATTTCAGAAAGATGTCTAATCTTTATTTGAACACTTATCAAGCATCAAGGTAAATTATTCAGTTGGTTAGTGATGACTCACTGTAAAAATGTTTCTTTCATTTCTAGTCTCAATCGACTTATGCTCTGTGTTCAGGCTCTAGATTTCTAATGTCTTTGATAGATTAAACCTCTTTTGATAGACTAAACTTCTCTAGTGTTGGAAGTATCTGCATTTATAGATCATGATCAGGTTCACTTCTCAACCTTCATTTTGTTAAGCAAAAGGGATTGAACTGGGTAGGTATCTCACTGAAAAGGCTTTTTTCCCCCAGAACTTCTGTCATTCTTGTAGTTCTTTTTTAAGCCATTTCCAATATATCAATGCTGCTTTAAAATGAGTTCATAAAACAGAACACAATAGAGATCTCAGTAATATCATAGAGAATCAAAAATAGCTCTGTACTTCAATTTTTTAATCCTCTTTCTATTTATCTAAAAATTACTTTTCTTTTTTTTCCTTGCTGTTGCTTCACACTACAGACCCAGAAAATCTAGAGCCTTATATTGATTTTTAACTTCTGGGGGATACTTTGGATCAAAATCCATGTTGGATATAACAACATTTCACTACTGAGGAGTACTTCCAAATCTGTAGCAGTCAACCTAAGTACATAGCACTTTAAAATATGAACCTGTTTTACAGATTGCCTGCACAAATGCAAGTAATATGACTACACCAATAATTTTTTTAAAATTATAAATGCATTTAAAATATTCAAAACTTGTGTAGGATATTGAGAGAATATATTTTAGAAATACCACTAAAAACCCCAAAATATCAGAGAGAATAATATTTCTCTTTTTCATTATGAAAGTATTATCTGACTTCTTTGAATAGTATTCAGACACAGTAGCTACACAGTGGTATTGAATGTTCAGTTAACTGAACTGTGGGTGACTTAAGAATCAGATTTATATTACAACAACGTTTCATTAAACTATGATTAATGGCCAATGCTGTCAAAAATCTAAAGATAGTCTCATGGTCCCAGTTCTGTGAAATTTTAAGAATTTTCCTCTTTTGTTTTCCTCTACTATACATTTTACACTTTTCCTGTAGTATTTCAGTGATCAGGCAAAACATTTCTTTATTTCAGAAAAAATTGTTTACCAGCTCCCTGTTGTACCACTAGTGCTATCTCAGCATTTGCCCTTAGAAAATTACTTTAGTTTTCATTTTTTCCTTTGATGTTTTGTTGGTGAATTCACTGGGTGCTCTGTGGTCAATACAATCCTGTCACTCAGGCTGCCAAGCTGGAGCACCACCTGCCCTATTGCTTTGCTCCAAGCAAAGCTCTGGACAGGTCAGAGAGAGAACCTGTCTCCTTTGTGGGCAAAGCAGTGACCATCTTCAAAAGGTCAGGGCTGAGGAGTTGCCACTCCAGTAAGCAGTACTGTGCAGGGACACCTAATCTAGCCCTGAGTGGGTTCAAGTATTAGAGCCAGTACAGACATTGCACATGCAAGTCTGGAAGTTGTAATTTGCCACAGGTTCTGCTGCAGTGGCACTGCCTCTGAGCTAACTTGAAGATGGTGCAGGCACATCTATCATGCACTTCATTGTATGCCTATCTCAATTAATTGTTTTATTTTTTTGACCCAGGTAAAATTCACACTGAGGCAGGAGCTCAAAGTCTCTATTTTTGGTGTCTGAATTAATTACAATGGAAGAGACAGGCAAGAAGAATCAAATTACCACATTGTCATGACAGGATTCTAGAATTTCTTTTACATGTAGTCTTTCATATATATTTATAGTATCTTTTTCCTCAGCTTGAGTCAATATTACTACCCCATGGTGAAAAACATATACAAAAATATATTTGCTCTTCCATCACTGACAACCTCCATTTGTGTCTGAACACAATTCATTAAAATTCTTATTTTTCTGTTGATAGCCCTGGTTTCAGAGAAAAATAGTCTTTTTTTCATCAATTCATGCCTTATTAGGTTATTTCACCTGTCTCTTATTTTTAAGTTTCTTTCAGAAGGGATAATTTACAGGCTTCTCCCTATTCTTTTATGAAGACAGATTGATTTGGTTGTGTTCAGAAGCAAAGGCATAAGTAGACTGTGCTTCTGGATAGAAAAATTTCTGCAACACAAAGACAGTATTTTCACAGATTATCTAAAAGTCACTAAAGTTAGGGCAAAAAAAAGTATTCTGTTTCAGATTCTTACCCATGTGATATAGAAACATATACCTTCATGTCTGTAACAATCAAGAGCAACTGTGGGGTCTGGTCAGACTCCACAAGCAAAAATGTTTGACTCAGGTTTTGTTTTCTTAATGTTCAGAGCAAATTACAAGATATGGAGGTAATGTCAACCAGAGTGACAAGTAGCCAAGAGAGTTCCAATTCTGTCTTAGCTGCAGACTGGGTTGATATAAGGGCCCCCAGTCACAAGGTGGGTAATTGTCATACAGCTCCACAGCCTCTTCAGTCAGGGTTTGACTGTATCTCCCCTTCACATCATACACTTGCATGTCCTTTTGACACTTTCAAGGGCAAAGCAGCGCCACAGACTCTTGCAGTGCATGTTTGTCACAGGCAGCCCACCTCTCTGAGGAGGAAAAGAATCTTAAGGCAAATATTTACATGAAATCCAGAAAAAATCATTGTGTCTTACAGATAAACAGGACAGCGATTTAATGCAAATATCATTTGTGATGCCAGATTTGAACTCATCCATTCTCTACTCCAGTTATGCTGAGAACAGTAGCCCTATAGAGAAAACAGGGAGGGGGCTTTGAGATGCAGAAAATTATTGAAACAGAACTGCAGAACTATGGAATTAGAGCTATTATGTTGTTAGTGCATCACACTGCCAGCTAGCATTACTGTTAAAATATTTAACTTTCACAATAGTTGCAATGGAAGGAACAGACCTGTAATTGTACTAATCAGGTAGGAAGATGTTCAAAAAAATGGCAATTTATTGTTAGTTATTTCAGATTCCTGCCCTCAGGACTTATTTTGTCAAGGGCACTTAAGGTTGTTGGTGCCATCATTTTTAGTTCTTGTGTAAGTCTAAATATATCAGAGACTTCCTGAGGGAATGACTGGATTTTGTTGACAAATCACCGGGTTTTTTTTGGTCTACATGGCAACATCACAGAAGGTGGTGAGGCTTGTCCAGGTCACAGGTGTTGCAGAATTTGTCTAATTAAAAGTCCATTTGCTAGGAATTGTGAATGAAGAACACGTTCTACTGCACCAGCTTGACTTGTGTCTAAACAGTATCATGAAAGGTCCTTCTGTAATAAACCTCGTCTGTGAGTGGTATGATTGTCTCAATATTAATATTATTTTTGACAGCTGTTGCAATGTATACATGACATAAATGTGTGTGTGTGTGTATATATATACACATGTATGTATTTAAAGTAACTATATACTTAATGGTTATAAAGTTATTGTTTCTAGACAATTCAGATAAAATTAAAATGTGCACTCCAGTAGTAGCAGATGCATCTTGTTTATCTTCCAAGACTCAAAACCAAAATAGTATATTTTAGAAATACTGTATTACTGATTCATGATTTTAGGTTCACCTTACAAGCAGTGTGTATTCCTAGTAATAATCTCATAACAACCTAGCCAGGTTTATAAAGCTTTACAGAAAAATGATAACATATCCATTTCAATAAGGACCAAAATGTCATTCTTATCAGAAATTATTTAGAATTTGCTCAGTAGCATCCCAACCCCTTTCAGCTAACCAGTTAGCCTGACAAGGAAGCAATAGGTGACCTCTGGCTGCCTGTTATGGGTGGGGTTATGATCCATAACCTCCAATACACATCTGTGGCTAAAGCTGTTGCTGTAACATACAATATATGAGTTTTTTAAGTAAAACCACCTCACAGCTCCATAGATGTAAAGAAGGCTGACTAATCCTTACCCCCATAACTGGCAGTCCCTCTTGTACTCACTGATAGTACCTGTCTCTGGCAGAGCCTCCAGAGAACTACGGGGTTCTTCTCTGTTTGGCGATTGCTGTTTTTCAAGGTTGCAAGCCCATAAAATCATGGTTTTTGTATTTGTGTCAAAACAATCTATTAGAAAGAGAAACACACTTAACACCTTTCATATAAAATACTGAAAAGAATCACATGAAGTACAATGCAAGCTATACAATCTAGCTTTGTGGAATCACTTCTGACATTTACTACCTTTTACCAAGAAAAAAAGGCAAAACAAGCTGTGAGGAAACAGATTAGCTTATTTGGGTGTTTTTTGCAGGATCTGATTAAAACACTATTTGAATGAATCACAGTTGTTCTGTTGCACAGTAAACTTTGGGCCAGGCCTCTGCAAAAAGTCAGAGGCAAACTACATCAGGGGCATTTTGGGGTGTACGTTCCCCAGCATTGTTGGAGTTTTCCCCTCAGCCCCCAACATTTCTTGAGAGTCAGGAGTGAAGGAGTGAAGCTCAGCCAGCAAATCAGAGCAGAAAAGAAGCTGTTGAGGTGTTTTTAAATTTTTTTTGTCTTTTTTTTCCCCCTCACTACAATGATCTATTCTGGTTGGCAATAAATTAATTTTTTTCCAAGTAAATTTTGTTTTGCTCAATACAGCCGTAAGTAAGGGATCTCCTTTTCTCTATCTCCACAAACAAAATAGCATTTTCTTTATCTCTTTCCTTCAGACTCTAATGACAGGAATGATAGTTTAAACTTTTAAGAGTTTAAACGGAACTAATCTCTATTTTTCTCATTTCCACTGCTCTGTCATGAGTGCTCCTTGTTTTTTCTCTCAATGTTGCAGCTGATCCACAGCATCTCAGCTTTTCTGCCACTTCCATCACTTGGTTTCATATAATTTCCTATTCTTTATCCAGCTCCATCACATCTTATATGTTGTCCTTTGGGAAGAGAAGGAAGAACAAGAAATTTGAAGAAAGTCTCACTATCATGTGGGTTTTAAGTGAGTGGAAGCCACTTACTCTGGAGGTGCTTTCCAGTCTTAATGATCATATGATTCCATTTGGCTTTAGTCAGCTGTCTGGTTTATTTGGTTTAAGCTGGGGTTTTTTTCTGGCTACATGGGAGTGACAAGGAACATCAATAATTTCCCCTCAGACCTTCTGCAAAAGCCCTTTGGCAACTAAGTATATGGCTACACATATCCAAAAGCCCCAGGAAATGAGAGATCACTGCAGTGGAAGAATAAAAATATGAATAAATCAGGCCAGTTTCAGACTTCAGAACAGCACTTTAGAAGACTGACTTACATCAACTCCACACTTGTTGCCAAGGCTTAGTTCTTACTCATTATCTGTCATTATCACTATGTATCTAAATAATTAGTCCATGACAACTTCGCTCTACACTCAGTGTCAGCATTTGGTACTGCTGTGGTTGGCAGTGAAGGTCACAGCCCTCACAGCTTTAGTATTCAAGGCTGGACTGGCCAGGCTGGAATGGGGGAGGTCAGTGCTGAAGTGGATGACGTCTTTCTTACCCATTTTAGCTTTTTCATTGTGGATGTCTTTCAGTTCCTTCTCCAAAAGAAGTGTGAGGATCTGAACTGCTTCCAAGAAATTTGTTCATATTTTTCAGATAAGGGCTTCTTTTAGTTTGCTTCTACTCATTCTGCAAGAGTATTCCAGTTAAACCAGACTACTTTCCTAATTACCCTGATCACTCTTTCAAAAACTTTTTTGTCTTGCAGATTTTATTACTTAAAACATGTTTTGATTTTTACTGTACTCTACTGCTCAATGGTGACATGAGTTCTCATTTACAACTTTTTGGTTATGTGTCATTCATATATTTAATCGCAGTTTACTCTTGGTAGCATTACTGTGCTATAAGAGTTTCTACTCTGTTTCCTGTTACGCTACTTATGTGTTTGTCCTGCTTTCAGCTGGGAAAGAGTTAATTTTCATCCCTGCAGTTGGTACAGTGCTGTGTTTTGGATTTGAGGTGAGCATAATGTTGACAATATACTGATGTTTTAGTTGTGGTTGACCAGGGTTGACATTAGGCCAAAGACATTTCAATCCCTCCCACCCTGCTAGCGAGGAGGTTGAGGGTGCACAGGAAACCTGGAGGAGACGAAGCTGTCACAGATGACTCAAGGGTTGTTCCATATCATCTGGTGTCATTCTGAGCAATAAAACTGGGGCAAGCTGGCTGTGGGGTGAGGGCCTACTGGTCAGGGGCCAGCTGGGCATTGGTCAGTGGGTCTTGACCAATTGCATTGTGCATTACTTGTTCTATCTCATGTTTTCCCCCATCCTTTTCTGTCCTATTAATAAACTGTCTCAATCTCAACCTACAAGTTGCACATTTTTTTCCAATTCTTTCCCCATCCCACTGGAGGAGAGTGAGCAAACAGCTGTGGGGTTTTTAGCTACCTGCCGGGTTCAAGGTAAGTAATGTCAATTGTATCTTAGCAGGTTTCTACTTCTCTGTCTGCAATGCCCCCCTCATTTGGCTACAAGCTCTCTGTAGCCTGATATATCTATCTTTTCTCCACCTAATTATTCTCTTAGTAATGGCTTTCTGATATAGAACTTGCAGCTTTCACACATCATTTTTGGCCAACTGATAGCTCTGAATTCAATCTACATGACATTATATAAAGATAAGAAAAGAATAGTCTATAGGACCCACTTCTTATGCCTCCTAAAATCATTATATTTTTGAGTTTAAAAATGAAAGGATTTCTTGTATAAAATTGTGCTGAAATAGTAAAAGTATCCCTCAGATTGAATATTATTCATATATGTATCATAAGAAAAGGCTAGTCATCATGCATTTTTTAAATTTAGCATTATATCAGTCTTGAAAAATAGCATAATTTTAATAACACTGAAAATCCATAATTAATCAATGGTCATCAGTAGTTACATAATAATGTTATCATCAGTAAAAATAATGAACTTTGATACTAATATGATTAGAGCAAAGTGCATGAATAAAAAATTTGGTAATGCAATAAACAGAGCCTCTTGAAAATGCTGATATTGCTTCCTGTGCCTTATGGTTTTACTTGTAAATTTAATTTTTACTCGTGGGACAGAAGAAGAACAGGAACACTATGAGTTGCACTATAGTCTGAAAACTCAAGTACAATTATCAAAGTGGTTTTATTTTGAACCAAAGTTCTGTAATAGTTTGAGACCTTTGTGATGTTCTTCAAGCATGGCTGTATGCATCCCACTTTTCTCCAAGATGCACATTTCATGATTAAGCTATTTCCTGTAGTCATGAATTTTTTATGATTACATTTTTCTTTAATGAATGTTAATATTCTGCTTCCGAATAGTGCAGCTAAGTCCTCAGGGCATCAAATTTTAGGCAAAAAGACTAGTTAGCGTTGTAGCTGAGTTTTGCAGGTAGTTCTTTGATAATAGTCATTCTCCCATTTAGTGGTGTGCAGTGTGATGTATGGTTCTTGTACACTTCTTTCACTTCTCATCACAGAATGGAGAACAAAGAGTAGGGCACAGATGCAGTCAGTGAAGAAGATAATCAGGAAGGAAATTTACATAATTTATAGCTTTGTAATGTTAAATTTTCTGCCTTCTTGAAACTATTCTTCAGTAACATGTGCCTTGAAAAGGGCACATAAAATAAGCACAGGAGAGGATTCCTTGCCTCTAAGAAGCTAATGACAAATAACCTGAACAATATTAATGTAGCTATGGAGAGGTACCATGGTACTTCTTTAGTATGTCTTCAAAGAAAGGAGATGCATTGTTAATTACAATAAATTGATAATCTCATCAACTTTAGCAGCAACCTGTCCTAGGAAGAAGAAAAAACTTCTAGATTTATTCTAACTTATAAGTTTACAGCATAAATGTGTAACTCAGCAAAAAGCTGCATGACTGCCAAAGCTTCAATTATAATAGAACATAGTAAGGAATATCCTGCAGAAGACCATGTTCTTCATCAGTGTCTTCAGAAACAGAAAAAAAATAGGACAGCATAAGACCACAGTGTACTTGTCACTTATTAGCTAGTTAAGCTTCCTCTTGCTATGGACTATAATTAGCTTGTCACACCATGTTTTGATTCTGTATTATGACAGATCAGTTTTTCTAGTGATGCTCAATTCTGATTTAATTTTCACTGAACATGTTATTTTTTGAAGAAAACATGTCAGTGGGAAAAAACACACAGGAGAATTTGGAAAGGGATTTGAAAACATACCTTTTCCATTAATTTCTTCTTGCATTTAGTGCAAGATATAGGGGGAGGGGGATATATTTTCCATTTTCTTTTATTTGACTATATTTTCTTTAAAAATGCAGCTGTTGGGTAGGTCATGCATCTTTTATGAAATAGACTGTAGGGGAAGGGTACCCACAGAAGGAGACATGGTTTCTGCCGTTTCTTCATCTTAAGGGTAATCAAGCCCTTCAAATCACTCAAAAACAAACCCTAAATACTAGATTGGGTAATTTTCATTTTTTCCGTTCAAGTTATATCACTGAGGAGCAGAGAACAACAGATTCATGAGTCAGGGGACTGAAAAAGGCCAAGTGAGAAGAATATCATCTCTACCCTTTTTATCGGTACAACTAGTATAGAAAAGGGGATTCTGCATTCATGTATTTGCTCCAGGAACTGAGTCTCATTGTTTATTATTCAATAAACAATTGTTATTTAAATATATATTCAAATATTGGTATTCAAATATCAATATACAGAACTGTTGAGTAAAAATGGCTAGAAGAGTTTGGCATCCTTCTCTCACAGATGCCATAATATTGAAATGATTTGCTGCAAATTTAAGTCATGTAAGTAGAACAGGACAGAACACATAGTCGTCACTGGCACAGTTAGCTGTGTTTTCCAAAAGAATTGGTGAAACATCTCGGAATGCCTTGGTGTGTGCTGTGCATATCAGGGGTACCTTTACTGCATCATGGGACTTAGGTGGAAGTATTGATTTCATGGCTTTTAAAATCAAGTCTTGGTAAAAAGCACATTATTAAGATATTTGTATGGGACAGTAAATCAGTAGTACAGGCACCAGTTGTTTCAGGTCAAACAGAAGGTCACTTAACCAGCTTATGCATTAGACAGAAACTGAACAGAAGGATTTTCAGGATATCTTTTCTTATCTGGCTCTAGACTGTTCTTACACTCAGACATATGGCACGTCTTTTGTTTCATAACTATCCCTAACGAAAATATCTCACGGTCCCAATTCAGATACATTAGGAGGACCTACTACCTAAATCTATGTGTGATTTATTAGCTCCTTATTCATCCAACCCCCTTTCTAATTATGTATTCCGCTTGCAGGATAGGACATGGAGAGCAATGTGTTCAGTGAGAGTTTTCCAACAGTCTGCAAACATTTCTAGTGTATTTGAACAGAAAATAGTATGGTGATCTGAGGACCTCTCCTTGCTGATGACCTTTAAATGGGTCAGGCTTGACAAACATTTACTAGCCACAACTGATAAATTAAAGGATCAGCCAAATCTTAGTACGTGTAGCAAAGCCTTCCTGCCTGGTTCCATTTAGTTTTGGGGATATTGTTGCAGACACCCTTTGCATAAGCAGAACATCAGTATGACACGGTCACAAAATAATGTTGTTGTACTTCATACTTTCATGTATTTTATGCTCTGGGATTTTTGGCCATGTCAGCAACTAGAGACTAAGAGTAGTTCCATCTCCATTGTGATCCCATGCCTTTTTTTTGTAGAGAAACATAAGACTATCTATGATATTAAACATCATGTGTGTGATCATGATTACTTACACAGTTATCACAGATTCATATTGATACTTTTTGGAGCCAGAAAGATTAATGTTTTGCTACACTTCACTCTTGTGAACTGAATTTGATCAACACATTTTTTCTAGCAAGGCAAATATTTGATTTAAAGGAAAGAGATGGAGAATTCACTATTTATCTTGGTATTTTTTATGAGCAGCTTTGCATGCTTATTATTCAAAGCATGTTTCTCAATTTCAAATGTAATTTTTTTGGCTTCAGCTGCTGGAATTTTGTTCTTCTTATGCCTTTTCCTCACAGAGTGCTAAGATTTCAGAACTTGACTTCTCCTCCTTGAAAAGGTAGATACACTGTGTGATCCACTCACCTCCTTCTCCAGTTCTTCTCAGACACACACAGAGTTTTAAAGTATATGCTTTTTCTCAACATTTCTAACATAAGACTGGTTCTCTTTTTGAGTTACATATTCTGGCTTTTAGCATCATTTTAAGAATTGATGCATTTGACTATGTATGTACTACTCTAATGTTAGCTGCACTCATATGCATCAGTAAAACGACTGTCTATTCTTGAACCCAAGTATTCTATTTTTATTTGAAATTATCGTAATGATCCTTTATTTTCCACAAAGCTTTCTGCTGAGGACACATGCTGACTTATTTGGTCACAGCCCATATATCCTATGAATTGTTCTTACTAGATCTGTTACTGAACATATGGCAATGTTAAAAAAACCCTTAATCAGCTACTAAATGATCCATATCACTCTGTATCAGCTCCTTTTCCTATATTATTTATAATTTCTCAATTTATTATGCCACTCTTTTATGTTTAGCAGATGTTATTTCATACTTTTCATTATTTCACACGATTATTGAAAATACTGTAGAGCAATAGTTCTTTTATCAATGCAACTAGAACTTAAATACAAATAGTCTCACTTTAGGGCAAATCCCTGTTAATATGTTTTTTTCTCAGGCAGCCCTCCCAATAACCTTTTGGTACTGTATGGTTCAGGTTTGCAGCTGTTTTGTCTTTAAATCAGAATCTTATTCAGTGCTAAGCTGAACTGAAATAAAAAGTGGAATGCTGCCAAATGGCTTCAGCTGCGTGGATGGCTTGGCCAAGGTAGACCTATATGGCTGCAAATGAACAGAATGGCTGTCAGCTGAGCTGGAGTGCAAAGGAGGGACTTGAGTGTGATGCTGGGTGGAGATAATTATTCCTATGCAGGCTTAACTGCTACTGTCATGTTCCATTAAATTGTGCAAGATATGTTTTCTCTGTGCCTGCCTGTTGTGGAAGGAGCATTCAGGAGAAAATGGTGAGTGTACAGCTAGTAATAAATGCAAGCTTCTGTGATGTCTTGCAGTCACAAGGCCTGTGCTCTGTTGACGTATTATTTGCATTCCTTTGCCAAAATGATTTTGGAAAGCTGAGAGAATCATTCAAAATAGAGAAATGCAGAAACTTGTATCCAAATTACTCGTATTTTTGCAGAGTCAAGATGGCTTTGCAAAGGCATTAGCAGCCCATGTATAAATCATGTAACAGAAAATAATTCTACACATTAATGACAGCTAAACCAACAATTCTTTCAGTTTAATTGAACACATTTAATTTGTATTACCTTGGTTAATTTTAGAGAAGCTAGTAAGTAGGCTTTGTGCTTAGAGTCCAAACTGTCAGACATAAAATGCGAACTGTCAAGGTTCATTTCATATTAAAAGAACTTCAGCTACAATAGCTTTCTTTAAAATATGTAGATGAGTTTTTAACGTGTTCTAGACATTGCCCAAAACTCTGAAGAGTGAGTTAACATGCTGAGAACATTAAACTAAATAGATTTGGACAGAGACCAACATCTCTGTGCAGCAGATAGACAAAGGAACATTATGACACTCTCCCCAGAATATTCACTAAACATCAGGAATAGCTAGGAGCACACTAACCAGTCCTACTGTTTAAATGTTTTTCCACAAAAGTAGCAAAGTACATGGACCCTGAATTGCATCTCTTCACACCATCTTGGTATCCTGATGGGATAGAGGGAACTGCTGCTTCTGTTTATAACATGCAGGTCTGAAGTCGATGTGAGTATTTTAGTGGAAGAATAAAAATGTCAGCACTCACAGTGGTCAAATACTAAATTTTGACAGAATGCTCACTAAAAAATGTCTCTACAAACATAACAGTACAAACAGCAGATTTAAGAATTATGCTATGTCCAGAGACAGAGAAAAGAGCAAATATGGTGAGCTGGTCCAGAATGATAATTTTTAATGCCAAATGGAAACAATACAGAATTTAATGTCTGAGTGTCTTTTGCATAACTTTTAGGAGAGTATAACAACTAATTCAATTAGTTCTAACCTATATATTTGTTTCTGCAAAACAAAGTGATACTGAAAAAAATTTGAAAGCACTGAACATTGTGACACAATATGGCAGGACTGTCTTATAGAATATTTTCTGTTTGCCTCTTGTAAGGAATGTTCCTCTTGTCTGTAAGGAATCATTATTTATTCTTTACAAGGTCTAAGCAACTGAGGGTCCTACACTGAAGGTTATAAAAAATATTATGCAGACACGATGACAGCTAGCTAGACAGACGGAAAGAGGGAATATCCATATATGTAGCCATAGAAAATTTGGCAACAAAACAGAATATGAAGTTCTATGATAGAAAGGATCAAAAATCACAATTTTTGCCCTTATCTGGTAAAAAGATTTGGATATCTTGTGATTATGCACCTCAGCCAGGTGCATCAGGTCAGTAATTTAATAAAGCAGTAAAAATTCAACGACAGAGTAGTTACCTTCTGACCGTTACTCTCAATTACAGATCTAACTATCAATTTAAATGACAGCTACTAATGTGTCATTTAAAGCTAACAGCTTAGCCAGTGTTTCTCAATTATTCAGAGATTAATGTTCCCCAAAGGTGCTACTAATACAAAAAAAAAAAAAAAAAAATCTTTGGCTACATTATCAGTACTGTTGAAAGTATAATCATATTGAAGAAGTCTGAGAACAAAAGCTTGGTGGTTTTTATTATGTCAGTAAGATGATCAGTATTTCTTACCTTGTAGACCTGCATTTAAAACAACTACAGGAAAAGGAAGGACACAAGATAATAATAAACAAATATCTGCATCTTTGTGTCATAAGAAGTATCCTTAAATCTCACTGTATCAAGAAGGAAATTTGTATATAGAGATTCAGTATAGATTCAAGAGTCAAAATTACAAATTAGGATTTTTTTATCTGGTATCTAGCCCTAATGATGTCTATACATGCTATCATTTCCTGGAAAATTACAGCTTACTTAACACTGGCCAGAAAAAGATAAAGGCAAGACAACCATTTTAATAATGTGAGACTTTTTATTATAGATTGCTTCAGTCTTCAATAGAGATTAATATATTTCCAGACTATGTATTTAAGAAGTGGTTAACTTAAAACTATAATCACCTGTCATTTCACAGTAGAACTAATAGAAAAGTTAGAACTTCACACAGTTTAACAAAGTAAAATTTTTTTAGGTCACACATAAGTTTTTCATGTAAATTAACAAGTTTTTCGGAATATGTTGACAAATATAGGCACGGGATTTTACATCGCATTTTAACAAAAAGAATTGCCCAGATCACAGTAAATTTTACATACACTTATTTTTAGAAAAAGAAAGAGCTTTAAATTGTGGAAATAATGGATTATCTTGCAATTTATGCAAAGTAATTGATATATGGAGACCTATACATTAGAAAAAAGTCTGTTGCTTGTTTGTTTATCATAGTAGATTTGTGCTGGTTTATCTTGTGTTAAATAGAGTACAGCATTTTTCCTCTCTGGGCCTGGAAGTGACTCTGGAGTAGCCCTTGACATCCTCTGGTTCAGTAATACAATACCTAGTTTCTGTCTGGTGAAACTCAGAGCTTCAACAGCAGATAATTAACTGCAGTAGGATTTGGGATCACAGTTCAAGACACATCTCATCTGTCATATTGCCTGTACAACTACACTTCCACTTCTGTTCACACCTTGAGCAAACACTATTTCTGAAGATAAGCAGCATTTATCTCACATCTAAGTGTATTTAGGACTCACCCGTGAAATATGAGGTCTAGGACAAAATTTCTGCTGCCAGGCAAACAAAAGATAGGTCTTCTTTATCTTTTGTTGTCTTTATAATCATCATTTTATAAGAATATACTATCAAGTCTATGTCTTCCAACAGATCCCTTTTTCCCCGGCCTTGCTAGTCAATCCAGCCCAGGCCATAAAATTAATTTTGTTTGATACACATTAACATAGAAGAAATACTAAGTAAAAGAAAGGACAGTTTAATGTTTCCCTAAGCTTCAGTAAGGCTTCCGAAACAGTCTTCCCAAAGATCCTAATGAAGAAGCTGATGAAATATGAGCTAGATGAGTGAAGTACAGGCTGACTCAAAGCTGTGTGACTGGCCAGTCCCTAGGTCAGCACTGGGTTCAATCCCCCTTAACATCTTCATTAAGGATCTGGCTTATGGGGCAGAGCGTTTCCTCAGCAAGTTCCTAGATCACACCTCAGTGTGAGTAGCAGCTGAGGTACCAGAGGTCAGGCTGCCATCCAGAGGGACCCCCACGGTCTGGAGAAATGGTTCCCCAGGAATGTCGTGAAATCCAAGGTTGTTGTAGTGAGGGAAATCCTTACAACAATATATAAGTTGGAAGGAAAGATGAAACGGTGTTTTGTAGATGTTCTGGGATTATTTTATTCCTCCAGCCGCATGGCTGCAGTTCCCAAGCAGACTCTCCTGGGACCCTGCTCTCCTCTCAGCCCCCAGGCACACCCAACCCACCCAATCAGGAACAGGTTTGGGGCACACGTGGCATGGGGACAGGGACAGGGACAGACCCGTACCCTGCAGGGTCCCTCCCCCCGAGATTTCAAGGGAGAGACACCTCCACACAAGGTCAAGTGTAAAGTCCTGAACCTCTGAAGGAACAACCCCGTGTAGCAGTATATGCTGGGAGCTGACCAGCTGGATAGCATCTTGGCAGAAAAAGATGGATGTCCTACCCAACCTCTGCCACACATTTATTGTGATTCTAGGATTCTTTTTCACATGCAAAGGTCACCCAGAAATGAATGAATTAGAAATTGTCATGGCACATACCCTTCATCTATTACACTTCAAAGTAATTTCTACTTTCCCAATTTGAAAAGGAAAGCAAAGCGGAAAGCGAAGGGAATAGAATTTACAATAATTCCAAAACATCACCAATTTATTTCTTAGTTATCCCTTGCCTTTTGCAGAAATGTGTGGCTTCCCCTGAGATGTGGATGTTTTCTTTGGAAAGCTGATGATAATTAGGTCAGTTTTGGGAACAAGTCCCACAGATTACAAGATTCTGTTTCAGTTTTGTGTATGTATTTTTCCATATTTGCTTTTTAAAGTCTAAGCAATTCTGAAACAATATCTTTCTCATCCTGATATATAAATACATGCTTACAAACACTGCTATCATTGTTTTAAGATTTCAGAGGAAGAGACAGAAATCTAATTTAACTAAAGGGCACATGTCTTTTGTGAGGTTTTTGCCTTAGCAATAAAAATTATTCTTTGAACATGAAAGACAAATATACTTTTTCCTTACTCTGGGAGGAGAAAGCAGTAGAATTCACATACTGTCCCCCACACATTCCTTTAAATTTGCCTAGGACTAGAAATGATGGCTCTGCTCAGGGAGAAAAAGCAATGAATCATATATGTGGGAAATGGAGTTCATGATACCGACTTTTGAAATCCAGCACTGGTCAAGACTTTCAAAACAGAGCTTATAGCTTCATCTAAGAGCAGAATAACACTGAATTTCCTTTCTTCTTTTTCTTTTTTTTCTTTTATTTTTTCTGATTAGAATCTGTCTTCAGTCAAGACATATTTCATTTTCTCATGTTGTAGAAAATCTACTTCAGCATCTTATGACTTTGAAGGGTATTCTTGGTCTGTTCTGCCAATCAGGATAAAAACAGTAATGAGAGAAAGAGATAAGAGTACATTGATAGTTTCTCTGTATTTATCTTTCTCACAATTTTTTCACAGTATTTTCCTTCTAATAAGTGCAAATTCTCAAAGCACAGATTACTTTGACTTTTCCACCACACAATTTACCCTAAAGTATGTGTCACTAGGACTATATGGATTTTACAAAAGGTAGAAACACAATTTTTGTGTTTGGTTCATTTGTATTTGTCCTTTACATGACAGAATGAAAGCTCTGTTAGTCTCAGAGACTGAAACTGCATAAGAATAAATATAAATATCAGGGCTCTGGGATTACTTCAGTTGATGCCTTTTCCTGGTGTTAAGATCAAGAGTTGGACATGGTTAGAAGGGGAAAAAGGGATTTTACCTTGGTGTTTATTTTAAGGATCCTTAGGTGCACATGTCCAGGTCAGGTGCACTGAAGTGCACCCACAAATGCACCCCAATGCACTTGCCAATGCTGGCATCAAATGCACACCCCAGAAAGATCTAATATTACATTATAGGTCTTTCTAATTAGCATATCTATCGAAATTCCCCAATGAAAGGCTTGAGTGAGGCCCCCTCCCCAAGGAACCTTACCCTGGATGGTTCTCTCTTACTTTACAGAATGTGTTCTGGAGAAGACCTTGGGGTCTGGGGCACACTGACTTCTACTTGCAAAGCTTCTAAAATATTTAGTCTCCTGGTTTAACAAACAAGTCTGAGAATGTAGGCAAAAACATCAGGAATATAATCTGCAAAAGGCATGAAAGGGGTATAAAATAAAACAAAAAATCTTCATGGCATCACAGTGGTTGAACATGCGCAGGAAATTTGAGCAGTTTAGTCAACATATCACAAGAACCTGAAATCTCAGCCTGAAACCTTAAGAAGGGTAGCAGATTCCAGAATTATTTATTAGAGCACTTTCAAATAGATGCAGAACAAAGTAAGTTAGAGATGAATGAATGAATGAATGAATGAATGAATGAATGAATGAATGAATACTGGATTGCTTCACTTCTGCATCATTCTTGCATAATAAATTCCATAATGGATGGAAAACATTCTTTAAAGTACATTTTCAGAACATAGGGGTGAAATCTATTCATCTTTGAACATCTAAATTTTTGTTGTCTAAATCCAAATTGGTCACTGTACAGATATCCATACAGTTAATGGAGGTAAAGATCACCCTAAATCATTCAACCTGTCTTGTTCTCTAGTCCTTGCAGGAAGTGTTTTGCCCTTTAAAGGTGCATATATTCCTTGTGTGATCCTGAAGGTCACTACATCCTGAAGATGATGGTGATCTGGGTTGTCTTTTTAAGTCTAGACAAATAACTTGCAGACATTTGACTTAACTCAGATTAATCCCCCTGCAAATACCCAATAACATTTGATAAAAAAACCTCTGTATCATTGTAGTATTCAATGCCTTATTCTTTTTTTTTTTTTTTAAGGTCTCTATTTTTATCTACACATTTCAACAATGAGCATTTTTATGTCACTTGAATTTATTTAAGAAATTTCAAAGTACTTTACAGAGAGCTCTGAGCTATAGAAATTTGTTTTTATATCACTTAATTATATTTTTTGTTATTTTAAAAGTATAAACAGTTTCTCTTCAATAAAAATTAAGTTTCATTAAAAGTTATACATAGGAATGCAGGTGGAATTGAAAATCTGTAAAAATAGAAGGCACAGCAAAACCTTATCCTTTGTCACATAGGATCTGGAAAAATGAATCCTCTTTTTTCCCAGCATTTTCTATATGATCAGTCTAACCAATACCCAGAACTTAATTTGGTCAGTCCATTTTGTGCTGCATCTAATTAACAGAGAAGACCTCCCTCCATTACACAAAATGAGATGAAGATACTGCTTTTATGAAGCATTGGCAGAGCTATTTTACATGGACCAGAATATAATCCTACTCAATGAAATGGTGTTTAACTGAAAACTATAAAATGAAACAGAAAGTTAACCAAGGTTCCTATTCAAGATTATTGGGAAATTTGTTAGACATGGGCCATTAATATAAACTACCTGAGAAGCATTACAGGGACATTGCAAGGTTGACCCTTCTTCCTCTCCAAACGGTATATTTTATGTTTTTAAAATACTTCTCAATAAAACAGAACATTTCTTTTCATATTTGGACTGTCAAGATGTGAGCTTCTTAACCTTGATCATGTTCCTTTAAAGCTGTTCCTAATACTTTTTTGAAGCATTAGTTTAGTGTATGTATGTGACTTACTCAATAGTACTTGTAACTTAGTTGTTTCCTGCTTAAGTGGTACTAGACGCTATAAGAATCAGTGATGGAATAGACTAAAATAGTTCTGAAAGAGTAATAGTCAGGGGCTAGAGGGAAATTGGATGTCCTAGAAAAAAACTGTTGAAAATTGAAATACATCACATAACTTTTCTCTGCATAGCAGATGAGATTTTTAAAATCAGACTTTTTTTTAACGGATTTTAACTCCTCAATGAAGAGACTCACAAGACGTGTTTTAAACCTCATGAAAAACAGCTGGAAAAGATGTGACTCTGTGACCATCTTTCTGCACATGACAAACTCAACAAACCAGACTCAAAGGGTACATCATGCTTTAAAGAAGCAGACAGTTTAGCAGCTGGTCAAATTTTAAATGCAGGTTTCCCTCTTGAAGGGAAAATATGTACAGGGACAATTCTGTTTCAAAACCCATGAAATGCATAAAACATTTAATCTCTATAACCATTTGCTAATACAAAAGGTAGTCCTTACCTTTCTCTGAAGAATATACCTAAAGTTTTATGTGCCTATGCTGCTTTCCCCCCCCGCCCAGCATTCAAATCCTAGGTGATAATTGTACACTGGGATAATGAATAGGTACTGCTGAATTTTCTGGGTAGGAATGTATATGCTCCATTACAAAGTTTACAGACTCAAAGATCCTTTGAAACATATTTGTATCATGTCATTAAATATTTGGATCTCTGATTGCGCTGAAAAATTACAAAACCTCAATCAGACAAGCGTTTATACCTTTTCTACATAGCAGAAAAGGCTCTAATTATTAATGAAAATAAGTTGATGGAATAAATAAGGTGCCTTTATTTTAGATGCAAAACAGAAAAAAAATGGAACTTTAAGCCAAGCATAGTTCAACAGCACCAAAAAATGAACCTATAATCATATTCTTCCTAAAGGCTGGTGAGAACTGCCATCTTCTGAGGATGTTTTATAGCAGAAAAATCTGTCAAGTCTAGGAATCAGAACTCAAGACATATCCCTTTATTTCCATAATAAACCTTACAGCTCTGATCCAACCTGTTGTTGCCACAAATGGAGCAGAATGGTAAATACAAGCATGTGTATGATTTAGGCAATAACAAATCAGTATTTTTTTTTCTTCAGGATATAGTTTATGAATCCAGCAAATAGCTTATGAGCTCTCTATATCCATATAGTAGAGCTAAAGGGAAAGCCTTCTCATAGATAACAGATCTCTTCATGAAGCTACTCAAACCCAATTTGCAGTTTTGCATAAGAAAATACTCTGGTGAGAAAGTTCTCAACAGTAACCTAGTCATCCAACACCAGCAGAGACATTGGCAAAATCAGTTTTGACTTCTGTGGCAATCCACTCTTGCCTCTCCGAGGCGTGATGACCTGGTTCAGGACCGGCACAGCGACCACCTCAGGTTGCCCGGGCCAATCCACACATCTATGTAAGAAGAGTTTTTTCCCTAGTCTCATTTTTTTTCTTTTAATTTAAATATAGAAGTGCTAACTTCTAAAAATGCAGCTCTGCAGATGTATCTATCACCTATATAATTTAATCACAAGCTTTAATGGGCCAAGTAGACCACCAGGATCCTGTCTTCTCCCTTGTACAAATCCATTTCCCATATTTAGGCTTGCTGCCTCACAATCTTATCATGCTGCTTGGATTCCTTATCCAACAACAGAGTACCACAAGGGAAGGGACATGTCCTTAGAGGCAGAGCAGCAGGTCAGAAGAGAAAAGGAGGTTGCGCTGTGAAGAAGAACCATTGCAGAAGTGGTAGAAAATAGAGGGCCTGGTGTTTTAATGAGGCATACAGGGAGTCAAAAAAGGTGGCAGTCATAAAGCCAAGATAAAAAATTGATACTTCAAGACGCCCTCTTTTTTTTTTATAATTAAAGCATAACCAATGCATTTAGCCTTGGTTAGCTAAATTGGTAGCCTCTTTGCAAATATTTCTCATCATTTTAGCTTTCCTTTTTACCTGTTTGCTTGTCTAATTTAGGCTTTATAAAAACAATAGTTCAACTGAACCAAAGTCACCAGAATCCATCGTCTGACTGGAGAAGGGAAAGAAACCCTACCAACTACACACCCTACTACTTTAAATGAACAGGCTAAATACACTAAATCCAAAGCAGGGGACCAGGAGCTGACGTGAGGTGCTATGGGGTTTTTTAGCAATTTAATGCACAGAAGACCAGCAGTGAAAGAGCCTTCATGTGATAGATATTCAGCTTCATAGTAGTACAGTGGGAGTTATTATACCAGTACATGAATATCTATGCTGTCCCCTGGACAATGTTCCATGTCTAAGATGAAAAAGCAGGGTAGAAAGCCCTGGAGAAGCTTCACACATCAAAGACAACAGCCATCTACAGCCCACTCCATTGTGCAACAGGGCTGCATAGTCCATGGATAGCAGAGCCACACTTTCTGCCACTTAATGCTCCCCAATGCATACCAAAAACTTTCACAGATCTCAGGTGACTTGAGCACAACAGCACAACCCACCATTCCTATTATGGATTCTAAAAGCTACAGAGAAAAGTTGAAATCTAACAGTGTGGAATCTATTTAAATGATTAAATCCTTATTTTCCTTTCATATCTTATTCAAAGTATTCCAAAAGGAGGAAAGAAAAGCCAAATTATAAGTAAATTTAAATCAGAAGTTCACCTAGGGAGCTGACTGCCTTTTTTGACTTTGCAGTTGAATGTTTCTTCATGTTGTTTCGAGAGGCAGTAGCAAGTCTCTGCAGATTGCCTGCACCCTTTTGACTAATATAAAATACAACATATCTTAATGTATCTTAGAAGAAGCTCCAGTGCAGCTAACAAGTATTTCCTAATGTTTACGTGTAATTTGAAAACTCAAATCCTAGGCCAATATGTTGCTGCAAACAGCATTCTTTTTTTCCATTAATTTTTTTAAAAATATTTTTGGGAATGGAAATCAAAGTGCATATCAAAGAAAACAAAGTAAGTAGCTTTAGAATTCTTTCAGGAAAAATACTTAGGGTCTATTCCAATCATTTTTGCCTAATCTTCCTGACTCTATTCAAGGGGGCTTAGTTAGGGTTTTCAAATGCTATGCAGAGGAGGAAGCTTGTACAGAGTTACTTGAAAAACTATTATTTTATCTTTGATGTAAACAAAATGTATTCTACCTTTTCTGTAAAAAACTGTATTGAGATTCCTCTGAGAAGGATTTCTTTTCATTTTACAGTTACAAGAAGCAAACTGAATTGTATCTCTATAGTGATATTTGGATTTTAATGATGTGAGAGAAAACATATATAGTAATATTGATGCTTTCGATGGCAGCAGATGTTGCACAATAAGTTAGAACCTTTCAAATTTGCTTCTTAAGTGTTAATAATATTTCTTCAGAAGGGACATTTTTAAACTATATTAAATTTTTCTAACATGTAATCTAAAATAGTCCAAGAGAATATTTTTTAAATATTGAATTAATTATTAATGTTATTTTTATTTTTCCAGGCAATGTCTCTGCAATTTCTTAGCAAAAAGAAAAGATGAAGTTTGAAGAGGTAATTAATATTTTTTTTTTTTTTTTTGGTAGGGGTTAAAACTCACAAGCTTTGCTGTCAAGCCACTGATAGACTAAGGTTTCTGTATGCCTTTTATTAAATTATACTCATTTTTATGTCTTTCATTTTTCAG
This sequence comes from Lanius collurio, assembly GCA_020086605.1. Classification (NCBI taxonomy): domain Eukaryota; kingdom Metazoa; phylum Chordata; class Aves; order Passeriformes; family Laniidae; genus Lanius; species Lanius collurio. The sequence goes on along the minus strand of JACBWW010000001.1, from coordinate 22,065,955 downwards.
ATTTGAGGTGCCCAGACCAAATGCAGCCACATAGGATGCCACCTATTTCAGTCTTTTCTTTATAGAAGATAATTCACATCATTATTCACGTCATTATTTCTCAGAAAGGCTTTATCAATTAGAATTTAGACCATAGCCATACCAATACAGCCTAAGACAAGTTTTGTAGGAATAGAGAAAGTATATTTGAATCACGAGGCATTCTATTAAAAGAAAACAAATAAAACAAGGTCCCAAACAAATATTTTAATATTTAAAATAATCTCTAGCACATATAAAATATTGTGTTATAGACTGGCTTCAAGTAGTTACTAATTTAACCAAATAGTCAACCTAGCCACATCATTAAATTAAAATGTTAAACTAACACCTTTCTTAGATGAAATGGTAAAAAAAATCCCAAAATCCTGAACCTAAACCCGGTTTGTTCTTAGCTGTGATTGATTTTACAATTTTACACTAGATCTGTATTCACCAATGAGACATACAATGGGAGGATTTCTGCATGTTTATACATGTTAAGAAATCTTTTCAGTGCTGGTATCTTGGTGACTCACTGTCGCATTCTTCTTAGCTGGTTCCATGTCCAACCTTCCCAAAAGCGTCTCCAGGACAAAGCCGACCGGTGCAGCCAGCTCACATACACAGCCCAGAGAGCTGGCTAAAACAGTCTGACAGTGAAATGAGCAGCCAGAGTCTTTGCATGGGGTACTACAGGACAGATTTAATGTGTCCGCACCCCTGCAAGGGTTCAGGGAAGTCTCTCAGGGAGAGCAATGAGGGGTCCAGGGTAAGGGAACTGATGAAGCAACTCCCAGGGTGTATCAAGTAACAGGGGTTGTAGCCACCAACGGAGCCAGCCAGGGGAGCAGAACTGGGGAACATTAACAGAACAGAACAGAGCATTCTGGGGAAGCTTTCTCAGCAGGCCCACCGGCCTCTACAAGTCACTGCAGTGGGAGCCACAGGTTGAGCTCTGGGAGCCCGATGCAAGAGGCTGGGAATTGCTGACCCTGTGCACAACAAAGGGCCTGGGGACCTGTGGCCTGGCCAGGGGACTGGACATTTGAAGACACAGCAGGAGCGAGAATTCCAGACTCTCCCGTGCTTAGACTGTGAGAGGATAAAAGCTCAGGGCGTCTTTTGTTTGGAATTCCTCCTTGGAAGCATCAGCTCAAGCCGCTATTTTGTTATTTAGTTATTTCAGCAAGATGGAATTATTTTAAGGATTGGTTCATCTGAGACCCTGCTGTGGGAAAGCTGGGGCTGAGCCAGCTTGGAAGCCTGGTGTGACTGTGTGAGTGTGGGGGTGTGGGGGAGCCTTGGTCCCAGCTCAGGTGTGTGAGAGTGACTGAGAGAGGGGCTCCTGGAGGGACAGACGGGGAAGTTTCCTTAACAAATAAACGCCTCTTATCACACCAAGCACTGCAGCACTTCAAAGGTAAATGCCAGACTTCATGAATGATTCTTCACAGAGCTGAGGCTACTTCAGTGCTGTAAACCACAAGTAGAGTCCAAATGTGCAATGCTTTTACAGTATCTCCCAAAGTACATGAGGGAAAGTTGAGTGGCATTGAGGCTCTGTAAGGCAGATCTTGGGTGAACAACTTAGTCCATATTGTCTTGATACCTGGGCCTGAAGGTGCAAACTGAAGTAGGTGCAAACTGCCAAAGGTAAGCATTTACCAGATCATACTGGTAAATATTCATGCTTCATGACAGGTGGAACAGTTCTCCAGTGAACTTTATCTCTGTAAGTCTGGGGCTTTTCTAGCATACATCATGTTCACCACGTGAACCTCAGCCCTGAGTTTCTGCTGTTCCTAATTTAAGGTTTAATTCAGTTCAGGACCTTTTTCTAAGGAAGTTGGCATGACAAAACCATGTAAGAAAAGAAAAGCAGGAAATAAAATGCAATTGTTGAGGTATTAAAGAAGATGCAAGAGGAAAATACTTCACAGTATAAAAAACTAATCCAAAAATCACAGAGGTCAGCAATATGCAAGGGAAATCAACATTTCCCCATCTGACTTTGAGTTGCTTGATTAGTTTATTGAGTGTTTTAGTGCGGATAAGTGTTCAGTATCTGCTACATGAGCCTGTCAATATCATTCTTTCAGAGTTCCTCTGTAAACATTAAAGGATATTTCAACATAAATAACCTAAAGAAGAAGGGCTACACATCAGTCTACCTAAGGGATAGCATGTGAACCTGTTAGCACTGTTAACATACCTGATACATGCTGGAAAATTCTGCTTAACCTTGGTAAAAATGTACAGCCTGTTATTTATAACTCCCACTTCTGTTGGAACAGTGCTTCTGTTCCTGCTCCACTTCTGCTGCTCTTCACATGCATGTGACTGGGAAGCCATGACAGTACCCAAGGCCCATTATTGTGTTATCCTTAATCTTTGAGATGTACCAGACAAAGTTAGCCATCCTGAAGCAGGTTCAAATCTTCTGGATATGGGAAGCGTTGACCACAGCATTCAAAATTGCCAAGAAGTTGTTCATTTCTTTCTTGAGTTTTCCAGCATATTATTTATACAAACCAGACATTCAAGGGCTGGTGTGTGTTGTGTGTTCAGTTACAGTGACTTTCTTGGCTCTGAAAGACAAAGCCTTTTTATAAATCCTTCACCTGTCCTCAGCAGCAGTTCCAGGCTTTGTGTGACCAGTCATCACATTCGGATTCCCCAAGGGCATCTTGGCACTAAACAAGTCTGAGATGGCTGTACACTGGCATGCACATAGATCTCACGGCTCTGTTGATGGGGAAAGCAGAGATGCCACTGTTGTTTCCAAGAATGTGAAAGTATGAAGTGGACTGTACCCCTAGATAGAATAACATCATCTTGAAAACTATATTGCTTCTTTTGTCCTATGTATATGAGACTGATGGTCTCTACATGCCTCTGTGCATAGTTGTGACCTGATGACTGTCAGGGCTATATTTTGATCATGAGACACTTACATGTGTATTTCCTGACTTTCACTGAACATCAGGGAGCCAATCTGCATGACAGCTTTGGGATTTATAGGAGTTTTGCTGTCAAGGACTACGCTGTCAACAAACGGAGAATGGACCCAAATGCAAACCATTCTGTCATCCATAATGAAATTTCTTATTAGAAGGAACTATTTGGTTTACTCCAGTAGGAAATCTACTTGCAAACTTGCATTCATAAACTGCCACAATACAGTAGGCAAACCAAGAGAACATTGTCCTTTTTTTTTAATGTACTTTTGATACTGATTGTAGCGACCCAAATTTTTCTCCCACTTTTTTTTAAGTGCTCTAAGCACTATGTTGCTACTTAAGTAGTAGGTTGCACATAAAGAAAATCTCTTCTGACCTCATTTTTTCAGTGAAGGGCATAATGAGTTCTGACTTTAGTGGTGAAATTAGTGCTCTAAGCAAAACTCTCTTATAGGGTCTTTCAGAGGACTTAGACACATAGTTTGTGAATCCTGAATCATTATCAGCAAGAGACCAGAGAAACTCTCTTTGTGGTTTCACAAACACTTCTAAAAATATTAATAATTAAACTATTATAACAGAAAATTGAAATTTACCAGTTCTCATATATTTCTAACAGCACATTTCTGTGGGCTCAACTAACCATCTTTTTCAGTATGTTAAAAAATCCCTGGGTTTACCACGTGCCTTTAGCTTAGGTGTTATTTTTACCACTACGGAGCTTCTTATGATAGCACTTGTGCTGCAGCTTAAGGGTTAGGATCATGTAACACACAGTATCTCACTCCAGTGAATTTCCACTGTAAGTCTAGAGTAAGTGTAACAAAATTATGGTTAAAACAGACAAAAAGTTGAAAGAAGCACTGCCTGACAGAATTGATTAGCTACTTCATAAATCTGTAATTCCTAATAGTGGTATGGGTACATATATATGTATGCTCAAATACTCTCCACTTTTGTACAACCTGGTTGTTAGACTTCTAGTAGTGGTCACATCAAAAATGAAACTTAAAAAAGCATGAGAAAATGAAAAAAAACCAAACTGGAATTAATGAATTCGTTATCTACACACCAGCTATCTGGAAAGAAACCTGTATCCAAACAAGAATTATTAACAAAAGGCAGGAGGAAAATTGACTGCAAAGTGGAGTCAAGTCTTAGTCTGTCAAGAGTAATAGTAAAAATTCCCATTCTCAATGGGAGCAAAATTTAGCCTACGGGTTATATGACATTCATTAAAATATTCATAAGTTGTAATATAAAGTTGAATAGAAATATCATTCGTTTTTCATTTATATGTCAAGGTGAAAACTAATGGACTGTAGATATCACAGGTTTAAGAGCAGCTTTTTTGCTCGTATTTCACATTTCTCTCCTTGACCCCTTTACACTTTCTGGGCCATGTAGAACCATCACACTATTTAATTTGCAAAGCCTGTCAAAAAACTCTGGTAATACAGCTGAATGGAGAAAGCAGAAAGACATATTCCAATTTTTGGGGGACTCAAACAAGCAAATGTCACTGATTAAGAAATCCTTCTTATGCAGGAGTCTGTGCCAGCAGCCACAGTTTCACCATCCATAATGATTGCATCAAGTTGCATTTGATCAGCAGCACTCAATACAGCACCATGACCTGCAGGAAAACATTCCATTTGTAAATGGTCAAACATTCTTTGCCTTAAGCTTTTGAAATGGAGAAAACAATTTCAGGGCTATTTACTACCCTGCTCTCTGACAACTTTTGTCCTAACTTCCTGTAAGAGATATTTGCTTTTATAGTTACAATCCTTTGAGTAAATATGATGCTTGCGGCTACCAAAAAAAAAAAAAAAAAAAAAGCATTTGATTGTTTATTGTTTCTCTTTGAGTCATAAACCTTTTATCTTGTTTCTAAATTCAGGAAGTGTGCCTGGAAATACTTTTTTTTAGTGTTAATGATTGATATCTCTGGTAACTGAATAGCTTTGTACACTGCTTAATTTCTGTGGTGAGCTTGCCTCTTTACGCCTTGGAATGTCTTAAACCATTTACAAACAGCCTAAATATTCCTTGGCTGTGCAGCTCCACTTAAGCCAGAGCTAGTTGACAGCTACTCACCAGAAGCAGAAGTAGAGAAGAGAAATATAGCTCAAACCCCATTTATGATCTTAAGTCATTTATTCCCTCTGTCCCGGGTGGAACAGAGCACAGACCTGGGCAAGAATTGGCTGGGGTAAGAGGGTGGGGCTTTGTGTCCCCTTGGTTTTGTCTCAGAGCGGGGGAAAGGGGATACCAGGGGCGGAGCTGGGATAAACACCCAACCAGAGCAGAGCCTGGGCTGCTTGAACATCAGAGAAACCCAGAGTCACATGTCAGGGACCCAGCCAGGGGTGGGGGGGAGCTCAGGGGGTCCACCTCAACAGGTGTCCTTTCTATACATTTTAGGCAATCAGATAAGAATACAGATGATCACAGAATAATCCCATAAATGTGGAAAAAGATTTATAATGTTTTTGCTACTGATGTAAATATGACCACTCTCAAAATCAAACCAAAAGTTTTATTGACAAGATCCAATTTTATGTTGCATTTCTAATCCTTTTCTATGCTGCTGACTTTATGGGAAAATGAGTTATAAACTTCCTAGAGTTCTGTTTAAACACAAATGTACATACATGGGCAATATAATGTCTAAATAGACAACTGAGTCCAGAAAGCATCCTAACTCATCAGCCATAATAAGCGTTCATAATCTACTAAGATGCCCCAACCCCCTAAATTAAAATAAACAATGTCTTAGTCACATTCTTGTGTGTTTTATTGCGAGACAAATTTATGAGACACCTGTGGTGAACCTAAAGATGCTTTTCAATACATTAGAAAATCATGGCACAACAGAAAACTTGGCTAACAGAAAAGAGAGGCATAGAATGACAAGAAGAGTGTATGCCATATAAACAGTAAGTCAGCAAGAAATACTGGCAAATCTTATAATAATATTGCTCACAATATGCTATATCCCAGGATTACCATTCCCTTGCATAGGCATCCTGATTCTGCCCTCAAAGCAGAAAAAACTTCTACAGTATCCAGCAACACTTTTCTTTCCAAAATTTCCCTTGTTGTTCTTGCTGCTTACTTTTGAAAGCATCCCTAAAGCACCATCAGGTTTATGATTCCATAAATCTGCAAGAAAGAATTACAGTGCAATAACGGTCATCTGCCTCTAAATTAAAACTGTATCATAACACTGGGGGCTGATATCTATAAACTTGTTAAAGCCTACAAGTAAAACATTAAAAGGAGGAAAAAATCTTTCCCCAACATGATGTATATTATATAATTGTTAGTAAAAGTCTTCAGTGTAAGCAAAATAAAGAATAAAGAAGTTTGAAATAAGATGGTTATTTGTTTGTAGTTTGCAGCTACATTCATGATACTTGAGAATGTTAATGAAATTAACAACTGTTTCAAACAATTAATGCAAAATAATTACCTAGTTTTTCGATGAGATACCCTCTGGCTAAGGGTGCAAATCAGGAAGGAAACAGAATGAATTAATAGGTCTCTATGTGTGCCCTTAAAAGAGCTAACCAATAAACTTGGAAAGAATCATGGGAGAGTAGATTTCACTCAGTAATCTCTATTCACCTCTTCTGCTGCCTTGATGCAGTGCTGGTATGTAATAATGTTTTATATTGAATACATGTTAAAAATTGGTATATTTCTGATCTTCTTGGTTCAATATTCATATGTGTAAGTATTCATTTTCTTCATGCCAGCATTTTCTCATAGAAACTCTTTCATTTAGGTGTTTCCAATAAGTTCTGTTAAAAAAGGTATTCAGAGCTCTAAATATCATCTAGACTAGGGTTTGGCTACCCATCCAAGATAGCCATTAATAGTGCATTGGTTTTTGTTGAATCATTACAACATGTACATATGGATTTTCTCCACCGGGTTACAGACTGTTCTAGCTTACATTAGGTTTTTATGGTAAAAGTGAATGAATTGTCCATTTCCCCTGAGCTTACCTTGCGATGAGAGATTTAATTAATTCTACCCCAAAAGGATCAGACATTTAAAAGGACACTGAAAGGACACTGAAATCTGACTACAGGAATTAGTGTTGTGCAGAATATTCTTTTGAATTGTTTTCATTATTACTTAATTGCATCTTGTTTCATGACAGTTGAAACTCTTTTCCAATATTAACGTGATCTAGAAGTTCAAATTCTCTTTGTGTCATGTATATGTAATGGTCTGTGTCACTCTGAGTGCTGATATTGCCTTTGTTTGTGGAAGAAGCCATCTGACCAGGGCTAACACAGACTTAAATTTGCTGATTGCAAGACAATGTGTTCAAGGTTGCCTAAAAATCATAATTCTCTCTTTCTTGTACTGACAATTCAATGATGCTATGTTGCCATTTTAGTCCCATAGAAAAGTAAAGTTCGAACTATTTAATCCTGGTTTAATATCAAACTATTTATTTTAATTTTAACAACTTTCAAGGTGCTTATTCCTCTTAATTTATGGTATCATATGAATTACATCTAGATATAATAACTAAAATGGCCTCAGGCAAATGGTAAGAACATTGCCCATTTCTTCTTTGAGATTTTTCAATAACAGCTTTTGGACACAAACATCGAAGTCAAACAAGATGACTCCTATCGTTGGAGGATATGGGGACCCCAGTGGATAATAACACAAGGATATTTTTGTAGAAATGTAGAATAATTTGAGTTGGAAAGGATCTTCAGAGGTCATCTAGTCCAACCCTTCTGCAATAAGCAGGGGCACCTTCAACTAGATCAAGTAGTTCGGAGCTCTGTCCAGCCTGACCTTTAATGTTTCCAGGGATGGGGTATCTAACAGCTATCTGGGCAACCTGTTCCAGTGTTTCACCACTCTAACTGTAAAATATGTTTTGCTTTTATCTTGTTTAAATCTATCTCTTTCTAGTTTCAAACCATTACCCTTCATCCTATCACTACAGGCCATATTATCTCCATCTTTCTGATAAGCCTATTGCAAGTACCCAAAAGCCCCAGAAAGGTCTCCATGGAGTTTTCTCCAGGCTATACAACCCCAGCTCTCTCAGCCTTTCTTCATGGGTGAGACTGCTCTTACATGTCTGTGTTTTTTCTCTGCTGAGAACCTCAGATCTGGTCACAGTACTCCAAGTGTGATCTTGTGAGAGTGGAGTAGAGGGGGAAATCATCTCCCTTGACCTGCTGGCTGCACTTCTTGTTATGAAGGCCAGGATATGGTTGGCTTTTTGGGTTACCAGTGCACATAGCCAGTTCATGTCCAGCTTTTCTTTCACGAGCACCCCCAAGTCCTCCTCCACTGGGCTGCTTTAAGTCCCTTATTCCCCAGTCTATATTGATACTGGGGCTGCACCTTGCACTTGGCCTTATTGAACCTCTTTAGGTTCTCATGGACCCACTTCTTGAAATTGTATAGATCCCTCTGGATGGTATCCTGTCCTTCAGATGTGTCAAATACACCATTCAGCTTGGTGTTATCTACAAGTTTGATGAGGGTGTACTCAATCCCACTAGCTGTGTCTTTGATGGAGCCAGGAAAAAGTATTGGCACCAGTTCCCTGAGGGACACTCCTGAATTCAAGACAAGTCAGACAATAACTTTATTATCTATGATCATAATGAGAGAATATTTTTGGCTACATTTCCCCCCCTGCTTCCCTGTTCTCTTCCAAGTGATTGCAGAGACCTACATTATGAAATGTTTCAGAAAGAAGAAAAAAAAAAAAGAAAAAGTGAGGAGGAAAAAAAATCATTAAAATGTTAAAAAACCCAGGTATCCATGCCCAGGACAGACTTCTTAAGTAGCTTGTTTACTGCCACAATTCTAAGAAAGAATAAAACATTAAATGATGTGACAATATGAAAAGATGGCTCTTGGTGGAGCCTGCAGGAGTGGCACAACCAGTGTCACCTCAGCTTAGAAACAGTCACTGACAGCTTTTATTTAAAAAGACTGACGTTTTTAGTAACGATAAACTTAAAAATTTATCTCACATCTTGTATATTAATAATTTTGCCAGCACATTATCCTTGATGATAGTTATTTTATATTAAGGAAACGAGAAAAAAAAATTGTGAAATCCTCCTTTGTCATCCATTCCCTAAGCCCAAGACATCAATACAGGAATAAGCAATAAATATTTGATTTACAAATCCAACTAAACGCCTTTTTCCAAAGGCCAGGTTTAGATTTTGAGGATTGCACTGATATGTAAACCAGGAGATGCAGGACATCTTATCCTATACCTGAATATAGTCCTTTACCACTAATGTGCTCTGATTCACTCAACAGCTTTGCTTACTCATCTTTTCCATATTAATTTTCTTCGTCTTTTTTGCTCTTCTACTGTCTTGTCTTTCCACATAAAGTAGCAAATTATTCATTTCTAACAGTTTCTCACTTGGATTAGCCTCTTTGTGTTTAGATGATTTTCCAACTTTTTAAGGGGATGGCTTCCAAGATTTCTGCTTTTTTCTTCCTCTTGCCTGAATTCCTCCTAACTTTTCTGAATAAAATAAAAACTTCTCTGAACTTCTAAATTTTCTTGTGTTCAAACATTACCTTCATAACCTGTCTGTTTTTACTGCTGTCTTTGCAAACTTATTGTGTTTTTCTTTTGCAGGCAACATCCACAGATAAAGCAGTATGTTATGTCATTTTGTTTTATCATCTTGAAGTAGCGGGTGATAGTCCTTTTTCCCAATCAAAATTCAAGTTCAACATTTCCAGTAAGAGAAGATGAAAGATTACATTGTTTTATATCACTTGTTAATGCAAATGAAGAGCACCAAATTCTCAAAGAAAATTGTTGTTTTTCAAGATGACCTCGTAGCAGGAAATATAATCTGAGGTTTTGTATAATATTTCTTTCCAGGGTGAGGGCTCCCGCAAGCCTCTTTACTATTCTGTATAAAATAAAGTAAGGAAATATGCAGAGTTACTGTTTTCTTGCTTGGAGTTTTGGGAGTCATGTTCTGTCCCTTCATGCATTCTGAATATATCAGCCATGGTAGAAAACTCCCACTCTGTATTTTATTGGTGTAATTCTTAGGTATTATTTTGTACATTATGTTCTTGTATATCATAAATATATATGCATACATAGTGAGGACTGTTTTTAACTATCAGCACAGTAAAAATGCTTCAGCACTTGCCCCTACAACATTATGAGAAAATAAAAGGGTTATTTATCATGGACATTTTTAACAACTGTTATTGCATGACTGCCCTTAGGATCTTGATATCCAAATTACTTGTTACAAGAGATTTGTCTTATGTATCTTTCTGTTGGACTAGTACAAGCTGAGTAAACAAGCTAAAATCTAAAATTCATTGGAAAGTGACAAAAGATATGTCTGTGTCCTCTAAGCACCTTTTTTGAAGACAACAGAAAAATAATCTTCTTTCTCTTTATTGTCCACTGAAAGCAAAATAGACTCATGACTTAATGTGAAACAAATCCTCAAGTTACAAAATTCAAATCCAAGAATATCAAGAAATCAATGTTACATATCATACTCAAATCACCTAACAAAATGCAAAACAATCACATATCAAGGAAAACTGGACTGCTAAATCTGAGATACTAAATTTGGCCATAAGTGGATGAATTTGTAATTTTTTTTTTTTTTTTTAATTAAGATATGCTTATAAATCAGATCTATTTTGTCTTTAATTTTTATTTGTTTGATCTTTTTTCAATGCTTTCTTTGTACCTGGAAATAACAGAATTGTTAGAAAACCTGGCCAAAAGAACACTGGGTTTTTCCCCAGTGTTACCTTTCAAGATCACTGAAAGGTGGTTGCTTACAGGTGTTACCTTTCAAGATCACTGAAAGTTGCCAAAAATACTTAAGGTCAAAAAGTGGGATCTAATTCTTTTTCCTTGCTGTAGGACCATTTTTAACATTCCTTCAAATCAGGTTTACTATTCTGCTTTATTGCTTAATGAGGCCTCAGATTAATCTGCAAAGTGTCAATAAATCATAAATTCTTTTATTCATGCTCAAAGTGCATTCAATCAATTTTACCCACTGCTGAGCTTCAAGTATCATCAAACATCTGATCTATCTTTGTGCATTTGCTAAATAATTTAAGAATATTATATTGACTGATTATACATTATTTTGAAGCACAGAATGTATAGTTATACTACAATTTCTCAACTTCTTCATTTTGTTGTTGGGAAGATATGAACATGATTATTAACAGGGCACAAAAGGCATCTTTTACACACATAAATTCTTTACCAATATAAAACAACTTTCTTAAAGTTTCTGTGTTATACCGAGGCTCTAATCTACATCTCACTTTCCTACTCTAAGATTTGAGACTAGCCTCTTGTATACTCAGACAAAAGAGGCAAAAAAGCCTTAGGTAGCCTTATTGCTTTTATTCTTCATAGATGGCAGAGTAATAAGAAAGTGCACAATGAGCAGACAGAAAAGATAATGGGCATGAGATTTGGCTTAAGTGCATTGGCACAGTTCAAAGGAAGGGGATGTCCCTACTCCTACTGAGGAGTCTATCTATTCTATATACCTTTCTGTGCAGCCTTTTGTATTGGTTGCACAACAGGCATTCTCAATAGAATGTTATTTTTCATTCTTTGTTTTCCTACTAATAACATAACCACTCAGTGGTATTGATAGGGAATACTTTTATGCACATATGAGGGAGTAAGAGGTTGGCAAAATGGTCTTATATGGTGAAAGGTGCTGAATATTCTTCTTGCAGGACTTCATAACGTCAGATAGTAGTTCCTACAAACTGATGACTAGTGTAGCCAACTGATAAAGTATTACCATAGTTCATTGTGAACAGACTTTCAGCATCATGAAAGTGTAGGCATTGTCTTACCTCTTGCCTCAAGTGTTTGCTTGCTTTAAAGAATTAAATGATGTCTGACCTTGTCCTCCAAAAAATAGGTTTAGGTAATCACCCTCAGGTCATGGATCTTGACGGAAAAAAGAATCTAAGCTATGCTAAAGGGAATCAGAATCCTCTCTGTTTAATCCTCACAATTTGCTGAATTTAGCTGCTCCATGTTTGCATTAAAATTTCTTAGGGTGGCACCCTAAAAAGCTTCTTTTTCTACTGATTATACAATTCCTCCAAGTTTATATCCAGGCACAAAGCAAATAGTTAGAAAATTAGGACAGTGCCCTGAGGAAGGGCAGCCCAGCATAAATCCTGACTTGAACATCCAAACTGAAGGATTGCTGGCATAATGCATTTGAAATGCATTTGAAATTAGAAATTTGAAATCAAATACAAAATTAGATTTGTGATGCCTATACAAAGTTAATTCTAACTCCACACTCCTGTGTGCAACTATTTGTGTCTCTGCTACTTTTTTCTTTCATTTATAAGTTCAAAAAAAGTTTAGTGGAACTGGCAGACATAGCAGGCATAAAGTAGGGACAGAGGAAGTTAATTTCAAGTTACTGCAAATTCTTCTTCATCATCTTCAGATCAAGAGATTTTGATAGGCACAGCAAAAAGAAGGTGCAAATTTCCTTTGGAATAAGGGAAATATAATACACTTAAAACTCAGAAAAGTCAGAAAGAATGCTGATAAAGAATTGAAGCAGACAAACACCATAGCAGAGATATGAGAAACACATTGCTCATAAAAACAGATTATGTTTTCCTTTTGTCAACACAGAATTAATAGCTGAATGCTATAATGAGGTTTTATTTTACTAAGACTTTATTACATTTTCAAGACATGATACTACAGAACATTTATAAGCACATTATGAAGTGTTATAAATAATAGAAACTAATCTGCCACTGTCAATTGAATAAGTGCTTGCAATTCATTATTATTACATTTCCCCTCCACTCAATAGTTCACAAAATTCAAGAATTTTCATTAAACGAGGAACTCAGTACACCAATACAGGCATGTCCTGACACTCCCTCACTGAGCTGGCATTCCCACCTTTGCCAGCTTGGGACAGGGACTAGTGGTAACTTGCAAGAAGGGCTCCCCCCTGGGTACACCCTTTCCCTGGAATCTCCACTGTACTCACCTGCAGACTGACAGAGTAACTCAAAGAGAGAGATTATCTGGTGCAGCTTAACATTCGAGAGATGCAGCTCTTCTTGGCACAGAAGCAAGCATCCATTTTGGAAGTCCTGAATGCAGGAAGGAGAATTGAAGGGATGTCCTTGATGTCCTTTGGGAGGGGTGGCCCTCTGCAGGTGTTGATCACTGTGAGTGACACAAAAAGGCTCTGATGACTGTGAAAACAGCAAAAATACTACCCTAGATGTTCTCCCTTATGACACAATCTCACCCCACACTAATTATTAGATACCAGAAGTTTTTGTATTTTGATGCTCAGCATGCCTTCATTACTAGAAAGGATGCTTGTGTATCATCCTGATTGATTCAGCCATTCCTTAATTTAGTTCAGAGAGTCAATCAATATTTTGTATAATGTGGTATGTGTTTTGATAAGCAAAGAATTGCCTCCTGAATCACTTCCTAGGCACTGAATATAAAACCACCATATCATTTATTATTCCAGTTTGATAAGCAACTGTGTTTGAATTGGTCATTGATTAAGCAGAGCTGTTGTGTCAGATTACAAAAGAAACTTGATTGTTATTCCTTTAAAACAGTACCTGCAACAATCCAACCAGTCCTTTCACTCCTGTAAATTCCAATATGATCTGGTATCCAGGACAAACACAACCCTGACTATATTTTCTAGTGTTTTAAATGAGTGTATTTTTGTTGTATATGACGTGAAAACATCTAATTCTGTGGTATTTCAGAACCACTTATCAGAAAAGAGTTCTATGTTTTCAGGTGTTACACCTGGGAAAGCCCCTTGAAATCTGTAGTTATTGTAATGAAAATGTACTATAAATGTATGGTATAGTGTTAAGAGAGTTCCACAGGCATACATACCAAAGTGTTTCCCATAATTGAAAATGTATGTACAGTGTAAATGTAAAAATTTCTGTGGCCACCAGCATATAAGTAACTCTTGTTATTGCTGTTATATGTCACTATACTTTTAATTTCAACAACCTTTATGGAAAGTTTCAATTAACATTATTAGAAATATATTCATTCTCAAGGGAATTTAACTTCTTACAAATATTTACTTCCTACAAATATTTACTTGCAAAAAAATGGAACACTAACTTTTGAGTGATGTGTAAGCTGAAAAACTCATTGATGCTGAAAGGTAGTTTGGAGTAGTACATCTCATTTTAGGTTAAGGTAGAAACCTTTTGTTTACACATTTTTATTAGTGAGGTATTTATGTGTAAGCAAGTTCTCTCTTTCAATTTTTTCAGGTTCAACTGTTTCTGATACTTTTTCTCTAACCTAAATCATTATGTTTCTTTGGCATCAGAATTTGTTGCTGTGAAAATTTTTATCATATCAAAAAACAAGACCTCAGGTGAGGAATAATCAGGAGGAGTAGATGAAATCTGTTGGCTATGAGATACCATCAGATGGGCACAAGAAAGACTGGGAAAAAAAACAAAGACTTTACATGTTTTTAAGATGATAAGATTTAATTGAAGATCCACTGACCTGTTTGTCTTCTCCTGGAAAAGATCATTATCTTCAGGTGCACACACAGTGTAAAAATGCCCAGAAAGAGGGTAGCTTGAGCAAAAACATTTTAAGAGACGGGGAAAGGAAATTATACTTTCTGCCCAAAAGCACTGCATGAGGAAATTTTTTTACAAAGTAAATCAAATACTGTTCTTTTTTAACAAATTGATGAACAGTTTTGTGTATCTACAAGCTAAATCAGACATCCAAAGGACAGCTGCAGTGGCCAAGACTTTGGCTGAATTACTAACACTGAAGAATCCTGTATCAATGTAGGCTCTAAAGACACAGGAATATATTTCATTCTGCAAGGAATGCCATAATTTTGGAATAAGGACTATTACATGAGAGAAAATAAAATTTTTATTTTCTTCCTAGACTTCTGAAATGTCACTATTCAAGAACTATTTATGTTTGTCTGTGCAATCACTCTCAGGCACTCAAGAGCCCAGAACATTTAAACTGCTTACAGTGTTTGCTTCTCTCAATGACATATTGAGAATCTTTCAAATTGCCAGCTAAAGTAATTAATTGTGACAGGACTAAAAATGATGCAGTAATGAATCCTGAAGACAAGTTGAGAATGGAGGAATGATGCTAAGCCTGGGAAGGAGGGTGGGAGGAAGGTGGTTTAGAGGGTTTTTTCCTTTGTTTCTCACCATCCCACTCCACTTTAATTTTTTTAATTGACAATAAATTTAATTAATTTTCCCCAAGTCAAGGCTATTTTCAGTATGACAGTAACTGGTAAGGGAGCTTTCCTAGCTTAGTTTCTCCCCCTATTCTGTTGAAAAGGGGAGTGGGAGCAGCTGTGTGGGTATTTGGCAGCCAGTCAAAATCAACCTACATCATTCAGGTAGTTGTCCTGCAAAAATCAGATACTGCAGACACACCTTGGATTATGGGATATTGCATGACTCCTCCATGGGTCACAGACTAACATAACTGTGTGGTTTTTCTCACCTTTGACTCATTTAGAGAACACAAGTGAGGTTCAACAATGAATGCATACTGCCATATCTGAAACCATTCGGCTCCTCTGGGACAGAATGGGAAAGAAGATGAGAGGGAGAAAGGGAAAGTTCAAGAAAGGAAGAGATGAAGAAAGGGAGCTGGCTGTGCCTCCTTTTGTTGTGCAGACTGGGGGTGGGATTCTCTTGCCTAAACCTCTACATCTGGTGCCGTTCAAGGCCACTTCATTATTCCTACATTAGGGCATCTGACCTCTAACCACTGCTCCAAAAAGAGCCTCATTTCTGCCACCCATGTCTGGCTATCCTGAACATCTCTTATAATCTCAAACTGCCCTGAGCACACTCATATATTCAATCAAATCATTACCTCAATCTTTATTGAATCTACTGGAATGTAGGCACCCAGCACAAATTTATGTATCTTAAACTTCAACTCAATCCCACACCTATGTTTTCCTGTTAGTCTCAAACTGAATTCGGCTTTCATAAATCTAGCTGTAGCTTTCTGAACAATGGCCAGATTGAGTCTAGAAACTGCTTAGCTGCATTACCAGGACACTATAACTCCACAGTTCCAGCTGGGGAAATGGATTGTTTCCCTACTGTGGCTCCTACGCTTTCCCTCCTTTTCTGCTGTGTGACTATGGAATTGCTGCAAATAGCTGTCTTGGCTTAGAGTCAGGAAAACATGGAAGATTAGATTCACATATCTGGACCTCTCACTGTGTGGACAGAATAAAAGTGTGACTTGCTGCTCTTATCAGTATATGTGTGCTCATTATCAAAATCAAAATATAAATGTTTTGGTTGTAATACTGATGTGCAATGAAACAAAAATCTGGGCCTCCCTTATAATGCTTTCAGAATTAAAGTCTGTTTTCAGGAGACTGTCATTTGTGTTGTGACATTTTTTGCCAAAACCAACAAGAGCTAAGAAATGGAAATTATCTCTCAGAATATACACTGAAATGTTGGGTTGTAATTATAATATTAGACTTGCAACAATCTGTTTTTAACAAGACAGTTCAACAGATTAGTTATTAATTAATTTTTTTTAAAGTAAACAAAATGTTCCATCTCCTAAATAATTAAATGCCCTATGTCTTTTGAAGAAAGAAGGAAGAATATAAATAAAAATATTACATCTATTATTAAATGGAAAATAATTATACTTCTAAAAAGATATAGCATGCAGATTTATCCGGTGAAATCTATAATGGTGGAGAGCTATGATATGGCAGGTGTTTTTATTCTTCATACTCATCTGTTCAGGTTTGTATTAGAAGATATGTCCACCTTTGTTGAGAAAAAAAGAAAAAACGGACATTCTTTTCCCCACTTCTGCTTTTTTATTGCTGGTAATTCACATTCAGAAAGGATTTAGTTAAGTCCTATTTCTTCTAGTACTTGTACCATCAGTAGAATTGCAACTAAATTGTAATTTATGAGGCCATTCAGTTACACAGCAGAAACAAGACTGTAGCTTAGGACATGCTGAGGCCAATAGCAGAAGAAAATAGTGTTCTTTACCTGCAGGAGAGGGTGTAATTTGATTTCAGATCTTTTATGATGGAGCTGAGAAACAAGAAAAGATCACCAGAAAGATTGAGATTTCAAAGCTTTTCTTCTTGCTGGTTGATTTTTCTAAGCTTGCTATCAATGGGAAATAAGCATTTTGTTTGAAATTAAACTCATGACAGCACCACCACATCTATATTATAACCCTTCACAAAAGTATTTTTTTAATACCCTATAATACAAAAGTTCAAAGACATTTGAATAAAAATTTTATCTTAAACACTTTGGACCTTGAGTTTTGAATATCTGATGAAGAAGGCAAGGATGTCTGGACATGAATTAATTGAAATACTGATTAAGGAAGCAGCTAGTTTAACAATGTGTTTAGTGTCTCTAAGGAAAGAAAAAGCTTTGCCTATCTTTACAAGCATACTGAAGTATTAAGTTTAATGCATTCCAAATATGAATGAAACAAATATTATCTTACTGATTTATGTAGCATCTAAAGTTTCAGAATTTGTATGTCTTTCTTCAATATTACATTTTATAACGCTTTTCTGATCAACAGGAAAAAAAATTACTTGGTATCTTTTTTATTTAAAGGCTGTTTTCCTTGTTGTATATAAAACTCATTTTACAAGAGCCTGATAATTGTCTGCTTTGTCTTAAAAAAATTTATGATTTGAAACACTACTGAGTCAAATTCAGGTACCTTCCTCATAGCCCTGAGTTAATTTTAATTGAGTAACAAACTTTATAGCTGATAAGAACATGGATTTTGAATCATACCTTTGTTTCTGTGTGATTGTGAAGGCAAATTAAGGCCACATATGTGAGGCAGTCACAGTAATGAAGACCCTATCAAGATTTTGGCAATAGAACAGAATTGTCTTCTGATTAAAGTGAGCCAGCTTTTGTTTTGTAGCTCAAAAGCACACAGAGAAATAAAAACTCTCCTCTACCCCACAAATTATTACTTTATGTTTGGGTTTTTTTCTCTTTGTTTCAAGCAACTAACACAAGCTGGGAAAAAATTTATAGTATAATTCTTTCTTTTTAATTATTCAAGCAGTCTGAAGCTTCCAATTTTCCAGCCAAATTCTTAGTCTCTGCATGAGGTAAATTTTATTTGCAAACATACAGAAACTAAAGTAAATCTTTGGCCTTTCTTAATTATCTTATGAGGGGAATCTTTTGGAAAGGCAATAGCCTGAATAGTAGAAGGCCAAAAGTTTTAATGTGCAATTTGTCAGAGAAAATGTAATTTAGGAGAACTTTGTACAAACTTTTTCCATATATAATTGGTTTGAATTGGCTGAGTCTTTATTATGTGTGTTCTGGTATTCTTTTTTCTCTTGTTTTCTTTTGTGTTTCTTATGCTCGATGGATTTTTTTTCTGCTTTTATTGAAACAGATGGGTTTGCCATTCAGCAGAGATGGACTGATATTTAAGTAGATGAGTGTTTTGTGTATAAATGAATAGCAAAATTATTGTGCATTAATTCCTTGTGCAATATTAGAGTTTAGAGTGTGTATTTTTCCTCAGGTTTTTCAAGAGAACCTGTTCAAATTATACTTATTTCCTTCAATCAGCCACAAAATGTGTCATATTTTCTACTTATCATAATGTGGTAAATGCAGAAGATTCATGTAAACAAAGAAAAGGATTCATAGGGATTTTAGTAAAAGAGAGAGTTCAAGAGCAGGCTGAGCTATTCACACAGTATTTGGGTTTGCCAGGTGAAGAGGAATAGAGTTTAGCTGACACATTGTCAAGTCAGACCCTGTCCAGTATCCAAACAGGTGGAGATGAACAAAAAGAGAAATATATTTCTGAGGTTTCTAGCAGATCATGAATGGCTCAAAATATTTTCCTTAAATCATAAAAAAGTCTCAAGAAAGGAATGAAATTAGCTCTCCTAAAGTCTGGACTGAACAAGGAACTGGATTGCATCTTCTGTTTGGTATCTGTTTCAGCCATGTTAATAAAATTACAGTGTAGTTTAGTTGAATTGTAATATACTCAGCCTGAAATCTGTCCCATGAAAATCTTTCCTTTCTCATTTTACAGCAAACTTTTGTTCCTAAAATTCCTGAAAATTTAGTTCAGTTTGAGTTGAAATTGTCTGGGTTAGGCTCTGACTCTCAGAGATCTCAAAGATTTCAGAATTAAGTGGACAGTTCTCATAGTGACTGCAAAAGGCCAGTAGAACAAATTTGTAATGCTTGAATATCTTAAGACCCTGGAACCGATGCAAAATTCCTTACTTGTTTTGTTGGTTTTGTTACTTGCTGGCCTGTTCTTTGGTAGCAGCGGGGCCACAGAGGTGGCTTCTGTGAGAAGCTCCTGGAAGCTTCCACCATGTCCAGCAGAGCCAATCTCTGATGGCTCTGAAGCCAGACATGCTGCTGGCCAGAACTGGGCCAGTGAGAGAGGTTGGTAACACCTTTATGATAACATATTTAAGAAGAAAATAAGAACAAGAGGACACACAGTTTTTCTTCTAGTCAGAGAAGAGGAGGAGGTGTGAACATGTGAGGGAAAACAACATGGCAGCACCAAGGTCAGTGAAGGAGGAGGGGCAGGAGGTGCTCCAGGCACCAGGGCTGAGGTTCCTCTGCAGGCCGTGGTGAAGCAGCTGTGCCCCTGCAGCCCCGGGGATCCACGGGGGATGCAGAGATCCCCCCACAGCCCCTGGGGATCCACGGGGGATGCAGAGATCCCCCCACAGCCCCTGGGGATCCACAGGGGATACAGAGATCCCCCCACAGCCCCTGGGGATCCACAGGGGATACAGAGATCCACCTACAGCCCCTGGGCATCCACAGGGGAGGCAGAGATCCACCTACAGCCCCTGGGGATCCACGGGGGATGCAGAGATCCCCCCACAGCCCATGGGGAGGTGCCCGTGCCGGGGCAGGTGGATGCCCAGAGGAGCCTGTGATCCAGTGGGAGACACAGTGGAGAGAGAGGGCCCGGATTCCAGTCTGGAGCAGCCTGTCCTCACAGGACTGCACCTCGTGGAGAGAGTGACCCATGCCACAACAGTTTTGGGAGGGCTGTGTGCCTGTTGGATAAATCATACTGCAGCAGTTTTGGGAGGACTGTTGCTTGTGAGTGGAACCATGCTGGAGAAGTTCATGGAGAACAGTCTCCTGTGGGAGGGAGCCCATGGTCTCACAGGGGAAGACTCCTTTCCCTCAGCAGCAGAAGAGAATCTCAGTTATGAACTGACCAAAACCTCCATGCCCTGTCTCCCTGCGCTGTCAGCGAGAAGGAAGGAGGGGCTGGGGAGAAAAAATGTTTTTAAGGGCTTTTTTTACTTCTCATTATCCTCCTGTGACTTTGTTAGTAATAAATTCACTTTGTACTTCTAAGCTGAGCTTTTTTTTTCCCTTGGAGTGTGTTCTTCCAGTCCTTATCTCAATTAATGAACTCTTCTTTTAATTTTTTTTTCTCTCTTCTGCCCAGCTGTAGCAGGGGAGGGCAAATGAGCAGCTGTCATGGATGCCTGGCGTGTGGCCAGTGTCAAACCACAACACTTGTTTTATATTTTTTTTTGCCTAATCTATTTCTCATATGATTTATTACTGGAGTTTGTTAACACAGGAGTGTGCTAACACAGCTTTATTGTTGCCAGTGTCAGCAGAGTATTTTCTACAAGGCACAGCATTGCTGATAACTGGAGCTGCCCTGCCTCTGTACTGCACCAAACCTCACACAGTCCAATTCTTATCCTCAGTGCATCTGAGGATGTAACCTAAGTACACATGAACACTTTGGTCAGTGACTGCCTATTTCCTGTGGACCCCACTGCACATATTTTATACTGTACTTTACCACAGGAATATTAGTCTTAAAAGAGTTCACAAAGTGCCAACCCATGGATCAAGAAGCTACAGAAAATCTTGAAGCTCTGTACTTCCTACACAGAAAGTTTGTCTTGTGCTCTAACTCACATCTAAAAAAAAAAAAAAAATTCACCAATTTCAGTGCTCTAGAGCTAAATATATTTATATCTGGGATTTCTAGCACTTCTCCTTATGCCACATAGATGGAAGGATAACTGACTTCAGTTCTAACCCAGAGGTCAGCAGGGAATTTCACCTAAACTGTTCTCAGATCACACCTTCTGTCCTGCAATGAGCTAAATACAAACAGAAGCACCTTTAAAATATTTTTGCTTATGTTCCTTACCACATAAACACTCATTTTTGCTTTTAATTTTTTTCCTGGAATGACCCAAGATCTGTCAAACAAGATCTCTCTCAGGTTACAGAAGAGACTTTAGAAAACTATTTCTCTCAGGTTTTATCTCTTACCATGGGTTGATTGCTATGCTGCTTCACCTGTGAAAAATGTTTTGCATGCACTAACGTACCAAATGGAGTGCAAATTTTTAAAAATGTTCTGTGAGCCAGGTGGAGACCAAAATCAAACTTACTTGATGATGTAGGGGGTTGAGGTATTTTTGTTTGGGATTCTTTGGGGGGTTGTGTTTGTTGTCTGGGTTTTTTTGTTAGTTGGTTGGTTTTGGTTTTGTGGGGTTGGGGGTTTTGTTTCACAGAATAATGGAATATGCTGAGCTGGAAGGGACCCATTAGGGTCACTGAGCTGAACTCCTGGCCCTGCTCAGGGGCTGTGATCACTTCCCTGGGGAGCCTGCTCCTATGCTCAACCACCCTCTGGGTGTAAAACCTTTTCCTAATATCCAAACTGAACCTCCTATTACTCATCTTCCTTCCATTTCCTCAAGTCCTGTGACTGGTCCTGAGAGTGAAGAAATCAGTACCTGCCCCTCTGCTTTCCCTGAGGATGTTGAAGACCACAGTGAGGTCTCCCCTCAATCTCCTCCTCTGAAAAAACAAATTACCTCAGCCACTCCTCATAAGGCTGAGGCTTCCCCTCCAGAGCCTTCACCATCCTCTTGGCTTCCTTTGGACACTCTCCAATATCTTAATGTCTTTCTTATATTCCAGTGACCAAAACTGCCTCCAGGACTCAAGGTGAGGCTACCCCAGTGCAGAGCAGAGTGGGACAATCCCCTCTCTCGCCAGGCTGATGATGCTGTGCCTGATGCACCCCAGGACATGGTGCCCTCCTGCCTGCCTTTTGTCAGGGTTTGCTTTTTTTTCAGTGAAGTTCTAAGGTTATCTTTCTTAGGGTTACTGCAATCACACTAAATTGAAAAATTAACTTCAAATATATGTAAAAGACATGCTTTTCTTTCTTAGTGTAGGAAAAAGAGGTAGCAGCACCCCAGTCCTCTTTTGTGATCCTGGTATGAACACACCAGACTACTGATATGTGACCTACACCCCAGTAGGACAGCGATCTGGGGAATGTGGCTGCAGTGAAGAAAAAAGAAAAGAAATAATTCTGTAAGCAAATGGTTACATGATTGTGTCACTTCCTATCCCTGCTCCCAAACTATGGTATAGTCACTGACTGGTACTAATAGATGAAATAATGTATCATTTAAAACCTCTGAAAATTTGTCACTGCAAACTAAAGTTCTTAAAAAACTGATATGAGCTGGGTAAGGGTCTTGGGGATTCTATTCTTAGACTGATGTGCCTTCCTTTTTGAGCTGTTCAAGGTTGGCTTTGTGTCTGGCTTCTGTTTCTTTCCATCTTCTGGAAGGTGCTTATGAAACAATCCTGCTGGATTCAAGGTAACCACAGGGAGAATTTATTAAAGGATGTATTACATGAAGGTTATTTTTTTTCTGGAAATACATATTGGCCAAAATGTATGCATTTAGAAAATTGAGATTTTATTGCCAGTGTTTTACTTCTTTCTTCCACAGTCAGTATATGAATGTGTTCTCACTGAGTCATTACCAAATTTCATTTATTTCTTGGCATACTCTCAGGCAATCTCTTCCTCTTTCCTACCCAGCCACCTTTGACTGCAGCCAGCCAGGTGGTTCGCTAGCTGACTTAATAACTTATAAATTCAGCTTGCTTTACAGTTTCTGCTGAACACATTCTCTCACTAACAGTTTTCCCAGCTAGAGTAATAAATGGGGTTACCTCAGGGTTTAAACAAATGTGAAGTGTGTCCTTAATGCAACCAATTTAATCAAACACATCACTGAGTTCTTCTAGTATATTATTTTCATTTAGATCACATGAGACCTCTATTATACGTTTGATCAGTTTTAATTCCTTAGAAACTCTAATCCCTGGCACAGTCTAAGCCTCTACATTCAAAATGAGAAAATAGAATAATTCCTGAGAATTCCATACAGAAAAGGGTGGACCTTTAACACATGAATGCATTGTGCCTTCATTTACTGTGACATCCACAGCATTTTTAAATTTTCCTGTGCTTCCAGTGAAGGGCCAAATTTGGATATTGTCATTATTTAGTTATATAATGCAATTGTCTATAGAAAGTTGCAGCTGTAATAATCTGAATTTGTGACAATTTTTCTGCATATTGAATACTTTAGTTACATCTATTATTCATATAGTCAAGTACATTTCTGGCAGTACAAAGGATTCCATGGTGAGCTTAACTGACAGGTTCACCATTTGCTTTCAAAATATTTGACAGCATTTATAACTGAAGATCTAAACTTCTACTGAAATTTGTTTATGAAGAAGTAACACAGCTTATTCTGCTTGCAACTAGATATAAATTGTGAGAGTAAACCAATAGAAAACAGACAATTTTAAGTTTATAAGTGCTTGGGGTTTTTAAGTGTGATACTTCTTCATATTTGGTTAATCAAGGGGTCAGAGAATCACATGGACCACACAGTGACTGATTTATTCAAAACCTAGCCAGAGGCTAGATGAGGCCAGATGTTAAAAAAAAGATCAGTTGGAGAAAAGTGTTTTCATTTCAGCACAGAACCAAGATCATTAGATTGTTCCTACTAAATGACAGACATTTTGTTCTTGGATAGCACAAACCTTCTGAAAATTAAGACATTTATGTATCACTACAGCTGTTGACTTAGTTTAGCTGATTTATTTTTTTTTTTTAATTTAATACGTATCTTTAAATGTTTAAGTGTCTTGTCTATTTCTTGTGTTGTGAAAAACATTGCTTCAAGTCTGTGTATTGGTTTTCCAATTGCTGTCACTTGTCACACAGGCACTTTGGATCTGTTTTCATCTGTGTTCTGAAGGTCAAAAAATTCCATCACGTCCTGACTACTCAGACTGCCACATTATGCCAAGACCTACTTTTGTTGCCAGTTCTGTATAAATCATCTTTTAAGACAAAACATATATGTATCATATAAAAAAATGTTTCAAGTGAAGAAACACGGTCAAATTTAGAGGAAACTCATCCTCTCTTTATATATATCTAATATCATTTGTTCCATAAAAATGATGCCAACTTTGAAATCCAAAACCATAATTGGTGGCAATCTACATGGCAGAGTAAGTAACTTAGACCTTTACAACTTAGACAAACTGAGAAGTGTGGGCCAGATAAGTGTACAGGGAGGTAGCTTAACAACTGGCTGAACAGGAAGGCTTAAAGGGTTTTTATTAGTGACACAAAGTCCTGCTGGAGGCAAATCACTAGAAGATCTTCTTCCAAAGTTCACTTTAGCAGACATCCAATAAGATATCCTGCTAAGCATCAGATCTTTAGTCTTCAGCAGTTCAACTCTTGAGTCTCTCTTGAGTTAAAGTGTTTGTCAGTACGTCCAAATACTACCTGAGCTGAATCAACATTTTCAAAAATCTAGCTTCTCAGAGAACAGGTGTCTAGAACTCCAAAACAGCTTTGAAGTAAAAAATTAGAAGCTTAATGTAAACAATGAAAGAAATTAACCAACCCCCAAAATGGATATTATTTAAAAGACAGAAAATGGTCTTGAGAAGAATGGAGGGATGCTATTACAGATGGAGAACAAGAAGTAAGGGATGAAGAGGGAAACCAAAAAGAAGAAATACCAGGTAACCAGGTACCAGCAAGAAAATCTGATTAAGTTTATACTGATTAGAAATACTTGATGAATAATCGAATCAAGAGAAAGAAGCAATAATAAGCTCAGGAAAAACTGTTCTGAGTAAACAAAAGCAGTCTTCTGGTTTCAAGGATTTGTAATTTAATAAATATGATGTTCTCCAATATGCCATATGGGGTTTGAGACCATTAAATTCACATTTCACCACTTTCCAGATAGAGACATCCTTCTAAAACATAAAAATTAATAGCTTTCACATAGAGATAAGAATAGTAACTTTTAGAAAAAGTATTGAGACATACCTAAGATAAATGGGGCCGGGGAGGGGAAAAGTGAGAATAACTTCACAAGGAGAAGGATGATGTGTAAAGAGGGGGATAGAAAAGTATGATGTTACTTCTGGAAAGAAAATATAAAATCCCAAATGAAGAGCTGCCACCCAAAATGAATTTTTTTTCCCTGGCTTTTTTCAGTGACTCTTCATGGGGTCCAATGTCAATCTAATGTCTTTAACATTTGTTAAATATTCAAAAATATTTATTTCTGAAAGATCTCTCTGCCTGTTTGAAGAGGAGAGGACACAAAGAAGGTGTAAACTGCTGCAGGAAATGTGAATAAGAGGAGTCACAGAGATGAGGGAGACAGAGAACAAGGAATGCTGATTGCCTGCAGACTAGGTGCAGGCAACAGTAGAAAAGCATTTTCAGCATTAATACTACTTACTTTTTTAATTAGAATGCATGTGTCATTGTTTCTTTACTGTCTTGTTGCTATTTTGGATTGCTCTGGAATATAATCTATTAAAATTTTCAGGAAAAATGGCAAAATCTGCAGTGATATTTTACTGAAATTACCTGTACTTAAAAAGAGAAACTTCTGCTCTGTGGTATTTAGATGAAGAGTGGCTCAGGATGTAAAAATATGGTCCTTGTTAATCTCTTATACTGAAAAATATGAGACTGTTGAAAGCTGCAACAGCAACTGAGCTTATCATACACAATTGCCTGTCAAAGGGCAACTCTCTCATATTAAATGAAATTGTTGTCTACTTGCAGTCTTTGGGCAAAGTGAATAGAAGGGAATGTGTATAACCCCATTATTTGTAGTTCAACTGAATTCAGCTATTAGAGATACCCTTTAAAAAGTGAATAACAGCACTTAAGCCAAATGTGAAAATGATGGCGTTTTCACATTTCAGGTCTATAGCCATAATACAAGGATGCTTTGAGAGACATCTCTAGACTTTCAAAGAGAAAAAAAAATAAAATCACACCCTGTGGCTACATGAAATGCAGACAATTTTGAGCATCTCGCAGAAATTCACCATTTCTCAGTCCCATGTAAACAGGAATAGCTGCAAAGGCACATCTGTTACTGTTCTGTGCTGCTGTATCCTGCTGCAGTTTCAGACTCATTTTAGCCTAAATTTTAGTCTTGTTAAATGATGCAGGAGAATCTATCATAGCAACAGCTCCAATGGGTTTGTGAGGTGAATCCATAAAGAAAATTTTCTGCATGTTCCCTGATGAATCTCTGTTTTCTTTCAGTAATTATTTTGCCTGTCAGTCACCGTACGATGAAATAGCCACCTGGCTGTGGCAGCTTGAACCTTTGACTCTGACAAGAGATGATTGGGAAAGTTACCTTGGAAAAGAGTTTAAAAGGAACCACTCCAAATAGCACATCAGTCATCAGTGGTCCTCTGCAATCTTCATTAAAAGGACAGCAGGAGATCAGGTATTATAAGACTATCACAAAGTTATGCTGGTTATTTT
Organism: Lanius collurio; assembly: GCA_020086605.1. Lineage (NCBI taxonomy): Eukaryota > Metazoa > Chordata > Aves > Passeriformes > Laniidae > Lanius > Lanius collurio. The sequence goes on along the minus strand of JACBWW010000001.1, from coordinate 22,039,144 downwards.
TAATGATATTTTATTTTAAGAATAATAAATGCAAATCACACTGTCTGGGAAGAAAAAGATATGGTAATTCCATAGAGCTTGCAAGTAGGAAGACACACCTGACAAAAATAATGAACATGTCCAAGAACCTTTGGTTGTGAAAAGACAAAGCCTTCCTAAAAAGTTTAAAAAATATTTTATTTGCATTTTTCTAGTAACCAAGATCTCAAGAAAATAGGGGTCAAATAATTTAGGGGACAAAGGGAAAGGGAACATTCCTGCAAAATATTTCTGGAAAAGTGTTGATGGTCCTGGACATACAATTATCTTCAGTAGTACTGGAGGAAAAGCGACCCAGGCTGGGGTTCTCTTTTTGAATGACAATGCTTTCAAGAATGCTACTTTGACTCTCATAACCAAGAAGTGCATCAAGTAATGCCTAAGAAAGAACTGGAACTAAAATATACCTGATGTCAACCACACTGAAAGCTCAATATTCATCTTCTTGCTTTTATGGTTCTGCTTTATAACTGTCTTCTAATTTTATCACAAAGGATTTTTTATAGCTATGCTAGAGTAGTTATTCTTCTGGTGGACAAAATATGATAAGCTCAGGTATAATTAAAAAGTCTTTCCCATACAGACACAGATTAGTCTGAATGTTTCATGTGTATCTTCTTTTTCAAAGAACAGCCTGAGTTTCCTTGGTACATGCATTCCTGCTTCCTTTCTCTTCTGGTTTTCATTTTCCCCAGTAACAAACCTGTTCAAGCTAGTATGAATTGTGGCTCTGAGCAGCCTCAAGTAATGTATACTTCAACACAGATTACAGTCTGAAGCTGAGACTGATGCATCCCATACCACAGAATCATAGAATCAACTAGGTTGGAAAAGACCTCTGAGATCATTGAGTCCAGCCTTTGACTGAACATCACATCAACTAGACCATGGCACTATGTCTGGTGATGCCATCACCTCCCTGGGTAGACCACTCCAATATCTAATCATCCTTTGTGTGAAGAATTTTTTTGTGATGTCCAACATAAACCTCCCAGACACAGCTTAGGACTGAGTCCTCTTGTACTGTCACTGGTTGCCTGGAAGAAGACACTGAACCCCATCTGGGCTAATACCTCCTTTCAGGCAGTTGTAGAGAACAGCACAGTCTCCCCTGAGCCTCATTTTCTCCAGGCTAAAAAAACCCAGGTCCTTCAGTTGCTTCTCACAGGACTTGTGTTCCAGACCCTTCACCAGCCCCATTGCTCTTCTCTGGACTCACTCATGCACCAAAATGTCCTTCCTGAACTGAGGGGCCCAGAACCAGACACAGGACTTGAGGTGTGGCCTCAGCAGTGCTGAGTACAGGGATAACATTTATGTTCTTCTATTACCTTGTCCTAGAAAAGTTCATCAACTTTTTCCACAATATCATGTCAAATAGGAATTCACTAAACCTGCACCAAGATCTGTTGCAGTGTATCCCCGGGTTCTCACCTGGGTCCTGGCCATGTGACTCTGAGATATTCCTTTGTTAAAGTTCAAGTAGCCCAGACATCTGGTTGGTTGTTTATCCCAGCTCCACCCCTGGTATCCCCTTTTCCCCCACCGTGACAGAAGTAACTTCACACAGAGGATCTGCCTCTTTTTCCTGGCTCCCCTCTTGATTGGATGCACCCCATCTCTCAGGATGGGGAAATAAATGATTCTAAGAATATAGCCGGGGTCTGAGCTTCATTTCTTTGCTTCTGCTTCTGGTGAGTAGCTGAGAGCTGGCACTGGCTTACATGGAGCTGCACAGGCAAGGGATTTCTCAGCTGCCTGTAGCTGGTTGGAGATATTCCAAGGCATACAGAGGCAAGCTTTACCACAGAAATTAAGCAGTGTACGAAGCTACATAAAAACCATAAAAAGATCCTCCTGGGTCTATTGCTTTATTTGGTCTGGTATCATGATGATGTGACTAAAACTTGTTTGAGGCTCAGTTTTCCTTTTGTTGTATGTTCTGACATATAGTTTTTACCTCAAATGGGTGGGTTTGATAGTAAGAGTTTAATTATTTTCCAGTAACACAGGTAGACATGACACCTCCAATATGGACAAAGTCCATCAAAGTGACCAAAATCCAGATCTTATCCCTGTTTTTAGAAACAAACCCCAGAACTTTTCACTAGCAGGCACCAGCTCCTGCTCAGATGCATTTGCAAATGGGTGATCCTAATAGCCTAATCCATTAAAGCAGGTGTTGAGGTATTAGAAATTTAGCAATTGGGAGGATTCTTTTATTATAATTTGTTGATTGAAGTTACTAAGTATAATAATTCTACCAAAACCACTTTAAATTGAATTCCAGGATATTTAGATGACATTGGAGAGCCTCAAATTTTTATTATCCTTGCTATAAAGCTGCTAAAAAGAAACCTTCAATTATACATTTCACTACCACCCACACAAAAGTAAACATTTTTAAAACTCCAATTACTTAGCAATATAAGGAGATAGTGCATGCAGCAGTGATCCAGCTCCATGGGGAATGTGTAAATAAAGATCTTTGTGAGTAGATGCAGAAATACTCTAGAAGAAAGATTAAAGGTCGCCACAAAATGCAGATAACTTCAGAGGAATACTATTAAATAAATCTCAAAACTAAGATGACTAGGAGTGTTTAATGGAATTTTATTTAAGAGACCATTACAAGTTCCACAATACTCAGCATTATCTTCTAAGTCTTGCAAATCTTATAGGCTTCATTGAACTTCCACCTATTTTTGATGTTGAAAACATGATTTGAAATGCATTTGTGATTCCTAAATATCTCTATTTAAAACAGAGACATTTGCTACAGCTTCTATGATGTACTAAAATACACATTTTGATACATATCTAACCAGAACATCTACAGTACCTGCTAGGCTCATAAAAAAAGTACATTTTTATGTTAACTACAGTTAATATCACACAATAAAACAGCATAGACAATGCTGAAAAACTATCCTCTTATTCTTCAGGTCTGCTTTAGACATGGCTGCAGCAGATTCCATTACTCTAAAATGCGAATTAAAATGGAAATTATTTCCCTGGTACTCTAGTACCAACTTCTAAGATCAGGGATTTTCTTTTTCTTCCTTTTCTGTGTCATCTGATTACATAGATCTTCCATGAAAAATCCAAGATGATTCTCTTATCTTTGAAAACATTCTTTCCATGTCTGGTTAACTTCCTTATTGAACTATTGTCACAGTAGTCTTTCAGAAGAACTGTAAAAAATATATAAAGGACATTTGAAAAGTCAAGCTGGAATTTTCACACTAGATTATTAGGAATTAAAAATTACGCAGAAAAACAAATTCTAAGAGCAGTAATAATATAGATTTTTAAAGCCCAGACCCTGCTAATAACTTGTGTGCAAAATTTGGTGAGCTACACATCACAGAGAGATGATTCTGATACCTGCAATGCTGGTTATTCTAATCCCTTCAAAACATTACTCGTGGAAGTTGTTGTAGTACTTACACTTAAGATTGTTTAGTGCTTTGAGGGTGCAAGAATACACAGCTGAAGTTAGGAACTAGTCCACTAATGTGCACAAGCAGGAGTTTGCATCCTGCTTTGTGTTCTGGCTGTACACAGAATCCAGAGTGTTACATGAGGTCCCTAAATACTGTGTGGCATAAATATTCCCTGCTTACCTTAACTTGCTTTAAACGCCTGTTATTAGTAGAGATTTGTCATAAATTAATCATAGGGTTTATGGTTTTGATACCTAGCTTCCTGCTGTCTCAGGCTGAGAGCCTCTTAAAGACTTAAAATACATACCTATTTTACTCAGAAAAAAGAGTGAGTGAAAGAGAATCAACAATTTTATTCATAGTATTTAAACAGAGTTTTTTGGATGAAATACAAAAAGATCTAGTGGTCCTTGAACAGCCCATTTAAACAAACTGTCTAACATAGTCATATAGATAGTTATTAAACTGGCACAAAAATTGGCCATATTCAACAGAATTTCTATGATTTCAGTCCAGCCTTCTTCCTCTTCCAAAAGCTGAATTAAAGCCCAAAGATACTAACTGAAAAACTACTATTTAATGCATCAACACTTCCATGCTGGTGCTTATGTGGCACATTTTCTGGTATATTTTCTTGCCTGTGACTGAAGTTGATTGCACTTCACCATACATCAAAAGGACCTTGCTAACGTCAGAGCAGTAAAACAAAACTGTTTAAATAGTCTTCCTATGCATTCAAGCATTTCTACAGTATCAGAAGGTTCCATATCAACTAGAGAACCTGTCTTGACTGCCTTTAGGCTCAGCTAAAGGGAAGAAAGTTGAACCTTTCTGTCAGCAACAGACTTGAGTTTCCTTGTGACTTTTTAAGAATCTATTCAGAAGTTCTTAAGCACTATTGATTTGTTGGCTTTAATAAGAGTTTCACAGGATTAACAAATTCTTTTTAAGGATAAAGCATGAGTTTTCCAAGAAAAATAAGGCGATAATCATACCAATAAAATAGCTCCACAATAAAGTGTCTTTTACAGAAAATTCTCTAGAGTTCAAGGAGCACCTTAGCCTGGTATTAGGTTTATTGCCCTGAAAAAGCTTATAGTCAGTCTCAATTGAATTATGTCAATAAAAATGTGTTGATACAACAGAACTTGGAGACTATTTAAAAACACAGATAATGGTCATGTAGAATATAAGAAACTTAATACAGCTATCAGGATACTGTGTGTGTCTTTTGCATAAAAAAGGAAATAAATAGGAAAATAAGTGATTACAATGTGGATACTGCCATTTACATAGAAGTGATTATCTTTTTGGGAATAGTGCAACAGTACCTTTGACAGATGGATACCAGAAAAATTACTCACAATTTTTTCCACTGAGAATTGCTTTAGTTGAATGCAGTTCAAAACTGGAACCTAACTACATATTTCATGGCTATTATTACAGCCCTAGGTCTGTTGCCAACTTTCTATTGCAACAGACATGGACTAATAGCTTCCATCATAGGACATTTTCTTTGGCCATAATAACCTGTGTATAAATTAATATAGGCTATAATAACACTGTGCCTCTTGTTCACCAAAGTATTTCTGAGTATACTAAACTTTATGAATGTCTGCTCATTATTTTTATGTTTTCAATGTTAGCATGTGATTAGCTACTTTACTGAATATGGTCCTTGGATAAACTAAAATTATTCTTTTTTATTCTTTTGTTTTTTTAGCTATTTCCAAGTCAAAGCATACTGCAGAAAATTATACTTCCCTCAGAGAAAAGCAATTCAGTCTTATCAAAGTCATTTCAGTAGAAAAATCTGAGTGATCAAAACCAAAGTCTGAGCTTGTTTTTCTCTCCCTGAAGTTTTGCATTTAAATGTGGAATTATACATTTGTAAGGAACATGTGGTATGTATGGAACAGTCATTTCATATCTTTATAAAATGTATAGCAGATGGATTAGGTACGTTACTGGCAGAATTAAGAAACACTGCTTCTCTGAAACTTGAAATCCATTATATACTTCGTGCTAAAACTGTGCTAGTCTTATCTTGGTAAATGAGACATGGCTTGGCATGGAGATAGGTAACATTATGCAGGATGGAAGAAGGTTTCCAAAAGTCTCATGAAGCTGTTTTTATTTTTCCTTTGCATGCATCACAGATGAATTCTGTGTAGTCACTAATAGCAATGGCAAATCTTCTATTAACTTTAAGGAGATGGAATTTCAGTTACATGTTTTTGTCACTTGAAAATAAGTTCAGATAGAAAGATATGTCAGTGTGGCAGAGACTGGAAAATGCATAATTTGAGAGTAATTTTAAAGAGAAGAAAAAACTTTGAAGAATTAAGGCAGGATTAAGATATTATTCCATTAAAAATAGGAAGCTTGAAAAAAGTGTGATGTAGGTTGGCCATACAAAGTGGAATTAGAATCTTCAGACAGGGAAGATGAGATGCTAAGTGCATGTATAAGCAATGCAAAGCTGAGATGTTAAAACTATATTATCCAAACTATTTCTAATCTTACTGTTATTTTTATCACATACTTCCAATATGAGAACTTTTAGCTGAAGTAACTTACCACATGGTTCCAGGCCACATTTTCAGATTTTCTATACACCAGGGACCTCAATGAACTAAAAAGTACTATGCAAAAAAGCAATCTAAAGAAAATTTATGGCAGCTTTGCAATTCTAATGTCTTGTCAGATTAAGCATAAAACGTAGCAGATTCGTAAAAGAATGATAGAAGTACAAAGTAGAAAACTCAGAAACTAGGAAGCACTAGAACAGAGAGAGCTCTTGCAATTGATAGCTTTATTAATTTGTTGCTGCAGTTTTAATAAGATATACTACATAATTAAATTATAATTGTCACTGTTTAGGATGGACAAAATTGTGTTCTGGGGATGGGTCAGGCATTTTCAATGTGAATGTTTTAGGCATAGTATAGTTATATGCAACAAAAGACAAGTTATTATAAGAAGAAAAATAAAATAACCTCAAAACCATTGATTTTTTCTTATTAGCTCTGCCTTCTATATAATGAGTAGCTGTAAAGTTATACAACAGGAAAATTGACAACAAACCAATATATAATATAAAGACCTTATTTTAAGGCATATTTATGCATATTCATTTAATGTCAATAAAGAATATCTGGTTTCTTTTAGAAACTGAGGGACCTGTTCCATCTTGCTCTTTAAGCTGTTATCTAGCAAAAAGGTTTTTTCCTTAAACACTTTTCCTTTAAAATGCAATTTCTTTTCTGTGAGTGACAAATTTGAAGATAAAATTAAGTGATTTTGCAGTACTTAGTGTAAATAAGCATCTCAACATTTTTTCCAAAGCATGAAACTGTCATTTTTCCCATTCATATAGTTCTAAACCAGAAGCATTTTATTTTATCACTCAAGGAAAAGAAATAACCTTGGCATTGAAAACGTGCCTCAAGAAAGGTCATCCAAGCAAGTAATAATTTTCCATTTATAAAGGCTTCAGAATAGTGGCTTAAGAGGAAAACAACCCTTAACCATTCTGACAACCATTGTAAGTGCACTATACATGTTATTTTCAAAATAGTATAGGGCAAAATAGTAAAAGGCAATCATATTGAAAATCTGTCTGGAAGCAAAGAATGTAAAATTGTGTCTCTGAATGAAATCAATAGAAAGCTTTTTTCCTTACATTTCCCTTCAAAAATTTGCTAATCTTGGGATTGTGCACTTGGGGCAGACAACATAATTTTGTTTTTGTCTTACCTGGTTCCCAGACCCCTGAATCAGTCAGTGTTGGGACAACTGCTGAGTAGCACTACAGCAGAGGGAAGTGAACAGAAGATGCTTTCAGTTGATGATGCCTCTCTTAAGGATTCAACAGAAGAATAGGGATTACATGAGCTAGCTAACTTCCACAGCAGGTGTCTGTAATAAAAAAAAAGGCACTTGTAGATTATCTATTCCACACATTTCTGATCTCAATATGTTCTCAACATCTTGTGTTACAGACAAGAGCCTTAAAAGGTTGAAAAACACTATAATGGACTGAAGAAATAGAGAAATCATCAGTATGACTAATGTCCCACTGCTGCAAATTTGAGAAGACTTTGGGTAAATCAGTAGCACAACAAAGATTTTCTAACCTGTTTCAATAAATTCATTGCTTTTCTTGAGTCTCAAACAGGTGGTGGTAGCCCTCTTCATGCCCTATGCCCACAATATGGGCACAATCTCAACCTGGAACCAAAGCTCTCTGGAGAGAGAAAGAGTTCATATCTGAATGTGGGGATTCAGTGGCTCGTCTTCAGTGCTGTTACTTACATTCACAGCCGAAAGTAAAACTGCCTGTGATCCTTACGAGTCAGTGAAAATGTTTTAGGAATACATACAAATGGAGATTGCTTTCAAGCAAGTTCAGTTTTAGCCAGAAGGATTGCTAAAGGGACTCATGCTAATGGCACCTAATTTTTTTCCCCAGGACAGTAAATGGAAAAAGATAGTCTTCTCTGAGGACAGTCTGAGTTTAGGCTGAATAAAATGAAAATAGACAGCATATAATAAAAAATGATCTGTTGACTTGTAACAGAGGCTACAGTTCTTAGGAGACATCATAATTTTCTCAGGCCCTGAAGCTCTAGTAAGTAATGGAAAAAAGATGTAGTAAAACCATGAGTGTTGTTTTATTCGACTAAAAAACCACAGCAAATCAGTCTCATTCAAGAGACAGTGGAATTGAAATATAGATGGAACTCTACTGAAAAGAAGTAAATTGAGGTATTTGAATTATTATTTCTTAGGCTCCTCAAACCTAAATAATTCAAGTTGTTTGTTGAGATTTATATTGAGGGTGGGCTCTAAGGGCTCAGCAGCAGGTGCTGCAGGGGCTCTGTGAGGGGAGGCGGGGCTGCCCTGGCCAGACACAGCCAGTTCCAGATGGATCCAACCACCTGCCACAGGGCGCAGATGAGGTATGAAAATCATCAGTGTGGACACCAAGGTTAGTGGAGCAGGAGGGGCAGGAGGTGCTCCAGACACTGGAACAAATAGGCCCCTGCAGGCTGTGGTGAAGATGATGGTGGAGCAGATATCCACACAGCCCATGGAGGACCCCATCCAACCTGGCCTTGAACACTTTCAGTAATGGCGCATCCTCTTCCAGTGTCTTAGCACTTTGGGCAACCTCTTCCAGTGTCTCAGCACTCTTACAGTAAAGAATTTCTTCCTAAAAACTATTTAAATGGAAGTTTTTGAGCTGCTGCATAAAAAGTATGGAATGCATTCTCCCAGATAATGAACTCAAAGTTCCTCTGAATACTCACTTTCTCTGTAAAGTCTTATGACTAACAAAATATTTTTTAGATGAACAAAATGCTTGTCTGGTCTTTATTTATGTAGATGATGTTATATACGCAAGTAACAATTTTTTACATTATACATAAGACAGGAGTTCATACAATCACAAATTTCTGTCCTCTAAGTCCATTCTGGCTAGAATAATATATAGATACATTGTAAGAGAGCATTTTAAAAACAATTGTAAATTCAGTTTGCAGTCCCACAGGTAAGTTATCCTAACAAAAATATCTTCTATTTTAACAGCTCCACTTAAAAAGAAGCATAAAATAGTTTATTGTGGGAGTCTCAACTGTTTGTTTATTTATTGTAAAATATGGTTGGAACACATGCTGTTGCAATTGATAAATCTATATAATGCCTCTTGATAGAACAAAGCAAAAAATAATTGTTTTTTTAAAAATAGGGCTTCATCCAAATGTATATGAGCTTGCCGTAACCCACATTTTGGGTGCTCAGTGTGATGAATAATACACATTATTTGCTGTTCAGTTTAATAAAACACTTCATACAACCTCTTCAGAATGATGATCTGGTTTTTATGACAGATGGAACTGTTTAACAGAACTAGCTGAATCAAAAATACTGTCAGGTGTATAGTTAGGGAATTGTCACCTTCCTCACACCACTGAACTATTGTAATATTCATTCATACCACTGGAAAAGAATGGAGGTGCAGATATTCCCTTAAAATTTTCTCAGTGCATTCCAAGCACTGAGATATATTCATGTCCATGTGAAGTACAAGCCTCACAATTTTAAAAAAGAGCATTCTAGATGACATGGATATCACGTGTGTATATATATAAATGCAAATATAAACACATGAATATAAACCAAACATGAATATTCTGTAATGTGCTGGTTTAGCCAAATTTAGAAATATATCCTCCAAGAGAAAGCAGGTTACAAACCATCCCTCCCCCATTTTTTGGAAAAAAATAAACTTTTTCCCTCAAAAGAAAGTGAAAGAGATAGAAACTATTTATTTAACAAACACACAGAAAAAGGATAGTAATTCTAAACAATAAACACCCTTGCTACAGAGAGAAAACATGGGAAAAAATCCAAAGTCCTTCCATAGGTAGCCTCTCTCCTCCTCCTCGGAGCAAGGGCAAGGTGGGCCCTCCTCCAGGGCCTCCACCTTGGTGAAAGAAGTCCTGATGTGTTCTGATGTGAAGCAGTCCAGGAAAGAAAAGGAAAATCCAAAATTTCAGGTGAAAAAATTCATCTCTACAGAGAAAAACTAGCTGAAAAGAAACTGTCTGGACAGATAAAACCCAGCAGTTTCCTCTGCTCCTCTTCCCCCAGCTCCAGCTGTGGAAGCAACAATGCCCAGAGAGAGAGAGTCTGTCTTATCTCTGTGTATGTCCTTGGTTTTGGTTTTTTTCCTCCTCTCTCTGCTCAGGCTCAGTTTAAAAGCATAGAAAGGCATAAAACTAATTTCTGGGCCTAGGGCTGTGATAGGGAATACAACATCAAGTCACCCAAAAACAGGTAACCAAAACCTTTCTTAAACTACCATTGTGGTAGGTTTTTTTCTTCTAGACATAGACATGGGAAAGATACTGACCTTATCTTTCATAATAATGGTTGATTGAGCAATGTCAGGGTTTTTTTATTACTTTCATTTCAAAGCTATTTTTTGCACAGTTCTAACCCAAATTACTGCATGACAACATAATTTAAATTTAAAAAAAAATCTTTAATTTAGTGTTGCAACAAAAAGGGTAAACCAAAAGTATTTATGTACTGGGAAGATTTGTAGGCTGATTCCTTCACAGCATGGTAACATTTGACTTGGAGATATTCTAATGATTGATTATTCAACAAGTCATGAACAATTTTTAGTAACAAATTTCTTTTAACAAAAGACTAACTTTCAGTGTACTTTATTCTGAATCAAAGAGTTGATTAAGGAGAGTCATTTATTATTACAAGTCATTTCAGGTAGGAAAACCAGTGAAAGCCATATAAGAGTTTATGTGTTTTGTTTGCCCAGCCCATGCTGGAGTTCATCATACCTGCAGCAAGGCTGGGAGAAATATTTTACTTTCTTATATGGAAATGGAACACCGGCCCAGTTACTGAAACCAACATTAGCTGTTGTTCTGGGACCTGAAGGGACTCCTGATTCAGCCTTGCATGAACACTTACTAAAGATTAGTCTGTGTGAGTGGTTCCTGACACCCTTCTTTCTGCAGCTGTCTCACGGGGGTGACGTTTCTGGGCCTGCTGACCAGTGCACAGTCTGTAGGGACAAGGAAAGGGAAAATTCTTGCCATTTGAGATGCAATAGTTTAAAAATCAGATGCAGTAAAGAAATGCACCACCCATTGTCACATGCCACATTAAAAAAAAAAGCAGATCATAGGAGAAGAACAGGACTTTATTATTTTGTTCTATTTGCAAATAAACTGTATATATATATATATATATCTATATATCTATATATATAAGATTGGATTACAGTGAAATATAGTTATGGGATTTTTTTTTCTATACTACAATAAGACATGATTGTGCTCCAGTATTGTTTATATTAGTTTATATTCAAGTTCCGCCAATTTATTCTTTTAAACTTTAGAAGAAATTCTCCACAGTTGTAGGCAGGGCAGGGCAACCTGGTCTCTGGTTATAGTTTTGATGGAATTGGTCTTTTCTTGCAAACTATTACATTTATATTTTGTCATTAATATTCTCTGGGGAATCTTTCAACCTAAGTCAACCATTGACTAAGAATGCTCTATAACCACTCTTTTTCTTGAAACAGTCTTTTACCCCAGGACTGGGGGTAAAATAATTAGAGGTTTTTGCTACTCAAGATCAGCTTTCTCCCTGCTGCTACCTGGATGTACAAATTGTCATCTATTCTGCAAATTACAGCCTGAAAGTATTTGCAGGGCAACCAGATATGAGAAACAGTTGATGGCCAGCTATGAAACATGCAATTTGAGGCAGAGTTTGTTCATCATGTAGGAAGTCTGAAGCAGATATGTGATAGAATTTTCCAGGTTTGCTTTATTTTCTTGCAAAACCTTGCATCTTGCATAGTCAACTTCTGCTACTGAGGCAGTGTTTCCCCACTGAGCAGCTTTGTTCACTGCACAATCCTAGCAATATTCCAAGTGCCATAGATAATGAACTTGAGATACTGCCCCACTCCTCCTTAAAAAACACCCTATGGATCACATGATTAAACGTTGTATTAAAAACATGTAAACCACAAGATAATGCCTATAAGCAGTATGTCCAGTTAAATTCTGCGCATCCTGTCTGTAGGATAACACATCTACAGTCCAGATGCAGACCTGTGCCTTTTGACACAAACTACCTTCAGTAGGGATGTAATCACTGGGTAATTTAACAACTGTTCTCAACTGAGTCTAGGTAAGTTATGTGAAGAATGACGTTCTTTACAGAGAAAATAATTTTGACATAAAAGGGAGATTTTCACTTAAAGAATTAGATATCAAATCAAAGTTTCTGGTGAAAAATCTGAAAGAATTATAGAGTCTTAAGTAAAACTATTGCTGAATAATTTTACTAATCTCAGTGTAAAAACTGTTAAATCTCTTTTCCTAAAACTTTCCATTTTGAGACACATCGCCAGCACAGGAAATTTCAGCCTGAGCAGCTAAAGATTAGCAAAATAAGTAAAAATGAAAGCAGGATGCTAGCATAGGAGGAGCTAAGCAACCAAAATAGAAGTAGTATTGCATAAACAGATAATAACATGTCATACTTCAGTTCTACAGATGAAAGCAAGGAGTTCTGTTTGTGCAGCTTTCTGCTGTGCCTTCTTATGAGGAGAGAATAAGGATAATCACAGTGTCACCAGGGCCATGGGATTGAAAAAGGGATTGTAACTGCAGGGTTTTCTGGTCTGCAGGAAGTCTGAGTGTCTGCTGAAGATGAGAATCTGCGTAATGTAGCACAAAAATCTGATATTTTATAGAAAAAACATTTGAACGTCCTGTCACCCCACTGTGTTAATTCACATCTCTGCCCTGCATATATATTTTTTCAGTATATGCATTTGATACGAATTTTAGATAAGAAACATTTCTGACAAAATTTGTCCAAAACAGTGTCTGTTAGGGTCATCTTTTGAGTTACCTATTGTGACTCATATTTTATTATCAAACAAATATGTTCTACATATTATTTCCAGCCTGAAAGTTGATGAGGGAATCTTCATGCATCACAGTTTCTAGGGAGCTGGATCTGTTCTCTGAAGCCAAAATAAAGTACACAAGGCTTAAAATCTATCACTTACACAGACTAGTGATTGGATGAAAAATGACACTGTGTTTTTAAAGTGCAGATGTGTTGACTCCAGCTGAGGCCATGTCTGCACACAAAGAACTGCCAAAATAAAGAGTATAGTCTGCTGGAATTTCTGCTGACCTTACCATGTACAAAGATCTGCCAGATTTTGAGCTTCAGCCTTCTCTCTTTTTGAAGGGCAGCATCTGGACTAACCAAACTGAAGAGGGAGTTTGTATAGAAGGAAGGATAAATGTTCTTTTCCCTAAGTATTATTATTATTTTATGAAATGAAATTACTTTCTGTTGGAACTCCTTCTTTTTTTGTAGAATTTTGGAGGAGGCTGAAACTCAAAAAAGCTAATAAAAGTATAAGAGGAAGAAACATTAAGATCTATGTCATTTGAATTTGAAATGTATGCATAGTTTGAGTAGAAGATGTTTGAACAGGAAAAAAATGTGACATGTAGTAAATAATACCTCTACTTTTTTCAGTGGAAAAAAGAACAAAAGCATGTGATAAAAAAGGTAGTTTTTCTATTTTTAATATATAAAAAAGATATGTTTATACATGCTGCAGATCCAGTTGGCTTGAAATTTCTGGGACAATAAAATCTGAAAATATTTCAAATAAAAACCAAATAGCCAGGTAGTTGAAAAAAGTTCTTTATTAACCTGAAAGGAATAATAATAAAAAAAATCTTCCTTTTATTAAAAGTTCTGCAGTTTTCAAGGTCTATATCAATATTGTGGTATCATTCATTAGAATGTGGTGGTTTTTTTGAAAAATATCTCTTGATTTACTGATTGAAATCTATACATTAAAAGTTTGAAGGTCACCAGCAAAATTAGGTAGTATAATACTAACACAACAGTTAAAAATGCCCCTCTGACCTGACAGTTGTGTTATCAGAATAAGAAGGGAAGACTGTCATATGTGGAAAGCCTGGGACTGCAGCAGTCATTACAAAAAAACCTTGTCACAGGATGTGGTCCAGTGATAAACAAGGTTAGGATAGCATACCATCTGCCCATGGAATATTGTGCTGATGTGTTGTTCCAGGTCTTTTACAGCTATGTGGTTTTCGGTCATTTAAAAACAGAGGAAATTCCATCAGAAAAATACGCATATTTAGCAGGTAATTAAATGCAGAGCAAAAGAGACAAAAACCAGAAACACAAAAATGTCTTTGCATGATGGGGAAAGCTGGGGTCGAAAATACTGCCATCTCACAGCATGCATCAGTTCTGAGTGCTTTAAATGCAAAGGAATCTGGGTTCAGCTGTCCTCTTTTGGATGCTGTCTTTCTGGGAGCTGCTACTTATTGGCACGGGGCTGCATATTCTGGGCTCCTGTGGGGGAAAAGAATTATTATCATTCCTCAGCTGACTGTCTCATGCTCTGTGCACAGTGTGACTGAATTGGCTGAAGTAAAGCAAACCTTCCAGAAAGGGTCTTTGAAAACACAACACTGCTGAGGCAAAGCTATTCCTTTCACTTTCGTTACACAGAAGGATTATACACAATTCTACAGATGTACGCTGCTAAGAAAGGGCATGCAGAGTGGGTATAAAGCCCTTTTTCTGTTTTACCTTTGCTTGTAAAAAGTGAAATCATCTTGTGTTTGATTTTTTGAAAACAAAGTAATACCTTCACTAAATAAATACATACATTTGTATTTCTCAAGTTCTGTCATTTTTTGCATCCTCTTGAAGAGATAAAGTTGCTACTGACTTCCTTTGGAAGCATATGTGAGTCAATCAAGGAGCAGTTGGTGCCCTGTGTTCTTTGGAATTGTGAGCAGTAATTGACACTGTTCAGGATACCATCCACTTAACACCACTCTGCAAATTTCTCTGCACAAACCTTTTAATTCAAGTCAAACCACAGTGGCAAAAATAGAAATGTGAAAAACAAAACAAAATCAGGTATATTTTGTTATGGCATGTATTTAAGATCACTATATGAATGCATTACATAGGCACCTATCCTCATTCCTGTGTTGCAGAATGAGAGGCCCCTTCTTCCCCTAAACCAGGGAGAAGTTCTGCCTGTCCCCACTGGAATACACACCAGGTACTGGAAATAGCCTTTGTAAATCTCTAGCAAATTGCAGCTCTTTGCATTGCAGGCTTCCCAGAGGCTGATCTTTTTAGCTCTTTCTTGAGAAACATGAATATCAAAGGATCGGGAAAGGATGGGCAGGTTGTGATCAATGCCTCACACAATGGTCAGCAGAACTGGCCAGCTTTATCAAGGGGTAAAGAAAGGGATTTCTATAAGGGGAACAAGAGCTACCCAAGCTTCACTGGACTCTCAGGTCTATATCTCATAGGTGGCTCTGCCCTCCAACTCTTTACAGGTTTCACACAAATACAGTCAGATGCAAAATCTGATGTGTAGAATACCTTTATTGTATGTATCTTTCAAAAAATCATAGCCCAAAATTTCTTTGCTTACTTTTATTTTTCACTGTGTATACATGGACATAATTTTCAGTATTTTCAAACTTTTATTTTCCTTCTCATTCTAGTTTCATTAAAAATATTTGCATTTCGAAAATCAATTAAGTATTTATATTGATTGAGTATATAAAATATATTGGACAAAAATATTATATAAAGCAGATATATTGAATTTCAAAGACTATCCTTATGGGTCATTTACAGCAATAAGTAAATGAGATTTTGATGAGACTTTTGATACTGGTTTTTAGCTTAGGTAGATTTTCACTTGTTATTTTCTGAGGAAGTTTTTACCAGTACATTTAAGAACACATTCCAGTGGTCTTAGGTCTTTCTTTATTTGAGAATTGATCTTGAGCACCACAGTGTTGCTCAGAAACATATTCACATATATACTTATGGTCATTGAAATTATTTTTATGGTCAGTTGAATATCTCCTTATTCAAAGGTATGCATGAACTTTGGTTTCTTGAGAAGCAGAATCCAGCTTGAGAAATTCCCTATAAAATCAAATGTTGTATGTCAAGGCTAAAAATAGTGGACAGAGGATCCATCACTGTAGTCTAGCAGAATGCAGATGGTGACCAACCTAATGTGGCTTGGAGGTCTCTGAGAGGGGCCTAAGATCAGAACCCCACAGTTCTATTCTCAGAATCCAGTGACTTCAGGATGTGAATGGACAAAATAAGCAGCATCTTTTTACTTGCTCAGTTACCACACTGCTAAGGCTCACAATTAACTTAAGGGCAGAGCCGTTGCTTAAATCTTCCTGTGAAACAGGGCCTAAGAGCTTCACCTTCAGGGTCTTCTTCTGCTATTTCAGTGGACACCGTTGAAGGAGAAAGTAATGATATTGCTCCAACTTTGAAAATATTAGAAAACTGTATGACTTCTATACTGTCTTCATGTAAATGAAAGAGATATTAGCTTCCAATTTTTCTGAGTAATTAGTACAGAGACAGATCTATTTGCTTCCATTGCACAAAATATATGTGTTAAACTAAAATTAAGTATTGGTTTTATGTTTCTCTGATACTGTTCATAAATTCAGTTTACAACAGAAAAGAAGGGAAGGGTTAGTAATTTTCCACATGAACATTGATTTAAATTCCATTGAAGTATACTCTTAAATTATGTTTCAACATGTGACCCTGGAAACTTAAATCCTTTATTCATTATTCTATATGCTGGGTTTTAGAATCTATTCTCCTAGAAAGAGTTTCTAAAGGAAAACAAGACTTTATGTTAAACTTTTTTCTTTATATATCTTCTTATTTTACTACTAACTCATGCTTCTGCTCTTTCACCACTAAATTTCAAGTGCTTCTCATTCAGTTCTGTTGCAGCTCAGAACTCTGATTTTGCCTTGAATCCTGCACTTCAGGATTTTCCCTTCTTTTATTTTTATGTGTGACACTCATATCCACTCTGGCAAATTATTCATGCTTGTTTTTATTCATTTTACTTCTCATAAACCTGTTTTGAGTTTATTCTACTGCTAGCCATCATTATTCCATTGACTTTAGTAAAGTTTAAATTGGCCTCAGAGGAGCTTTGCTGAACCTCAGAAGTTTGTCACAAGATGAGCTATACTAATTTTCAAAGCAGGAGAAAAGCATATTAACCCTCTCACTAATCTGTTTTGTGACTGACAGTGGACAAGAGACAGTTCTTTCCAAAGCCTTGAGAGTCTGTACACAGACCAGGCTCCACTCAGAGGGGAGCTGGATTATTGTAGCCATCATGGCAGAAGGAGGATTGGTCACTTTCCAGTAGCACAGACCAACATTTGGTAGAGACCAGAAAACCAGAAAGAAGCACTGTAATAATAACTGTGGTAGTAAAGGTCCTGTTAAAAACAAAAATACTTAGGCACAGTGCTTTCTCAATAACTGATTCAAGAGAAGGCAGAGAGGAAAACATACACCATACAAGGTGGGAATGGTTGAAAGAGATTTGTGACCTATAATATACTTAGAGGAAGTTTTTGATGCAAATAAGTCTGGGAATCACTATAATAAAAAAGGCAGACTAGACCAGAAAGCAGAGATGGGCTCTTTATAAGGAGAAAACTATGAAATGCCTTGGAAAATGGAGGAGACGAAAGCTCTTGTTTCCTTTACAAGTGCACTTGATAACACAAAAAAATCTTTTAACATAAAGACTGATTTCATTGCCACTAATTGGGACCAGTGTTCAGTTCTTGGAAAGCAGAGGAAAATTAAGAAAACCGTGGGAAGAGAAAAAAAAGACACCCTTAATCCACCTGCCTGGCAGTACGGCTTAGCATCTCTTATAATTAGTCTCAACTCAAGTGAAAGGGAAAGCTCACACCCCTGCATCTGATTATATTTTTCATGGTATAAGGAAGAAGTTTAGTATAACCACACAATACAAAACCTTCATTTTTCTTATGTTTTAAGGTGAATGTGGGTATTTATTTTCTGTAAGAAAGTTTTTTTCTGTCCCTTACAGAATATATTTGAGTGGAGCTATATGAAGCATTTATGCAGCCATGAAATTTCTCAAAATAGCACACAAAATTCAATTAGCACACCACAGTGCTAGTGATTTTGGGGAGGTATTGTGGAAAAAAATTCATTTTCTTTAATAAAATACCTCCCAGTGTACACATACCCCAAAGTCACTTAAACATTTAAAGTGATTCCTGCCCCTGTCCAGTATATGGTAGGTGAGAACAATCTCACAGAAATGATAATGAAATGTTTCCCCTATTCTCTTGCCCAGAAATGAAAGGAAAATAAATTTCTGCGGTGTTTCTATGACAGCAAGGATAACCTTAGTATGGTTTGGATGTGAATTACCCTAAAGATAGTACACAGTGAAAAATCAGAACAACAGTAGTTTTAACAGTCTTTCACGTAAAATGGTTCAAAGAAAGAAAATTGGTATACAGTGGATGTCTTTTTTCAAGTGGCAAACTAAGGCAATGAAACATCTGTTTTGGTAGTCTCAATTGTATTGGCAGTAGATATATAGAGCCAACAGAAATATTTTGGAAAATCTACTGATAATATAAAGATAACAGTCTGGTAACACTCAAAGGAAACAGACACCTATAAAACACAGGTATCTGGGTTCCTAAATATATCAGCATATCATTTTTATCATACAGAAATGAAGGATAACTTCAGACTGTAAACTTCAAAATATAGGCATAGTAACAAATTTCTGTCCTGCTATTAAATATTCCATTCCATTGAAAACTATTTACAGTGTGTATTTTTTGACACTTTCCTATTTGTATTTCTTGTATATGAGCCTTTGTTTTCTACACACTCTTTCAATCACTCATTTATAACTACTCTTGACTCTTTCTTTCTTTTGGTTCTTTAATCAACTCTAGCTACTGCTTATGATTTTATTCTCAATTATTTAAATCCTATATTGAAGTTCTTTCCTTGTACTATTTCAGAAATGCTTTTCATTTTTGTTGAAAGTACACACTCAATCTGTGGATTGGCTTGGATGTTTTAATGTGATAGTAATTTCATATTCTCTTTACATCCCACACTTCTTTAAATCTTTCCCTTCATGATACTCACTTAGTTCTTGTGCTTATTATACTGGTCTTAAAGTTCTACACTTGCTGTACCTTTGTTTAGCAAGAATCCATTTTACCTTTCCCTTGGCATTTATTGCTTCAGCCTAAGCAATTCAAAACAGATTCCCTGCTCAGTGTTATCTTAATCTGAGAGGGAGTACTCCAGTGCTCACTCTCCACTTAAAAGTCCCTCTACCTTGTATTTCTCCTTAAACTTTTAATATTTCAGTCCAATTTTATAGAAATGTAAAACTTGGGAAATTTACCAGTAAATTAAAATGTTACAGGTTTTTTTTTTTTTACCATTTAAAGACATAATATTGCATTTCTTGTCTGGAACATTTTGTGAATCAAGTCTAATGCTGTTTACACATTAATGTTATCAGCTTAGATGCATGTTTGAAACATTATTCTGTTCTATGTATCCTTAAAATACTTGAAAAAATAGTTTACTGTAATTTTACAGCACCACTGAAGAGCACCATACACAGTACCCATGTAAATAATCTACTCAGGACCTACAAAGTTTAATGTCAGCTGCCCACCGTAGAATATTACTATATCACTGATCCATGTATGGATCCAAAATAGATGGATTTCAGCCTTTACTGTTGTTGTTTGTGTTTTATGCTGAAAGCAATAATATATACAGGGGACATTCATACTGGGAGCTGCAGGTTCAGATATACATTTTGAATAATATTCCCCACTGTTGATCTGGCAGTTGAAAACTCTGGTAATGTTTATAAACATTAGCTTAAGATATTTAAATTTAATTGCTTAATCTTTTAACTGTCTCTTTTACACTACATTTAGCTTCTTAATTCTTTTTCAAGCTTGAAAACATGTTTGTTGTCACTTATTTAAAAGTACTTGAAAAGTGGACCTTTGTTCTTCCTTTTTGTATCTGTGCAGAATCCACATGACAACAGATAGACATCTAAATTTTGCAGCAAGTAGACCAACTATGTGACAAAGGCAAAAATTACTTTGTGGTTACTTTGCAGATTGGTGAATTCCTGCTTCATTCATAGCTGAGGGAACTGGGGTCTCTAGAGGAAAGACGGATTTAGGAGACAACTCAGAAACAGCGCTCTAAAACAAAACTGCAACTTCTGCATCATTGATACATCAGGAAAACTCATTACACACCATACACAAAATAGTGATTTAAGAACCATTACAGAAAACAAATTAGCAATGAAAAATTTTCTGTGTATTATTTTTAGAGCTGAAACAGTACTGAAAGTACTATGACCAGAAGGCAATGTACTCAGGCTTGAAGGACTGCAGGAATTTAGGAAAACTGTAGTAAGCACAGGGAAACTTTGCTGAGAGGGGAATATGCTGACTGAATGTGCTTTGTGATTTGGAAGCTTGTACCTGAGAACAGGGAGGAGGAAAGTTCAGATTACCAAGAGCTGTATTTATTTCCAGCACAGAAATTTAAAACAAAAGAAAGACAGAAAGACAGAAAGACAGAAAGACAGAAAGACAGAAAGACAGAAAGACAGACAGACAGACAGAAAGAAAGAAAGAAAGAAAGAAAGAAAGAGAAAGAAAGAAAGAAAGAAAGAAAGAAAGAAAGAAAGAAAGAAAGAAAGAAAGAAAGAAAGAAAGAGAAAGAAAGAAAGAAATCAAAAGTTTTTTGAAGGAAGAAAGGAAGATAGTATCATTGAACATTTTTTTCTACCTCATATGGTCAAAGAAAATATAAAAAATAGTATGTTTCTGAAAGCAGCAGTTCTATCATCACCATGTGCTATTCACTTGCTCTTTGAACCCTACTTTCTTTAGAGAAGCCAAAAAAAATCCTTCAAGGTCGTCCTTAATAAAAATGGAACAGACAACTTCAGTTGAACTGCTTCCTCCTGCTCTGCTGGTATTTGTAACTTGGAGGGATCTCCCCTGACAGCTAGGGCTCTGAGAACTGGGGCCGCTTGTTATAATTCATCTTTACTAAATTAGGCACACTGGTGAAATTTGTATCGACTTCATTTATGTCACTTCCAGATCCAACTGCTCTTTTGTCTTCAAAAAGTGTTCGTATGAATCAACACACTATTTTAAGTTGTCTGATCAATAATTCAGTCCTTCGTTTTTGATAACACAGAATTAGTGTTGTATTTGCTTTGAGGCAGTAAGTGCAGGTAAAACAGTTTTGCAAAGAATTGGAGTGGTTGCAACCAAAAACGAGCCTGGTAATTCAAGACTTGACCTTCATTTGTCAATAACTTGAGTTTTCATTTGGAGATGTTGTTATCAGGTGCAGAACACTGACAGAATTCTGTTAATGGTTATCTGGTAGCATATGGAGCTCTTACATAATCCATATCCTATGGAACTGGTAGTAAATCTAAAATATCAATGGGCTGACATGTTTTCATATCTGAGTTATAATTTGATCTTTCTTTCAAAGACAGAATGTCTCCTCTGTTCAAACAGCAAATCAGTGATCCACGGGGTAGCTGAGATCCATTTAACCTCCCATTGAATAATGGTGTTCAAAGTAACCACAGAGAAAGGGAGAATTACCAAAGGAGATGAGGCTATCTATTAAATTGTGTAAGTGATTGAATTTCCTCTGCCTCAGAAATGTTAGATGGTTGCAAATCTTTATTTTAAAACTCCTGGTTAAATCTACCAACCTAACTAAAAAATCTGTAGTCAACCATGGTACAAAAATGAGCCTGCTGATAAAGAAATACAAAAATGACCACAATGTCACTGTCAAAACAAGGTGTTTTAATCTGCTTAGGTGCCCAAGAACAGTGGCACTGCACAACCACAGTTTATTGTCAGCAGTTTATTCAAAGCCATACACTGTCCTTGTTCTACATTAGCAGGTCATTTCAACAGTTCTGTATGCAGGTTAGAATCAGCACATGGTTCAGAGAATCAGCATCAGTGCTGAGAAATTGCCTTCTCCCCTCCGATTTTTAAAAAAAATATGAATCCAATTCCATTTACTGTCATTCAGTAACCAGATTTGTAAACAATTTACATTTTGCCTGGAGTCAGATAATCCTATCATTATTTAATCTCTTTAAGCACAGACAAGTATCTAGATCTGGATGTGTGTATGGGAAAGTGCTGTGTAAATAACAATGAAAAAATAGCAGAGAAAAAGAAAAAACACCAAAAAAATCAAATAGAAATATAAAACAGTTGCAAATACTTCTAGTTCTGTAAAGCATTTGTGGAGTTGTTCATTCATCCTTGCAAAATCAAGCACAAGGAGAGAAGATGAACAATTATACACACAAGGAAGAGTATCTTTGAAAAATAGGTTGGGATTCATCAATTGCCTTAGCACCAAATTTTTTCAGGATCATTTTTTCCTCATTCTTCATAACATAAAATCCTGCACACTGAAATGTGATTTTGTAAAGCTATCACGTTTTTAATCCATCAATCATTTTCCTCTATCTGATTAGCTTCATAGCCATTCACTTATTGATTCCACTATCTTTCTTCTTATATCACTTAGGTTTGGATAGCAAACATGCTTGAGTTTCTTCTTTTGTGCAGATCTAAATATTTGCAAAATGGTCTATCATCGTCTTCTTGGCTTTGGAGATTGTAAAGCAGAAGTGAGCCCATTCTCTTGACTACTTGGCCTTGTTGAGCAGAAGCTCAAGCACTAGTCATTAAAGCAGGAAATCCTCAACTCTCCCTTATATGCAATGGTCCAGCTTGGATCAGAGAGGGGGCTTGAATCACTCCTCCTTACTCCAGCTACCCAAAAACTGGATAGGAATAAACTGTTCTGTAAAAGGAAGTGATGTATCCATAAACACTTTGGAAGAATGGCATTGATTTATTCCTTGTCTTCTTGATGTGTCAGTGTGGTTCTGTGTCACCTTTCACAGCAGAGTATCACTTTATGAGCTAAGATGTTGGTTACAGCTTGATTGAGGTTTAAAGTTGTAGCTATGTCTCTGAGAGCAGAATTTGGCCTATTCTTAGTATACTGCTAAGGATCATAGAGAAGATACAAACAATCCATTTTGATTATGAAAGGACGGATTAGAAGCAATAACAGAAGAAAAAAACAGCATTTTTCTTGTGGATATTCTAATGTGCTATGGACTCCATAAACATAAAAATCCTGAGACTCCATAGAGCTACATCTACTATATAATTTTACAGAGATAAATCATACTTTAATCATTTGTGCATTAGCATATGGGTTTTCATCTTCCTAAAAAAATAATTTCTTTATATTTCAAGTTGATTAGTGTGCAAGCTCTTACCTTCCACTGCTCAGATCTGGTCAATGATTTAACAATCAATTAAACAATTTAACAATAGACTCTTGATCAAAGTGTCATCAAGCTATTATCAAATAATTTTCTTAAGCCAAATTCTGTGAAAAAATGGTTGGGGAGAGTTATCATACAATTCATCATGCATCTTTGACCCAGGAAGCACTCGAGTAACTATTTCAAAAACTTTCTGTGCTGTTAGAAATTGTTTTCTGCCCTTCACTGATTAAAAGTGACTGACACTATAAAATGTTTAGAATAAAAGTCTCCCTTTACTGAGAGGAATACACTCAATTCCTTGGTTTCTATACAGCTCAGGAATTCAATTTTAGCCATTTTGATGAAGCACACATGACATAATCAAAGGCAGGAAGTCTGCGTCCTTGCAGACTTACCTTGGTTAATTTGTACATACAAATTCTATGAGATAATCTGTCTACAGCCTGCTGTCAAAGATGCGACCTTCTCCTCTGATCATGTGTACCCAACTCTTTTGTTAATTGGATGGTTTGGACTAGCTCAGCCTCACCTTGAACGCAGTTTTGGTCATCACAGTATAAGAAAGATACTAAACTATTAGAGAGTGTCCAAAGGAGGGCAACAAAGATGGTGAAGGGCCTTGAGGGGAAGCTGTGTGAGGAGTGCCTGAAGTCACTCGGTCTGTTCAGCCTGGAGGTGTTCCGGTGGACCCCCCTGGGCCCCCCCCCCGCCGGGTCCCTGCCGTGTGACTGATTCAGGTCTGTCTCATGTTCCAGCCGCCCGGGCTCTGATCTGGTTGGGTGTTTGTCCCATCCCCGCCCCTGGTATCCCCTTTCCCCCCTGTCTGTGATAAAACCAGCCGGACGGAAGGCCCCGCGTTCTCACCTCCCGACTCTGCCCAGGTCGGGCTCTGTTTCCCCCAGGACAGAGGGAATAAATGACTTATCATAAGGAGGTTTGAGCTGTATTTCTCTTCTCAGCTTCTGCTTCTGGTGAGTAGCTGTCGATAAACATGGGCTTAAGTGGGGCTGCACAGTAGAGGGATATTTGTAAATTATGTTTGTAAATGGTCTAAAGATATTCCAAGACATAAAGAGGCAAGCTCACCACAAAATTAAGCAGTGGACAAGCTAATCCACCACCAAATGGAGGAGAGGAGACTGAGGCGAGACCTCATTGCAGTTACAGCTTCCTCATGAGGGGAAGAGGAGGGGCAGACACTGATCTCCTCTCTGTGGTGAGCAGTGACAGAACTCAAGGGAATGGCCTGAAATTGTGTCAGGGGAGCTTTAGGTTAGATTTTAGAAAAAGTTTCTTCACCCAGAGGGTGGTTGGGCATTGGAACAGGCTCCCCAGGGCAGTGGTCACAGCACCAAGCCTGACAGAGCTCAGGAAATGTTTGGACAATGCTCTTGGGCGCATGATGGGTCTCTTTGGGATGGTGCTCTGCAGGGCCAGGAGTTGGACATGATGACCCTTGTGGGTCCTTTCCAACTCAGCATATTCTGTGTTTCTGTAATGTAGGCAGAAGATTAATCTTTCATTGTGTGGTGTAGTTGCCCATCAGGTTAAGAAGTTGATCGTGTGGCTGCAACATGTCTGCATGATTTTGCATGTCATACATGTGCCTCATGCTCTCTGTATTTCTTTAAGCAATATTTCTCTGTGGTAAGCAAATAGTAGATATTTAGAACAAAGTAGGTCATCCTATGCTTTTTCTATTTCTATTTTCTGGAAAAGACAAGAAGCAGAACATTGCAGTTACCCAAAAGGATGGAGAAGTCCTTTTGGGAAAGACCTTTCAGAATATTTGGGGATGCAACTCAGGTATTGCACAGATGATAGCCTGCTTGCAACAACATTCTTGTTATCAAACATATCTTCTTTTATATCAGTCTGAAAGAATTTTGAAATGATTTGGAAATTATCATTCAGATATTATGGTATTTTTTAGAATCAGAAAAAGGTTTGTGTTAGAAGGGACTTTAAAAGTCATCTAGCTCCAACCTTGCCACTGGCAGAGATGCCATTCTAGACCAGAATACTCAGGGCCCCATCCAACCTGGCCTTGAACACTTAAAAGAATGGGGCATCCATGGCTTCTCTGACTTGTTCAGGTGTCTCAGAACCAAAAGAGTAAAGAATTTCTTCCCAACATCTAATCTAAACCTTCCCCTTTCAGTTTAGAACCCTTGCCCCTTGTACTGTCACTATCTGCCTGTACAAAAATTCCCTCCCCCTCCCTTTTATAAGACCCCTGAAGGTACTGGAAGGCAGCTGTAAAGTCTCTTAAGCCTTCTTCCCTGCAGGCTTAACAACTCCAGCTCTCTCAGCCAGTCTTTGTAGGAGAGGTGCTCCAGCTCTCTGGTCATCCTTTTGGCCTCCTCGGGACCCACTTAAACAGATCTTTCTTGTATTGAGGACCCCAGAGCTGGACACAGCACTCCAGGTGGGGTCTCACAAGGGCAGAGAAGGGAGAAGGAATCCTCTCCGTTGCCCTGCAGGCCAAGCTCCTTTTGATGCAGCCCAGGATGCAGCTGACTTTCTGGGCTGCGAGTGCACACACACGGTTCACATCCAGCTTTTCATCCACACAGATCTATTGGCCACAATGTCCTGTCTGCATCTATCCAGCCAATTTCTAATCCAGTGAATAGTTCATCCATCAAATCCTTGCCTCTCCATGTTCAAGTGGAGGGAAGATCAACTGAGAAAAAGAGCCAGGCATGTGACTTTAGGCATTTCCTTTTGGACTGTTGCCATAATCAGTCTCCTTTTGAAAACACTGAGCATCAATAGAATACGATCAGATGTCACATCTGGTGTTCTGATGAGGAGAATGTATGCGCTATGCATTTTTGTTGGGGAAGTTGATATTTGGCAAAATCTTAAGCTACTGAGGTCAAACATAAACATAAAATGAGACATGACCCTGTATTTGATATTAAAGAATAGAAGAAACAGATCTGGAGACATTTTTGTGTGAGCAGAGGTTGCAGCTGTGCACAGCAGCCTGAAGAAGCAGGAGTTGGCAGTTAAAATTATTTTATGGCCAAACCTTAATTTTTCCTGACAAGTTCATCTAAGCATTAATACACCATCATATCAATAACTGAATAACTCTTATTTTTCAAATTTTACTGCTGTCTATAATCAGTAAAAAAAAAACAATGCCACACAAAATCACAGTAGGTATGAGCCTTGGGAATTTTGTTGTGATTTTTTTTTTATTTGTTTAGAAGCTTAGGAACAGAGTTGCATTTTAAAATATTTCAACAGTCTGTCAAGCTTAAAAAAAGTTATGCACAAAATCTTCCACAGAACAAAAAGAAATGGGAAAAAAAGTGCCAAGTAATCTCTTTGCTATTTAGCATTTCAAGATGGAAAAAATTTCTAATCTATCATGCTGTTAAAATGAAATGGTAACTTATTTCTTCATGTATACAAATAGGCAAATATTCAACTATTATTTTCAGTGAACTCAAAAGTAATTTGATATGTTACTTGAACTTCTGTTATTGAAAATGCTGAAAACTGTATATATTCTATAAAAAAATGCAAAATTTTGGGACATCTGATAACTTAAAAATGTATCTGAGAGGGTAAAAATGGTGAAACATTTTGTAAAATACCAAATAACAGAAGATGTTAACTATTAGTAAAACAGCATATTTCAACAAAGTGGCTTTATTTATCCATGTAAATAAATTATCAGATAATACTTATATGGTGGAAGACATCAGAGGAAATAATTTTGGAAGCTACAAAATTAGATATTTTACAATAATATTCAAATATGGGAATTTCAAAAATCCATTACATAATCAGATGTAATGCTGGCAGATGGTTTTGAGAAGAAAATAAAAAACAGGATAAATCTTAAAAATAATTCACTGGCATAATGAAAATATTAAAAATTAGACCTTGAATAGATATCTAAAGCACACAAACTAGTAAATTCCCATTGCCCTGCTTGAGACACCAGTAAGCTAGTCATACTAACAGAAGATTCTAAATATTTGCTATAGTAGTAGGAAGAGACAGTCAGATGTAACTAAGCTTTCATAAATTTTGATGGTGTCCCAAAACAATATTATCACAATGTGTTCATGGTCTTCACTAGAAAATGCTGATGACCTTGACATTTTCCACAAAAGAGGAAGAAGGTTAAACAATTTTTTTCTGTCTACACATGTACTCTTATGAATGTTGATAAAGAGTGGGAGGAGACCAACAAGGCTGATTAGAAGAGTACCACCATGTCTGACTCCATCATAGTTTTGAGATATGTGCCCTAGAGGTTCCCGTGATGAATATTTTTAAATATACAGAAACACATGTTTTTCATTAAAACTAAGCTGTATAGCTGGATTCTGACTGCCTCAGAATCTGATTTTCCAAATGCCTTCGTAGTAGTTTTTAGAATTTGTTTTCTAACTTGGAAAAAAATATTGGCAAGGTTTTTTTATAAAGAGAGAGATGATCACACAGGAGGGAAAGCAGAGGCAATCTCTGTCAATACTTTTAAATATTTCTCAAAGTTTGAACACTGTGTTGGCACAGCAGAGAGTTTCTCTGCACTCCCCACATGTGTTTCTGAATAATCCAATGAGTAAGTACTTGCATTAGGGACAGGTCTTTTAAACCCATGATAAAGCGCCTTTATTTCAAAACATGTGGCATTATTCAGCAGTTCCTATTTTGCTGTAAGTCTGTGTGCTGCCTAGATACGTATGCATTTCAAATGTGAGACCTTCAGTGAGACCTGGATGATTTTCTTCCACAGAATCACCTTTCTCCAGGTTTCACTGTGGGGTCAGGCACACCCGTCTGATGCCTCCAAGACCCCAAGTCTGTGATGATTAGTACCAGACCTGTGCATTGCCAGATTGCAGCAGGACATACCTGATCCCCTTTATCATGTATCTGCTGAGTGAACTAGAACATGGGTCATGGCATTTATTTCAGCTTTATGCTTTTGTACCTGCTGGGAGAATAAACAATAACTGATCTGGAATAAAGCAGCAACCCCTGGTCTGCCATGAGGTCTGCTGATATAAAATTAACCTGTCATCATCCTCTACAAACAGTACAGAGTGAGCAGGGTTTGTATCAGATTGGCACTTCAGATTGATTGCAGTGCTTTCAAAGAGGGAGCAGGAGCCTTCAAAAGCGGGTGGGGGCTAGGGACCAAACTGATGGAAAGCAGCTCTGCAGGGATGGACCTGGGGGTCCTCTTGGACAACAAGTTGTCCATGAAGCAGGAGTGTGCCCTCAGGATAAAGAATTCCAGTGGTATCTTGGGGTGCATTAGGAAGAGCATTGTCAGTTGGTCAAAGGAGGTGATCCTGCCCCTCTACTGAGCCGTGGTGAGGCACATCTGGGATGTTGTGGCCAGTTCTAGGCTCCTCAGGATGAGAGAGACATGGAGATCCTGAGGCAGATCCAGAGGAGGCTATAAAGATGATTGAGGGACAGGAGAATCTCTCTTGTGAGAAGAGGCTGAGGGAGCTTCAAGCAGAGATGATTGAGAGGGCCCTTGTCAATGTGTAGGAGTATCTAAAGGATGGGTGTCAAGGAGAATGGACCAGGCTCTTCTCGGTGGTGCCAAGCAGTAGGATAAGAGGGCAGAAATTGATGCACAGGAAGTTCTACTTGAATATGAGGAAGAACTTTGTTACTGTGCAGGTGACCGAGCACTATAAGAGATTTCCCAGAGAGGTTGTGGAGCCTCCCTCACCAGAGGTCTTCAAGAATCATCTGGACACAATCCTGTGCCATGTGTTCTAGGATAACCCTGCTTGAGCAGGGAGGCTGGAACAGATGACCCCGTGGTCCCTTCTAGCCTTACCTGTTCTGTGATTCTATGGAAAGGGATTTCCCAGGTTGCTGAAAAGTTCTGAGCTAGCTGCTGCTTTCACATTGGGTCCACTGAAGCAAGCCTGTAAGAAGAGGTGGGGAAATTATAGACATATTTTCTCAACACTGCTATAGTGGAAGATCTTCATCTGGGAACTCAATGCATTAACTTCTGTGACCTTCTGCTGTTATTCCTGTGCTCAGCTTTATACATGATAATCCCATAAAAGGACTCCCATTTGAAGGAAGACACTGGTAGTGACAACCTGATTGTGTCCTTTACCTTTCTTCCTCTCCAACACAGTCTTCATTTCTGTCCCATATAAATATGACATCTTTTGTGGAAACTGTCACAGCTAGCAAAGATACACTGACTTTTGTTCTTGCATGTAAATAAATACAAGCTGTTTTTTTGATGTGCCTTTACAGTTTTAGAAAGAAACTCTCTCAAACTAAAATTCTTATTCTTTTCCAAAGGCATTTCATAAAATTTTATTGGTAACATCAAAATGATCAGAAACATGCTATTTAGTTCAGAAACACATGAAAGTTTGCAGCACACTAAAGAACTCTGCACTTCTCCTCTTGTTCATGCCAGGATCTACCTTGGTTCTGTAATTCTGTGATATGATGTACACAAATTGGCACATGCTTCAGCTATTAGACATTCACTTGAATAGACCAATATGGACATGCCTCATCATAGTGAAAGCGCAGATGTGAGAAATTCCACATAAATAAGACTCAGATAACAGTTTCATCAGTCTTATTTATCAATTTGTCCTTCTTTTTGTAAACTCAAAGAGGAAAAAAAAGTGAAAAAAACCCATCCAAAAGCAAATAAATTGTGGTACACTTAATGGCCTTAAAAATATAGCAGTTATGGCCCTCAAACCAGTATTTTCTAGGACAACTTTGATAATTTTTTTTTAGGAAGGAAAGCTACAATTGTACAGGTGACACAAGTAAAGTGAGGTGACTCATAATGTGCAACGATCTTTTGGTGGGTCTAGTTTCTGAGCTCTGTGGCTTTGAAGACTGATTTTTTTGTCTCGTGCAGATTTTCAAGTCTCAGCTGAGATGGCTAATCAGGGAGAAAACAAGAAAAGCAGTAGCTGCTCCAAAGTGTACATCTCCAGTGTCCACTCAATCCCAAGTTTTTCCTTATCAGTTGATATTCAGACTGTGAAGTTAAATTTTTAGTCTACAACTACAGCAGCAGCCACAGTTTACCACCTACTGCAAGCTCAGAGTGGAGCCTGCAAAATGCAGAGATTCCCATCTTTACTTTCAGGGGCTGGAGGCAGCCTGTGCCACGGAGTACAGATGGGCAGCCACGAGAGATGGCACTTTGTCTTGATGTAGCAGCAGCTGTGTCTGCTGAGCTAATCCCAAAACTGGCTAAAATGAAAGACTTTCTAAATTACTGGAATTTCAGGCACTGCTTTTAGAAGCTTCTCTGAGGTTACAGGTAGGAATAATTTGTGTAGAGTTTTCACCATGGATGTATTTGGGTGAAAATCTGGTGGGAAGAGTTTTTGTGTGTTGCTAATCTGGATGTGGTTTGGCAAAGTAATTCTAGTGACTTCTGTTGTCTGTTCAAATCTCCCTGTACGTAATGAAAATTGATTAGCTCAGTGCTTTGATCTTGATTTTCTTTCCAGATATATTTAAATGTGACATCAAAGCTGTCTAAAATACCAGACCTGATATAGCTATCACTAGATTGCTTTAATGAAAGTAATAAAAAATTAAACTATCAGATTTTTTATTCTGAGTGTGCCTGGAGGCAAAAAATAGAAACACCTGATAAATGCGACAGAAATCAATAAACAGATACCTATGAACATAAATAATCCAGAGAAAAAGAACAATGGCCTTTAATCATCCATTAACATTTGGAAATCAAATAATTCCAAATCTTTCAATTAAATAACTGCCTGCTTAGTAACTGTAGCTAGACATACGCACTGAAATTATTTGGGTCATGTAAGGACCATAAAGCCAAGGGAAACTTCTTTTCTATAAGTACATTATCATTGCATGTGTTGTGATATAACTAGAGAAACATTTTTTATGAAGAGGTGACAGAGGGACAACAGCCTGTTTGTTTCTTGGATTCTAGTTTGGTTTTTATCAACAGGATGGCTTATTTTTCTGAAAATTATGTTTCAAAGCAGTAGAAAGTATTTGTAAAATTTGTCCTATTCTTAGAAAAAAAAATTAGAAAAATTCATAATAGTTCCACAAACTTTGATTTCAAATTTGAAAAACATAGTGAGGTTTCTTTTTTTAATGATTTTATTTCAAATTCAAAATCCCTTATTTAAAAAAAAAAAAAAAAAAAAAAAAGCCTTATTTGGCCTGGCAATCAGGTTATCAATCTACAATTCTGGACCAAAATTGTAATTCTTTAACTAAATCATCCTGAGATTGTTAAAGGGGCATTGTAAATGAGAATGTTTCCATTCATATCACGAAACTTCACAAAACTAGTGCAAGTAGGCTGTAATGGAAAAGATACCTATAATGTAAATACCTGCACCTGAGGTTTCTGCCCTAGGCTGCCATTGGAGCAATGGTCATTGTGAGTGAATCTCACTGTAAATTACATTTAAAGATTGATTAAATGGGTAACTTCTTTGAATGGCCTTCTCTCTCCACTGATTAAAAAGAGAAGAGAGGGAAGACTGTTAAGGGAGGTGAACTGAATCCCACCTGAACCACTTAGAGCAGCAGTACCACTCACTTAGCAGATCATTCACAGCAGAAATATGTGACAATAAAATGTTAATCTGTGATTTTTTTTTTCAATTAAGTTATATCTGGCTGCCTCTTGCATATATGGATACAATATTTCAGTTTGGCCCTTGCAAAATTAACACTGGATTGACTGTGTTGTTAAAACCAAAATCTAAGGCATTCACAGAATTTTAGACTACATCCTCAGAACTGGAAATGCAAGAACTACAGGGAAATAATGTGTCTTCTCTGTAGATACAACTGCAGTCCCTTAGCTGATAACCCTGTCCCTGCTTCACTCTTTAATAGCTTTAGGCAGGTGAATCAGGCTAGATCTGTGTTTTGTATCACACAGGCACACCAAATCTTATTTGCATGACCAAGCTGAAAATAAGTTTCACAATACATTTTATTTGCAGGGAAAGTCCACACTGGTTCTCATTCCCATCAGTATTCTGCAGTTCACTCATTATAGGTGGGTGAGAGGATGTGCTTTGGTATGGTAGAGGGTGAAAATCAGGTCTGGATCACGTACTGTAGTGAAAGAGAGAAATTTAGTGAGCCAGCTTTTCTAGTCAGGAAAACAAGTGTGTAACCACATTCTTCAAGAGTGATTCAGATGGCAAACTGCCTGCTCTCTGGAAGTGTATTGCTGCCTTCATTTTGGTATATTTTTTTTCCTAGAAGCCTAAAATCTTGGTTGGTTGCCAATTTTAGCACAGTATACTACATGTTCAACATTGCAGTACCTAGAATAAAAAATTTCAGCTACATTTACCTATTTTCTTCATTCAGAGAACCATGTGGTTTAGAAGAAAGTCAAAAGATTTACTTTTATTTAGCTTGTGATTCCTTCAGTTTGTGCCTGTGTATGTAGGTTTATGTGGAAATGTGCTCCCTAGTTATCACAAGCCTAGAAAAACACAGGGTCTTCACACAAAAGCTAGAAAAAAATCTTCATTAAATATTACACACGAATGTCTCTTCCTTCTGAATTTTACTTGAGCCATATAGCTAATTATATGAATGTAGGATTCTTTCATAAGAACAAATACCAAGAGCATGACCAGTTTTACAATTTTAATAAATATTTCAAAAATGTTTAAGCTTGACTGTTCTCTGCCTCTAATATATACATATAATAAAATCAGTGATGAATGCATATGAAAATGAAACTCTTGCTGATTTTGTATACAGAGCAATATCAAACAAACACAGTGCATTCAGGCTTCCTTAAGAACACCACACTGAATAAAAAATAGGCTAATGCAGTAAAGACCAGAGTTCATCTCTCCTCCCACAGACTGATCATACATGGTAGCATGCTGACAGTTTCTGGTTGTTGATGGCCATGAGCTATAGTCCAGTATCCATAAACAAGTAAGAAATGTATTAATATTCATGATGGATGAGCTCATTCCTAAATCCCAGTATTAAAGAGCACCAAGCCTCATAGCTTTTTTTTTCTTTCCCAGTGTTTTACAATTTGTATTGGAATATAAAAAGGGAAATGTAAAGGATCAAATGTGCTTGGCAGGCACCATTCTGCAGCAGACCCCTCAGACCAGTGATGCACACCTTTGCTTCCAGGCTGATGGAACAGACATAGGGCAGAGCATCAGGAGAAACAATGAGCCAGTTTGGTGTCCCAAGCATTTCCCGAGTGAGAGCACAGCAGCCCTCTGCATCTATTTGACCACAGCAGCACATGTGCATTCATCCGCACTTGGACGATAATTAGTAATTAATCCTTTTGTTACTACAGCTAAATCTTTTTGTTCCTAGAGATAACACATCCTGCAGCAGGAACCAGTTCATTTTCTTTCCTGATTGATGCTGCTTGCTCTCAAAGCCTCAAAAAAAACCTTACACTGTCATTAAGTTGTTGTTAGGTCTTTGCTCAAGTAGCTCGGAAGGACAGTTTACTGAGGACTTAGTTTCAGAAATACTTGGCAGTGGTCAAAGCTAAGGGAAATCAGACATGTTTATGGTTCAAGCATAAAAGCCTTCCTCTGTGTTATTGAACCCTAATGCTTTCATATTCAGCAGTGATGTTTTCCTGTCAAAGAAATGACATTTTATTTGTTAATACCATGCATTTATTTTTATTTTTGTTTGTTTTGCTTTGCCTTTTTTTTTCCACATATTTTTCTTTCTAGAGCAATTTAAAAAGTGAAATGTAGTTATGTTGTTCTCTGTACCATGGTTACTATGATTCAGCATAAATAGGTAAAATGCATTCAGTTAATGCAGCGTTCTGCTATTCATCATTATTGTTGTGGTGATTGTGCCTGTCCTTAGAGAACATTACACAGCACCAAATTGTATTATACCAACTACCTCTCATTGTTTTGTGTGGGCAAATATATTACAGCAAATTGCCATACAGTTGCAGTCTGCTCAGCACAAGTCAGAAAAATAGTAACTTTTAACCACACACAGGTTACAACACAAACATATATTGCTGGATTTGGGGGTCACACAAATGAGTGAGTAAAAGTTCCAATGCCTATTTCTGGAATATCCATATTAAAAAAAAAATAGCATACTACATGATTATATGTCTTCTTTATGCCCTTGCTGTCAAACATAATTTATATTATTTTCCAACATTTCACAATCATGAGAATTTTTTAGGTTAAGGGGAAATTCTTCAAGTAAGACAAAAATATTTCCCAAAGTATGTTTCCTGCTTTTAAACATCACTGACAGCTGTCATCTTGTATTAATAAAAAAAAACAGGTTAGGTTAAGATTTTCAGTTTGGTCATGAAAAGTTTAATTTTTTAAATAGAAAAGGTTTCATTTTTTTAAATCTTAACCAAATTAGGAAGATATAGACCTGCTTTCAGCAGCAGTTGATTTGTTCTCTTTGTATTGGAGCTATCTCAAAAATTATGAAGATTATTAATTTTTTCTATTCTGCTTCAATATGCTTGTGCAATTTGGCAGTGTAATATTTCTAGCTGATCTCTATTAGGATGCAATTTTTGATCCACCAGCCAAAGAGTAAGGACTTGTTCATGTGTATGTTTGTGTTAGACTCAATGGAAAATATTCCTTTCTGCATCTATTTTTTTACCTTTAAGGTGAACAAGGTCTCAGCTCACAAGCTATGGTCTCAAATGACTATAATATACAGAGTGCAGGTTGCAGTGGAACCAGAGGAAAAAAAATACCTTAAATATTTTTCCTCCTTTCTCAGCTACCATTTCTACCATTAGGAAGAAATACATAACGCAGCATCTTAGTTTCTTGTGTATGAAGTCATTTGGGACACTCCCGTGCCCATTTTAAGTGCAGCTGCATATGATGCAAAAGTTCATTTGTGGGGAATCCATTGCAAGACAATAATTTTATCATCAGCATTATATTCTCAAGAATGCAGGTAGGATCTCCACTCTTTTAAAGGAAAAGGAAAAATTTAGTTATTCTTTTAAATTTAGACTTGTCTAGGTTCAGAGTTCATGAAGAGCCCGCCAACGTGAATAGAAAAGCACAGCAAAATTCTGCAGAGTTCATGCCTCCTGTTCATGCTGTGCACATCTCTGAGATTACAACATAATGTAAAGCTATCTCAAGAGTAATTATTACTATATACATATAAAAAAAAAAAAAGAATTAAATGCAATTTCATTTTGTCCAGAATTAGATGCACAGGAAGAAAAAAATCTGTTATGAGCCTTGAGATTTATCTTTTTGATTTTTTTGCAGGTACTGTTTCTTTCTTCTTTTCCTTACAGGTTATCATTTCTTCATCCTTAACCAGAGTAGATACATCTGTAGAAAATACAAGGGTTTTTTTAATATTTTCCATACATTTTTAGCCATATGGAGAGCTTATTTATTTGATTGTTACAAAACTTTCAGTCTTTCTAAATGTAAATTTTCATTTTGACATACTCTATGCATAAATTACCAGTAAGTTGACTTCAAGAAGAACAATGCCTTAATCAATAGTTGTAAATCTATGCTAAGATCCTTACAGCAATTTAAACTTATTCATGAAATTTATTTTCTTCAAATTATTGAATAACCTCCAAGCACTTTCAAGCACTGACAGTAAATTTTTTGTGCTTTGCCAGTCAGTACCTTCTGTTCAATCAACGGTGAGTCTTGCCCTATTGTCATTGATTCTTGCTACTCTGTTGATGTCATCAAATTATACCAGTGTTATATACCATTCTATTGTTAATATAGTATTTGTGCATGGAGTCCATGAATTTTTATGGTTTTGTCCAGAGTTACTGAAAAACAGAGAATTTACTCAGGAGGAACTGAATTATTCTGAAGGCTCCATAGATAAGGTGGATGTTTCCCCAATCTATCAAAAGAATGATAAAAATAAGCTATCAGACATTACTTGATTTCCACCTAATCATGTACTACAGCAAAAAGATGCTCCAGGACTGGCCTTGCTCTTCCCTGTGTGCACTCACAGGTAGACTGGGAGATCTGAGACCGAAAGCCTTGTGCTTTCATCCGTGCAGGAAGTGGAAATCAGAAAGCAATACAGTGCACACAATCTGGATAGCAGCTTTTGTAGTGCCAGAATATATCACTTCCTTGTCCTACAACTAAATCATATGCTGGCAAAAGCCTTTTAAAATTCCAGTGTCAGTGTCCTCCCAGTAAGGGTTATGATGGGGTCAAAAATGTGGGATTCAGTACTGTAATCATATGAGATGAATTCACTAAAAGATGGGCAAATTACAATACTGACTTCCTTGTTCAATTCACTGATGAGCTTTAATGCACAGTTTTCTGTTGTGTGTCTTGGGGACATGGCAAACAATCTGTGCATGCAAGCAAACAGGAGATGTGTTGCCTCCGTGGGCAAATAAGATGTTCTTGATCTTCTGTCCCCACATTTTAGAGACTCTTAACAAAAAACTTTCTATATAGTGATTTAGGACTGGGGGGGAGGGGAGGTTTCCCACCCTTCAAATGCTATTAATACTTTAGTAGTGAGCCAAGAATTGTTCTCATTTATTTTTAAAAAATGAAACACTACCAAGGGAATTAGCAAACTCTGCAAAGTGCTTGCTCTTTAATTTTGTGATAGAGACAGATATAGGGGCCTGCCAGCCATCAGCTCTACTGTCCCCAAACACAATCCCCCACATTTTAATGTGACATTAGAAAGGATAAGTTTTTTTATGGTCTGTTTGCATTGCTACTTTCACAGAAAATCTAGCTCACACTTCTCACAACCTAAGCTAGCTAGCTGGGAGCAGGCACTGCTGCAGAAACTCTTTGTATGCATTAATGGAGAATGGTGATTCAGCTAGGGAAGTCTAGTTCTCAGCAGAGATTTTTAGTTCAGCATGATGTCACACCAAAACAGATAAATGGGTCTGTTTTCAGAGCTGTTCTGCAGCAAATTATGTTGTAGGACAAAATTATCTTTTTTGCCTTTCAGTGAGCACCTAAAAATACTCCTGACTTAGGAAATCCTTAAAAGGCTTTTTGAAGAGTCTTCCCTGTCTCCAAGATTTTACCTTTAAATATAATCATACTTCTATGTGCATATCATTACCTAATGATTTCAAGAGACATTTGGTCCAACCAGTGTGAGGCAGAATGTGATATATAAGGCATCAGCTGAACAACATGAATTATGAAAATGTTTCTTTATGCAGTGAGTGCATTAATGCTCTAGGATTTCTGTTCTGGAAGGCACATAGTAGCAGTGATAGTTTGCTCTACATATTTAAATATTTTTAACATTATAAAATCATATGACTCTAAGAAATCATGGCTATGATAAAATGAGGGAGAAAAAAAGCAGCAGTTTTCAAAAGAGGTGGTTGTTTCTTTTTCATTGAGTTGCAAAATTTTTTGTCTAATTTTATCATAAATGATAAAAAATACTATGAGAACATGAAAGAATTTTTCAGCATCATGAATATCAACTTTAATTTCCTATTCCTCATTATTAACAGAATCATTCAGAGGTTGATATTCCAGAAAACTAACTAGCACTTGCCATGGGGGCTTCAGGCTTGAACACCAAGAGACATTTTCTAGAAGCTGTATCTACTTGTAGGAACCTCTGGTGGGCTGGTGCTGCTGGTGAGAATAGCTTCTGGAGGCTGAAAATTTTGATCTGACACCTTGAATTTTTTTTTAGAGGCTAGATAAACTCTGAAACAGGTTGTTCAGACTGATTAGGAAGTTTCCACCTTTGGAAATATTCAGGGTTTTAATGGACAAGACCCTGGGCAGCCTGATTTAATTTGGCCTGTTCTAGGTGAAGATTTTATTAGGTAACCTGAAAAAAAAACCTTTAGATGTTTTTTTCTGTGAGGTAAAAACCCTTTCTTTGAGACATGCTGTATCTTTGAAGAGAGACAATTGCTTTGTGTGAAGCTACAGATCTCAGCTGAAATCCCAACTCTCCTGAAATCAATTGAAAATACATACTGACTGTTCAGGACCTTACATGCCATCACCATGGACTATAACATTGGTGTTCTGTGGCTGAACACTGCCACTTTAACCCAAGACTGTGTAGTGCTGCCCTTTGCTGTGACTGGTTGCATTTCTGTTGGATTGCTGCACAGTCATTTCAGAGCAGGATTAAATTCCTTAGTGTTAGAACCAACATCAAAAGTATAAACAACTGCTTGTTAACATAATCACTCCCTCTTAGAAATTTTCTTGATTTGGCACAGCAAACTGTTGGAAATCTGTATTTTTGGTGTCTACAGTTGGCTTGCAGTAGCAAAACAAGATGATGCTTTGAGTCTGTGCAACCGCTAATAACACCATCCTCCAGCATACGTGAGGGTTATGGCTCTGCACTATTTGCAGAACAGCTGCAACACTGATCTTTCTCTGGATTTCTGACTCTTCATTGATACTAAAGTATGAAATATCCTCTCACTTCCCCATTATCCTTTTTTCTAAGATGAGAATGTACCCTGAGCAACAAAAGTACATGCATGGAAGAATGTCATGGTGGTTTGAAAAGTTATCTTATGTTCTGAAAACCATAGTTTTGCACCATGGAGCCTTCAAAAAGCATGACTTTTTTATAATAGAGTTCAGCTTCACATATTTTCAGGAGTGTAGGCACTAGTCTCAAATGTTTCACTGAATCAATATTCATTATTGCTTTTCTTTGCATATAAGCTACACAGACGGGTGTGAAATGATCTAAGACTCACTGTAGGGTGAGGTAAGATTTCTGTAGCTGGTAAGACTGAACTTTGATAAGGTTTCAGCCCCACTGTGGGCTTTGAGTCCAAAATCTGGCTGTTCTTCCTTCTATCCAGACACCTTCTCACTGCAGCTATTTTCTCATAGAGATCTTTAGTATGCTTAGAAAAGCTTTTAAACGTTTGTCTAGCCCTCTGGCTACAAGGTAAGAGATGCAAGGTGGTAAGCTGTAAAACAGTGGAGGAATAAACTTCTTTAATATATTTGAAAGAACCTGTTAACTTGCTTCTGTTTCAGTCTTCTGGAATATATTATTTTCATCTAGTAGATCAGGATAGACAGTGCTGTCAAAACAATCTTATCAGAGCCCACTTTCCTTTTTTATTTTTTTGAGGCTTAATTAAGAAAATGCAAATACAATTGATAGCAACTTGCTAATTGGCACACTGTTTTCATTAAGGTGTGAAATGCTCTTATGGAGCAAAAAACATGGAATATGTAAAAGATCTGCTTGACATTCACAGACAAATTCACAGCTGTGAGAAGTGCTGGAGACTCTAACTTGGACTGATTCCAAGTGTGAGACACTTCAGTTTCAAGAAATTTTGAGTGCAATCAAGAAATATTTTTTACTTCTTAGACACATCAGGTAAGGAGAAGTTTGAATTCCAGTACAGTAATCATTTTATTAATTTTTTTACTGAGAAATTAGCAACAAATAACCATTTGTATATTCCTGGGGATTTTTTTTTTATGCAGAATTCACCAGAAAGGAGATAATGCTACAAATTTATACTAAACAATGTTTTCTTATGTGACTGTAAGTTTTGACCAAGTTCTGTGGAATTCATATTCTAAGAGTATTTTTACATATACTCCAGATATGATAATAGGTGAAGAAACATCTGCAAATTTGTGAATCCAAAAGAGTTGAAGCATAAAATCATAGCGATACAGCTGAAGCGATTGTAGAGAAAATTAGAAGCAGGTCTTGGTTAAGTGATGGCTAAATAATTTAGGCATTTAAGTTCCAGACACAGAAACCTGTGTTCAGATCTCTTCTTCTGATTCAATGATCACTGAAAAGTCCAGAGTGTCTTCACAAGGCATTAATCAAGGTCCTGTCCTGCTAAAGATACTCAAGCCCGTGTTGGAGACACCATCTCTGAACTTTGTATAACAGCACAAAACTGTGACATTCAATTACCACTTCCCAGTTTTCATCTGTGGTTATATATAGGTTTGTACTGTGAAGAAGCAGACTAATATTTCACCATGGTTAGGCTTCATTTGCCTTGAGTTGTTTTGACAAGTTGAGCAGCAATCCATAACTACTGGTGTTTTTTCAAGATCATAACTTACTCTAAAGTCATGGATTTGTAAAGGACACAAAAGGGTCAAAATAAATCTCTAGCTACGAGGTTGTGAACATGGTGCTCAACACCCAGGCATGTTAATGTTGCAAACCACTGTTCTGCCACTGTTCTTCATTTGTAATGCATCAGCACTATTCAAGTTACAGAGTACATTAATTTGATTATAATTAGCTTATTACAGCAGAAGGAAAAAAATCTAAAATAACACTGCTATCCTATGAGAATTTTGTGCTTGTAAATATTAGACATTCATGGACTGCTTAGGAGTTTGTGGCAAAAACTGGAAGTATTTGACAATTACCAATCACATTCAACTTGGGCTTTTTTTTTCTTTTTTATTAATACTTTCACAAGACAAAAAAAAATTCATGCTCTAACCTGTAAAAAATGCTAAGGTATTTTCTATTTTCACATCAACTTATCTTTCAATTTCTACCCTATTTGTAGCAGGGAAGTAACTTAAATCAGGCAAGCCTAGCAAGATCAGAAAAGAAACAGCCCTACCAAGGCCAACAGAATTAGTTCAGCAGAGTGTTTTAGAAAGTTATAAAATAAGAATTACTTAAATCTTAAAATAAATCTGAAAATATAAGTGCAAATTTCAAAGAAAAGAGAGGAACAAAGGCATTACTAGTTAGCACATAGCTAACAGACTTTTTTCTTAGAAGAAAGAAGAAACAAAGATAACAATAATTTGAAGCTATATAGGGAAAGAAAATATGACTCCATGCAAGAAAGCAAAAAAGTCTCAAAGCTTGTATTAGAAAGTGGTATTAAAAAGGTTGCATTTTATGACTTAAAAGAGACTAATTTAAGGAACATACCAATTATTGTAATGGAAAGGTGTGAAAACCAAACCAACTAATAATACCCAACGTCAATCCCTGGAATGGAAAAAGCAGAACATAACTATAAAAAAGGTAGGTATATAGCAATGCAATATAGAAAAAAAAAAAAAAGAAGAGAGGTCAATGAAATTTCAGCATCTTTATTTCAAAACAAGTAGTTACTCCAAGGTTTTTTTCAGAATCTCTAGTTATCTCTCTCTAAATTTTTGCAAGGTACATTTAAGCTTCCTGTCAGCATGGAGGGGGAACACTTTTTAATTCAGTTTTAATGAAAGAAAATCTTCCTTCAAGTAAAATTAAACTTTACCTTCATATAATAATATTATACATACATATATATATAAAACATTTGTTATATTGTGAGAGAACTTTGGAGAAAAGTAATAAGAAATACCAGGAAACCTAATAAATGAAATTATGTGTTAGTGCCTACCTAACAGAAATTCTGTAGATTTATAAAAATTACCAAATCTTTAATTTAACAAATACCTCACTATACACTTGCTTTTAAACCTTGCATGTATAGAAACTGCTCATGTCCCAAAACACAGAGATTGAAACCACATGCAAGGCTTTTCTGGGTTAGAGTACAAAAGCCTATTTATTTAAAATTATAATATTTGGTTGAAGGCAATAAAAGAATATACAATGGGGCCAGTAATATTTCAGTGGTATCAATAGGAACAAGAAAAGAAATAACAAGACTGTGTAAAAAGCTGGGTAGTAAAATTGTAAAGGGAACTTCACAATAAGGTCTGTTAGGTCTTCTCTTGCATTACCAGCTGTGCAAGTCTCCCAAAGAAAACATAGAAACAAAATCATTTAGGAAAGAAGTCTAGAATTAATAGGTGCCTACACTGGGGGGAATAATACTGCCCTAGTATGGAAATCACCCTGTTGGCTCTGCACTTGTCACAGTTTCAGTCACTAAAGAGGTGCCTTAGTACTGGGAGTATTGCAAACACCTTTTACTCTTAAAAGAACAAATCTACTAGTTATTTCTGTAGTTAATATTCTTGTCTGATTATTTAAATAAAAATAGATCAATATGTAAATATAGAAGTGTATATTACTAAATAATCAACTTTTTTATTGCAGTAGTGATTGAGTTGTCAAGTCCATAGATGAAAAATTATAAAGTAGTACCTAAGAGTGCATTTCAGATAATTAATTAAATCTTAATAAATTGCCTAAATGCAGATTTGTCTCCATGTTCACTACCAAGATACTTTTTTTTAATGAACAAGTTTACCTGGTGATGATATGTAAGGATTTACTTGACCTTTCAGGGGATGTTGTGTATTTCTTATTTTCTATTTTCATCACCAGTGTTCTGCAATATTTAGAAATTACTTGAAATGGGGTGGAAAGTATATCAGCTCACACAAAGAAACTACAGTGTTTTCATTGATCTCTCCTGCTAGACAGGATTGTGTGGGGCTGCTGAGAAAGATCTTAGATTCCTTTAGCAAATATCTCTGGTTAATTGCACAAAATGAAAAGTGAAAACCTGAGAAAATCAAGGCAGGCTCAGTAGTCAAGCTACAAAAAGAATTCAGGTTATGGCTCATGGTGGAATGACTGGCTTTCTTACAAAGGTTGGATCATGGATCTTGGGCACAGACACAGCCATCACCAGGAATACTCTTTTTAAGGCACATTCACACAGCTTAACTTGCCAACTGTAAGCCCAAATGCATATGCTGGTTCCTATATACAGAACACCACTGAACAATGTTTCCAGAAGAAAGAATTTTTGCTGATTTACAGGTTGGACTTCAACTAAACATACCCTTAATTTGCCAGCCTTACCAGCTGAATATATAGAGGAAAAATGTTCTAAATCCTTCCTTTTCATTTTCTAGAGTTTCAGAGATTTATAAAATGCTCTGAGCAGGTAATTTTCTCCACTCAGGATTTAAAGGTCTTAATCCTCTCTTCAAGGCACTTCTTTCAAAATGTGTGGGTGACTGGTAGGCTAAAAGAGTGACTGTGTGACGTTTACTGGTTTTATAGTTTTGCACTTTGCAAAAGTGTAAGATATAGGCTGTATGGTACTGGAATAGACCAAGCACTAAATCAAGGGCTAAAACTCGTGATTTTGTCTGAAGCCAGGGAGAAATCTCAACCTGCAAGACTGTAATTTTTCACTCTTTGATCTCTTACTCAACCTATATATGGAAGTTAAAGGATCTCCACAAAAATCTTGCAGTTGTAGGAATGCCTGGGAAGTCTGCTGTACAGTTCATACCCCTTGCTCACATGAAGCCCCGATGTCACTGTAGGACACGAGAGCACACACGTGTGAACGCCACAGCTGAAGGTGAGAAAAAGGGAAAGTTTATTTTCTGACTCCACTACTTGTAGTTTTACAAAAGTGACAGTGTCTCCAATGACACTGGACAAGTTACCAATCCATCAACTTTCTCCACCTCTACAAAGGAATGCAAAACAACTGAGTTGTTTACAGAAAATGTGTGGGGGAAAGTTTGCAACTAGAATGAAAACATCAGAAGGCTAAAAGATTTCTAAAAAATCAGGGCGACACCCCCACATCAGGGGGTCCTGCTCTAGGTGGTCCTTGCTTACTACACAACCAAATTACAGAAGGGCAGATCAGCCCCATCTCATTCTCCAGGTATTTTGAAATGAAGATGACTTTAAAGCTGCATTAAGTCCCTCATTCAGTGTGCACTGAGGAGCTCAAGTTTCCTGATCCTGGTGGAGCCTAGACTGGAGACAGACCCTGAGCTACCCAGTCTAGTCAGGCTGGTCCACCCTCCAGCATGCTACAAACAGGCAGTTCTAGGTGGCTGAGAAATATGACTGTCTTGATGGCAAATTTAGGGTAACAGGATCCTTAGGGGAAAATTGCCAAGGCAATCATTTTTGAATACTTGTTGTCCCTTTGAGGCTGCAAAATAGTCCTGCCTATGTGACAGTTTGCAGCTGGTAACAGCTCTTGCTTCTCACACAGTGGCTTTTGCTGCTGCTTGTTATTTAAAAGTTCTATGCAACTCCAACACTCTCCACTTTGGCAAATAGCTATGTTTGTAACACAAAACTAGTAGTTGTCAATGGATGGAACTGAGAACTAGTCAAGAGCTTTCACAAGGCTTTTACCTGGCTCTTGGCCTTGTTTCCACCAGCTGGAGGCAATAGTTCATGCACATGATGGTCTGAGCACAGTTAGGCATCAACTGATATTAATTCACCCCCTGTCAGTGCTGAGGGACAGAAGAGATTGA
Organism: Lanius collurio; assembly: GCA_020086605.1. Lineage (NCBI taxonomy): Eukaryota > Metazoa > Chordata > Aves > Passeriformes > Laniidae > Lanius > Lanius collurio. The sequence continues at coordinate 21,994,526 of JACBWW010000001.1, read as the reverse complement.
ATTTTTGAGTTGCAAAGTTTTCTGACCCACATCCTACATAATATTTTATGTTGTTGAATGTAAACCCACAGAAAGACAAACTAACTTCAATAGTAAGAAATATTTCCCTAAATTAAATTTCTAGTTATGTATTATTTCCTCAAGTGTTCCTTCTCCTTCGTGATCAAGTTAAAAATCCAAGATGTAGAAGGCCACACTCTTACCATAAATACATAAACTGATTTGTTTAGACAATGAAAAATAAAACACATAGGCCAAAGGATATGCCTTTCAGTGTTGGATGTCCCATAAGGAGCTACTTCAGTGCAATAGCCTGTTATATCAAATGGTCTCAAAGTGATGGGGAAATATATTATTCCTCACAAGATTCCACTAGACCTACCTCAAAGGTGGGGAAACTAAAATCCAGTTAAATAACCTGCCTAATATTATATAGTAAATCAAATATAGGGACAGAAATCCTTGCTTTTAGTCCTACAGTTAAAGAAAAGATGCTATCTGCTTTTGTTGCAATGACCTCATGGATTTCAATTTTCCCCTTCCCCTTTTTAGCTGTATTTGGGTTTATCCAAGATTCAATTTAAAGCTCCCACCTGAAAATTAATGGAAGACAAGAAAGTTTCGACAAGAGAAAACAAAAAAAACCCCCTAAATTTATTAATATTAATTATTATTAATAATTTTCCTTCAGGCCCCTTCCAAACAGGGCCATTTTAAGAATCATCTCCAATTCTTAGCCAAAAGAATTCTAAGAGGAAAGAGTGTGTCCAGTACACAGTAATATCCCTTTGTTGATTTATATCTCAAGTTTATGGAGTGTGATTTCAATTTCCCCTATAAAAACTAGATCAAGAAGTTTTGCCACACCTATTCCTCTCTGTCATACATTTCACTTGGTTTTGTGGGCAGCTTGGGAGTTGTGTCTACTGCCAGGGCCTCTGTAGTGTATGTGCCTTTTCTCACCACACGGAGCTTGGCACTGCCCCAGCACAACACCTCACACTGTGTACTTCACCTTCTCTGTAGCAGTGTCTTCAGCCAGGACACATCTGATGGGGCACATGGACAAAAACAGGAGCACTGAGGCCAGCAGGAATCTGACATTTTTATTAACATCCTTCTCATCTCTTTATAACAGTGTCTGCCTGGTACCGAGAGTGCAGTTAGGCTTAAAAATATATAAAATTGAGTCAAAATAATTAAATGGAACAAAAGTTTAACCAGTTAGACAAGGAGAAGAAAGTACAAGGAGAGAACCAAATGTTTCCTGGAATCTTTTTTTTTCAAATGAGTGCTGCCAACAGTGGAAATGGCAATCCTTTCTTTCCTGTAAGAGGTAAGAATTGCTGTACATGCTAGGGAAATGAACAGAGTTCAAATAGAGTCTGTTGCATTACTGGCAATGTTTGGAGTACTATCTTAATAAGAGAAAAGGATTTCAAAGACTTTGAGGACTGGCAAGAAGGGGAGAAAGAAAGAAAGGCAGGGCAATTTGTCCCATTGACTAGACACTGTGAAATGGCACAAGCAATATCGAAAGAGGGATTTTCTTCCTCTGTGAGCAGGAGAGAAGAAAAGCAATTTGTTCTTTGAGAGTGGAGAGCTGTAAAGAGAGTATACAAAAGAGTATCTGCTCTTAGAAAGCACTTGACAAAATAACCTTGCACTTGTGTGAAGGAATATCTCTGTAGCCAACAGATTGCACGTGTCTCAACATGGAAAGACACTGGAATTTCACACAATGACTGATGTTCGAAAGTGCCTCTGGAGATCACCCTGTCACCCCTGTCAAGGAGTGCTGCCCAAAGCCTGTTGCCCAGCACAATTTGTGAACATTCAAGTAACAAAAATAACAATACATGGGGTCCTGTGGTCAGGTCTCCTAATAACAGCAGTTTAGTGATATGTAGACAAAATTCCTAAAGAAGGATCATCCTGGGTACTTGCATGAAGCTAGCCATTGAAAAAGCATTCAACAAACAGAATTATTCCTGCGTGTTTTGATCATTTGTGTTCTGAAATTTCTTGGTTTAATTTATTTATTCATTCACAGGAGATGACCCATCCAGCTGAAGGAAATGCAGTTCTCATGCTGTAGGAACTCAGCACTTCTGTACAACAAGTCATTATGATTACACAGAAGCTTTGAAATACTCTAAAATACGCATCACCTCTTTGGGCATCATGCAGGAACTCACATCTTCCAACTTTTACTTAATACCTACTTATCACCTCTTTTGGGTATTTTGCTTATTTATATATTCTACCAACTTATACATACTTATGCATAACCTATAGAGTTCACTTACTGATGCATAACTTACAATTTATACATCTTACTATCTTATACATATTACTCTGCTCATACACTTTATTTTTACCTAACACAGTACATACACATTTTATTTACTTGTGCTTACTTAACACAGGACTTCTACCTAACACAGCATTTATACATTTTACCTTACTTATACCTTTTACAACTTACCCATAATACAGCACAGATACGTTTTACAACTGCTGCGCATGAGATTACACATTACTTGATTGGTCTCTCTACTTTGCCCAAGAGCTCCACGCACACTTTTCAGAAAACAAGATTGGTTCCTAATCCAGTACAGCACAGTCCTCTTTATCTATTCCTTGCTGCCTTGCTATTTAGCCCTCCAGCTTCTCCTTTACCCATTCTCTTTCATTTTAGCATAGTTTATCTTTCAGTACCTTTCAGTCCTTGATGCTCCAGATCCAGGTAAGCAGAGTCAAGATGATGGCAGCAACAAAACCCATCCAGTGATCAGCAGCCAAGTTAGTCCAGGAAATCCAAACAACCAGACAGGAAACCGCAGAGAGCAGAAACAAAGCTAACCCACTTCCCTGAGCCTTCTGACTGGCCTTAAAAACCCTGCAGGAGCTGACCTGCTACACCTGAAGGTGGAGGGCCAGGTGAAGCTGGTGAGGATAATTTCAGCCTGGTCTCACTCTGAGGGCTCCAATAGGCATAGCTACAGAGGGTTTGGGTAGGGCACACTATCAGGGTTCAAAACACCTTATAACATCATGCCTGTGGCTACAGGTGGTAAGAAGTGAGTTTAGAGATGTATCTGGCAATAATATTTGCACTGACATAGTGAGTGTATGTGCTGCAGAGTGATTCATCTTCCTCTCTATTATTACATGTTCCATGGCTATTGAATATGATTTGTTGATATTTGGGAGGTATGCCTAATTCCCAGCAAGACAATGCCAACAAAAAGTGAAGCAGCAACACAACACTGTAAACCCTCTTAGTGGTCATACATAGCGTATTTTGCAGTAATCCCATGCATTTACTACTAAATGGCTTGACCTTTTTTCAAGATCCTGATCTTTTGGGGATTGAAGATGGTGAGAAAGAGAATGCAGACAAGTAAAGGATCATGGCACTTGCCTCCACATTCGTTCTCAGTGGAAGAACCAGATTTATACTAACCTAGCTATTGGCTTTTTTGGACTTTGCAGTGAGGCAGCTCTCCTCACAGGCCAGACTAGTGCTTGGTCATTTCACTGGCTCACATTACAACCCCACTGATATGGTTGCTTATGCAAAACAGGCACACACGAATGAAACCACAAGCCCAGGACTGGACTATCCCTCAAGAGGCCTACAACAGGCAACATCCTCAACGGGCTTGTGGATACACCCATGAATGCCATGTAAAAGTAATGTCTTGGTACTGGGAATGTCTCTTCTTCACTGCCCACCTAGAGGCAACTCTTAAGAGGACTTTATTCAATTAACTTCAAGGGAAGTGCCCCCTGTCCTGGGATGTTATTCAGCACACTGGGCTTTCTTCAATATCCAAATCTCAGTTTTCTCATGGCCCATTGATCCCAGTTGCCTCACCTACCTGTAACTGAGTTTATGTCAAAATTTTGAAGCTTATCTGTCCACTGAAGGAAGTTAAAGCATCTTGTTTCTGATGGCAAACCAAGATATGATTAGACTATTTGTTTTACTTAACTCCTTACTATTTTACTCTTCTTTTGAGGAAAAACACACAAGTTATAAAAACTAAAATTAAAATTTAAAGAAGCCCATGACCTAAGCTGTAGTACAAATTATTTATTAGGTTAAATCATAGCATTGTGACGTATTTCCTTTTATTTCAGTTTTTGCTGAACATTGAAAAACATTATTTTTCAATGTAAACAATGTAAACAAGTAATGTAATCCATGTGGGCAATGTAAATATGTTTTAAAAAGTACTGTATGAGTATTTTTGTGGATATCCATTTGTCATTATTTAAGTCCAGCCAGTAACTGATCTCCACATAATCTCACTCTCCCTACATCAGGATGGGAGACAGAATCAGAAGGATTAAAGTGGGAAAACTCAAGGCTGAAGGTAAAGTTTAACTGGTAAAGCAAAAGCTGTGCATGCAAGTAAAGCAACATAAACTAAGGAATTCATTTACCACTTCCTATGGGCAGGCAGGTGCTCAGCCATTCCCAGGAGAGCAGGGCCCCATCACACAGTGGTGACTTGGGAAGACAAACATCATGACTCCAAATACCCACTTCTTCCTCCTTCTTGCCCCCCTTTATATACTGGGCATGATGCCACATGGTCTGGGGTATCCATTTGGTATTTGGGGTCAGCTGTCCCAACTGTGTGTGTCCCAACCCGTTGTGCAGCCCCAGCCTCCTCAGTGGTGTGGTGAGGAGCAGAAAGTCACTTTTTCTCTGTGAAAGCCTTGCTCAGCTATAACTTAAACACCCCTGAATTACCAACACTGTTTCTAGCACGGACCCAAAACACAGCCTCATACAAGCTGCTGTGAAGAAAATCAACTCTATCCCAGTGAAAACCATCACTGTTTCAAGCCAGTAAACTGCTTCTGTGGGCCTTGAGCTTTCTGGATCTCAACCAAGATGACTTGTGGAATTTACAACTTACAAAATTCTGTCACTTATCTGTCTAATGAAAATATTTTCTTCAATAAAACCATTTTCTTCTGCTATAAAACAACAAAAAGCTACTGAGTCATGGCCTAAACTTTGAGCAAGTAAGTCTTACTAGCTAGAAACCTTTACTAGTTTCTAGAGGTGTAGCTGAAGAAAATCAAGAGCTAGAAAGCAGAACTGGTTGAAAAAAAAATCATTCACATGGCTGGTAGCATATTATGAGAACATGCTTCCCCTATTCTGTACTGTATTGTTCCCACGGCCTGGCTGAAGCTGAGTGAAGCTGCAGAATAGTGGCTGCTTGTAACTCATTGAAGTAGTACTCCTCCTCAAGAAACCACAAACAGAGCATTTAATTTTTGTCTCTGTTGCTGCTTTCATCTATTTATTGCTCAGTTGTACTATATTCATGTGAGTCTTATGAGACCTTCTGAACAATGTGTGGAACACGAGAACACTGACCTTACCTTGTGCGTCTTATTTTCTGGCTTTGCCAAAAGGTCAGTTCAGTAACTCAGGTAACTTGTCAGAACTAGGTCATCACAGTAACTTCTTAGATCTTAAATAAAAAACATTTCCCAAGCTGTATTGTGAAGTGAGATGTTCTGCCAGGGGGGAAAACAGTGTTTGAAATAGCATTCTGATGTGACTTATGATGATATTGAAGTGCACTTAGCTACTGAATGTGATGTGTAAGTCAGTATCCGTATGGACTACTCATCTTTTGCAGTACTAGAAGCTGTAATAAGTATATATCCAGTGTGTACTTCTAAAAATACATATGGTACAAGATATGTGTTCATGAGAAGGATTTAAAGTCTTTATTTTATTTAGGGGTTGCATGGATTTTAAATCATAGACTGGATTATTAATTACACTGATGTATGAGAAAATAACATGACAGACATTTGTAGCAAATCATAGCCATCACTTACCTGTGTTTTCAAATTCTAGATTCAAAGTCAGTGAAGTCTGTGTTTAGACTGTAGTCTAGTTCTTTCAAAAAAATTGATATTGGAGATTGTTTGCAAGATAGATCATGACACTTCATCTACCAACAGTTGTTACTGTTATTAATTGGTTCCACAGCCTTGTTTGCATTCTCATAAACAAGGAAAATGAAGTAGGTCTATTTTGGGACAAAGATCTATAAAAGACTGAAATGCAGAAAAATTAAAAAACAATGTGTTCTGCAATTTATATTAAACTGAGTTTATAATTCAATTTGATTTGAGTAATTAATCCACTGAAATGATAAGTCAGAGAAAATGTGAGTCAGTGAGGAAACCCAGATTCATTTTCTTATGCTAATGACTCTCCCATAATCCTTTTACTAGTTTTCTCTTCCCTGCCCTCTTCTGTGATGAAAGATACAAATAGAAGTATAATATATGTTAAATGAGAAAACACAGATCTGGATTTTATCCTTAACATTCTCCAGCCATCTTAAATTTAACAGGAAAAGGGGTTTGAAGTGCAGGAGTTTAAGTTAACTGATCCCATGAAAAGAAGAACAGACTGTGTCTGTCATCATTTTCATTTGTGAATTGGGTTTTTATGGCCAGGTTTTGGCATTGGGGGTGGGGGCTACAGGAGTACCTTCTGGGAGAAGCTGTCAGAAGCTTCCCCAATGTCTGACAGTCAATGCCAAATGGCTCCAAGAGACCCACTGCTGGCCAAGGCTGAACCCATCAGTGCTGGTGGTAGTGCCTCAGGGATAACACCGTTAAGAAGGGGAAAGAAGTTACAGCACAGGACAAAATTACAGCCAAAGATGAGAGGAGTGAGAATATGTGAGAGCAACAACTCTGCACATCAGTGAAAGAGGGGGAGGAGGTGCTCCAGGAGCTGGAACACAGATTTCCCTGCAGCCCTTGATGTAGACCATGGTAGGGTAGCTGTGCCCCTGAAGCCCATGGATGTCCATGGTGGAGCAGAGATCCACATGTAGCCTGTGGAAGACCCCAGGCCAGAGCAGAAGGATGCCCAGAGGAGTCTGTGTTCCTGTGCTAAGCCCATACCAGACCAAACTTTTAGCAGGACCTGGGGTCCCACGGGGAGCACACACTGTCAGGACTTGTGATCCTGTGGTGGACCCACTCTGGAGCAGTGTCCCTGAAGGACTGCACCCTACAGAAGAGACCCATGCTGGAGCAGTCCACAAGGAACTGCAGACTATAGGAAGGACAAACATAGGAGAAAGGGCAAACACAGGAGAAGTTCTTGGAGGACAGTCTCCCATGGGAGGGACCCCACAGTGGAACAGGGCAAGTGTGAGTAGTTCTCCTCCTGAGAAAGAAGGAGCAGCAGAGACAACCTGTGGTGAATTGACCCCAGCCCCATTCCACATCCTCCTGTGCAGCTTGGGAGGAGGCAGAGAATTTGGGAGTGAAGTTGGGGCCACACCACAATCCACCTGGTAGGAGGCATAGATGTTAATTCATTATAAATTTTAGTTGAACAAAGACACTAGTCCACATGTCAGGAAACTCTCATGCTTTTATTACATAGGGGTCTTAACTCTCACCTTGCTAGGTACTTCTTAGCCCATTCTCGCTAACAGGTCACATATACGTAATATGAACTATCTTCTCATCATAGAGTAATAAATAATTTTGCTTCAAGAGTTTAAGCCACACTCCTCAAAGGATGAGTGCTACTTTTCTGTTTGTTTGTCCCTGTATGGACAAGAAAATCTCCTGGCCATTTTTCCCTTACCCAGTCCTTTCTATGAACTTTTCTTTCTTGAACTGGGAGTTAGCACAATATGGTCAATAACAAGACAATACAATGAGGGCAGGGGAAGCTGTGGCTTCCTAAGCATTGGACGACTCATTTCGTGGAGTTAAAACTGTTACAGCCAAACAAGGAAGTCAACAAAGGTCCAATGCATTTTCAACTCACTTCTGTCAAGATCACTAAGCCTACATTTCACAAGTCTGGAAATTGATTATATTGGCATTAACACCTTACCCATCATTTGATGTTTCTTGTACTTCCTGTGCACTGGTGTTCTCTATTGAATGAATGCTCAACACCTGTGAAAATAATGGGTTTGTCTCTGGTTTGTCTCTGTAATGGGTGTATACATAAAATCTAATCCCTTACTTTTGAAATGAGCGTATCTTAAAGAACAGTCCATTATGCGGAAATAAACAAAAACTTTTTGTGTAGAGAATGTCCTTATGAAGAAATTTCAAAAGTTAAAATAGTGTATAAATAAACCAATAAAACATAAATGTAAATTTATATATTTATACTTCAAGGGTGATTTATTTATCAATTTGCTAATCCCATCATTGAAGCAACATAGCCCATAAGCAACAAACTATTAGCTGCAGAATATGATTCATTTGACCAATACCAAGGAGGACTCTTGTCATAAAATTTTGCAGTCAGTGCTCATCTACTTCTAAAGCTAAACTTTGGCCATAATCTTGTGATGTATAATTTGGGAACAATAAACATGAGTTACAACAACTCAGTAAATATGTGTCAGTGAGATTCTAAGATAGGCAAGCAAAAGTATTTATTTTTGTGAAAAAGAATAAAAGAGGTTTTTATAATCGTATAGTAAACATCTAAAATGGAAGATAAAAAAAAAGAAATTCTAAATTACTTGTCAGCTCTGACACTCTACAGTTGAGCAAAAGTATTTTTAAGGCTGCAAATCTCCTTGCCTAGTATTTGACAGGTTTGTGAAGGGTAGTTAAAGACTAAGTCCATCTGAAAGGCAAGGAGTTAAAAGCACTGGATTTCTTGCACTCCAGTCTTCTTTCAGCTAATGCAGCTCAAACAACCAAGTCAGGCAGCAAACAAAAATTCTCTGCCATGTATTTACTGCTGCAATCATAGTCCAACCAAAGTAACAAATCAATCTTAAATTGTACCTGCAGTTATTTAGAAGGTCTATCAAATGCATCATAAAGCATTTATTTATAAAAACCAATTTTAACCGTATTCTTGACATCAAAAATTGTTTCTGTTTAGGATAGCATTCCAAGGTATAGCCTTACTGAAACATGGAACTGAGAATAGCTATTACCTTAGCTATAGATAAACGTATGGGAACCTGGGTGTTACTAACACAAGGAAGAAAAATGTGAGCCTTGCAGAATTCTTTTCTTCTACATATCCCTATCTCAACCTGCTGCTCTTTAAGGGCAGTGATGCTAAAGTTTAAGATCAGCTGCTTTTGCATGCCTTGTTTTATCTGTTATAAGTGAAGCTTGCAAACATGGTGCCCGACTTGTATTGAAATAACCTTAAAAGAGCGACAAAAGCAGTTGCTCGCTTGCAATCGAGTAAACGTGAAATACAAATTTCTGCTGCAGTTTCTTTCTTTGAAGAACAGTAGTTGTCCCTCATTAATCTTTCATTAAAATAATAATCTATCGCTAGCCCAAGCTTTGCAGCTTCTGTGCTGGAGCGTGAGGCGCTGCCATCTCTCAATCGCGTCCCGTTAGCGGAGGCGCTGAGCAGGATCAGCCACGCACTCACACGGGCGTGCAGCACAAACGCACCGGGAGCCTCAGCAATGTGGGTCAGTGGCAGAGGCAGGAAGGAGCTCTGCACAGAGTTCCACAGGAGCAGGTCACTGCTTCCACACCGTGAAGGATTCCAGGGACAAAGGCAGAGAGCAATGGAGGGCCCAGGTTTAAGTAGAGGAGCAGAGGGAGCACCAGAAACCAACGATCCGACGGCACGGGGGGGTACAAAGGCGGGACTGGGGAATGGGAGCCAACGGGGAGCTCTGGGGAGTGGTGAGGGACAAAGGCCAGTGGGGGGAACCTGGAGTGGAGAACTTTCTATGGCATGGGGCAAATAAGGTAGCAAGGGGGCCGCTGCCAACCAGGAACACAGAACTGGGGTACATTAACATAACAGAGCAAATCATTCTGGGGGAGGCTTCTCTTCTCATCCTAACCGTGCAGAAGTTTCTGGTACTAGGGATTGTCTTACCCGAAGAATTCTCTTTGTTCCTTGTAGCACAGGCTAACCAACCACCACAATAATATTTCATTATAAGGGTAATACACTTTGATTCAGATAAAGAACAATGGCATTTGACAAAAAAAGTTTTCTTACCTGGTTAATCAGAATTTACTAAGTAGTGCACTTAGTAACGCCACAGTTTAGCCATTATGGATCTTTTAATGTTCTTAATGTCAATGTTGGCTTGTTTTAAACATCAGAATAAATCAGCAGCCCAATGAAATTAAAAAATTCCAGCTAGCTTCATGGTGACACAGAAAAAAGTCTGATTACTTCTTGCCATGCTAAAACTAATTCATACTCTTCAGTTTCATCTAACTACTGGTGCTTATGATGTATTAAAATAAAATCGACTTTAGTGCATAAAACCAGTTTTTTCAAGTCTATCTTGCATATTTTATATAACTTTTAATTTTAATGCATGCATGTGAATTTTGCCTTCTGATCTGAAATCAGTGCCAGTGCCTGATGGATCAAAACTCTGGTAAATATTGCAATGCTCTTCTCCTGAACTATTGTAGGATGGAAGGATAATATAGGGCACAGATGTTCTGAATATTTCTGGTTTCTGCTGATCTGTTTTTCTGTGACTTTTTTTGCAGTCTTTCTGTCATCATTATATGAAGTCTTTGTTTTCCCCTGCAGCCAGAATGACTGTCTGACTCTGCAACCTGCCTGGAGGTTTGTGACCTCATGTTCCTCTCTCTTCCCACTTACCTAGCACAGCAAGTTCCTTGCTTCTTTGATTAAGGGATGAACAATTTATTCTCTGTGCATACCTCTCATACATACCTTTCTTTCTTAGTCATCTTTCATGAAGCCCTAAGAGATAGCCCAACAAACTTCAATCACACATTGAATAAACAGAGTACTAGATGTTCTTAGCAAAAAAACCAACCAAAAACTAAACAACAAAAAAAAAAGAGGATTACAGAGTTTTGGGTTGCTTTCCTTCTGCTTGATGTGGAACTAACATGAGTTAAATGCTTCTGATAATTATTATTTATTGATTCAGGCAGCTCTTGCATAGTCAAAAGAAAATACAGGGAAGCCAAACAATCCTAAGTCTTGGTCTCTTATCCATTTATTGCTGAGGGAAACAAATCATATTTTAAATTTCACCAAAAGGAAAGATTTTACAACAAGCCTGATGTATGGTATTGTTATGTAATATTTTGGATTTCGTTTTCAAATTTTGAAGTGCATATTTAACTAAAACATATTTCATGTTGTTACATTTGTCAGCTATAATTGAATTGGTATGCATGAGATAATTACATTTCTGGTCACAATGGATATTGTGCATGTCTCCTAAGATTTTTAGAAATAAACACTTCAATTAAAATTGTCAGATTTCCAAAATGAATTTTTTAATGTATGTTTTATTTAAAAGGCATGGGTTTCTACCCCACCATCATTTTGCTATGGAAATGAGTACAGAATTCACACAATGTTCTTGCATTAGAAATAGAAAAGTAGAATATTGGAAGCATCCAAATTTTTTTTCAAAGATGATGGGACTCCCCAAACTTGATATTTCTTTTGCAAGTACAGGAAGAGAAGGGTAAATGAACCTTTCAAATAGCTCATAGCTTTTTCTATCCATTTAAATTTATGCAAGCATTTCTTCTTTTCAGGCAACAAATAACTGGAATTTTTGCCATACTTCACACTAAATTGGGGCTGAGATTTCAGACATATTTGGGTAGTTTCCATTCGTTCTGTTGTCACTATGGGACTGAAAAGTAAGCCATACACTTCTTTTGACATGCTGTGTTTTATTAAAAAACAGCTCTGTTTACTGACAGGTGTGAAAGTCACATCTATCTCTGACAAGATATTACATTTTGAAGCTCTAGTTTCATTGAGGTGTTCTGAAAAATTGTATGAGTATTTAGTAACAATAATGACACTGGGGCTGGTAGGTGAATGCAGCACATGCACTACATTTTTCTATGCCTGACTATCCTCATTAAATAATGGGGTCATTACTTTATATTTCAATTGATAAGTGAAAAAATACTTTTTTAATTGGCACAGAAGCACTAAACCCATATTCTCCTGTCAAGGAACTAGGAGTAGGCAGTAAGACTGATTTTTTTTTTTTTGCTTTCACTGAAATTACATTGAAAGGCAAAACGTATTTGTAGAACATCACTCATGTATTAACTATGAGAATCTGACCATGACAAATGATGCACTGCATAAAACATCTACCCTGAGTAAGCGTGAGTGCCCCTAGCTCTTTAAACACCAATTTTTCAATTCTTAAGTGTTAGGTTTCCAGTAAAGCACAAAAAAGTCTTGTTGCTTTGACAAGCCAAATGCTTTATTCCATCACTAGGCTCATTGTTTCCGCAGTTTTGTAATTCTTATGCCAAATCTTAAACATAATGTTGCAAATTCCTCTGTGTTCTAAGTGTTACACCACTGAAATAAACAACCAAATATAAAGAATAAGAAGCTCAGCCAAACTGGTGAAAAATTTAAAACCTCCAAATCAAAGCTGTATGCTTGCACATGGATGTGTACTGGTGTATTTCCTAAGATGTGGCAGAAAAAAATAGTGAACGTGCAAAATTTTACAAAGTAGGATGGCACAATGCAAATACGTGAAACAATTAAAGGCAAATAGCTGCTTTGTTCTGATCTCCTAGGGCCCTGGCATTTTCTAGCACGTGGCACTACATGAATATATTTAGCATTACTCTTTGTTCCTGCATTAATATTTCCACTACTGTACTTTTTTCCATAATAAAAGGAAAATTTTGCACATGTACAAAAATGAAGAAGAAAATGGAATATATTATTTGAGTGTTGTAATGGTAGGAATATACATTAATTGGACAAGGTTGTGATAGAGAATCCTGAGGTGGCTGGTACAAGAGGGCCATACCTGCAAAACTAAGGTAAAGTGTAGTCACAGTACCTCACTCGAAATATTCAGAAGAATAACTACGGACATTAGAGTCATTGCTTCCCTGCAAATATATTAAGATATAATTTTTGAGTTCTTGGGAATCAGATACACCTATAGCTGCACTGGAAACTGTATTCTAAAAGCGTGTAAAGGCAGAGTATTCTGCTGCTAGGGTGTTAAATCAGTAAAAATATTAACTTTTATCTACAGTTGGTCTAAACTTGCAGCAAAGTGATGTACACAGTCTTCTGAAACTTTTTATTGTCTTGCATACTTCCCTATGCAAATTAGTCTAAATTAAGTAGTTTGACCTTTGTTAAGGATTTCTTCTACAATGTTTATTAAAATAATGTTTACAAAATATTATAGACTCAAATATTTTGGAGAGATCAGTATACTACTTGTTGCAGAATTATCATGTTAATGGCATTTTGCAATTAATTATCTGAAATTATCTTGCAAGAACTGATTGAAATTCAGGAAAGTAAATTCAGGATAGCACATCTAAACAGGAATAGTTAATTATGCACATGCATGATGGGTTTAAAACTTCTTAAGCAATTCATGCTGCAAAGGAAGCAATCTTCATTGCATTTATATATAACCCATAAGATGTGTGAAACAAACATTTTGTCTTGTTGATAAGGCCTTAGCTATGCTGCAAATGAACATATGTAGAAATGTACCAGGGAATTTGAGATTGCTTTGACTGCATTGTTCAGAAGTCTGACAAATCTAAAACAATTTTAAAACAAAATTTTAATAAACTGACATTTCATTAACAAAACTAATAGTTTATTTATTAAATTATTATTAGTAATATTAACTCATATTAACTGTTAGTTCTTTTAGCTTATTGCTACTCATCTGTACCTATATAAATCTCTTAATCATTAACACCTGTATCACACGTGAGCTGCAATTGTACAGCACCAGGGTGCTGATGCTGCGTATTTAGCAGTGATAGGCCACAGATCTGGGGGGTTCTTGGTCACCAGGTTTATTTGCAGAGTCTGCTCTTTTTATTTTTATTCATTGTTTTGCAGAATTCACTGTTCGGGTCACTGCATACACATTTTCCAATGCCTGCTTTGTGCAGCTGCACAGGTCTCGCAGATTTGATGGGTTAGTGGTCAAATGGCTCACAGTCTTATGTAAAATGCCCATACTTTGTGTTTAGCTATGTCAGCACGATGTCACAAAATATTTACATTATTTTAGTACATGAAGATTTCAATTCAACACAAATTAATATTATTATATCCTAATTAGTATTTTTTGTAATTTACATCACAAACCCTTTCTTTTGTCACAGCCAGAAATACCTGTCTGGTTTGGGGCATGGAATTTAAAAACAGTTGTAGGTATAGCACATAAAATCCAGAAAAGAACAATGAAGATGATTGGAAATTTAGAAAACGTGGTTTATGAAAAAACTTGGGCAAAACTGGGATTGTTCAGCCTATGATTTTATAATTTTTTCCTTCCTACAGCCTCTCTGATTGTTACTAAGCATGGACACTAAGCACTTGCTAGCACCAAGCCTGGCACTGCAGCACCTTGATGCCATAGGTATTGCTGCAGAAAGCACCCTGCACAGGATTTATAGCAGACATAAAGCTTATAGGCTAAGGTCTATTTGTCACACAAACACACAGATGTATGTGTGACATCTGGGCCAGAGGAAAAAATCATGAAACTTAGGAGAATGTTGGAAAATCCTGAAATCCCACTGCTTTGAGATTTCCCTTGTGGTTTGACTGACATCATTATAACCATGTGCTTGAACTCTCCTTTCTACAGTGAAGTTGACTTAGACATTGTAAAATAAAAGTTTAAAATAGACCTTCTGTGAAAAAAAAAATCAGTAAACAGGTTACAGAACTCTTATCCACTTTCACAGTAGCCCTCAGTGTGAATATTGCTGACTCTGCTCTTGGTTGGAGGAGTAGACAGGTGTCAAGAGAAGCTTAGCAAAATGAATGCCACACAGGAGATACTAACAAGGGCTTTGCAAGCTTATGGCTATTTATTTCATATTTTCTCTTGTATGAAAAACAAGTATTTTCATCTTGTTAATATTGTCTTAAGAATTAATAACTAGGTCTGTCCTTGCCTGATAAGATACTGTATTTGTAAGCCTCAGCTGTGCTCTGTGTATGCACCTGTGCACACAGACACCTGGTGTAATGGCTTTTTGCTTAAAAAAACCCCCACAACCTAAATTAGCATTAGAATTTGCAATTTTTCCAGCAATTAGAAGCATGTGTTAAGTGTCTGGGCTGAGGAACCTTCATCACTGGGGTGTATGACCCTAGATTTTCTATCTGTCTGTGAGGACAGGGAAAGAAATCCCTTCCTAGCATAAAATCAGTATCATTGTTCATGATGAGCAAGTGTTTCCATGTCAGTCTTCTTACAATTCTATCTGTATAATCCACGGGGCTTCAGTGAGACTTCCATGCTCTTATGTGAGGATAAACTTGATTTATAATCTTTAATCTATGATATAAATAAGTTCTGGAGATAGCTTTATTTCCCATTTCTTCTTCTGTAGGAAGTGGCTGAGTTGTTTTTTTAAAGAAGACAATGTCACCTATTAGGAATATAAATATTTTTCATTCTTCCACTCTATAAAGAAAATCTGACACTAAGAGGTGGAATGTTGTTATTACTTGAGTATCAATTATCCTACACTCATTTTAAATGAGAACCTTTGCAGATTTTGTTCCTTTGTCCATTGTGTCCATTATCTGTTGCTTCTCTGTCAGTTATCTGTTGCTGATTTTCCCCTTTGAGTCATCAATGGATTTCATCTCAGCAATATTGCAACTCTTTCTGAACTTCATCGTCAGTTGAGCAGAGGGGATTTTTTATTTGTTTGTGGGTTTTTCTGTTGTGGCTAGTTTATATTCCATGTTTTTAAAATTATTTTTAAGAAAGACTCATGTTTAAAAGGAAGGTCTATACAAAGTGCACTAAGTATGTTTTTCTATACTATCTCATGCCCTCTCTTGGCAGTAAAAGTCAATTTTGAATTGCTTTAGCAAGAACTATAAAAATGTAAATTGCTAAGATCTGATTTGGTCTTATTGCTTGAGCTGAGTTCTAACAGCTAAATCTAGAATATATAGCTGCTGAAGCTTATTAATACAGGATAATTTACATATTCAGAAGGATCCTGTTGTTAGTATAAGATGAATGAGAAAAAGCTCCAGAGGACATCTGAATAAGGTTCTGAATTTGAAATTTTTGCCTTCATTTAAAATTTAGAATTCCCTTAGAAGTATATCAGCTTATGGTGTCTAATTCCCTCTTTTTTATTTTTGAAGGGGTTTTCAATGAAACATATTATTTTATTTCATATGGGTTGCAATTGTAGAAAAAATTGTTATATAAAGAAACTTAATGCTATTATTTTGTCTTTGATCCTAAATGATCCAAATGAAATGTAATAAAATTTTCCAATCATCTCTCTGTGATGTAACAAGGGAAAGGTATATGTATATCAAAAGTAATACTCTGTATTTTTTCAGGACTTTTGCACAATTATTCCAGTTTATTCTGCAATACAGCAAAGTAGAGAAAACTGTGGGTTTTTTTCCTGTATTAACTGTTTGGTATTAGATTCTGATCCAGCCAGGCACATGTATACTCTGCACACAAATAACCTTCAGCAAAAGGAATTTGCAAGAGCACATAAAGAAGATAAGAATGTTTATATATTTCACATGTTGTATATAGCAGTTGTGCAAGTGGTGATATTTACTTCATAAGTGGACATTCTTTTAATTTAAATAAACTACTTAAACCCTATCAATTTTTCAGTAGAAGCAGCTTGTCAATAATAATCTGATTGATCTCAACATGAGAAGATAGACTCTGCAAAAAGCTCAAGATGTTAGACAAATTTCATGGTCCAATAAACATAGATTTGACAGATGGAACTTGCTGGCATGGGATCTTTTCAATCTTATGATTCAAAATAGACCAGACATTTTTGTAGATGTTATCATCAGACCAGCTACCTAGAATGGAATTGAAAAACACAGTGAAATCCCATAAAATGTTCACCAGCTGCAGTCAATTATATGGTTTCAGTATTCTTGGATATTTGTGGGTAGCACAGCCAGCAGGCAGAACGGCGTGGAGCTAATCTAGTACTGCCCTGCTCACAGACCACATCAAATGGGTCCAGTGTCAGGCTCACAGCTTCTGCAAAGCTGCCCCATATTTTTCAGAGATATCACTTCTAAAGACTTTGGTGATAAAGAGCACATCAGACCTCTAGGCATTCCCAAGAGGAGTGAAACATATTGGTTGTAGGCAGAATGTACTTTCATTTAAACCATTTGGCAATTTTTTCACTCTCTTCTTTAGATAAACCTAACTTTCACCATAATAATTTTTCAGTGAACTTCAAATTAAGTGAATGACTGCAGATCAACAGGTATGATAAAGTTGCTGATTACAATCTAAATTCTGTGATTACTGCTTTGGTTACTGAAATTTTTGTATAAGGAGAGACTGTATGATGGGACTTCGTCCTGAGGAAATGTGTTGCCAGTGCACAAAGATGCACAAAATTTAAGCTACGCCATCTGTACATATGTTATTAAACAGATGAGAGAGATGCGAAGTCTAGTAAATCCATGGACATTTAAATTTGCCAAGATTTACAAAAATACTTGCAGAACACTGTAGAATGAGTCACTCTAATATTATTGACATGATTTATTGTTTCTCATAATGTAGAGGCCGGTGGGCCTGCTGAGAAAGCTTCCCCAGAATGCTCTGTTCTGTTCTGTTAATGTACCCTAGTTCTGCTCCCTGGTTGGCTCCATTGGGGGCTACAACCCTGACATAATTTATTGTTTCTCATAATATTAACATTGAAGAGAATTCTGACTAATATATCCTGAAATTTTTCTGGAAAGCAAATATAATCTTTTCCAGATTGGCACTGAAACCACACAAACAATTCACACTTAGAAAAGCAGGGATCTACATTAAAATATTTGGCAAATTTACATAAAATCTTAATTTAAGAAGGGATAATATAATATTTCAGTGTTATAAAGCAAATTTCAAATAATGAATTATTCTTCCTCTTAAGTCACATTAATCACATTCCTCATTAATTCACATTAGACATTTTGTCATCCCACTACCATGCCATAAAGCTAGCTATTGACTGCTCAGAAAATTGATATAGCAGTAGTGGGCAATATAGCAGTAGATAAGGCAATAGTGAAAATATATAGCATTTCTTTTATATATTGCACCCCCACTCTGTGGGTATGTCATCATTTCCACAGATCCATTAGATGGTCTCAAGTAACATATTTTGTTCTGTAAATTGCACCAAAGGAGTCTTTTGTTATGCACTCAAATTTTTGTTTACAGGGAAGCAAACAATCACAGACTCTGTGAGAATCACAGAAAAACTTCGGCACCTCACAAGTCACTCAGACAATTGCATATTACCAGCAATAAAATGGCAGCAGGTACTTTAATTTGACTGTGCTTATTCACAAAAAGAGATAGCATTTGTGACTCAGATGAAAAAAAAACACAAATGGCACAACAGTATTTAGGTAGCAAAGCAGTCTTTTCTGATGGACTTTGTGGTATCTTGGTTCTGTCTCATTCTGACATTTTAATTAGAAACTTAGACTTAATGCTTTTATGTTTTCTGTTATAAATGCAAGTAGTAGCTCAGTCGAGGTTTCTAAACATACTCAGACACTTCAGGATGCAGATAAAACTGTAGTAGGATTTACAAAATCTTGTATAAACTAATTAGGAATTTAATAGCCAGGTGCTTCTGAAAGTCTAATTGGGTGGCTATTTGAATTTTTAACAGTCCCTTGCAAATAAAAATCTGAGCAGCATAGGCTCTAGAAGAAAAATAAGGATATTTCTTTAATCTTTTAAATTAAATTTCATACTTAATATCCCTGGAAAATTTATTTATTTTGTTGTTTATGTCTCTGATTCTGATTGCTTTGCTCTTTATGTAGCAGTGCAGTGAAGATCTCCACATGCATTAATGCAATTCAGTGCTATTTTTTTCATAGTTGCTTTTATATCATATATTCTAAACCCATCAATTTTCTGTATGATGGACCTTATGACAGTGACCAATGAACAATTGAACAACAGTAAAGAAAATATATTTTATTTTCAGAGTAGATAATTTGTGACATTTTGGGGGAAGAAAGTAACTGTGGTGGGTTGACACTGGCTGGGTGACAGATGCCCACCAAAGCTGCTCCATGCTCTTCAGCTGGACAGGAAAGAGAAAACATAACACAGAGCTCATGGGTTGTAATAAAGGCAGGGAGGGATCACTCACCAGTTACTGGCACAGGCAAAACAGGCTTGACTTGGGGAAATTATTTTAATTTATGAACAATCAATGGGAGAAGAATAATGAAAAAGAAAACCAAATGTTAAAAACACCTTTCCCCTATCCTTCCCTTGTTCCCAGCCTCAAGTGCAATCCATAATTCTGTACCATCTCCCAGTGCAGCAGCACAGGAGCATGAGTTGTCCTCATTTCATCACACGTTGTCTCTGCCACTCCTTCCTCCTTAGGAGAAGGACTCCTCATACTCTTCCCCTGCTCCAGAGCAGAGTCCCTCCCATGGTAGACAATCCTACATGGATTTCTCCAAAGTGAGTCCTTCCCACAAGTTGCAGTTCTTCATGAACTGCTCCAGCAGTGTCATTTCCGTGGTGCAGGTCCTTCAGGAACAGCCTGCTCCAGAATGGGTCGCCCACAGGGTCACAAACCCTGCCAGCAAACCTGCTCCAGCATGGGCTCCTCTCTCCATGGGGCCACAGGTCCTGCCAGGAGCCTGTTCCAGTGCAGGCTTCCCACGGGCTCACAGACTCCTTTGGGCATCCACCTGCTGCACCACAGACCTCCATGGACTGCAAGGGCGCAGCTGCCTCCCCGTGGCCTTCCCCATGGGCTGCAGGCAAATCCCTGCTTTGGCACCTGAAGCACCTTCTCCCCCTGCTTCTTCACTCACCTTGGTTCCTGCAGAGTTGTTCCTCCCACATAATCTCACCCCTCTCTGTTGCTGTTTACCCTCCCAGGGACATCGAGATCATGACATGAGGCAGGTCAGAGGAGGATGGTCAGAGCACTGCTAAGACCTTGTTTTAATGAAGAATTTGTCTCTTATAGTGTGGTTCACAAATAAGAAATTACATTACTGGTCCAGGTTAACCACCCACCAAAACTGACAAGCAAAGTGGGAAATCACCCATTTCTAAATGTTATTCTTAGAGTAAAGAAAATAACTTCTCAAAACATCTCTGCAGGTGCAGATAGAGAAATATAGTTTACCAAATGCCTTACTCTACCCTGCATGTGAAAGTAAAGAACTCTCACAGAATATGAGAAAAGCTGAAGGATTTCTTAGGATCCCTCTCTGCCAGCTTTTTAGCACTCACACCTCTCTTCATTGGCTGCAATTGTTTCTGCACTACAACTTTTTCTCTTGCTGGACTGTGTTATCCCAGAGGTTCTGCCACTGTTGTGGGTGGCTCATCCTTGGTCTGTGGGAGGTCAATCTTGGAGCTGGGTGGCATTGGCTCTGTTGGACATGGGGGAAGCTTCTGACAGCTTCTCACAGAAGACACCCTAGTGACCGTCCTGGTGCCAAAACCTGGCCACACAAAACCACTACAGGTGTATCCTGTATTTCAAATGTAATAGAAGTCTTTTGAGGGTGTTCCCAGTACAAAGGGGGAAAAAAAGTAATAAGGAAATACTTAGTAAGATTAAAATATGAAAACCATGTAATAGATTTGGTTACATGGATGCATATAACTATAAAATTCACTGAACATGAGTTTAAAATGTCCTTGCTATAAAAATGTAGTTCAGAAGTAGGAAAAATATATTTGGTGATTAGTGGAAGGGTAGTTTTACTAGCTGTGGGCAACTGAGTGAAATTGCCTGGCAATATTAAGAGTAGGTCTCAGGCATGTATTTTCAACAAAATGACCTCAACTGGTAATAATTTTTGGTGTTCATATCACTGATGAGAAAGTATCTTTCTGTGAAGGGGTTCCTAGGAGTAAAAGTTAGATACTGGTGAATAGAAAGGAGATAAATACCTCAAGATTTAAAATAAAGTCCTTGAAAGCAGTGATGGAGTTTCAAATCCCCTAGTATGGTCAGTTCAGTATGTTCTACATTGATTATCTGATTACAGCACTATTGAATGTCATTGGAGGATTTTCTTTCAGTCTCTTCTTGTGACTTGTTCCATTCTATATAAGATATCCACTATTTCTTTGGATCAGATTACTGTAATCAATAGGTTTTAAAGTATCTTGCAGTTAAAGATTTTGAACTAAAAAATATCACACATCATTTAGGAGATTCTCTTTCAGTTTTTTAGTGAAATTGCCGAGTTTGGAGTTGTTTTGTTTTTTTGGGTTTTTTTTCTTTTTTACTTTTGATCAGCATGGTGAGAGACTTTAATAATATTTTATTTCTAGGTTTTTTTCTGAAAGCTCACATTTACAGCCCCTAATTCCCAGAAAAGTTAACACAGTCTCAAAAAGAGTGGGTATGAGAAGACATTTCACTTATTATTAAATCTGTGTGTTCTGAAGCCTCTGACATTTTGTGTAATGTGAAATTGTTCTTCATCCATTACGAGACTATGTATGTTTAGCTCTTCAAGTTCTCAAGAAAAAGAAAGGAATAGTATCTTTATTTCTGAAGAGATTTGTCTATTCTTTAAATAGAAAAAATACCTGTACAAAGCTGTCAAAATACCACCTTCCCAAGGAGAATTTTGACCACCTAGTTTCTGAGGTATTCAGATGTCAAATAGTATTTTTTTTACTTTCTAAAACTGTTAAAGAAATTTGCTCCAGACTGATCGGCTGCAGTGAAGACTTTAACAATGAAATAAAACATGTTAATTGCAGCTGGAACCTGAAACAGATTCCTCCGTGACATAGTAGATTCTAAATTTTGCTAAGCCTGTCTAGACCCGTATTTAACTTGTATTCACAACCTGCAAAATTATTATTTTCTACAGATCCCAATGTATGTTTGAGATATAAAATGGCTGACCAGAAAAAAAACCAGCTGGAGATAACTGTTTTTGAACAGATGCTCTGATAAAGCTCATCTTGAAGCCTGATGGAGTGATGCTGCCTGCACTGACTGAAGGTGTGCATTATTACAGATAGAACCAAAACACTTCCATGAGGGCAGCCCAGAAGTGGAGCAGTTTTACAGCCTCCATCCTTGGAGGTTTCCAAGACCAAACTGGGGAAAGCCCTGAGCAACCCAACCTGAGCATATTTTTGTCCCTGCTTCAAGAAGGGCTTGTACTGGAGACCTCCTGAGGTCCTTCCCAGCCTGAATTATCCTATAACCTTTTGAATATCAATCCTATTTGCACTTTGCAATGGCACAAATTTATTAGTTTATTCTGGGTTCCCAGCATTTTGTTCTTGTTGCACAGACACCCACATACAGATTGTTTAAATATATATATATATAATTTAAGAAATTTTGGATGGGATAATGTTCAATATCTTAAACCATTTGACTGCCTCTACCATGCAGAGATTACCTGGGGAATTACCAGTACAGTGTGGGCATTCACAGTTCCAAAAACTTTTAAAAACTGTCTGTACTAAGGATGTAACTTTAAAAAATCTTGGCTTTCATCCTTATATCACAACTCCATTTATGTTGCCACAGTATTTGTGAAGAATGAATCTTTTCTCTTTACATATGTGGGATACACACCTTAGTAATATATCTTGGAGTTGAAGGCCTATATGCCTTCAGCAGAGATCATTGCAATATGATAAATTTAGGCTTGAAAGTATCAGCTCTGAAAAGCAAGGTGATTTCTTTTTAGAATGCAAGTTTACATTGTCTGTAACAGAGGGATAAAGAGCACTTATTCTACTCTTTCTGTAAGGAATGTTGCATCCTTCATAAACACCTTCTTCACCCTGACAGGGAAGTTCATTGGAGATATTTCAATATTTTATTAATATGTAAAAAATCCAGTATATTATATATTCAAAATGGGTTAGCAATATTTGGCAGTAAAACAAATAAAACAATGAGTTTTATATTTGTGACAAGAAGATAAAACTGACAAACTTGTTCAGCAAAGACACTGGTTTGTCTCTCTACACGTCCACTCTGATAACTTGAGAATGGTGAGACAGACTATGATGTAGATTGTGTCTGACCTGACTGGCATGAAGAAAGCTTTGTGGAGAAAAAAATGAATTTTTTAGATTTAGAAGGTAATACATACCCTTCAACAAGGAAGATTAAAACACCACTGTCTTGGTAATTTCCTAATTATAGGGATAAAATTACATTATTTTAAACAATCTATTGGATATCTATCACCTTTGGGATTATGGTCTCTGGAGATACTGTATGGAGCTAAAGACAGGCTAATCAAACACATTTTTAAGCTCAGTTCATCCTTCTCTATATAGATGAATACAGGGTTTGAATGTTATTGAAGAAAATATTGTTTGCTTGCACAATACTAGTAGTTGATTAATACTCTTCCGAGTTAATATTACGTGAAAACCAAATTCTAACAGATATTTAGCCACAACCTTTGATTTTGGAATTCTTTCATAAATACACATGGGAACTTTTTCTTATTTTAAATTTCCGAGTCATATAATTTATACTGTTATTTCTGAACTATTTCTGTTGCTGTGGACTTGATATCTTATTTAATATAACATACACTATTGGTTAGCATTACACCTCCATTACTCAGAATACCATTTTCACACTGGATAGATTTATTTGTCAAGCTTTATGTATGTGTGTGTGGGAGCCCTTGACTCTTAGTGCAGCAGTGAAGTCAGCACTTTTGGGGTGACAGTCATCTTGATCTGCTTTCAATGACTGCTTTATTATGAGATGAATTAGACCCAAAAAAGTACTCATTTGTCTGACTAGGTTTAAGCATGCAAAAGATCTCACCATAAATGTTGACAATTGATAAGATGTATCACCTCCCCCAAATCCACAACTGAACATATATCAATCATTTTCAACAACCAGGAGGTGTAGTTGCAGTCTAATTACATCTGTTTCATTCAAATAAAAAGACAAGCTATCTATAGATAAGTAATACAATCAAACAAATAAAACTCCTGATAATTATCAAATTATGTTCAAATATTTTTTCCTGTAAAATAGAATAGTAAAAAAAATCATTTACTATGAAATTAATGTAATGCTTAAAGTGTTTATTTCCTTTCAGTCGAGGGAGCTTGGAGTGTATAGGACATATGTGCTTTCCAGCTTCATGTTTTATTTTATTCATTCCAACCATAACAATGCTTGTATCCTGAAAAGCCCCTCTTGATGCTTGATTCTCATTCATTTTGTGTCATTATTGAAAAAAAATTCACAAAAATAATTATCTTGTATTATTTTCGTTAATGAAATCAATCACTTCTTCCTTATGTGAAAATATCCCATTACATACCTATTTCACTTTTATGACCAAGACCAATACTTAATCTAGGAATGTCCATGTCAACTTTAGCAACTAAGAGAACATTTAAGTAGACATCTCAAAAACTTAATTTCTGTTTGAATGCCTCCATTAAAATGATTGATGAAATCTTTGATGAAACAATAAACACTTTCATGTAGGTGCCAAACTCAAAGTGACCAAGATGTTAGGTTGACAGATGCAGTAGATCATATAGCAGGACTTTTTATTTTTTTTCCCTTTTGACAAGAGCTAGTTAACATTTCAATCACCTAGGAATTAGGAACTTTGAGGACCATTGACCAGCATCAGCACTAACCACTGACCTTGCCAACACTGTAGCTAAATTTCTGAAGCTGTCTACAGAACTTCTCAGCCAGCTCTGCAGCAAATGTCAGTCTGCATCTCTGCACTGGAAATTATTCATTCCACTCAACTTTATATCTGAACTGGGCACTGCAGTAACTAAAATGGTACGTACTTTGCTTACTTAAATGATATAAATTAAGCAGAAAATGACTGACAACAAATTCTTCAGCACTGGATCACAAGTCAAATTTTATTTCATATATGCAAGAATTTTAAAAGAAATAAGCTTGGTCACCAATCTGTAGTCTTTAGGTTTTGTAGTATCAAAGGAAACTTTAAGACTGAGCCCTGCTGTGGAATGGTATGGTGGCTTTATTGTGGTCTGATAGTTCTGCTGGTTAGGGATTTGAATTTTAGCAGAATACTTCTCTCTTAAAATCGGACCTATTAATAGATTAAAGCCTCAAATGAAAAAAAATGTCATACAACTATGTTGTTTACTTCTGATTCAGTATACAATAGCCTGAGATGTATTCTGAGAATAAATATCAGGGTCAGAGGCTCCCTGGGTGAAGCTGTCTCCAAGCTCCCCCTGTGCAGAGGTGTAACTGCTCAGTGCCTTTGATCATTTCATGATCCAGCAGTGGTCAAGCATGAGCCAGGTGTGGACAGGGTGGGACAAGTGGAGGCAGTAGCTTAGTAGTCACCCACTGGGCTCTTTGGCACCTTCTGCAGCCCTGTGGAAGCCAGTATGGAAATTGCAGAAGTGTCCAGGGAAATGAGCTTTGCTTTAGCTCTGATAGTACACTTAACAAGCCATGGCTTTTGTCACATGGTAGATTTGTGGATACAAATGGAAAATTAAATCTATCCTGTGGATCAGTTTGTAAAAGTAACCTTTGTAATTTGGGGAAGAAAACTTTCTGGTAACAAGACTGTACTTTGACCATGATTACCTATATAGTTAAATACTGTGGTATTTTTATTGGGTTATTGTGTGGGATTGAATTCTAGTACAAGGTGGAAAATACAACTTCTTTTCTTTTTGTGGAAGTTACAGCCCAAAAGATTACTAGCCCTGAGTGAACAGGACAAAAATGTGTGAGACAAGATATACCCTGAAAGAAAAGGTGCATTTCAGAAGCATGCCTTCCTCCTACATAGGGATAAAATACTGGTGTGGATACAGCTATCCTGCACTTTCTGCCACCACAGAGAAAGTTTATACTTCAGGGAATTTTCAAAGACAAAATAGCAAGAACATGTAAATAAAATAGAAACTATTTACCTTTGTACTGGATTTTTTCCTTGCTAGGTGCTGTCATTTTCTTCAACAAAATGACAGGCCGTCAAACAAGGAATTTATGTTTTCCAGAGTTACATTTTTTCATTCTTTCATATTTGATATGTAATTTTAAATTGTGGAAACCTTTTTCTTTGTTATTGATCTCAAAGAGGGTTTTTTTTTCGAAGTAGAGACATTTGCAACAAAACATGCTGGAAGGGCCTTGCAGTGACAGTCTTCTCTGAGCTTTTCTCATGCTCTGGAAAGAGGATAGTGAGAAAATTAATACAGGTGAAACATCCATGTAGTAAAGAATGTAAGAAATCTGACTTTCTGATTTCCTGTGATGCTTCAATGCTTTCCTGGCAAGTGAGGACCATCAGCCTTTTCTCTAACTGATAAAAAAATCCCTCTCTGTTCTTCCATCTCATCCTGGCTGCTGCCAGCATAGTGACACAAGCTCTTTGCTAGCGTGTGCTTGGCTGGCAGGCAGCAATGTTTGTGTGCTTCTCCCCGGAGGAAATGCTTCTCTGCCTGTGTGCACAAAGCTCAGGGACTCCCAGGAGAGGAAATGACCCGTCAGCTTTCATGACTGACCAGAGGGTCTGCAAGAACAGCAGCAAAAGCTGACACATCCAAGCACACACAGTAGTAGGGAGGTGTCTGAGCTCTTAGGCAGACAGTTTTCTTGACACTTAATTCACGTTTAGACAATTATCCTCAAAAATAATTAGAATGGCAAATAATTTTGCCTGGAATGGGCAAAATTATGTTTTGAAATGAAAGCCGGACCTTTGCAGACATGATGACATTTTCC
The DNA here is from genome assembly GCA_020086605.1 of Lanius collurio. Taxonomy (NCBI): domain Eukaryota; kingdom Metazoa; phylum Chordata; class Aves; order Passeriformes; family Laniidae; genus Lanius; species Lanius collurio. The sequence continues at coordinate 21,967,718 of JACBWW010000001.1, read as the reverse complement.
AAGGGGAACATGCATTTTTCTTAACATGCCTTTTTCTTAACATTTTTCAAGCCTTGATTACAGTACAAGCCTTGATTATATAGTCCAAATTTCATAGGAGACTGAGAAAAAGGAAAGAAAGGGAGGAAGCAAGCAACTATATTTTTAAATATATACACAAATTAGTACACAAATGCTGCATCTATATCTGGATTTAGAAATTAAAATTGAAGAGGATATCTGAAGTCATTAAGACAAATCCCCTCCTGTCACACACATTTTACTTTATGGTAGCACAGTAGCATCTTGCTTACAAACGAGCAGTAGCACATTCACGTGCAGTAACTGTTGGTCAGAGCTGTATATTATAAATTCTTCTCATCGCATATCTATTGACTAATGCAGATGTGCTGTGCCTATTATTTCCCTCCTACAGTCGGTGGGATGAAGGAGAAGTGAGCTATGTAAAGCTCCTAGTAATTAAGTTTTCTTGAACTAGTGAGATGTACATAAAAAGATAGAATGACCACAAATTATGATGCGTTCCACTGCAAACTGTTTTCTTTATATTTCTAATGCAAAGCAAGGATGTCATTAAATTAAAACAGGTTTGCTTGAATAAATTTAATTAGGTTCACACAGTATGTTATTGCTCATTTTCAGAACTTTCATGTCTGACTCTGTAGCCCTTTAATTTTTGTTGCTAGGGTGTGGTTTTTTTCTTTAAAAGTTTCCAGCTTTTGGTGTTGCATTTACGAAGAATGGCCACTAGAGTGCTGCAAGCATCCATTGAAGCTGCACTTGTGTACATATACCATCAGTATTTCAGATTAAGACATACATATACCATCAGTATTTCAGATTAAGACATACATTTCATAAATATTTATCATACATACAATTTTTTAGAGGTAAAATTTGGTACTAAGTAAATACCTAAAAAGCTTTAAAATGTCTACATGTATAAGCTAGCTCAGATCTGATATTTTTGAGTCTATGGAAAAGAAGCATATGACTGCTTACCACGTAGTTTACAATTGCATAATAGTTTAGAGGATTGACAATTACATCATATACACCATTGTGATTTAAAGGGTTACCAAGGAACCACTGTTAAGTACCCATCTTCTTGTTTAAGCTGTCTGTAGCATTATTGATGCAACTATAATGTGAGTGCCTCAGGTCTGTTGTCAGTTTCTGAATTGAGACTAACAGAAGATACAGACAAAACTTCTTTGTGAAACTTGTCTGAGTGCTAATATGAAAATCATCATAGAAATCTCAATCCTTACGCAAAGTTTTGGCCAAATCTATCAAACAGAACTAGTCCAAGAAGGAGTCACAACTTTCTGTACCAAAAGGGATATGCTTTCCTTCCCTGTGATAAGCCCTGACTCCAGTGACAGAAGACCCACTCACCCCTGACATACCACAGAATCATGAAATTATAGATTCATAGAATAATGGAATCATATAATGTTGTGGATTGGAAGGGACTTTAAAGATCTTCTAGTTCCAACTCCCATGCCGTGGGCAGGGACACCTTCCATCAGACTGGATTTCTCAAATCCATTTCCATCCAACCTGGCCTTGAACACTTCCAGGCACTGGGCATCCACAATTTCTCTGGGCAATCTGTTCCAGTGCCTCGTCACTTCACTGTCTGTCCATTCTAAACCTACTCTCTTTCAATTTAAGGCCATTCCCCCTTGCTCTATTACTACAGACCCTTTTAAAGAGTCCCTTTCATGCTCCTTACAGATCCCCTTCAGGTGCTGGAAGAGGCTATAAGGTGTCCCTGGAGCCTTCTCTTCTCCCAGTTGAACAACCTCAGCTCTCTCAGCCTGTCTCCACAGAAGTGCTTCAGGCCTTGCATCACCTTTGTGGCCTCCTCTGGACTCACTCCAATGAGCCCACATTCTTTTGAGATTGAGGGCCCCTGAGCTGATTCAGCACTGCAGGTGGGGTCTCACCAGAGTAGAGAGGCAGAATCCTTTCCCTCACCCTGCTGGCCATGCTGCTTTGGGACCTGCCCAGGAGATAATGGACCCTCTGGGCTGGGAGTGAACATCGCTGGGTCATGTCCAGCCTCTCATTAATCAAAACCCCCAAATTCTTCTCGGCAGGGCTGCTCTCAGTCTGTTCTCTGTCCAGCCTGGGTTGTACTTGGAGTTGCTCTGATCCATATGCAGAACCCTTCACTGGCCTCTTGAACATCACAAGGTTTTCATGGGCACTTAACACCCAGCTTGTTCTTCCCTGCCAGTGATTAGTTCCTTTACAGCAGCAGTTGTAAGAGTAGTAGCCTGACAGGGAGAGATGATAGGAGCCCCTCTGCGATAGCCTATTAAGTGTTGAGGAGAAGCCAAGGGCCATCTCATGTTTCTGTGGTTTTAAGGTTGACCTTGGCCCTGTCTAGTACAGCAGAAACTGTCTTGGTCAGACTCTTTCATAACCAAAAGTTAGAGGAAGGGACTGAAATAAAAAAAAAAAAAAAAGAAAAAAAGCAGGCAAAATCTGCTTGAGATACTACACTTCTGACTGTCTTGTCAGAAGTTAACTTATTCTAAAAGAGATATAAAGACATCACTTTAAAGCTAGCCAAAGACAAGGCCAAAGTATAATAATACTCAAAGGTTAGAAAGAGAAACATTATAGGTGGGAAGTCTTATCAGAAAGAAAATGATACTGGAGTGAAGATGAAAACTGAGCACTTCTAGTCTGCACTTCTGCTGTGAGTAGTATATCAGGACACAGCACAGAAAAGGGGAAGACTGCTGGGACAAATAGATTAAGAAATGCAGTAACAGTTAAAGAATTGGACAAGCTGGCATTGCAAAGCGCTGTTACAACAGAAAGCTTAAAAAATCCTTGTAAGACCCTGAAAGACGAAGACAACTGAGGTCACTGTCACTATGACGACCAGCAAAATGGACAGAGGAAAAGAACAGGCAAAGAAAACTGAAACCAGAATGATTTTACACACACACATGCTCTTTCTGATCACTCAGGGGAAAAGAAGAGTGGAATGAAGGCAGAAAAGCACTTTAATGGTAAGCAGAGACAGGCAGGGTTTCTTTTGCCTTCTTCCTTTGGTTGGTATTAAATTCCTTTCTGTTTCACACCCTCCATCCTAAATTGTCAGTGTCAAACTCTGCTTAATGAAGGATGCGTTTTTAAAGTGTTTGATATTTAATACCCCTTTTAAATGTCACCATGTTCCAGGAATTTCTAATATCACTAAGTTTTTTATCAACCTTAATTTTTTTCCACCCTTTTATACTTATCTTGCATGGTAAACTCAAAGACCAAGTATAGAAATGTCTGAGAATCCCCAAATATCAGCTATTGCAAACACATGGATAATAAGGATTTACCTAATCATCAAAGTGGAAATAATCCATGTAAAACTATGCAAACAGTTTGGCTCAGGAGGTATAACCAATATGTCAAATTCTTTTCATGCAAGTGCATGCCAGCTAATTGACTGATGTCATATTATTGATTTGTCCTTTCAGGAAGTTTGTATTTTAAGTGATTTTATGTTTTAATGCAGAATATAATCATCACTGATTGTGGTGAATAAGGGAAAGTGAAATAAATAGAAATGTTCTATGTCCTAAGGAAGGACCAGAGGGAATCTGTTACCCTGATGTGGCATAGGGAGAGGAAACTCTTTACAACTGCATCAACACCTATGCAATCAAAGACATCTTGTCTGGACAAAACATCCATGGTCTCTGGAAGGGCTGGAGCTCCAAAACCCCAGCATCTTTGTTGATGCACAGGCTCATGCTCTGTTGTGGCACACTATAATGTCTGATGTCAAGTGTTCCTTGCTTAGGTTGGCTGTTGTAAGGTGTTTTGAACCATGACAGTGTGCCCCAGCTAAACCATCTGTAGTTATGCCTATTGGAGCCCTCAGAGTGAGACCAGGCTGGAATTACCCTCACCAGCTTCACCTGGCCCTCCACCTTCAGGTGTAGCAGGTCAGCTCCTGGAGGGTTTTTAAGCCCAGTCAGAATGTTCAGTGGGGAAGAGAACGTGCTGTGTTGTGTCTAGACTAACTTGGCTGCTGATCACTGGATGGGTTTTGTTGCTGCCATCATCTTGACTCTGCTTGCCTGGATCTGGAGCATCAAGGACTGAAAGGTACTGAAAGATAAACATTGCTAAACTGGAATTGGGAAGGGAGAAGCTGAAAGGCAAAAATACCAAAACAGCAAGGAATAGATAAAGAGGACTGTGCTTCACTGGATTAGGAAACAATCTTATTTTCTGAAAAGTGTTTGTGGACCTCTTGGACAAAGTAGAGGGACTAATGATATAATGTGTAATCTCATGCGCAGCAGTTGCAAAATGTATATGTGCTGTATTATAAATAAGTTAGTAAATGTGTATGTACTGTGTTAAGTAAGTGAACTATATAGGTTATGTATAAATATGCAAAAGTAATATAATGTGTAAGTATAAAATAAGTAAGCCTAATACAGAAAAGAGGTGATAAGTAGCTATTAGTGAACAAATTGGAAGATGTGTGAGTTCCATGATGCCCAAAGAGGTGATGCATATTTTAAACAATAAAAAACTTTTGCGTAATCACACTGATTTGTTGTACAGAAGTGCTGACTTCTCGCAGTTGGCTATGAGAACTTCTTAGCAGAAGACACTCTGATAAGAGTGTCAGGCTATCAAAAGATAGTTTTTATGAAGCAAGGTAGGCATTCATCCACAGGAGAGTTTTTAACTTTTGAAAAGCCTATGTTGCTGCCAGTATGTGCTCAATGTCACCGAGCATCTTCTTCTGGGAGTTGGCTAACCATGAAAAATATTTTGCTGTTGGAAGACTTCATGAAACAATACATGGCTTTACTGAGCTGTAGCTTTAAGTGCCAATCTGACCTCTTTCAAGAAGTCTTGTGTTCAGATAAATCAAACTTCTCCAGCGCTTATGCTAAACTTTTGCTCAGAGGAAAGGGGTGTGTTTCCCTTATTGTGTCTGCTGCTAGAAGTGGCATTAACTTTGACCTCCAAAGTATGTTTCTTATAAGTAATGCAGAGTCCAGAATGCAAAGGGGTAGTGACCTGAAAAACTAGGAGTAGGCAAGTAGAGGTCTTCTCATAGGTTGTTATATGCTTGAAATCAGTGTGCTGATGAACTTACTGTTTAAAACTTCAGGAGATTTTTACTTCCATGACAATGAGTGATAAGATCTTGTCTATATGTATTTAAGACCCTATGCATATCCCTCTGAATAATATAAGTAATGCATCTGTTGTGTTTGGAAAAATACCAGAAGGGGTAGTCAGTTCAGAATAAAAGTTATTTTTTCTTTTCAAGATAGACTAGTTGAAAGTCGAAGCACTCTGTAGACTCCTCTCTTAATACCCAAAGTGGCTTAAATTGTCTGACATTTTACACACAGCTGAATTTCACTTCAGGTGTGCCAGTAAGTGATGGCTGAAGGAGCTCTAAGCAATCTGTATTGCTATCCTTAGGCTATTTTGGGGTGAGGGAGAAGGAAGAACCAAGGATCAGGAAAAGTATGAATTTCATGGTGATTTGCAAGTAAGTCTGCAGACAACATTTTGGGGCTAAAGCTGTATTTATTAGCACTTGTACTGAGTTAGCGTTTATATGTGGATAATTCTCAAAATTGGTTCTATTCTAAACACGTCCCTGCAATCCAAGATTTTAATTGATATGTTTCTTAGCAATGCTCAGAGATAAACACAGGTAAAACAGATTTTTTCTCTTCACCCTTATTCATGTTTGTTACCTTCTTTTCTGCTCTCAGTAGAGCTTCTGGGACTGAAATACAGGAACCATTATTTAAAAAAATTAAAAAAAAAAAATTCCTTAGATATCCTGGTGTATATTGCACTGAACAATTCTGGAAGATTCAATCACTAAGCAAAAACTTTAGATACTTCAAGTCTCTCTGATTTCCCAAAAGCCCAGTATTTTTCATATCTATTCAGAATAGTGAAGCAAAGACTATTGTTAGTCTTCATTTTGACCATATCACCTCTTACAGTGTATTGCTTCACTCATTCTTTCTGCTTTATAATGTAAAACATAATAGGCTTTTTCATTTTCAGGGTCTTCCGTGATCTCTCCTCTTCTATCTATCATTTCACATTCACCATGAAGATGTCAGCCCTGTCCCTGAGTCTTTCACCCATCTCATTTTTCAAATGATTTTTTTTTTTCAAAATATCTTCCTTCCTTCTTCCCCAGTGTTTAAAATAAACTCCCTGACAATACCTACAATAAAAATTTGCTGCATTCTTTTAGAAGTCCCTTAAACTTCTCTTTTTGGAAAAGTAAGTGAAGGATTTTCACTATAACTAGGTGCATTACTACTATGTAAAGTTCTAGAGCTTCTTTGTTTCCTCAGATTTTAGTTCTCTGTCTGTCTCTTTATTATTTCTTACTTTCAAATTCCTAATTTATGATCTGTGGGGCAAAGACCATCTCTGTTTGGTGTTTTCACTAGGCTTAGAAAGATGCAGTCTTGGATGCCATGCTGAACTGTGACTAGCAAAACACACAAAAACAAAGGTAGAAAGAGTATCTCTGAAGAAAGAGTTTCTTATGTTGTCTAGGGTTAAAAAAAAAAGAAGAGTCATTTTCTGAGACCCAAAATACACAACAAATTACCAAGTTACAGTTGTTTACACTCAGAATGAGAAATGAACCCTTATGTTCCCAATTAATTTACTTCAGCTTTTATGGATGCACACACCTGCCAAATAGCTATTCCAGAATGCCCAGTAACTACTTCAGCAAAAAGCCTCTAAGAGACTTACATTTTTTCTAAGGTTTGTATTACTGATTTTAGAGTTGTGTGGTCTAGAAATTGCATCAGAGGTCCAACAGTTCATTGCTACAATAACACTATTTTAATGCTGTTTTTAGAAGGTCTGGGGAAATAAAGGTCCCTGTAACACAGTCATTGAAATCTCTCTTAGTGACACAGTAAGTGCAGAGAAAACCTGTTGGTTCTGTTGACTGCAGAGTATAGGAAAGACTTCAGTTCTCAGGAGTGTTTTCTGGATCATAATACATTATTTTTCTGAGAAGTAAAAATAAAATTTGGTGTATTATATTTTTCTTGCACAGACACCTTCACAGAGAACAAAATTTGATTTTTTTTAAGACAAAAATACATAAATATGCCATCAAATCACTAATCAGGAAATAATAAACAACAACTAAGGACATATAATAAAAGAAACACTAAATGGGAAGTCAGCTATAAGAATTCAGTAACTATTGAACATTTACAGTCATTAATGTGTGATGACAAAAGGTATTATGTATAAAAGCCATTTTGTTCAAAAATGAAAAAGCAAGATTACAGTACACTTGTATTACTAATATAGTACAAAAAAAGTAAAAGCAAGTTATTTTAAAAACAAAGGAAGAATTTATTTCTGAATGTACAAATTATTTTACAATTACTCAATTCTTGTAACCAAAACTAAGAAAATTACTCATTATTATGTTCTACATTCTGCAACACTTTCTTAATGGGGATTTTATTTTAGTTCCATGCCATTAAAAACAGAGCCAGCTTTTACAGAAGAGATGTTTGATCCTGTAAACACTTTCTTCATGCATAGGCCCACTGAATTCCAGCACAATGTTCAGGACCAGACTAAAATAGAATTTTTTTAATCTATAGACAAACATAATAATAACGGGAAAAGCCTACATCAAGGATAGATAAGCCACAAATGGGGTTTTTTTCAGTAACAGTAATTAACACAAATACAGTTGAAGTAATCTTTGCAATAGAACCTAATTTTAGCCGCTTGTACTGTTGAAACTTTGTTAAAATCCCTTTTGCTAGTGCCTCATAATATTTTACAGTTCTGTTTTCCTGTGAAGATTGGAAAAATAATGGGGGGATTTATTTAAACAGTCATAATGTTGAATTTAAATAAAATATGGGGTTTAATACACAAGTGTAACCCAGTCACTGAAATGTTTGCTGCCTCAGCCATGAATTTCTTCTCTAGGATTTACAGTGATGGGACAGAATGAGAGTTTCTTTACTGAATGGCAATTAGTCTGGGTCCTCCTTGTGCTCATCCTGTCAATGCCAGTCCAACCTGCAGTGAAGGAATGACTTCATCAGGGTGCATACACAAACTTCTGCCAGCCTTAGACTGGTGTCCCTGAGTCCTGGTGTGTGCCTGGCCCTGACACCACATGGGCCGGATCCACCAGAGAAACCGCATCTAGAACCAGTGGTTCCTGCAGCCCTGCCACGTGCCACACCTGACATAGGGCACACACAGGTTGCTCTCTCCTTCTGCCCTTCTGGGCTGCACCTTCACAGACACCAGAGAGAAATGTGGGTGGTTGCTGGCCAAGCAGGCAAACAACACTGAGATTGGCTCAGCTGGTTTGAGCATGGTCCTAATAGTGCCAAAGTTGGGGGTTTGGTCCTTGTATGGGCCGCTCACTTAAGAGTTGCCTTCAATGATCCTTATGGGTGCCTTCTAACTCAGAATATTCTGTGGTGATAAGAATTTGTACTGAGCCTTGGAAAGGCACTCCTGCTTTTTACAGTGTTGGAAGACTTAATTATTCTATTATCTCATGCTATTGCATCAATATAATGGAGGAAAAAATTCAGACTCCGAGTCACTAAATAGTAAGAACACTGCTTTTTGTTTAAAAAAACAGGGCAATAGAACTTGAGTAGATATGATAGATTCATTACTACATTTCACACTAATGATAACAGCTACAAAAAGCTATGAATTTGCTTACAAAGTTTAGGCAAGTCTTCCTGGAAATGAGCCAAGACTTAGTTCAGGATGATGTTTAACCACATGTGTAACATTTAATTTTAATCTCATGCATAAATGCTTTGTGGTTTTGGGACCTAAGTGAGAAAAAAATAAACAATAGTTGAAATATTTTTCTTTGACTTTTCTCTTTTTTTATTAGGAAATATGTTAAGCAGCCCTGCATTCTGGAATAAAATATTTTTTACAAAGTCTGTCATACTAAGCAAAGAGAAACAAGAGTTTTTATCTCCTTCTGTAGAAATGACTGCACTGCATGATTTATTTGAATGTAACCACTGAGTAACTCTCACAAAGAACTTGGCTGCTCACAAATAAATTCTCTATCTTTTTTGTAGTTATTATTCTCAGCATCAGAGGGCTTCTCTAGTGTCACCTTTTCATTACCTTTTTGGAAGATGTGTGTCTCCTTTCCTGAGCAGTGCTTCCAGCAAGAACCAGGAGAGCAGCTCGATAGCACTGCTGCCTGCTTGGTGGGTCCAGCCAGAGGGATGCCTTGGGAACAAAGGACAGAGAGGTTTCAGAAGGAAGAGCAGCTGCTGATGCCAGCAAGGCATCCCAAAGCTTTGAAACTGTGGTGAGAAGCAAAACCCACCAGGGAGAAGATCAGTGTGTTGTTCCTGAGCCCACACCAGAGCAGGGATGATTATGGCTCCCTGCCTTGTAATTCCATTGCCACACACTTCACTAATATGCAAATGTAGTGAAGGGTGGCCAAATATGCTCAGAGAAAATATCACCAAGGAGAAAAAACCAATTCTGAATGACATGCCAGCCCCAGAGAAATTGTGCTCCTATGTCTTTTACCTGGACATATTTAGATGTTTGAAAGGCCATTACTGCTTGGGAATAATTAATTAATTGATTCTGGTGAGGAATATGAAGGTAAGTTACTGTCACCATGTATCAGGTTTTTGCCCTGGTGATTTTTTCCCCTCCCTTTTAAGTTCTTTGGAGTTCCATGAAGTTTTTCTTGAATTTTCTTTCTTTCATATGAGCTCTATTGTTCTGTGCTGTCTGAGCTCAAAGGTCTGAAATAGTACCTTACAGTTCTAATCCTTGCAGCTGAAAAGATCGTAAAATGAATCACTGAATGTTGTTCAAAGGGGTGAATTCAGAACCTTTCATGGTGCTGCTTTCATGAATTTTTGTCAAAATAAATATTGATTTATAAAGTTTTAAATGCCTAAAAATGCCTATTCTCTTTCATATTATAATATTTAATGTTAGCTTAATTGTAAGTTTAAGTACTATTTAAACACCTTCATTACAGGCAATAAGAAGAAATGGATAAATTTTTCTTGAACTGGACACACCTGTGCCTCTTTCAGCCTTACTGCAATACTGTTTGCCTTCAGTCTATGACAAGAAGACGAACCTTTACTTGATCACTCAAATTTACACTCATTCTGATGCTTCTCAAATACATAAAATTAAATATACATACAATATATATACAAGTCTTTCCCAGTTTAAAATCCTAGTTAAAATTAAATCAGTAGACCAAAAGAAAGAAGAGAGTGAAGAACAGGAAGAGGCTTTAGTCTAAATCTGAAGATGAAAACTGTTGAAAAATTGACTATCCCAGAAGAGAACTGTTGTAGAAATTCTTGTTAATTATTTATGAAATAGTGCATTGCAGAGGTCCCAAACATAATATCAACGTGATTCTGACAAGTGATTTTGAGAAATACAGATGAAGAAGTTCTTGTTCCTAGAAGTGCAAGTAACGGGGAAAGATGAAAAGGGAAAGATTATTTCTGGCTTTATTTACAAGCCAAAGAACAGAGGCACAGCCCATACTTGTAACTCTGCCTGGGTGCAGGCGAATCTGTTTTTTAACAGAATACTGACACTGATTTCCATTTGCAGGATAGCTGTTCTCTGTTTGATTTGCTTCTGGTGACCACAGGCTACTAATTTAGCAATGTGTCCAGGCCTGGAGAACTCACTGTGTAAAAGAACCAGACACCCAGAACATGAAAGCCACCTGAAGACTGCAGCAGTGTCATAGCCTGTGTGTGGGTTCTGTGGGCTGCTTCCTCCAATCAGTGCAGATTTTAGATGGTTATTTTCTGGCTATAAAGCACCAAGTAGAAATGGATCTTCAGAGATTATTTGAGTGGAATACAGCACCAAGAGAGCTGTCAATGTGTAGCACATTCCATTATATATGTAGGACGACCCTTAGAAAGAAGTGTGTAGAACGGATCCTAAGATTTGTAGCCTGACCAGAGTAACAATATCTCCTGCCAACAAAATCCTGGAAGTGATCAAATGTTGATTTGCAGAGCAAACAAAGCAGAGGTTGACTTACTAGAAATTAAACAATGGATCTTCTGTTTAAGAAATTCACAGCATTTATGTTTGTTTTGCTCAGACATACTGCCTCTGGCAGTAATTCTGATTAAGACTATGAAGGTAAGTTGTTGTCACCATGTATCAGGGTTTTTTCCTCATGATTTTTCCCTCCCCTGTTAAGTTCTTAGGCGTTCCAATGAAGTTTTCCTTGAATTTCCTCTTTTTTTTTTGAGCAGTACTGCTCTGTACAGTCTGGACTCCAATATCTTGAAGAGTACCTTACACTTCTAATCCTTGCAGCTGAAAAGATCATAAAATGAATCACTGAATGTTGTTCAAAGAGCTGAAGTCAGAAGTGTACTGTGTTTGTCAAGAAGCACAGTGTGGTATGAAGCCAACCTTTAACAACATAGAATTGCTAAAAATGAATTTTTTTTTTTTTTTTTTTTAAGAAATAGCATCTTCTTACAGTGTCATCCATAATAAGAATAATTTAGTTATTTGTTTTCTGGTAGCTATAAATGTAGTACCATTTTGACATGACAGAGCCCTATCTTTACAATATAACTATATAATGAAGAGTTTTAAAATGATCTCACAGCATCAACAGTCAGAAACTTGGTTATTGAAAGGTCTTTGAGAAGAAGCTTGGAAATGTGGATGGTGTGATTGTAGATTAAGTTGGTTCAATGAGTACACCATCAATCTAGTAGACTGTAAAGATAGCTTAAAGCTATTTTAACTCTCTCAGTCATTTCTGCGCCAAAGACAATCTCAGCAAAATTTAAGATGCAGCCTGCATAGACATATATTCTTTTAATATGGGTAAAAAAAGAATTGTGTGTTAGAGTTTTCACCAGTAATAACAAGCTTCAAGTACTTTCAATTTCTTACACAGTTTTATTTTCTGAAATGCTCATTCATTGTGTTGACTTCATTGATGACTAAGAGCAGCCATTATGTTTGATGACTACTGGTCATCTCTTTGGAATGAAGACCCATCTACTTCAATGATTCAACAACTCAGACACAGTGAGCAGCACAGTGTATTAATTTAGGTAAAGCATTTGCAACCCGTGCTAACACTCTCCATGTTAGAACAGTTATCCTCACTGCACAGTGTCTTGTCTGAGTAGGTGCAAAGACAGGAATTTACTTGCCAACTGAAAGGTGGGAGGAGGAAAACAGACGAGTTTCCTAGGCACTGAGCTGATGGTCTGATATTTAAACCATCTTTCATTTTCCTTACAGAACAAAAGGTAGCAAAGATGTAAAAACATGAGACTATCTTCCAGCACACTTGCCATCTTTTCCTTTCATTTCGCAGTTCAGCTGGGGTTTGAGATGCTCTGTGGTTTGTGTGATGTGCGAATATTTAGCTGCTGTTCCAGATGAAATTTCACTTCCTGGCTGCACCGTGCCAGAGTACCTCAGAGTTTATTGTTGTATTTAAGCTTCAATATCATAATGACTGTTTTTGAAATGCATGCTTGACATTGTTTTTGAATTGCACATTTGACATTGTCTGCTGTTTCTATTGAGCGCAGAGAAATAAAAATATGAAGTAGTCTTAATAGAATGGCCTTTGAGCATTATAAATTCTGCTAACCCTGAAAAGACACATAAGACAAAATTTATGTCATGGGTACATTCAAACTTGTATATTCTGTGTGTAGCTCAAACCTCTCAATCTCTTATACAATACCCTGTACTTGTTTACAGTAGTTTCTGTATGATGCTAGCTAATTGGTATTAGCAGCAGGACATAAACAATTATTTATAGTTTCTGATTATTTATGGTTTCTGTCTGTTGATTTCAATAAAAACAGGAGTTACTCATGCTGAGGTTTTGCTGTTTGGTTGTCAAAACATATTACAATATTAGAAAAAGAGTAAAAGTTAATAATGCATCTTTTAAAACCAACCATTTACACCAGTCAAATTTTAGCTTCCACATAAAGTCCAAGAGTGCAGTAGGCAAGCAATAAATTTTCTGATGAATCTCTAAAACTCCAGAACTCTTTATTTTTAAATAACTGACACCATCCAAGGGAATTACTGAGACCAAAGCAAAAAAAAAAAAAAAAATTCTCATGACTTGCATTCTTTCCCCCTAACTTTTCAACCAGTAGAATAAAAATTTTAGAAGAAAAAAAATTTATGGATGCCTTTTCTTTCATAATATGAATTCAGAAACATCCCAATCTGGGAAAAAAAAAAAAATAGTAGGAATCCTCATTGTTTTCTGGAAAAACTCTCTAGAAGACACTGCATTCTGCTGTAAATATAATTGTACAAGGAAAATGTGCACAAACTATAGAGAATATACAGAGGAAAAAATAAAATAATAAGGCAATATTTAATGAGACGATATTTGAAAAAAAAGTGATAAATTAAAGCAGCAGTTCTTCTTTTCTTCCTCTCCTGGTTAATGATTGTCAAGGTCAGCTACAAAGTATATTTCTGTAGAAAAACTAATTTGTTCTCTGCAATTCATAGCTGAAAAGTAGTATTTTTGTAGGATAAATGATTAGATGATCAGGGCCCTTGAGAAATAAAAGGCACAACCCAAATTGTCAGTGTATATCCATAAAATAATAATTGTCTGTTCTTTCTTTATTGTGTAAAACTTTTGATATTTCTCCCCCTATTCTACTGGTCTGGTGGGGTTTTTTAACAATTCTTACATAAATGTGCTGCCTTGTTTACTAGGTTGTTTATTTGTAGATGGCTGCTCTTTATTCACTGATATCCAAGAGGCTGAATTTCTTTGGGGCAGCAGCTGTCTTTCACATTGAAACTTTTCTGATCTTTTTGTCTCTGATATTGTAGTAGCAGTGGCTCACAAACAACATCCTGTAGTCTGCAAAGAGTATGATTGCACACAGAGCTATTTACAGCTAAAGCAGACATTTTATTTAATTGCTTGTTTATATTTATTAATATATCTTTTTTTATCCTTCAGATTGGCCAGGCCAACCCTTCTACCCTTTGTCTTTCCCTTATCATGAGAAAAACACCTGTTGAACATGATATATCTTTCATTCTTTCCATTTGCTATTTTCCACAGCTATTTCCATGTTTGTGCAATTTTCATCATTGCCTTGATCTAGAGGGAGAATAAGCCTCCTTTTGCAGTCCAGATACTGCAAATTGATGTCACCAGCCTGTTATATCTCTGCTAGATTCTGCATCATTACCAGTCATTCTTCCACAGTGAATCAGAAGGTGTTGTGAAGTAATCCATCACTCAAGTGACTAGCAGGAATATGTTGAAGTTCCTACTAGACTGGGCTGGGACATACACTTTTATGCTAGACTCCTCTTTATATTTCTCATATATTCACTAGAATTGAAAAAACCAGCAAATTAGAATATTGAGAAAATGTTGCTGAAAATAGGCTTCCACTTCTTTGCTATTATCACTTTATGCAACTAGGAGTAGCCCAGACAGTTAGGTGTGAAGGATGAAACCCTGTCAGTGAGAGTTTTGTCACTGATTCCAGCTGAAACTGGAATTTGTTTGCAGTTGAGTCTCAAAATGTCAGTGCAGGAAATGAACTTGGAATGTGCTATTTATCTTAGAGGGGTTAATCAACCTCTTGCCACAGTTCCATCAAAAATATGCAGTATCAGAGACACCTCTCTTGTATGACAATTAATTGATGTAAAACATGAGGTATCTGGTATATCTATTAATCTATTTATCTAATAAAATCTCCCAAACCCCACATATTTTCATTTTGGACTTCTGTCACTGAATAGCAATGTAAAAAATTAATTCAATCAAGTATAACTTATTTTAAACAAAGCTTTCAAAATCCAAAATTCTTTATATGTATTTTTTAGTAGTAAAAATAGGATTGATTCTTTTTATTTCTCATTGAAATAATGCAACTTCTTTCCTTTTCTGTTCTGTTCACAATTAATGTCAAGAGTTTCATGATGAAGTGACGAAGTTTCCTGCATTATGTCAAAAGCTTGTTAGAAGAAGCTTGGGTCAGTCTTTGATTCATAAATGAATTCAAAGCAGCCAGTTCACTGTGTGAAATTATTCTTGCAAGGAACAGATTCATCTTGATTTTATAACCCAACTGAGAGTACAATATGACTACTATCTATACACCTACTTGAATTGTAGTATATTCATATTGATTTGTAACAGTCAAAATCATGGTAACATATCACTGTTCACACTTTTGTATCAAACAATTACTTTTAAGAATAATATTTTTTTAAAACTAGAAGGCATTCAGTTGAGTGCATGAGAATATAGTACTGTGTGAATGTAAATTTAATTTAATGCAAAATTTAAGTGATCAGGACTTAGGTACATCCTATACATTTTCTAGGTAGTAAAATTATGAAAAAATCCCTTCAGGTTCTGAGTTTTACTGATTACAAGAAACCTTCACTTGCATTTCTTTAGCATAGATTAAGTATATTTGAAAGATTACTCTTTCAAGCATATGAATACCAGCAAGGTGATGTATTCAGTATAAGACCATTTGTGTAGGGATTTCAAGCTTTTCCAAGGAACGTAAGTAAAGCTGCTGAAATGGATTCATTTTGTGCACACTTACCCTATAAAGATGAGGAGTCAGGATTAAATAAAGAAAAAGACCAAGTGAATAAACTAATTAGGAAATAAGCACTGGCCAGAATAACTGTACACAAGGTAGGTTTTCTACCATTCAGTATTTTACCTTGGCAGATATTAGGAGCTATTGTAGTGTCTTCCATTGGTAAGCATGAAATAATATTAGTAGGTATTACAGAAAATAAAAGTTAAAATTTTATATTTAACAATATACACTGACAGTTTAACTGACAGCATAGTCAACAAGTTTCTGATTTGAAATTATTTTTCCCATCAGTACATTCCCTGCATCACGAATGCCAATCTTTCATGTACAGAATGGTATCTAAACACTATCAATGTAGATGGATCCCAGCCAAGCAAATATTTAATAATTATGCATTCATTTATATCTTCTACAATGTTGGAATCTTTAAGATAGAAAGAATTTGTTTTATCTTCTGTAGTATCTGCCACTCATAATTCAGTCAATAAAGCTGAATCCCCTGTAGGACATAGTCACCACTTACACACCTGGGGTTAAATCCAACATAATATTTAAATGCCCTTAGTGTCTGAATTTTTCATGAAATTTGCTCAGATACTTAAAAATCCATTCGATGTATGCCAAGGACATACATTTTTCTCCCTATCTGCCTTCTAAGGCCAACTGAGATTCATAAACTCTTGGTCTTGGTGCCTCTAATGACTTTGGTGAAATTTTGTTCAATGATGCCTAAGGTTTGGTACAATAATCCAGCTACTGAAATGGTTACCTGCAATAGGAAAAGTATTAATTTAGCTCTACAACTGTTTGAACGTGAGCCTACAATTCCTATTTTCCTTATTTTTTTCCATGAATAGTTTATATGTATAGTGTGTCCAACAACCACACAATTTGTTAATTGTTAAGTCTATGAAATGCAAATCTGTCAGAGCTCCGTGGAATCAGTAATATAAACCATAGAGTTCGAAGGCAATCAGCAGCCTGTATTCCTTGCCTAGTCTCTTAAACTCCCAGTCTGGAGCTCTTCTGAGGTGCAAGTGTAAAATTTTAAGATTAAGTTTGAGGACAATTTTGTTGCCAGAGAGCTGCTTAATGGTTTCTCACATTTCCTGGGAAAATAACTATATTTCCCAGCTCAAAATTCAAATTCTATTTGTAAGTATGGATGCTTGTCTGCTAGACATTTCAATGCAAAACATTACATTCCCTACAGCATTTTTTCTGACTGTCTCTGACCTCATGCATCGACTATGGAAAACAGGAACATGTAATAGGAGTGTTTGTATAATATGTGAACCACAGAAAAAACAGATGTTTTCAAATAGTGTCAACAGAGTAAATTTCCTCTTCAGTGGCTAGTGTGAGAACAGAAATGAGAACACCAGTTTATAGTATAATGGACATTTTGCCTAGGAAATCACTGGTCTTTGTTTCCAGTCCTCAGTTGGTATTTTACTGAAAAACTTCTCAGGAAAAGATGTGATCTAGAGTCTTATCTCCCAGGTGTGATTTGTGTTAACAGACTTTAGCCATTCTTCCTTTCACTTTCTCTCCATTTTGAATTCCTTGCTACACATCAGCCAAATTTCAGCAGTAGTGAACAATTTTCTCTGCAAGAAAATAGAATTTTTGAAAGGCTGTTTTAAGAATAGATTCTTTCAAGGTACATAGCTAAGAGGTAGCAGACAGAGGTAGAACATTTTCATAAGGTTGAGTCTCCTTTAGATGTGTGTTTGCCTCTAAATTATTAAACTTTTAAAAATTGGGATGTTGCTATGGTGTTCAGAGTCTGATCCTGTGACTTGTGTTAAGTAGTGTCTGAGAAAACCTACTAAGCAGAGCAGAGCTCTTTTCTGAATTGTAAATGGCTTTAGGTGCTGAGCTGTGCAGAAGCAGAACTCACAGTTGTCATTCAATTCAAACTTTATATTCAAAACCTGAAATGCATATTAAATCAAAGCAGCAAGCATTCTGTATTTATGGGAGAAAAAAGCCTTTTCACTTAAAAGCCATTTAAATTCCTCTCCTTGGATTTTTTTCAGGAAGATTAACCTTGAGTATTATTAGGTTTGACTGAGATCTTTAAACTGTAAAGTAGTGAAGGTAAGTCATATCACACAAATCTGAAGACCTTAAAATAAATTATCTGTTAGCAGCTATACTAACCAGAAATCACATTTTCCATCTATCGATTTTTCAATTTAATTACAAAAAAAAAAAGTATACTAAGAAAAATAGGCTAGGGGAAAAATCAAATAGCAAACTTTAAAGTTATTAAGGAATTGATTCAAATAAAAGATAGGAACAAAAAGACCACAAATGTAGCCTAATGGAGAATTTCTGAATTAACATACATATCTTGCCATGAAAAAGACAAATTATGGGAGCAATAGGACTTCCACTCATTCCACTTGAGTTGCTGAGTCCTAAGTAACTTTTAATAGGAGTCCACCTTAGAACGTTCTTTAAGGCTTCCAAGATATCATCCTTACATCTACAGTTTGGGATATTAAAAAACTGAAAAACACAGATTCTTTTCAATGGCAAAGGCGGGACTTCCGAAGAGATAGCTAAAGCTTTTTTGCAGTTATTGATTTATTTGCAGCAAAACTAAAAATGTGTTACAAATTCCTACTTTCACCACCGCTCTTTAAAACATCTTACCATGATTTTCAGTTGTGAATTTGAGATGCCATGGATATATTTAAACATTTGTATTTGTTTAGTTCTACAAGATGTCACAGAAACTCATTCTTGCACTACACAACTGAAATAGTCATTTTTTAGAAAATACCCATTAAGTTGCAAGTACTGCTGATTTTTGGTGTATGTCAATTGCTTTATTTTACAGAATGATACAATCTCTTGGAATCTAATAAGCATATACTTGAATTTCACAGAGAAATTTCATTTTAAATTTCCAGAGAGCTACTTATTTCCAGTATTTTGGAATATTTGGATACTGTGAATCCAACAAATGTACTTACCACAGAAAGTGACCTTTATAAATAGCTTCTAAACCATTAAAAATATCATACCTAAATTTCAAAATCAGGAGATCCAATTTTTCCACATAATAAAGGTTTTGATAGCTGTATCTGAATGCTTTGAATCTTTTCAAGAAGTTAAAAGTTGAGAGATAGAATTTCTCTTTATTTTAAAGTCATTTTCTTTCTATGTGACTGCACCATCTAATCTTCCTGCAACAAATCTGTCTTATTAATGGCTAATAGTACCTCCTGAATTTGTCATTAGTCGTCAATTCAACAGGAACCAAATTTTAGCTCAACCATATCGGGTTTGTCATGATGCTTCAACTCTTTATTCTCTCACTTTCCAACATAGAAGACCCTAATTTTTGTAACATCCTTCTGTTAACTTGATGTTTTCAGGAAATGTGTTGCTGCATACTTAGGGGCCTATAGGATTTGCTGCATTAGGGGAGATTACAATGTAAATTTATATTCATTTATAAGTTTATATTCGTTTAGGCTCACAGAGATGTTTTGACCTCTCAAACTAAATGGGAGGTAAATGGCAAAGTAGAGCACCAGCAATCTCTAAGTAAGTAATTTGTTTCCCTTACTCCCCATTTCATTCCACTATCTCTTGCACAGTGAAACACTATGTTATCATAAGCTAAAATTGTAATTCTGTGTTGCGGTGGATCCCCCTGGGCCCCCCACCCCGGCCGGGTCCCTGCCATGTGACTGAGTCAGGTCTACCTTAGGTTCCACCAGCCCGGGCTCTGATCTGGTTGGTTGTTTGTCCCAGCTCCGCCCCTGGTGTCCCCTTTCCCCCTGTCTGTGATAAAACCAGGAGAATGGAAAGCCCCTCTCTCTTACCTCAACAACTGCTGCCCAGATCGGGTGCTCTGTCCCCCTCCAGGACAGAGGGAATAAATGACTTAACATCAAAAGAGGTTTGAGCTGTATTTCTCTTCTCAACTTCTGCTCTGGGGATAGCTGTCACTAACACTGGCTTAGGTGGAGATGCACAGTCGAAGGAATATTTAAGCTGTTTGTGAATGGTCTAGGATATTCCGAGACTTACGAGGCAAGCTTGCCACAGAATTAAGCAGTGGACAGCTGATAACCCCCCACAATTCTGTAAATAATAAATGGATAGAAGGGTATTACCTTTGAAAATCTTCTGAGTGGAAATAAGTAATGCATAACTACAAGCGTGTGAATCTCACAAAGAAAATGTTGGTCATACTGATCCCTTTTGATCTTAAAATTAATTAATTAATTAATTAATTAATTAAATTTTCAAGTGGCCTACAGAGAGACACACATTATGGATCTTCCCCTTTTCTGCTGAGGCAGTGCTGCTCAGTATTTTCACATATAGGACCTTTTCTTTCAGATGGGTAATCAGTGAATCAAGAGTTTGATATTTAAGTGTGCTATCACATGAGTTAAAAAATTCTTATTATGACTTTAAAAAATAATTTATGCAGATTTTGTTTAAAAATTAGGACCTTTGCTAAACTATACTAGTAACATAGTAATATTAATTATGTCCTTAATGATAAGACCTCCCGTGTGTTTTTGTGTTATAGCACTCAAACTTTGCATATCTGTTGATAAGAGATCTTATCAGGAATCAAAATATATATTCATTGTATAAGTGCACCATTAACAAAAAGCTCATTATCGTCCCTTGATTAAATGTCATTTAGGGCTCTAAGATCTCCTTGCAAGTGAAAAACTATGTAACAAGATGTAATTCATCTGATACACCTTTGAGTGAGATCCTTCAGATACTGTGGATCCAGTCACCTACTGAATGTCCATGGCATAAGATGCAAATCTGTAACAGTCCACATTGTAGAGATCATCTCCATATTCCTTGTTGAAACGGGAAGACTTTACGTGGCAGAAAATTGCTGAAGTCAGTTTCTTGCCATTTGGCCCATAGAGCTCACTGATAAACTGACTTTAAGAGACATGCATGTGATGAGTGTACTCCTGCAGTTTTCTGAAAGAGCTCATGAAATCTTCCATGACTCATAGAAAACACACTGGAATAACAGTGTTCCCTTCTCATCAGCTTCTAACCTTCAGCTTTTTCTTGGTTAAGAAATAGCAATGTTACACGCTGAAAACGCAGACAAACTAGCCAGTATTGGATCTACCCTGATGACAAGAAAGCATGTTGTTTCATGTAAGTCTTGAATACTCAGCTTATGCCTGCACCTTTTCATGCATCAGTCAAAACATACGATTGCTTAACACAGGACAAACCACCAAGATATCTCTGTCTTCAGCAGTGATTCCGATTGATTTTGTATCCACATCCTGCAGTCCATGTAACATAGCACATCTGCTTACTTTTAAAATAATCTAAGATAACATACCTCAAAACAGTAATTTCTTAAAATTATTGTTTCAGAGTGACTTCTGATACACAGAGAACTCTGAAGTTACTCTTGAGGACCTGCAATTGTTATTTTCTCTAATTCTCCCATTCCACAACCAAGAATTTGATATGGATACAAAACTTGTGTGGCATATTGATGGTATGTATATTTTTGGAGGAGCATGATTCCAATAGGACATGCATGGGAGATTTTTCTAAAACAGTATTTGTACTTGTCTTGTGCAGTTGTTCTAAGTAGGTTTTCACCATCTGTTCAGTCTTTCAGTTTTCCTGCACAACTGTGGATCATAGGAGTTTGAATAAAGTAACACCATATTTCTCAGCTGTACAATACAACATTTTTAGCTATAGATTTAAGAAAAGACGACAGCACAAATTTTTGATACCTTGTGGTTATGATTACATATTTACTATCTCTTCAAACCCTCTCATTTAATCATAGACTTATCAAATATCCCAAACTGGAAATGACCCACAAGGATCATCAAGTCCAGGTTCTTCACAGGACACCACAAGAATCACACCATGTGCCTGAAAGTATTGTCCAAATGCTTCTTGCACTCTGTCAGGCTTGGTGCTGTGACCACTTCCCTGGAGAGCCTGTTCCAGTGCCCAGCCACCCTCTGAATGAAAAACTTTTTCCTAATATCCAAACTAAACCTCCCTTGACAAACCTTCAGGACATTCCCTCAGGTTCTGTCACTGGTCACCACAGAGAGGAGATCAGTGCCTGCATCTCCTCCTCCCCTCCCAGGGAAGCTGTAACTGCAGTGAGGTCTCCCCTCAGTCTCCTCCAGGCTGAACAGACCAGGAGACCTCAGCCACTCCTCATACGGCTTCCCCTCCTCCTGGCCCTCCTTCGGATGCTATCTAGTAGCTTTATATCTTTCTTCTACTTTGGCAAAACCTGATCAAATTAAGCTTCTAATCTGAACAAAGAATCTGTATTTTAAGCAGACATGGATGTTTGGAGACATGTAGTAAACATGCATGGAGACAGCATGCACAGGACAGCTTATCATGGTAAAGTTAAATTCTCTAATTCAAATTTGTTTTGCCTGTGATGGTATTTGGTGAGTTATCTCTCTCTGTCTTTATCTCCACTCATGAGGCCTTTGTTATATTTTCTATCTGCTGTCCAGCTGCAGAGAGGAGGGATGGAGTGGCTTTGGTAGGTGCCTGGCATCCAGCCAGCATCAACCCACTACACCTGGTAGTTCTGCATTAATACCATTTCTTTAGCTCTGCTCTGTGATACACATTTCAACAAGGACCGTGGTTTGTAAAAATTAGTTGTTCCAAAGGACAGAGATGAACTGTGATTGGCAAATACTGTCATAAGCATTTCTGGTATTTGTAACTGCCTCTTCTGAATCAGAAAAAAAGAGCCACAAAATTATTCTGAATTAATGGATTTTTTCCTTTTAAATCTAAGAAGTGACTTGTATATGACTATAAAGACTGCCTACATGGTTGGAATGACATTTTAGAAGAACATCTTAATTTCAACTACCATTTTTGAAAAGCTATTAATTTGGAAAGAATATGGCTCAATTAAACTATCCAAATAAATTTGTATGACTCAAATTTAACAAATTTAGATTGTGGTTAATTGATGAACTGTCAGTTCTTCTGGAATCAGTCCATTATCAATAAACTTGTAATTATGTGTACATGAAAGAAAGTAAACTTCTAAAATCTTCCTCTGGGCTCATGTAGATTTGTTATTTTTCCAATTAAAACAAAAGATTCTTTCTGAGATTTATTTCACCCAAAGTTATTACATTGTTTTTATCTACTATTGTACTTTAGACATTTGCTATTCAACCATGAACAGCTAACAAAACACAAAATAAGGAATGATTATTAAATTTATTCTCAAAATTCCACTTGCTTTATAAAAAGCCTTATCCAAGTATCTGTTATCCAGCTAAGCTACGACCTGCTGATTTACATCTAATTCATGCAGGAAAATGTCCAGCTTTATAAATATTCATATCAAAGTAATAATTGAAAGAAATGCAGTAGGTATATTTCTTCTTCTTAATGGGCAAAGTTTCTCTTTTGTAATGGATCATAACATCTCAGTAGACAACAAAACAGACACAGTGTCTTCAGAATCTATGAAACATAACTGCCTCTGATTCTATGCACCGTGCATATTAAATTTCCAATTTTGCATATTTTTTTAAAAGCTATGATTTTCAGTATCTGATTAGTATTGAAGAGATAGATGCTTTGTATCTGCTGATGTTTTGATTGTAAATTACTCTAAATATCTAAGCAAAGTAAATTAATTTTAGTCTTACAGGCACAGGCCACATGATCTGTTGCAGGCTACAATGAAGTATTTGGATATTGTCACTCTTCTAATGGTTAAAACTTCTCTTCTTCAGCATAAATGGATGTATCATTAATATTCGTGATTTACTGTTGTCTATTTTGTAGGCTAAAGCTATATTTTACATTTAATGACTCATTTTTTGCATTTATGTTTAACCACATATGTTATTTATTAAGAATGATCAGCTTAGTAAGCTCTTTCAGCTGTCATCAAATTGAAGAAGCCAGGCTTTTTTTTGGTAATTTTTCTCCAGGTGGATTTTATATTCCTATCACTATGCCAGTATCCTTCAATTTTTCAGTTTAACTTTCCTAAACTATGTAGGAAGAATAAAATTACAAGGTAGCAGGACATCTGCTGAAACAGATTTAAGGTTTTTGTTTATTTGGTGTGCAGCCTATTGGTATTTAAAGAAATGAGATGATGAAAGTAAAAGAGTAGTGTTTCCATAAGCTTCTATGCTATACGTAGTTCGATGTGACTGATTCTAATTGAACCTCCAGCACATTTCATGGAACTGCTGCTTTTTGGATTAGCTTTCTTTTCTAAAGTGATTTTTAGTATGCTCCATAAGAAAAGACCCCAATCTTTTCCTTGCTCAAAAAAAAAAATCTGAAAAGTAATTTATATATTTTTTCAGAATATTTGTTTGCTACCAGATCACAGCAAAGTAACATATAGAATTCTGAGATTGTTTAGCTTGGCACGAGAGAGGTTTATTGCTACCTAGCTTATTCTGGCAGATTGGTTTAACCTCCTTTCAAAGATCTTAGACGAGACCTTGCCAAAGCCTCCCTGGACATTCCCTTTTACCATTTTCACTCCTGCATTGTAGAAAGTTTGTTTACCTGTTCTTGTGGTGGGCTAGCCTTGCATAACAGTAAAATGCCTACCCAGTTGCTCGCTGACTCAGCAGGGAGAAGAGAAAAAATTGGATGAGAAAGCTCATGGGTTGAAGTAAGACCGGGAAATCTCTTACCAATTACTCTTGGAGGTAACATAGACTTCAGCAAAAGCAATTTATTTCATTGCCAGTTAAAACAGATTTAGGTATAATGAGAAAAAAAATAGTTAAAATTATAACAACACCTTTCCCCACCCTTTTCAAAGTCTCTATTTCACTCTTCCACTTCAGACTTCGATAGAATCCCCAAACCACGGAGCAGCACAGGGGATGGGCATTAAGGTCAGTACATTGTGGTTTCTTTCTCTCCACTTCCTCCTTCCACTTTTTTCCTGTTCTGTCGTGGGATTTCCACAAGCCTCTTCAGGGATACTCACCTGCTCCAGTGTATGATCTCTCCCAGGCTGCAGGGGAATTATGGGCTCTAGGGATGGTGCCTGGAGCACCATCTTCTCTGACTCTGTCATTTCCCCACCTCTCGGTTGTTTTAATGTCTTAAATACATTTCCCCAAGATGCCACCACCTTATCCATGGGCTCAGCCATGCCCTGTGGCAGCTGGAACCAACCATGTCCTGCCCACGTCCGGCCTCTCCTCACAGAGCCCCACTGCAGGCCCCTCCTGGGAAAACCTGGACACCTACAGCAAATAAAGTTTCTTTTCTCAATTTGAAATGGAAATTTTTATATTGAAAACTTTAGGTCCATTAGTTCTGTTACTGCTCTCCACAGGATTGAGAAGTTACTCTCTCCCCCAGTCTTGTTTCTTAGATCTTACAAATTCCACACCCTTTGTTTTTCCCAGAAATCATGTTTTATAAATCACAGTGCTCTCTAGATTCTTCAATTAATCTATGTCTTTCTTAAAGTGTAGCACCCCATGGCCCACAACTGAGCAAGCCAACTTTTTATGGACCATAGCAAAGGCATTTTTGGCAGCAAACCCACTTCCCACCTTCCTACTTACCTCCTGATTCCCCTTCCGGGAAAGCAAGAAATCAGCTTCATCTTGGGGTATGATACACCTTACAAAACTGCCCTGAAGAAAAGAAAATTGTTTCCTCAGTTTTTATCTGTACAACTGCTTATTCCTAAACAGTTCAGATGCTTGGCTGACTCTCACACTTGAGGCTCTAAAAAGGGCAGAAAGCTTTGGAACTGACAAGTGTGTATACTGTCAGAATTTCAGAATTACCATCACAGGTCGGCACATTAAGAGGCTGAATACTATTTGATCTTATTATTGAAAGATTAAAACTAAAAATATCCACTGTTTAAAATCTAAAATTCCTGGAGATATTTATATATTTTTTTTATTTTGAATATGTGCTACAAAACAATTCAATCCTGGTGCTCATGGGCAAGAAAAGTTGTCAGAAGACAAGGACATTTGTAGAAGTAAATGGGTCAACAATTTAATATAATAATAAAATAAATACCTTCAATGTTTTGAATGAAATAATAGTGATAGTAAAACCAACAGCATGTGTAAATAGTTTGTCAAAAATATGTATGACATTACCAAACTCAATAAAGAAATGTACTTGATTAAACCCACAGAGGAAAACATTGTGATATGTATCCTGTTACTCACTGAAGACACGTCTTTTGTTGCCTAGACAGACTGTCACCATGTTCTCATCCATCTTGGTTATTCAAAGGATACAACAGAACTATTGATTTGTGTTCGTTCTTGTATTCCTATGCATAGTAATTGCTGAGGAAGGTAAAATTATTTGTCAAGCAGTTGCAATGTATTTTACTGCGTCTGAAATTCACCATGCATTTAAATAAGAAAATACCGAGTATGGTATTCTGATTCCTTAATGTGATTATTCCATTTTGTACACATTTGTGATTAGTGTTCACAGTGCTTCATTTGAAAGCAAAGTGTACGGTGAAACTTCAAACACTATTATATATGTCCTTCCTAATTCAGCTCAACTGATTAATTGAGATTTTTTATACTATAGCTTAACTGATAAAAACAATTTGTCTCTAAAGCACAGGTTTAAGCACTTTGGAAAGCAAAAGAATCTGGCTGTACATTTAACAATTTATTTTAACTTCATAAATTAAAAAATATATTTTTGGTAGTTAAAGAAATCTGCATTGTTTACTGTCATGATCAGTGCAAGTGCATATTCAAACCAAAGTAAATGGACAATTTACAAATTCTAATATTAAACAGTTCACAGGATGAGCCACTATTAAGTCTTTAAAGTACAGACTCAGAGATCTGGTATGTGCAGCAGGTATATATTTTTGCAAATGAAAAAAGGAAATTCAATTAATGCAGATTAACAACACCCTTCCATTCTTGTCTTACAGCAAGGAAGAGTCATGTTCCTGGGCAATTTTAGGAGCATTTTAACAACTACACAGCCGTTTTAAAGACAGAGCCTACATCTTGTCCTCAAATAGGTAGAGAAAGCATTACGCACAATGCTATTTGAACATAACAAAATCTTTTAAAATTGCTCAATTTTAATTTCATTAACCCTTGAAAATGGTAAATGTCTGGTGATTTGCATTTGTATGAAGGGAATAAGAGACGGTAGTTTAGAGTAAAGGAGATAAATAGACTGTGTGCTCTGTCACTTCTAGTAAAATAATCAGCCAAGGCCATTATTTGGAGTAGAAGGCAGCTGGCTGGTGATCACCATGTGCACTTGGACACTGACCCCATGCTAACTAGCAACAAGGATGTCCCCAGTCCCTGCACACAGCTGAACTCTATCCTGCTAGAAGAGGCTGCTGCTCTGCCCCAAACCCTTCCCACAGGAAGAACAGGATGAACAGTCACCTGGCAGGGCATTTGAATATCTATAGGTGCTAGTAACCTATAGATATTCAAATGCAATCTTTAACTTTTCATAAAATAGTTATGAGGCTAACAAGCTTTTTAAGCAGATGGAGGTGATATTCAGCATAGGTAAGCAGTGACTCAGGACATTTATGCTGATCAATCTCTGCCAAGTCAAACAAATGAGAGTGTTTTCACTGCTTTCTCAGATCAATATGTATTTCATTTCTGGAAATTGCAGGCCTACATCTCAGCGGTTATTGGTGAGCAATGTGCAATCCCAGAAAGGAAGATATAAGAATGTTCAAGATTAAATCCTGTAGCTGTGAATTGCTGCTTCTTCTGTAGCAGTACTCTGGATCCCAAGGGCACCACCAGCTCTGACCATCATGGACAGCACTCCTGCCCCCAGGCCTCCCCTCACCCCGCCCACATCAAAGGTCCCCACACCAGCCCCTCCAGTCTAGCAGCCCCTGCCACAGCGACACCACGGCAGAGCCAGTCTCCACTTCCCCACAGCCTGGCTCTGCCTGGTCATGGATCCTGATGGGTAAAGCCCGGGCATGAGTCCTGCTGCTCCAGGCACACCCATTGGCCCATGTCCTGGCCTGTCCCTGTCTATGTCCATCCCTACCTATGTCCATCCCCAGGGAGGCACCCAGGGCTGGTGCTGCCCAGGTGCCCTCAGCTGCCCTGCTTCTGGCTGAGATGGTGGGAATGTTGTTTTTTTGCCTTGTCAACTCTCCATGGGGAGCCCTGACCATCATGGACAGTACTCTTGCCCCCAGGTCTCCCCTCACCCTGCCCCTCTCAAAGGATCTGCTGTAAAATATCCCCAGAGTCTTTCCTCCAGACTAAATAGCCCCAGCTCTCTCAACCTGTCTTCATAGGAGAGGTGCTCCAGCTCTGTGATTAACTTAGTGGCCTCCTTTGGACTCAGTCCAACAGATCCTTGTCTGTCTTGTGCTCAGACCCCAGAGCTGATGCAGCACTCCAGATGGGGTCCCACCAGAGCAGAGTAGAGGGGCAGAATCCCCTCCCTCAACCTTCTGGTCACACTCCTTGTGATGCAGTCTAGGACACAGCTGACTTTCTGGTCTGCAAGAGCACATTGCCAAGTCATGTTGAACTTTCTTTCCACAAACACCACCAAGTCCTTCTCAGCAGAGATGCTCTCAATCTATTCTCCTTCCAGCCTCTACTTGTGTTTGGGATTGCCCTGAACTGCCTGTAGGACCAGCATTATGATTGCATCACACAGCTTGTTGTCGTCAGCAAAATTGTTGAGGGTGAATATGGACATGTTATATATATATATATATATATATATATATATATATATATATATATGTATCTTCTGCAGCAAAATTACTGACTTCTAATTCTGGTGGACTTTTAAAGAAAAAGATCTTTGTTAAACAAAAATTAAGTGAAGACTAATAAGAATCCAATACATTCAATATAAACCACAACTGTACAAGTAGGGATAGTATTGTGTTAGAACTTGTGCTTCAAGCTGAGGTTATAATGAGATATTTCTAAAAGTGCGTGACACATTTACCATAGAACCGTCTGGTCTGTTCTTCCCAGCTTACAGTCCTCCAAAGTTTTCAGTATCCTCACCATGCATTGATCATTACAGCCAGTAAAAGTTGTGTTGGTTTACTGATTTGTAAGGAGTTCTCAGCAATTCGGCTTTTAGGTGAAAGTTCTTGAATTATTTGGCTGGCTGAGGTTTTCATCAAAACAGTAACTCATCATAACACAAAACCAAGAAGAAAAATGTTCATTACTAAATGCGTGGAATCAATCATTGATGAGTAGCATGCTGCAGTACTATTTTCACACATAACAATAAAAGTCAAGCTAAAACATATTTTTATTAATGTCTGGCGATATGTAGCATTCAGACCTATATGAGGCTTTTTTTATGTATACAAAAGTGTAAGTGCAGTTGCAGTTCTGCATGTCAAATATATATAAATGTCAGCAAAGACATATTTGCATGGGTTATCAGCAAAACTTTTTAAGTCCTCAAGTATACACTTTTATTTAAAAGTCACACATGCTTTTAAAACCTTAGTGTTTCCTATACTAAATATTAATAAAAATATTCACACTCACAGGGTGGTGCAATGAAGTTAGAGATGGGTTTCTCTTTCTCAGGTACAGTTTTCAGTGGTTCAGCATCACCATATATGCTTTTTGTATAGTATTAGAAATATTTCCAAGGCATGCTAGTAAGTCTAAATGTTTAACAGTTAATATCCCTTATTTGTTCCTGTCTCAGTACACACAGACTTGAGACAAGAAACTGAATTACTCTAACTACTTGGCATTCCAAAATTCACATTTGAAATTACAATGTGACAGAGCATGCACTGTCTTGACACTGAAGGGGATTTGGTCTTTTCATCCCAGTCTTCCCTGCTGCTTAAAATGAGTTCAAACTACTTTCCCCTAGGGCAGTTTTAACATGATCATTTTCAGACAGTCAGTTCTTCCTGTCATGCCCACAGCCTAGTCAGCCCTTTCATGCTAACAAAGCCCTATGCATTCATTTGCATGTAGAAGAGTATCAAATTGCTCTACAATTCAAATATGTCAGAATAGAAGATAAGAGACGTAAGTCATATTAAATACAAAAGGCAATTGTAACATATATAGTATGTGTGTTCACTTTTTTCTGTTATTCCAATGAAAAAGGAAAATTCCTTCTCTTTTGTTATCTTCTAATTTAAACAATCATACCACATTTTTTTTCTAGTTTTTAAATTTAATTTAAATCTCTTTATGAAGTAGTGTTTTTAATCAAATCGTGCAGCTCAGCATAATACCATTTTCTCAGTAGAGCTTTAGATGAACCCTTTTTGCAAGGTTTCAGGTTTACCTATCAGTTGGTATCAAGTAACCAGCTTGAGTTAGGAGGATTGGTACTGGCTGTTCTCCTCTGTTTTTTTGCATACATTACATGATAAATAATATAACTTAGAGATAAAAAGTGTAATGTTGATACCAGCCCACTAAAAGTAAAAATTAAATTTAGTAATTCACTATTAACATAATTGTGGATTCCCTATCATTAGATATCCTAAATCAAAACTGCCCAGTTTTCTGAAATTCATGCTGTAGATATCCTAAATTTTTGAATTCTGTAAAAGAAAAGATGACTATAAATATCAAAAATTTTCACCTTAGATATCAGAATATCCTCTTTAATGTTCCAACCATTCTTCAACACAGTCTATGAAAACTACTTCATAAAAACTGCTTGTTGTATATTTGCAACTCTTTTGGAAAAGGTAATGGTTGATATTTGCAGCAACCATTTTGTATAGTTTGCTCTTATAAAAAAGAGGGAAGATAAATAGTAGAAATAACTTGGATGTCTGTAATGGATCCATTCCAAAATACAAATGGGTGAAATCCTACAGTACCAACTCTACTAATTTGTTAAGTTGCTCCATATATAGTCTTCAGTTTGGAAAAGGCCAGCATGAAGTAAATCTTTGTATCTTGCAAGTAAAAATTAGAATTGGGACGAGGTAAAATACAGAAATTGTTTTGTGTCAAAATGCGGAGGTGCCTTCCCCTGAAATCCTGGGGGAGGGACCCTGCAGGGTACGGGTCTGTCCCTGTCCCCATGTCACGTGTGCCCCATACCTGTTCCTGATTGGGTGGTTTGGGTGCCTGGGCCCGGGAAGAGAGCAGGGTCCCATGACTGGAGTCTGCCTGGGAACTGCAGCCATGCAGGCTGGAGGAATAAATCATCTCTGAACATCTAAAGAAATATCGCTTCATCTTTCCTTCCAAGTTCATCGCTGTCTTATATATGTCGTAAGGACTCCCTGCACTACAACATCAAAACATATTTGGAACAACCATAATAAATGTAATCCATGTGAATATTTGTAAGCTCATGTATGTTGACCTCAATGGGACTGGACCAATAGCAGTAAAGCAGAGGCCACTGTCCATTCCCCACTGAGGCAGATGTTTCATTTCCTCTTAAGTCTGCTACTGCTAACCACTCCTCTGTGTTTGTCCTTATTGTAGCTATCTCAATGAAACCATATAAAGAAAATTAATGATGTTACAAAAATGATTAAGAAACATCCCTGTGTCCTCTCAGGTGCAAATGTGCTTTATCCATAGATATTTTACAAATTTTTGAATTAGTAAATGGCTATATTCGATCTCAGCAGCCCATGCTAATACAGAGAAGTAAGAACTAGTAAACATGACAGATTTTGTCTTGTGCAACTGTACTAATCCCCTTCTCTTTCAAATGCAGCATCAGTTCAAATTTGACACTTGCCGCTGACCTTGATCACTATGACTGAAGGTGTAGGATTAGTTGTGCTAACAAGCAGTGGGGAAAGATTGGCATCTGATATAAGCCAGCCAGCCACTAGAAAAGGGTTTTGGAAAAGTATCTCCTCTGTAAATCATGGCACAAACACTGTATTTTCTCCAAGAAATAATGCAAAATATTAAGTACAACTTGAATTTCATGTTTGGAAAATAAAGTGAAATATAAAATACTTTATGAAATTCCATGAAAGATCCATGTTCATTCATATCAGTTGTCAAATGGCAGGAACTGTAATGCTCTCCTGTCTATTACATTTTTTTTTTTGTCTAAGTCTGCATCATGTCCCTACTTATCTTCAGGACTGAAGAGGCTGCAAGCAGGACCTATATATTCCTCCCAGATCTCTCTAATAGCTCATACCTCTTTATCTGATAACCACCTGCTCTGGTTGCAGAGAGGGGGCAGAGCTCAGGGCTGTTTTGGCTTGGCCACGTCACTCTTCTGTACCACTGACATCATTGCTGGGGTGTGGTTTCAGGGGGAAGGAAAAGGAACATACCCCCAAAAGTGCAGCATTTTGTCCCAGTCTCTCCAGACTCAGGGAGGTTACCAGGGTCAGCTCTGTAGACCAAATCTTCTGTCACTGCTTATCCCCTTCCCACTCCTGCAAGACGTGGCTTGGAGATGTGGTTCTGAAAAGGTGGTGAACGAAGCTCCAAGATGTGGTGCTGAGGAGTGGCGCTGGTGTGGGAAGCAGCTGCAGAGAACAGAGTGGCAGAGGGAAAGCCAAGTCTGACCTGAGCCAAAAGGAGCTGAGCAGAGATGAGTGGAGTGGGGCAGAAGCTGGCTGAAGCAGCAGTGCAGCATGGAATTGAAACAGCAGTGTGTAGTAGTCAGGTAAAAAAAAAACATGTGGTGAAGTGCAGATGATCTGGCGTTTTGGGGATTTTTCCATCATTCCTTTTTGTTGGCTCAGGGGACAAGAGAACTTGCTGCGGGGAGTGCCTGATGTCTTGTCTTTGTCTGGGAAAACCAGATGGAGAACATATGGAACCATGTGGGAGTGGCTGCCATCTTGTCTTTGGCCCAGGGGCCATGTAGAACGAAGTTGAGGTGGTGAACACCTTACTTTGTGTGTGTAAAGCACCTTCTCTTTTTTATATACTTTTGTTTGAAGTATTGCTGATGCTACTGTGCATTTCTTATTCCACTGCTGTTTGGTTTCAGTAAAATTGTTAACTCATAGTCTCTGCCTTTGTCCCTCTCTCACTGAAAGGGGCATGGAAAAGGGGAGTGACTTATTTGGAGTGTAATTTCTTGATGGTGTTAAACCACCACACTATCTTTGCCCTGGAAAGCAAAGGGTTGAGGTTACACCCCCAGTACTTCTCACTGCAGTGGATGTTATTGTGGCTGCAGGAGGAGCAGGGTTCAATGCTTAGATTGTCTGTGGCTTTGGTGTGCTGCCAGTCAAAAAGCAATAATGGAAGCCCCAACAGGAAAACAGCAATTCTCCATAGTTTATTGCCCAGTCAAATCTGAAGATAATTTCCTGGCACCAACCATTGGTATTTTCCTGGCATCAGAACTTTTCCCTGTCAGACTTACTACAAATAACGTAGATAAACAAGCTACCCCCAGAAAAGGGTCCAATAATGTTTCATAATGGAAAGTGTTTCTAAGTTATCCAAAACAGAAGATCACTATGCATCTGCTAAAATAAGATCTAAGATTCATTCTGTAATACTAGGCTGTCTTGGAACTGGAAGACTAAACAATTTTAATTTCTTTCTATTCCCTTTAGGATAGCACTACTATTTGCACCAAGATTTTGTTATATTATATATGCAAGGTATCATAAAATCACATTTAAGAGCAATGAGAAATCTTTCTGTTATTTCTCAAAACATTTGAAAATAAATTACCTTAAATATGCAGGAATGCACTAACATTTTATAAAGAACTTTTGGGTGCATTATCTACTATGTCTACTAGAATGTTAAAATTTTTATTTTGTTATTTGTTTTAGCTGTTAGAAGCCCACTATGTGGTAGCTGCAAATGGTACATGCAATCTGTAAATTTTGATAATATCTGGACAAAAGTTGCACATCCTAAATCCTCCAGTGAATAAAGACACATGTCACACACAGAACCACCAGTCAGAAGCCTGACCATGCAATTTTCTTCTATATATAGATTATTCAGACTGGGAAAACTGGGCACTTGGCATTGTAGAAAGAAAAAGCTGTTTGTAAGAAAAGCTTTGTTGTAAACTAAAGATTCCCAAAAAGAGGGGGTCCAGGAAAAAAAAAAAAAAAAAAGTGAGAAAATGCAAGCAGCTGCTCAACACAAACCAGCAAAACTTTCTGCCTAACTGTCCCAGACCAGCAATGATCTGCTGGCTGGGATAGACACCCAATGAGCAAAGTAAATTAGTGAGTAGTTGCTTGAGGTAGCTGAGTAGGGTAAAAGCTCTAATTTTTTTTCTTCTCAAGTGAACCATAGTACCCAGAACCAGTCTGAGCTCTGGTTTACTCTATTTATGTAACAATGTTTTTAAGGATTAGTCCAGCTTCAGATTATAACTTTAGAACAATATTATGAAAGGCCAAGAAAAAGAAAGAAAACTAAAAAAAAATTTAAGTGCCTACTTTTACAATAAAAGCATGACACTGGCTTTGAGATCACTAAAACACACTATTTTGCCTGGCAAAACTCCAGGTATAAAAGACTTAAAGTGGATATAGGATCAATATCACTGGAATGTCTTAAGTGATCTCTCTCTCAAGCTCTAAAGGAATAGTTAAAGAGAATGATGAAAGAGCTGTGAATTTTAAGAGCAGGACCACAGAACAATCCTCACCCAAGGTACTAGATCTACTAGCATTCTGCATTTTTTTTAGTTTCGTAAGTTGAATCCCGTTTTTGAGATTTGTGAAGGAAGGTGTGCAAAGTTCCCAGATTAAGATATATTCAGGACAGATATGCTTTTAAAATAGCTTTAGGTTGATTCATCAATGGTCAACCTCAATTCTTTCTGAAGTTACCTGAATTGTAGCTTACAGTGGCCTGAAATGTTCTTCTTGTGAATATGAATCACAGATGATCTGACACAGTTGTACTGAAGTTAGACAGGGAGGCTGGAATCCATCTAGCTTATGGTAGTATATGAAAATTTGTTGCCTAAAACTGTCAAAATAAACTGAAGCTCAGTTTGCAGTCAATGCAGATAAACAGATAAATGAGCTTAAGCCTCTTCTAGAGGTGTTAACTCTCCACTAAGGAATGTAGCACTGACTAGCTTTAAGTCAGGTTGCTGGCTTTGAGAATGTAGTTTATGTCTAAATGAATTCCAGAATGTTAAAACACAATCTACTTTTACAAAAGCTGTTTTTTATATTATCTAATTTGTATTTTGACAGCAGTCTTTATGTCTCATCAGTATATCTAGATTTTTTTGTGCAATCCATGAGTAAGGATTTCATTAGTGGATACAAATAATCTAATATGATGATTGGAAAGGTAAACAATATTAGCGTCTGTAGGTTATACTTTAAATCCTGTCCCCTTCTGTGCTTATAGGCCTGAAATAAACAGAAGTACTCATTTCACAGATATTTTCCTCGTGCTTGGCACCTGACATTGATAGCAGACATCAAACCTTTTTAGAAAGACAATTGGAAGACATGATAGTGATGCCTTTTTTTTCCAGTAGTTGAGTGTCTAACACACTAAATCAATATGTCTTTAGGTGAAGAACATATATATTGGCCTTGCATAGTTATTAGGCTGCAAATTCTTATAAAGAAAAGCTTTGTTAAAAATTCCTGAAGTATCCACTCTCATCAGTGTTTCCTGGGCCAAAGGAAAATCCGGCTCTACTCTGACAGTTTAGGGCATTCACTTGAAAGAAGAGACTCAAGTTGTAACCCCTCCTTTCATGACAGTCTCTGTACTAGGGGTTAAGCATTTGCTCATGTGAGAGGTGAAAGTGCATTGCCTTCTCCAGAAAGTGCCCCAATCGTGAGGCTACAAGTCAAACACCTGGTCTTTTGTCTGGCAGACATGTAACAGCTGCAAACAGGGAAAGAGATTCAACAGAGGGGATTCTAAGGAAACCTTATTGTAGAAGACAATGAAGAGACCACAATAGTAGGAGTTTGCAAGTCTAGACTAGTGTTTGGCTGGCATTCCTAAAAATCAGCAAATACACAGAAAAGGTGGTGGGCCCTATATTCCACATCATAGAGGCTGTGGCTGTGACTGCTGCCACCAGCACACAAATTCTATGGAAAGGAATGTTTTTCTAGGAAAAGGTTTGTAAGGCTTTAGAGACATGGGAACCAGTCACTGAAGACTGTAAGGAGATAAAGGACAAGATGCAGCCTTGTCAATGTCTCAC
This sequence comes from Lanius collurio, assembly GCA_020086605.1. Classification (NCBI taxonomy): domain Eukaryota; kingdom Metazoa; phylum Chordata; class Aves; order Passeriformes; family Laniidae; genus Lanius; species Lanius collurio. The sequence goes on along the minus strand of JACBWW010000001.1, from coordinate 21,931,869 downwards.
TCAGTCCATGTGGATGCCATTGCCAGCTGCTCTGTCCTTCACGTATTGCAGAGCAAGCTTGCACACTTCCTGACTGGCACCTGCCCCTAAGCAGCAAGGGGACTGTGCAGTTCCAGGCACTTTCCTGAAATTGTGACAGTATCAAAAGATACTGGAAGCCAAGGGATTACTTTCTAAAACTGTCTTGAACTGACTGCTAATTAGTGTTTTGTCTGATAGCCCTTTCATAGCTGGATGCAGCTGGATGGAAATATACCACAAAGGGAGCACATTTTTGTTTATCATTAATTTTTACTTAGTTTTGTATAGACTTGTGAGACCATGCAGTAATCTTCTTAATTTGTCACACATTGTAAATTCATTTAGTAAGTTTATTCATTCCAGGAGTCTTTTTTTTGTTACGTCTTACAAGTCTAACCAAATTAATGCATTTTATAATGAGTTGGATCATGTGATATTGCTCAGACTAATCTTGTGAGCTTCTACTTAATTATAATATTAGATACCACCAAAGTTTATTATTAAATTTTCCAACACCCTGAGGGCATTTTCCATGTGGTAGAAAGGCAGGGCTCTGGGAGTACTTGTTTAGATTCTCAAAATCAGCCCTCTCATTACATTTATGTGAAATAATAATTACTTCAGTTTACAAAATAAACAATCAGAAACACAAACTTCTCTCTCTTTTGCTTTAATACCTGCATCTGTATTAGATCAAAATCAAGGCACTTACCCACTGAATGATAGTTTCCAGGCCAGGGGCAGGAAGGTGTATGAGTCAGATGGAAGTGTAGGCATAAAACACCCTAAAATTTTAAACCCCATAAAGCTCTGTATTTTAGGTACAAATATCAGTTGTTTTAAAGAGTCATCCTCTTTAGCCAGCAGTAAGGTTACCTTTTTGTGAAACAGCCAGAGCAATCTTTACTTCTCTCCTAGTCCTCACAGGCTTAAAGCTTATTTTGTTGTTAACAGATGTTTGAGACGTCTTTATCAGTAAATTAAAGAATGAATGTTTTGGCAAGATCCCTTGCAGTTTAGCTACTGTCTTGGTTTTTGAGTTCAGGTGCTTTAAAATGTCTCAATACCTAAAGATTGAATAAGACAATTGCTTTTACCTATAAGTTCATCTCTTTAATCATGTTTTAGTGGGTGAAGTATGGTTGTCTCCTAGGCTTTCATTCACCTCCATCAATGCAATATTCCTCAGAAAAAGCTTTCTTTTGCCTTGACAAGGATCTCAGGACATGTTAATACTAGCTCTCTGATAGGAGCTAACAAAAAGACTTCAGAGTGAAGCAGTTCCACTCCACAGGGTAGACTCTTATAATCTTGAATGTGTGATCATCCGTGACTCCAGAATTTCAATGAGGAAATAGGCTGTCACAGAACTGTGGAAGGGGCTAACCCAGGCCATGGGGGTTGAAAATCTTCAGTTCAAAGGACCTCTGCTTGTGCAGAAATGAGTCATTCTTCTCAGCTGAACTGCAGCATTGGCCGTACAGTCAGCTGTCACACTGCTGCAGCAGCAGCTTTGTTATGCGACTCTAATGTTTTCTACATAGATACCTTCTTGGAACTGTAGTTCACTTTTGGAAATTGGGGGCTCTGAAATCATGCTGAGGTCACTGATAGCTCATATGTACTTAGTTTCTCACTCTTGAATAGGAGAATGGCTGCCAAGTATTGGGGATAGCTCTCACAGCTACCACAAGCATTGGCAGATGGAAAGGTCTTGGAAAACTATTTGAATACAAATGCAGTAAATAGCATATGAATAATTTTGGCCTGCAGCACCCAGTGGAAGAATAAAGAAAAATAAATTTAGAAGGACAGACCCAGGGCAGTCATGGCTAGGCTTCAAAGCCACTGTCAGTGATGGCTGTAAGCATACAAGGAATATGAGGGACCCTGTGCATGTTTGTCTTGGTAACATACACACTGTTCCTAGGAGACCCACTGAAAAAAACTAAGGTAACAGAGCCCAAGGCAGAGCTTAATCAGGAAAGCAAAACACTTTTTTTTTAAACACAGACCAGACCTGAATGCCTGTAGAATACCTGTGAAGAAGGGACTGCTTTAGTTTCTCAGGGGTGTAATTTTATGGCCAAGACCACTGGTCTTTTTCCATTTTTGGCAGTTTTTTACCTACAAACCTGTGTTTATCTGTTTTGACTCATGAGGTACCAGATGATACCTTTTTACTTTTTAATTGGATTGGTTTTATCTGATGCTGCAATAAATTATTACAGCATAAATATAGTTATTGAATACTAAACATAAGAAGTCCAGTTATTTAATTTTTATATATATATAAAGGAAAAAAAAAAGCTATCAAAGTGGAACTTATTAACTCTTCAAAGAGTTAGAAGACTGTTGAAAGCTACTCTCTCACTCCCCTCCTCATCTGGACAGGGGAGAGAAAATATAACAAAAAGTTCATAAGTTGGGATGACAGCAGAGAGAAATCACTCACCAGTTATGTCACAGCCAAAACAGAGCTGGCTTATGGAAATCAGTTAAATTTCTTACCGACTGAATTCAGAACAGGATAATTGAGAAGTAAAATAAATCTTAAAAACACCTTCTCCCCACCCCTTCCTCCCTCCTGGGCTTAACTTTATCCATCATTCTCTATTTCCTGCCCCGGAGCAGTGCAGGGAGACAGGCAATGGGACATTGTGGTTAGTTTAGTTCATCACGTTGTTCCTGCCACTATTTCCTTCTTAGGGAGCGGAGTTCTTCCCCTGCTCCATCGAGAGTCCTTCCCGTGCAGGACAGTTTGTCACAGCCTGCTCCAGTGCAGGTCCCCATGAAGTCACAAGCCCTGCCAGCAAACCTGCTGCAGTGTGCCACAGGTCCCACCAGCAGCCTGTTCCAGAGTGGGCTTCCCACAATGCCTTCTTTCAGGCATTCACCCACTCCAGTGGGAGCTCCTTCATGGACTGCAAGTGGGTCTTTGTTCCCCCATGATCTGCACCATGGGCTGCAGGGGAATCTCAGCTTCAGTGCCTGAAGCACTTCCTACCCCTCCTTCTCTGCCCTTGGTGTCTGCAGAGCTGTTCCCCTCACATTTTCTCATCCTGCTCCTCTCTGGCCCCAATTACATCTGCACAAATAGCGTGGGGTTGTTTCACCTCCTTAACTACGCTATCCCAGAGGTGCTACCACTGCCGCTGAGGGGCACAGCCTTGGCCAGCAGCGGGTCTGTCTTGGAGCTGGCCGGCATTGGCTCTGTTGATAGGGGAGAGGCTTCTGGCAGTTTCTCAGAGAATCCACCCCTGTAGCCCCCACTGCTACCAAAATCTGACCACACAAACCAAATACAAAGATATGTGGAATTATTTTTAAAAGTCACTAGTCAAGATGACTAACATTTATATATGACCAGGTCATCTGATATATAAATTGAAATTTATATAATGGAAAAGGAAAAAGGATGAATGAAATGGCAATTGTTCTGAATTACTTGAAATATAAATTAATTAAATAATCATTCTGACACCTCAACATACTTTTTTTAAAAAAATATTTAAGTTCTGAAAAATAAGTGCCTAAATAAGTCTGCCTGAAGAAAAAAAAACCCAGTCTCTTTCATTTTTTATGACAGAGAAATACTCAGCCTCCTTAACTTTTACGATGAGCACAGAATTCATCCAGAGTCAGTGGAATGCAGTGCTGGTGCATGACCGCAATTCCAGCAGATTGGAGTACATCTGCTGCAGTGGCCTTGGGCCTGAGTCAAAGTCCATTGTCAATGACAATATTCATATTAAAACCAATGGTCATTCAGGTAAGGATACCAGAAAAAATAAAAGAGAAAAAGCATCACTGAAATTTTAAAAACTCACATTTATGACAATTTCTTTTTCTTCTTTTTTTTAGTGGGCTTCAGAAGAGAACTTTTGGAAACAAGGACTCAATTTTGCAAATATTGCAGTTACTTTGTGCTTGCACAGGTCTTTCGTGGTGTGGGCAGTCTGTTTGGTGAAATGATTCCGAAGAGCCTCAATACATGTCCAGTCTGCATTTAAAATATTTATGTTTTGTTGTGTGGTCATGAGCAAGTTATGTTTAAAACAAAGTGTCCAAGTATGAAAAAGAAAACTGAAAATACAGGAGCAGAGAAAAGTTTTACATAATTAATTTAAAAATTATTTTTAATAAATCTCTTCAAATTCATCAGGCTGTTTTTTAAAAATAAAAAATTAGTGTAATTATATTTGAGGAACCCTTAGGTAGCTGACATTTATGTAGTTTGGAAAGCATTATTGTGGGAAATTTCTCACAAGTTTTTGATTTAACAATTTCTAATTTCCCATCTGTGTACAGTGCACTAAATTTAGTGAAATGCATAGTAATTATTACTTTTTTTTGTAAATCTGTAAGTTTGACTCACCTTTGAGATGTCAAAGTTCAAAATAATAAAACAAAATCCTGTAAAATGAATATCAGAAGGCTATATTGCTGTTCCTTCATTAAATAAAGTTAGTAGGGTACTGACTGAACTGGGGCAGTGCTTAAACATGGGTAACAGTGGTATGAGTTATCCTTAAATATCATCTGCTCTGAAAGAAATTATATAATCATGGAGTTCGATCCTAGAGCTTTGGAATGAGTTATTTGAAAATGAAATAATTGCAATTTGAGACTGCACTTAATACTCTATTTAGGAAAAGAATGAATCATCCATTTGCTCCATGAGGGAACTGAGCTTTGCAATAGTTGAGATTAATACAGCCCTGCTCCTGAAATAAAGCAAATCCATTTGCTCTGGCACAAACAGCAAATAAACTCCATCACTATGAGCAGATTTAACAACATTTGCTGAGCTTTTAACATTTTTGTACTTATTATTTAATTTACTCCTACTGGACCTAGTCAGGCACTGGCAACATTCCCCCCCCAAACTTACTAAGTGTTTGCATGCTTTTTAAATTTCCTATCTTTTGATTTTCCTTACCTTCTTCATTTATTATGCACATTTCTAAGAGACCTATGAGGAGTACAACCAAATTCTGGCAAATTCTCAAAAAAAAAGAGACATTTGAGAGCATTAAATGCCTTTGCTAACATTAAGAAGCAAGGAGAAAGGGTCAGTTTTGAAATTCCTCATGATCTAAAGGCTTTAAAATTTGGGTTCATATTGGTTTTTCTAAATCTTATGGATGCAAATGCTCATTGAGGACTACAAATACTTTGGATTCAAAGCACTCTTATCTAAATGAAAAGCTGTTAATTTGAAAGCCTTTTCATGGAGAACTTTGAGAAAAAAAAAATCACTAAAATAGCTATTACTGTTCTTTAGTCTTTGGAACTGGAAATCTGTCTCCTATTATGCATTAAAATATTACAGTCAGATAGGCTCAGTTCTGATCAAATAAATTGTGAAATAATTTATAACATTGTACCATGATTTACAGCTAATAAAATTCTAACATGATTTTCAAATTATTTTTTGTCTTATAAACATCTTTTTTATCATTCAGCGATTTTTCAAGAAAATGTTTGTGCTATGATCCAGTAAGACTGAAACATATGTGAACTATTGATTCTATGACTTCTTTAAAAACAGACAAATCCTTATGAGTGGGATGAATGCTACTTCACTTCATCTGCTGAACTAGAATATACATTATTAAAAGAAAATATTTTTCATGGGGTTTTGTTTGTTTGTTTTGATCCATACTGGTGATGACATCTGCATTTAATCCTGAATAAATGTAGAGGATTCTAAGGTTCCTACTGAAATGTTCTGCCTAAAATAGTTCTGGACAAAGAAAGTGGAGATATTTAAGTTCTTTTAATATTCCAAAGTTTCCCTCTTCAAAGGTCCTGGAGGGTAATGACTTCTAATCCTATATTTAGCATGTAGCATTCTTTCTTAAACAGTAAGGTTGCTAGTATTATACATTTGAAATGGACTATAAATATATAACATTATGCTTAAGAACATATGAATGATAGAGATGCTATATAGTGTCACACCTTTCCCCATGTCACATTTCATTTTGAACAAAATTGCCATAGTGCTTGACTACGGTTTGGAAAGTTAGTTGAGCTCTTTCTGACCTTTTAATATCGTCACATATCTTGAAACTTGTTTAGTGGGAAATTTTCTTCTCTATTCAGTTTGTTGATGAGTTGGATGTCCTGCAGTTTTATATATCTCATTTTGAAATTGCCAGATGAATACCATCTGTGAGTGATTTATCTGGAATTTTCCATTTACACTTCTGATGAGTAAGTAGGAACTGGCTAAATTCTCTACAGTTACACATTATGAATGTATTAATAGGCTTATATTAAATCAGTTGCCAAATTTGCCTCATTTCAGGTTTTGCAAAATTGCAACAGACCAATGGATTAATAACACATAATTTTATCTCTTTGTCAGGATTTGGGCTTTGTGTAACTGATCAATAAAATAATTGAGATCAGACAATTGTCTCTAGTGTATCCTTAAGGAAGCAAAGTTGACTAAATCAAGCTGCTAATTAATCAGTTACAGTTAAATATTCTCTGAACAGAACTTAAACCAAAACTGGATAAAAATCCATGAATGCACTGAAACCGCCCCCCCCCCCAAAAAAAAAAAAAAAAAAAAGCAACCAACCCCCAAACCAACAAAACCCCACCAAATCCCCAAAACAAAGCAAAACAAACCTGCAGGAAAGCAGAACTATATTGTATTACCAGATTTCTTATAGCCACACCTACAAGTTTCCCTGCGTGAACTCAGCACTTCTGTACAACGCATTGTTATGATTACACAGAAGCTCTAAAACATGCATCACCTCTTTGGGCATCATTCGGGAACTCACACATCTTCCAATTTTTACTTAATTCCTCCTTATCACCTCTTTTGTGTATTTTGCTTACTTATCTTATACTTACACATTTTACCCACTTTTACATACTTATGCATAACCTATACAGTTCACTTACTTATACATAACTCACTACTTCTACATTTTACTCTATTTTTACCTAACACAGTACTTACACATTTTACTAACTTATCCATAATACAGCACATATACATTTTGCAACTGCTGTGCATGAGATTACACGTTACTTGATTGGTCCCTCTACTTTGTCCAAGAGCTCTGCACCCATTTTTCAGAAAAGAAGATTGCTTTTAGTCCCACGCAGCACAGTCCTTTTTATCTATTCCTTGCTGTCTTGGTACTTAGTTTTTCAGCTTCTCCTTTCCTAATTATTTTTCAGTTTAGCATAGCCTATACTTCAGTACCTTTCAGTCCTTGATGCTCCAAATCCAGGCAAGCAGAGTCGAGATGATGGCAACAACAAAACCCACCATGCAGTGATCAGCAGCCAAGTTAAAATCCAGACAACAAAGAACAGAGACCAGATACAAGCCTATCTCATCCCTCCTTTTTTCTCTCCTGATTAAGCCTTCAGACTGGGCTTAAAAACCCTCCAGGAGCTGACCTGCTACACCTGAAGGTGGAGGGCCAGGTGAAGCTGCTGAGGTAATTCCAGCCTGGTCTCTCTCTGAGGGCTCCAATAGGAATAACTACAGATGGTTTGGCTGGGGCACACTATCATGATTCAAAACACCTTATAACATTTCCCTTTCTTTGCTTTCTGATTCTGATGAAATTTCACTTGCTAAATGAAATAGTAAAAGTAGCTTGTTATATTCATTATACATTTTCCCATGTGTAATATAATCTCCTTATTTCTAGCTTATATCCTTTGCATCCTCTAAACAATTTTATTCTCATTTGAATACAGTGTTTTCTTTGTGCATTTGGACATTTACTTACTTCTTAAATAAACTATATATATGCATCTCCCATATTTTTTTCTCAAATTCTGTTATTTTATTTTGAGCATGTTCTCTCTCTCTCTGCTTCTATACGCCTGAAGTAGAATACATTTTATCATGCAAACACGTGCATTTTTTTGAAGACTTATGTTTTTTGTTCCTTCATCTGTTATATAATGAGTAAGTCCTCAGGACTCTATTGTCATACACTACTGAAATCTGTTGAAATTCACTTGTATTAATGTTGTTATGTACAAGATAGATGCTTACATCTAATCTAGTTACTGACTTTATATCCAGTGGAGAGAAATCAGATTTTGCATAGGATGACTCATCTCAACCAAAGATAGGTACTTGCAGGTCAGATGAATAAATGCTGTGAGAGCCTGTTTCAGCCTCCTGACTGTAAAGGGTGTCTGTGGTGACTGGACTAGACTCAGACATGTAATTTTTGCATGCCTAAAGCACTGTAAGACTACTGATTTTTCTAATTTGCTGTGCTGAATACTTGGCACATAACTATGAACTGAAGGATTGGCTCGAAGAAGAGTCCTAGGAATCTAGAAACTGTAACTCAATTATTCTAAACCATATATCACCTTCTTTGTACCTCAGTTTGTTCCTTAGTTCTTCTTCTTGTTGTTGTTATCCTTCAAGGGAGAAATTTGTAATAAAGGGAGACTTGCATACTGGGAAAGGACGGTGGAAACAATAAGCATGAAAGGGAAAATAAAACAAAGGTTCAAAAGGAATTATTGTGCATCATGTGCAAAGGAAAGCAGAAACCCATATAAACAGAGGTTTTATATGAAAAGGAACAGCTCTAAATCTTGGAGGTGATGTTAAAAGAGAAATTCAGGCTTATTGATTGCAGTAAGATCAGAGAGAACAGGTGAATGGAGACTGTGCTATGATCATGGAGAAGATTTTTGTGGAAGTGTTTGAGTTACCCTCAATGGATAAGCTATAGTATAAAGGTCAGAATCAACAGCATAGGTAGAACTTCAAACATAAGCAAGCAAAATATAGTGTCTGGTGTTTACCTCAATGTGGAGAGGAGAAAATTATAGTTATGTTATAGAATCAAAAACCTCTCTGTCAGTTTTGTTACCACAAGGAAGAAAGAAGATAACAGACATGCTAGACTGCATTTTATTCTTTGCCGTTTGTTTCTATCCAAGCATTTTTTTCTGTGTTCAGCTGCTATTTTATACTTTATTTTTTTTTAAAATTATCCCAAATTAATGATGATGGAGATCATTCAGTGAAGTTCAGCTATCTTCCATGGTATTTACCCTGAGTTACATTTTCTTTTACTTCTTCTTTACAACATCACAAGAATTCTAATATGAACTAGAGCTGCAACATACATAGTTTTATTTTATGTGTTTTGATGAACAAAGAACTGTAATGTTGGTGTCATAAACCCAGTTATAGCATAAGGCAGAACTTGTTTTACACCTAGAACTCACACTGAACTCTCCTGGAGTCACAGGCTCACCAAGTTTAGGAAACTATTTAATATCTTGAAAGGAAATAAATAAGTACTGATATATTTTTAAACTGCATCTGAATTATTTGATTTGTATGGATTAATGACTAATCTGTAAGAATTGTCTCTATTTAAGAAAATCAGTGTTTATTCAGTTGTATGAGTGGAGAGACCAAAAGTCTGCTGAAATCAGAGACTTACCACAGAGATCAACCATCTGTGTGTTGGACCATATACGGCTGAGTCTTTTGTCATGCCTGGGGTATTCTGAAGATGATCTACAATGATTTGTGCACTTGCTGATGCACACTTCCCTTCTGGATTACATAGCTGTTGGCAGTGCAGGAGTCTTCAGGGCTGGCCTCCACGAGGAGAGGGTGTAGCCACTTGCATCAGGACCCGTCACTGCCCAAAGTCCAGTGCAACCATCTCAGCATTGTTACACGGAAACAAGCTTCATGCTGACAGCGGGCACGTGCTTGGCTGCCCCATAATCAAACCATGAAGCCACAAGGCACAAGAACTGGTATCCACAGGCATGCAGAGATCAGATGAAGCCTGGGTATAGACTGTATTCCAGGAAGGAATTAAATAAACTGTAGTAAAGGAGGTGGGACCATTCCCTCTTTTTTGCATATGTGCTGTTGTTTCTTTATTCCTCATGTTGTCAATTATAATTCTACTTTCAGAGAAGGAGATGGTTACTTAGATTATAGAAGAAAGCCCTATTTATTTTTTTAATGCTCATCTGCAGTTAGTTCAGGAACCAGATAACCCTTACCCATACCTAAAGCAAATGAACTGGTAAAGAAATTTGAAAGCAAATTGAATTTCTGAAATTGAAAACTCTCGACTATTCTGATTTTTTGATGTATGAGGTTCTACGTATACTCACATACACATAATTACCTACTCATTTAAATTATTGTATCAACTTTATTGTGATGTGTCAGAACGGTAATTCATTGTAATTGTGCTCACACTGACCATTCATTCTAATGCATATTCTCAAAAGATTTAATAATTTTTTGAATAAGCATTTGCAGAGTTTGGAGGTTTTCCTTCAATTGTTTGCTTCCACTGCCTTTTGACTTCAGTTCTACATGATAATACAACGGATTTGGATAGCACTGGAAAAATACATAATGATTGTTACCTGTTCTCTCTTTGAATAAACTGCAATCTGGTATGCTGTGATCCACTTCAATATCAGACTTAGCAATAAAATATAGTACAGATAAACTTCAATTTGGCTTGACACTTCAAACTAAAGAGTTGTAAAATGTGTCTTTGGTTTTTAGTAGGTGTGAAAAAAAATTATCCCCAACTAGCAATGAAGTCATATTTGATGTCATTAGAGGTCTATATTTCCTGTCTGACAGATTTTAATGCCACTTGTTTTTATTAATAAGGTATAAGGTAAAATTCAGAAAGATATCTCAGTGGCTTTGCAACCTGAGTATCCCTGAAAGCCAATTTAACTTTATAAGTTTTGAAAAATTACCTTACAGGGAACTTGTTTCTGTCTAGTTTGCTGTAAAAAGATGTGCAGTGAAACCTGCTGTCTAGTCCTTTGACCAGAAAACAGAGTTTAATGAATTTAGCATGTCCCACTGTTTAATAAACTTAAATGTTTTTAAATTGAAACTTCCTGTGATCTAAGCAGGTTAAGTACAATTAAACAGACTAAAGTAACATTATTCTTATAACACCCCATATGGGAAACCCCCAAAATTCATTTTCCAAACACATGACCATATGTTGTGTTTTGAAAGCTACCAGACCAGGATTACTTCTGAGGGGATGGCTCACATTCATCTTGAAGTTGCTTTAAGAGAACACACCTATCACTGGTCTTCTCTCTTTGTGAACTAGAGGAGCACCAGCCTGAGTTATTCTTAAAAACAGATGTGCAGAAGTGAAATCTGATGACATAGGTGATCTCTTGAGCAAGACAGTTCTGAGCTGTGTTGCAAACACTGCCATTTCTTGCTATGCTGTTAAACAGGACAGGAGAACTATTCATGTGGTAAATTGAATCAGGGTAAATTATTAATAAACTATCTTAGTTCTGTGCTTTGTTTGTTTTTAAATGTCTTCCCTTTATCCCCACACAAAATTTGTAGTAAAAGCTGATTGACTATTAAACCTTTCAGTTCTGCTTTCAGTCTTCTCTGCTTCTTCAGTTTTCTAAGTT
>JACBWW010000001.1:21871678-21920075 GCA_020086605.1 Lanius collurio | reverse complement strand
GGGCTCTGGTGCTTCGGCTGCGCTGGCTGGTGGCAAGATGGAGCCCGAGAATAAGTACCTGCCCGAGCTGATGGCCGAGAAGGACAGCCTGGATCCATGCTTTGTTCACGCGATGCGCCTCCTGGAAGACGGTGAGGCTCCGCTCCGCGCTCCCCCGGCCGTGGTGCTTTTCGGGGTCGGCGCTCGGCGGCCCCGGCCGGGCGACACGGAGCAAACTCGGGTCTGCGGGCGGGCGGGCGGGCGGCGGAGCGGCCCGAGGCGGGACTTGGCCGTGCGTGGGCGGGGGCGGTTCGGGGGCTCTGGCTCCCGGAGCCCGCGCCGAGGGACCCGTCCGGCGGCAGCTGCCCGCGGCAGCAGCGAGTGCCCTGCTCCCCGCCGCCCGCCGGCTCTGCCGCCGCTGCTTCGCCTCTGCGGGAAGCGCTCCCCTGGTTCCCGGGCTCGCTTGCACAAAGACAAATGCTGGCGTCTCATTACGCTCGTTATATCCTGTTTTCCACGCTGAAGTAATAAGGTTTATATGGTAATACTATTACGCCGTTTGTGCGGCGCTGTGTTAGTCGACTGCACGATATCAGACATTGATTGGATATGGCTTATCAGTTTCATGACAGTTTCATCCAGGACATGATGATTTCCTCTTGGCTTTGTGCGGGGATCGGAATACACTGGCTATACATTTTGTTACTCAGTGTAATTCGACCCGCTTTCTTTGCTTTAGTTGGACTAGAGGTATAGTTGGACCTCAGCTAGAGTTTTTTTAAAAAAGTTTATCATTTAGTTTCTCTTTTAATAACTGCTCAGTCTAGTGGTTAAGTGAAGGCCTCGTGGCATGGAATTTCAACTTTTGCCGAAGTGTAATCCATTAAGTTCCTCTTACACAGGTTTTTCTTCTTAGATTTATAATAGTCTTTTTAAAAAACCGTGTTAAAGTTGGAACCTAATGCTGAGAAGAAGTAGTAAAGAATGATGTGTAAATCAAGACAACCTGTCAAGCTCTTAAATGAGCAAAGAAATGTATGGTCAGGCCCTTGAGAGTCACACAATCAAATGAACTCTCATTCACATGTGGCAAATAATTTCTTAAGTTCTGTTTATGACTTAAGGAAAATCATAACTAATTCAAGCTTACCATGCTAGGCAGTAAGTATTTTTCTTCTGTCAGCAGTTTTTATATTGTCTTTCCTTAATGTATGTTCTATTGATTGTGAATGAAGATACTGAGTCCAGGTTTTGTTGGGAGTGCTTCTGTTTGATAGCTCTGAAATTCATACCGAATTTAGGTATGAATACAGACCCATGTACTACCCTTTTGTCACAGCTGCCTTGCTGCTAAAGAGGCAGCCATGCTGCTTTCTACAGTTGCTTTTCTAATAATCATACCATAAACAAAGTCCTTATTTCTTAGAGGAATATATTTTTTTGCACCTTGCAGTTCGATCTTTTCCCAGAGGGGGGAAGTATCCACTGAGAGTGTGCTTATGTGTCTGGGAAAGGAGAAAATTGCAGGAAGGACAAAACCAAAAGTAAGCAAAGAAAAGTAAAAAAAAGGAAAATAAATTTTTTTTTTTAGGCATCAAGTTCATGCAGAAGTTGCATTTTAAGCAACTGTGTGATTGAGTTTTCTCATTCCTTCTTAACATAAAGAGGGCTATGTATTATTTCACTGGATTTTTCAAAAGATGAAGGTGAGTGTGCTGAGTACCTGCCAGGTACCTGGCATTATCCTTCAAAACACCATCTGTCAAGCTTTCGAGAGATTTGTTTTAGAGTCTAACATATGATGACTGTTAAAACACTTAATCAAGGTAAGAGTGTAACTACTTAAGAAAATGAGAATTAATGCACTGGTTGCTGCTTGGTATTAATAGAAAAGAAATTGATAGGATGGGCAGAATTTTTTTTTTTGAGTGCCAGAAGAAAATGGGATGGTGGTGCATGGATCTTTGTAGTAGTGAATAATTTCTAGGTTATATTCATGATGAAACATTGTTTTGAGACTCTGGATTTCTGTTCTTTAGAATGTAATGTGCAATCAGGTACATCCATAACGATTCCAGCCAGGTGTTTTTTTTATGGTGTCCTAAGAATTTTTGATTGCCAGTACATTTTGTAAAAAATGTATAAGTGTAGATTTGCTTTGGAGTCCAGAGCCTCAGACATTCACTCTGACTTGAAAGTGCTGTGTTGTTTCATGTTGGCTGCTAAAACCTGAGGTTGAGAACAGTTGTGCTGCTCTGTGAAACCACAGAAGGGCACACAAACAATAAGTGTTCCAGAAAAAATGCTTCTGATTTGTGATAGTGGATTTATTTGTAAAGATGGGACCACCCATTTTCCCCCAATAATTTATTTTATTTGTGTGATTCTGTTGCATAATGTTTGTTTGTGTGTTTTGGTGTACTTAACCAATATTAAAACCAACAAATTTCCTATGTTATCAAGACGTAGGTCTGTGTCCTCCAGGTTGACCTGTGTCAGATGTATACTTGAATCAGTAGCTATTTATCCCTCAGCACTGAGGGATGACTAGAAATCACTTACTTTAGTCGTTACCTGGGTATGGTGAAACACCCAGAAAAGGGACATTTCCTGTGGCAGAGGATTTGTATACTTAGCAAACAATGTAAAGAAAGGTGAGTAAAAATGGTACTAGTCCTGCTTAAATAAATACAAGATGTGGAGGCAAAAACCAATTTCTTTAAAAATCACAGAGGGAATCTGGTGGATTCTGACAGTGAACCTTGTCTCTAAATGGGTAATGGAGTGCCTTAATCAGAAAATACTTTATTTCCCCATGGGTCATTACTTGTTTCATATAGAAGTAGATCCTACATGATTGTTGCACTATTAGAAATGGAAAAGTCATTTGTAAGTCATCTGTTAGAAGAACTTGGACTGGCTGGTGATGATTGCCTCAGCCTAAGTTTTTTCAGACTTTTGCAAAAGGCATCGAACATCTATATTCTGATAATATAATCTAGTCAGTAATGAAAATTAAGTACCTTTTAATTAAAATAGGTAGTTGAACTCTAAAGAATAGGCTAATTTCCATCTGTTGGAAGTGAACTATTTTGTGTAGTAGGCTGTTATAAGAGCTGGAAGATTGTCCCTGTTTCATGTATAGTTTTAAAGTATTCTATTGTGAACTGGTTGCCAGTAGTTTTTTTTCTCAGGTAAGATTGTTCTGCTTCTAGTCAGGAGATGTCCTGATGAATGCATGAGGTTGGGTAATGCTTGGTCAGATAAAAAATGTCAAAAGTGAAGAGCATGTTTTTGAGTAGTGCCTTTTGTACCCAACTTATGCTTATAATGCAGCACACTCTAGAGTTCTGGGGAGAATGGAGAGCCTCTCTGTTCTGGTACTGCTTCCTACCATAGAAGAAAATGAGCTGCTTATATGGGTTACTTTTGCATGCATGTAAATATTTATTGCTTTGTGTAAGATGTCTGTGATTATGAATATAAAAATAAGTGTGTGACTTTAGCTGTGAAGGTGTGGATGACATGGAAAGATACAACCAGCTGCAACTGTTTGGTAGTTCGAAACTGGTTTTATATATTAGCATTATAATTGATATGCTAAAGTGTCAGCTAATTGTGTATGTACTTTAGGGATCAAGCAAATTATGTATGTTTGTGTATATATATGTGTGTGTGTATGCTTGTTTATATATGTGTAGCTTTGGAATATCTTGCATAGTGTATTCTAAAAGCCAGCTCAGTGTTTTGTAATAAAAACATAAAGGAGAAAGACCTACTGGAAAGGGCTAGCCAAAGTAAGAGCATCTCTCCCAATGGAAATATCAGCATTACTTGGGTAATGAGGTAGCTAATTTCTCTCTCTATAATGACAGTGCAATTGACCTCAGAATTCCAGCTCACATTCTGAAGGCAATGAGAATCAGGCCTTTGACTTAAATCTTGAGTTAAGTCCCTAGATCATTCCATGTGGCATAGCATGAGTTTGTTAAACCTCCAAGTGGTGTAAATTAGATTCATATAGCTCAGCTATCATCCCCATACAGGCTTCTTGTAGGATGGGACATGATTATTCAAAAGATTAGCCTTTGCACTTTGTGAGCATTAGTATGGTGTTTCGTACAAGCCTGCAGTAGGTGTTCTAGCTAGTAGAAAACTGTTGACATAATGCAAATTCATTCTGTCTTATATTCAGGATTTCAACTAATATACTGGTATGTGTGGGTTTGGAGTTTCTTTGGACTACTGGAGATTGATTTTCTCTTCGTATAGGAATGTGACTTTAGTTCATGAGTGTGTGTTTCTGTTGAAAACCTGGGATGATAATTAGATTGCTATATGAAAATATTTGTCTTGGAAATACAGAATATAACAACCATATCCTTAGCCCTAGATGTGAAAGGCTGTTGATGAAGTGTATGACCTGCTAAAACCAGGCCTCTGATACTTTTTAATTTTTATAAATTTTTTCATTGAAAACTACTTGTGAAAATATGCTTGCAAATGTATGACTTTACTTGTCTCAACAAGCCTTTGGACTAAAATAAGATTAATGTGAAATGTCAGCGCAAATTCACGCATTAATATTAATCTGTGAGTGGTCGCTATTCTGCTTATTGTTTCTTTTTTTCCTGATGTTTACATCAGGTGAGAAGAAATCTGTATTCACAAAATAGTTGGTATTAATCATTGTTTTCTTTGCTGTCTCAAGAAATGCACTGTAAATTCCTGGTAGGTTGACTCGGGAAACATGCTAATATTCAGAGCGTGTATTTTAAGTATCTGAGTTTCATTAGAAACTAGAATTTTATTGATAATTTGGAGCCTTTTCAATAATAAGTGTGAACTCTAGATGAATAGAAGATACTTGTTATTTCTATAAAGTAGTGATGTGCTAGGTGTTACGGACTTGGTTCCAAGCTAACTAAAGTTAATGGGAGTTTTTCTGTTGCCATTAGTGGGCTATCAGGCAGTCATTGTAATACAAATATAATCTACTGACTGGCATAGCCAATAGGTTTGTAATCATGAAAATCAATAGACTATACTGCAAGTATTGGAATTGAGTTTTGCTTTTTGTTTTTTTAAAGCTGAATTTTTTTGTCATGGTATGACATCATGTTGTGTTCATAACTCTAGTAATACTTTTGCCTTGCAGAATGTAATGGAGATGAAGCCCAAGTAATAACCAGATTTATGGAAAACAAAATATTACAAAATGTTAATGCAACTGTTGTGTTTGTACTGACCCTAGCATTTCAGTCATAAAGGGCAGACTTGCTTCAAAAGAGAGAAAAAAGAAATTACAGATGTGATTTAAAAAAATAAAAATAATAAAATTCTCTTTCAGACATCTGAAGCAACTTAGGACCATTTGATCTGTGATCTTAGAAAATATGTACTTTGAAACACAGTAAATTGTTTTGCAAAGAGGCAACAATATGAGTGCAATAATTGAAGGTTAGATTCTGATACTCTGGTTTAAAATGAAAAGTGCTTTACTCTTTAAAGAGTGCTGTTTGAATCGATGGAGCTGCTAAAGTTGCAATTCAGTGCAAATAGCAGAATTTAGTACCAACTGTTCAAGGGAAGGTCAAAGGCATTTGCTGAGGCTTATCTGGATGGACAGAGCCTCATCAACAAAGTGCTGGTATTTTGACAACATGAATGTTTTCCTTGAAGGAGAAGAGTATTTTTTTACTAGTCCTGGGAATTCTTTTAGTAAATTAATGTCATATTTAGTCTCCTTGGTGTATATATTCATTCAGGGTGCAACTGCTATAACTGTCTATCTCTTCTTCTAGACCTTGAAGTAGACATTTTTAAATTCAAGAATTTGGAAAATTGTTAACATATGTAGTTAGTATCAAGAGAAGACAGAATACCTGGAAAGCTGAGTAGAAAATTCCAGTCAACTCTTAACTTCCTAGGCACTGAACACCTGTGTAATGTGTAGAATAGAGTGGCCTTTCCTAACCAGGAGGTGGCATGATTGGGCTCCACATGCCGAAATAGAGCTTTGTATCCCAGCACCTTCTGGGAGAGCATTAGTCTGGTCCAACAGATAAATCAAATTCTTCCTCACTGGATGTATGCTTTTCACATTTAGGCAATATGCAGACAATATATACTGACAACCATATTTGCTGGACCATGCTGGTCTATTCAGTTGTCTATACAATCTGCTATTATCAGCAGTGACCCATGCATGAGTCTTCTAATAAAGGCTAAACATCTGCCTAACCCACCAAAGCAGTGCCGTGAGAGTGAAACAGCTCCTCCACGACCCAAGGACATAGGTTTCAAGCTCAAAGTGTGAGATATCTTGGGCATTACATTAGAAGGCATAAATACAGCTGTTGTTTGGTAGTTCCTCTCCAAGGTTTATTAAAATGGGAATACATTACACCTTCCTGTGCCTTGTAGCTGTACTGTAGGCTACACATGCTGCTTATATGAAACAGTTGTTTTTTGGATCGGCAGGGTCACTGCAGTCACCTGGTATCTCAGTTCAGGGTAAGAGTGCCTTTTGAAAAACAAGCAGTTTTTAACTGCTTCGATTTAAATCTCTTTTCTCCAGCAAATTGCTGAATGTGAAGGAAAATTCAGTGTTGTCACTGATTTTAGAATATAAATTTGTCTTTAAAATATTTTGAGAATAAGTAGTAGGAAGAATGTTTTCATCAAGGATTTGAGGTGTTAAGAAAGCATACATGATAATGAAAAAAAAAGGCAGGTGGATCCTGCTAAGCATTGTAAAGGTGTGCGTTCGTCTTTTCTTCACCTTGCATTTTTCAGTCCTTGGATGGGTGTCAGTGCTCTACATCAGAACAAGCAAGGAAGCAGACAGTTTTTAAAATCAAGTGTGTAATGTATAGAACTTTACTGATGCTGCAGTTTAATCTTTGGCTGTGTAAACAAATAGGATTGTGCAGTCTGACCAGAAAAATGGAAAACCTTAATACTTGTGTAAAGAGCTGACGTGCATAGTACATGGAGTTTTGGCTTGTACAATATACCTTCAATGAACACGTTCTAAAACTCCCATCTGTAAGATGTAGACTGATGCTGAATTTCATTGTAATCTTTGAGATCTCGACATGAAAAGAGCTTCATAAGAAATGTGTATTATTCTTATTACTTTTGGTACAGAATTTTTCTTTTTTAAATTTGCAGGCAAAAATAATCCTGGTTATTACAGCCCTCTGTAAATCCTGTCATATTTTAATTAGAATCCTGCTGGAAATGAGTACAGCTCTTTCCTTATCCTAAAAGGGCTGAAACTAATAAAAACTAGAAGAATTATTCTAGACTTTCAGCAGATTAAAAACCTCCAACTCCCCCGTCCCCCCCAAAAAACCCTCCTGAAATAATGTATGCCTGTTCCTGATTTCACAACCTTTAATGTTGAAAGGGAATTTTTTTAGTTTTAATACTGAAAAAGTTATCAAGCAGGACTTCTAATAATGCTAATATGGCAATATTGAAGATCATCCACACTTAATTAAGATAGTAAAAAGTTTTGATGGTCATACATGGCTGCATATGATGTAACCAAAAACATCTTAAATACTTCAAATGCTCTGCTTGCAGTGGGCATTCCTGTTTATTGTTCTTGGGTTAGGATGCTGCAAAGGCTGAAAGACACAGGGCAGGTCACTGCTGTTGTAGAACTTCTCTGCACCTGCTGAAGTGCTTGTCAGATACTCCAGCTTCTATCTCTTGTTGTAAGGGTTGCACTGATAGATGTAAAAAAAAGACAAAAGCTTTAGATTAATAAAATACTTTGAAATCTGGCAATCAGTGTAACTATTAGAAAAAGCGATACTGCATGCTAGTCAGATTTATTGAAACCTGCATTCCACCTTTTTGCTCTGCGCTTTGGAGCTGGTAAAAAAAATTATTCTTATTTCATAGTAGAAGCATTTTAGCTTTGCTGACTGGTAAAGGCAGGTGTGTCTTCAGCAAAAGCAAAATTAGGGATCAAAAACCCTGGTTCATAATCAGTCAACTTCTAAAGAGCAATGCTGCAAATCAAGGAAAAATAGTTTTTCTAAGAGCTTTGAGCACTGGAAAAAGAAAACAAATCCCCTAGTTTAATGTTCCCTGGGATTTAAGTGTGTGTTTCAAAGATCTCTTTCAAATACCTGAAGTTAGAGAACTTGCCATGAAATCAGGGACTGTTGTGTGTGCTTTTAAATGGCTTTTCAGTATTGAAAAATTAAGTTAATTCTCACAGTGTAAATTTTTATGTCTGTGTTTCTGCTAATGTCTGCTGATATTGCTGATTTTTCTAAATATTTGTAAGCAAACTTGTTTGTTGCATTTTGTCTTTTTTGAGATGGTGGAAAGAACTTTTTGGTGTTGTCAGGGGTGGCTCTGAGGTCACAGCGAGCTCTGGCTGGGGAAAGAGTGAGACTTCGTTCTTGCTAAATACTTAGGACTGCACTGATTTGCTGCAGCAATGGAGCTGGTTCCCTGACTTTCCCATTTTATCTAAAACTGATTTTTCTCCAGAAAGGAGCAGCACCAAATTTAAGTGAATTACTGTCTCTTCTTTTGTTGTTTGAAGGGCAAATAAAGGACTGTTAAAATAAATTCCAAGAGACCTTTCTCCTCCCTGTCTTCACATAGTTGTTCAGCAAGAAAATGGAGAATTAGTTTTGGTAAATGATGCTTATTATCCTGATGTGTCCATAGATCTGTAGAGCTGTCCAATAGCTTTAGCTTTTGTACAGATACAGATTTGCAATTATTTCACTAATACATGTGTGCAAAGTCGTAGGATTTAGCCCATTGTAAAATTTGAAATAACATCTTCCTCATACTTGTAGATCCAGGTAAATACATGAATGAATCTGGTTTATTACTGTGCTCAAAAGCCATCGGTGGGTAATCCTCCACACTCGCTTCTTATATCGCATGGACTCCTTTTCCTGATCCTATTTAACAAGATCATTCTGTCTTTGTAAACACAATATTGCAGAATGCCGTGATTCTCTTTGATTTGTTAGGGGTTGTCCAGATGCTGTTGCTGCTGTTACAGGAGTGGTTGGTTTGTTCTTTGCTTGCTGCAAATGGTTTAGTGTAAACATTAACAGATCAGGTTGTGCTTAAGTCTGTAAGAAGGGTTTTTACTCATCTGTGTCAAAGGGATCCGAGATCAGCAGTGAATGTGGGAAAACAGGTGTTTGTGTTACCTATTTTGTTACTCTTCTTTTTCTGAATACTAACCTGGATATACAGTAGTTGAGCTGTGCATGACAAGAAGATGTTCATGCAGTACCAGCTTGTTAAAACACACAGACCATCTGTTCAGCACTGCAAGTCTCTTGCTGCTCCAAAATGTATGAATAATCTGAAATGATATGTCAGATGCAAGGGGGAAGATAGGACTATGTTTTTGCTAGAAATATTTTGATTAAAATTCTTTTTTAAAGGAATGTTTGTACTGTAAGCTGTCCAAGTGCTTCTTGCGGTAGAAGTGGAAGGAGATGTTTTCAGCATGAAGTGGAAATGGAGCAGCTTGATTTTGACACAAAGCAGGAACTTGATGTTATTCTGCATCCATCCAAACACTTAAGATGTCCTCATTTGGAGACAAATATAAAATAATTAGAAGCTGCTATGAAATTTTGCCTGCAGCTTTCTGGTTCTTGATATTTAAACACTGTCCCTTCTCACAGCCTTTATTTAGAGGTTGGGTTGTTTTTATTTTTTAATGGTGAAAAAGGAGTTAGAAGGAAGAATGGGGAGAAGGGAAGAGAAAATGGAGGAAAGATATAAAAAGGAGACCAAAATAATGGGAAGATTGTAGGGGAAGTGGAAAAGAGATTATCAGTTGAGAAACAGACATAGAGAAGAAAATGAAATAAGCGAAGAAAATGCAAATTGAACAAGTGAAAAATACTCAGTTACCCTATGTCTAAGCAACTGATGAAAGCACAAAATATTCAGCATTTAATAAGGACTTGTGGAAGCTTTTAGTTAAGTTCTATTCAGTTAAAATGGATAGATAAAAGTAGTAAAATAAGCATTTGAAAATGCTGTTGGTTTATCTAAGAAAAAATATAATGAAATTCAACTCTTTCTGAAAAGCTTCTGTTAAGATTTGCATAGTTTTGATACTGTTGTATTTCATATATTCACAGAGACACTGTAGGTGTCTGCCATCCAGATATATGTGTTAAATTATCCAGTAATTAAACACAACAGTCTATTCTGCAGTGATTTCTACCAATTTTATACTAAACAGCAACTGAGATCTTCCATGTTATTAATATTTACAATCCTTTTGGAACACTAGGATTAGCCAGTTAATAATGCACTTATGCTTTCTATTTTAAAAGGTAGGATTCTAAGATTGAACAGATTGAAGTTTTAGATGTGGCATTCCCTTCTTTCTTTTCATAACAATCTTCAAACTTTGGAATGGAGTGTTACTAGTGTTAGGAGCTCTGAACTTGGGCTTTTATTTATAGCAGCTAAAACTCACTAAGTTCTCGGGCCAAAGATGAGATTATGATGGTGGACATTTTATTCAGCCTTATGGAAGTGCACGGAAGAGAGTTCAGATGTGCCAGGATTATATTGAGGAAGTGTTCAGTTGTGGAGTCTGCAGGAGATTAGAGAGCAGCAGCCCTCACAGTGATGTGAGCACCAATTTGCAGCCAACTATCTTGTGTTTTGTAAACTCACTGCTGTGCTATTCATAAACTGAAACAAAATGTTTGGAGAGGATAAAAACAACTTTGAAGGACAAATAGTAAAAAGATTGCACGAAGCAGTGGATTAAAAAAGTAGTCTGGATTGACAATTCTGAGGTAGAATTGTTTTGCTGTAATGTTGGATTTTTCATCTTTCTGTCTTTCATGGTAAGAAACAACAATTGAATTACTCAAATTGGGTCATTTAAGTTTGAATTTAACATTAAGTTTCCCATCTTAATAAATATGTGATTTAAAAATATATATGTGCATTTTGTAAGACACTTGGAAGACTATGTTACAATTTATTTATTGGAAGCCTTTTCTGGGCAGCTTTGGCACTTGAGATATTACTCAGTAAAGGGTAATTCAGGTTGATACACTGGTTTAAAATGAAAAAGTGAAGTGAAAATTAGGAAAAGATACAATGTCATACAAGATATGATAAGGTTATTACCCCTGCAGCAGACTCTATTGTAGCTGTCAGAGGCACAAAATGTGTGACCTAACTGAAATTTGAGGTGAAATGTTTTTCTTCCTGTTGTTTGCATTGGCGAGTGCTTTGCATCGTGCATTGATGTGCTGCTTGCATCTTGTTTGTGGGGCAGGTGTAGTCCAGGGTAGCACCATTTCCTCTGGTTGTACAGGGCAGCCCACTTCTTGGAGTACAGTGCTACTCTCTTCCCTGTAACCCTAACCCTCTCCCATGCTTCTGTTTCTCAAGAAAATCAAGATTCCTGCTAGAGAGAAGCATTGCTGTGTTGTAGGCTTGACCTAGCATACAGCTAGATGAAGACCAGAACTGGGGCTCAAGGATGGACTTCAGCAGTTTGACTTAAATGAAATACTGAGTACATCTGGCATTTCCAGCCAGACTTTGGTGTGTGGTCACTTTTCTTTATATAAGTTTGATTGCTTTCCTTATATAAATTAATATGTTGGGAGATAATTTCCTGCATTAGTTTTAGGCAGCGTGAATTTTTGTTGACATTTTCTTCATGATTTGTACCATTCTTTAAGAGTGGATCAGAATCAAGCTCCAGAACCATTTTAAGGTGTACTTTTATATTAACATTATTTTTTCACATTTTTAAGTTGGGAGTATTGGCTGTTTGAAATCCATCTTAAGCCATACTTCCATATATATCAAAAAAACACTGAACTATGAACTACTACAGAACATCTTATGTCATATACAGCAGATTAATAAACTAATAAAATTGATTTGCAGGATTATATTATACATAGCATCTTCTCATTAGGTTATTTTAGGAAAGGGAGGGAACATTCATCTAGGAAAAAAAACCACAACAGTTTTCCAGCTTTATGGTTTGATTTCTCTTGCACCTTTCCCACTTTCCCAACCAACATAATAAAAATGTTGCCCATAGCATTCCAGAGACATAATTTTTCTTATGACAATGATGAGAGTTTTCCTTCTGTTTGATTTTATTTTTGACATGGGTTACAAGCCTTAGTGGTTTCCTCAGTGCAAATATTGGTTTCATAAATTTTAATGGATGTTTCATAACCTGCAGTCATGGTCATGCCTTTTAGCATATTTTTAGAAATTGCAGTCTTGGGAACTGGAACAAAAATTTTGTTTTCTACCCAGGGTTTTGCCCAGAGTCCATAAAGTGCTTGGCCTTCATGTTTTACCTTAATATAGCAGATGAAAATTTATTCTGCCAGCCATCTTTAGATAATCGTTCTTCTCCTTAGTAACACTGGCACTAGGAACTTCCTGTTTTATGTGAAACCACATTATTTATAGGTTTTGCTCAACTCTGTTTTTCCTCAAATTCTGAGGAATTGTGACTGCCAGAACTTTCCATACTGATTTCTGGTCACTTTTACCTCAGATGAGAACATCTACTTCGGTACTTGTCTCTTACTGAGTCCTGTTAATGTGTGGTGGCACTTTGTTTTCATTACAATCAAAATACAGAAGCTGTTGGCTTTTAAACTGCCGCAGGTGGACTGTTCAGTACTCTCCAAGATGCCATGTGGCTCTTTTGGTCATGTTTATTCCAGAACGCTTAGAAAATGGAGATTGTTTTACTAAATAATTTCTTTTCTTTTTACTCCATATTTAGAATTGCTTGTTGTGTAGTTTAGACAGACAGGAGTAGTCACCACTGGTTGCTTCAGATGGCCAATTGGGATTGTGTGGGATTTTGTTACACTGCTCACTATCCCGAGGCACTTTGGTATGTTTCCATTTGTCTTGCGGGACACACAACTTAGTTGTTATTTTTTTCTTACACTGCTCTCTGTTCGATTTATTGTGTTAATCTTCATCCTGCATTTGAACATCCTGCATTTGTTTCTTGAGTCTTAACTTAGCTCTCCAACTCTTTTGAAGAATATTCCAAATCAGTGGGGATTAAATTTATCTAAATGTTATTGTCTTCAGCCCTATAAAAGTGGATCTTCGTGGAACATAATGGGTGTATTGTACCTTGGGTTGTTGTTTGCTGCAGCATGTGAGTTCCATGATCTTTTTATTTAACTTCCAAATACCTCCAGTGTGAGGTTTGACTTCTTTATAGAGTACCTTTTTCTAGCTACAATCCCAAGTTGATGGATTTATTAACGTGTCAAATTCAGGCTGTTTCATTGAAACCTAATACTGAGTCTTCAAACAGGTTTGATTTTTATTTTTTCCCCTGAGCATCTTCCCTAGATTTGAATTTCAGTTTCTCTCTGTCCTTAGGTATTGTTCACATTGCTCTACACTGTCAATCTTCATTTAAACAGGGTAGAAAAATAAAACTGAACTTTAGTTTTAGTAGCTTCATGGTTTTTTACCTTTGCTTGGGTTAAATAAAAACTATTAAAAAGATCAGAAACTTCTGGAGATGGGTTTTGGGGGTTGTTACCTCACTGACATTTTATGGCAAGAAACTTATTTCAAAATTGTTTGATATTTTTCTTGCACGGTTGATAGTGCTTAGTTCTATCAGAGTCTAGTAGTGGTGGAATTAAGTATGACAGTATTTAAGTAGGTAATAAATGTCAAATAAAAATAATGAGTTCAGATGTTGCTTAGCTCAGAACAGAAGGCGCAGATAAGAAAGTCAGAAGCTTTCTGGTAAAAGTAACACATAAAAAATTAGCCTTTTCTAAAACATGCCAGTAAAATTCCTGAGGAGGAAAATCTCTGAAAACCTCATTATTAAGTGTGTGTTATGTTAGACTTGTAAGGTGTCTCTTCAGTGCAGTAAGCAAGAAGGTTATGATTGGACATTTTGCCTTCATATGTAGGGTTTGTGCGTGAAGAAAGACTGTGGCAAAAATTAAGTCTAGATGCCAAAGTTAAATATCTGATATATGTTCAACTGCTGTTCCAAGCAGCTCTTTTCATAACCAGCAGCTTTGTTGGGAAGGATTCTGTTCAGGCTGAACTTTGCTAGTCCACAATTGCCAAGGGAAATAGACTGAACCGCACTTCAGTGTTGTGGGTTCTTGCTTTGAGAATATTGTGTTGCTTTCCCAAGCTCAAACTTAAATGTTTCATGGGTGTGCAAATGAGAGTAAGTAAAGAAGGGATTTGGGGCAAGTTTTTTTCTTTTTGCTGCTTGATTGAAAATGACGCATTTTTGCAGTGTACTCCAAAAATATATTCTTGACTACTAATTCTATTGCATGGGTGGCTTCCAGGATCTCTGCCAACAGGTAGAGACAGAGGACAATATCAAAACCTTTCCCAAAGCTTAACAGAAACAGTATTAATAGTGTTATTCTATCCCTACTTTGGAAAATTCTTCCACTATGGTTTGTAACTTAAAAATATTTGCTAAATAACATAATACTGCTTAATAAAAGCAAGTTCTCTTAGCTCTGAAGCTGTTGAGAGTATCTGCATTGTATTGTTTCTGCCTTCAGCTTCACTTTGTGTGTGATGCTGCTATTGATATCAAAGTGGTTTTAGATTTTGAAAGACTGAACTGTTTTTGAGCTGATCACTTGCCAAGACATGAAGTTTTGGATAGTTTTTTAACACTATCTTTGTTCATTAATTCAGTATTGGAGGGTATAATTTAAATCATTACAAATTTTAGTGGGTCCTGTGTTTGTCCTAGGAGCTTTCAGTCCAGACAGAAACTTACTATCCATTTCTTTACATTGAATAAGTGAGTGAATTAAGGTAGAACTGTCTCATAGCCTGTGAGACATCTCTGTTGCCTATAGTAGTCTATTGGGTGCTTTTTCATCTGCCTGAAAAAAGGCCCTCAGGAATTTAGTCCCTCATTTGAATGCTGAGTAGTATAAAGGCCATAAGCTTGTGACCTCTGAGTTCTATAACTGCCCCATCTCTCATGATTTAAATGCTTATAGCCTGAGGTACATGGACTGGGAAGGGATGTTTGGTCCAGAGGCAAGTCTCAGTACTGCCGAGATAATGATCTTACTGTGAAAGTTATTTTGAAAGAAAAATAGTACCATTTTACAGTAACAATTTATTGGGGACCTTTAAAAAAGAGTTTTCAGGTGCCAGCTAATCTCAGGTATCATAACATTATTGCTATCAGTTAAGAAAAATACCTGACAACTGCAGGGGAAAAAAGTTCAGACTCTGATGTCCCTTTTTGTTCATTCCTAAAGGGATATCTTTCACCTGTTTTCTGCAACTTTACAAGCAACCAGTCATTAGAAAACATGGATATTAATGTTCTAAGTTAACTTTTAAGATTGTTCTCTTGTGTCTGAATTAAGGTATAACTCATGTTCAAGTCTATTATTTCTGTGTGGAACTTTAGAAGTAACCCTGTGGTGTTAGTAAATTGCATGAACTTCAGACTGAGGGATGATGCAGCACGTGCCTTTTTGAGAAAATTTTGGAAGACATGTTTGAGGAATAATTACTGCTAGTGAACAAAAGAAGTTTTCTTTAGAGGCTAAAATACATAATTTCTTTGGTTGTTGGTATTGCTTCATATGAAGTGGTTGACTAACCCATGCCCACTAATCATCTTTTCTGGGTGTCATCTCTTCCATGGTTCTTCACTCAGTGGTCCTGTTGGGTACAAAAGCCCTCTCATGCTTTCTTCCCAGAACTGTATGGATGGAAGCCTGTTGCTTAAGATACATAGTTGACGGGGTGGGGGGGTTGTAAAAAAAGTCATAGTATCTACTACTTACTGTATATATACATGTGCATAATAAGTCACTCAGTTTTTTCTACCATATAGAGAGGATCCTATACCTGGAAGTTCTTAATTAATGTTTAATTTCTTTTTATAATTCCTTTTCATAATTTCTGTGCTTTCCCTTTCCTGAATTGTCCTATGTCGTGTGATGCCATTGTCTCACTTGATTTACAAGCTCTAGAACATAGGTGTGAGGTGCTCTATCAGATTATGGTGGTAGTACATATTAATGTTTGTCAGGAAACTGATCACTGCTAAACACAGTTGCCTGTGAATGCCATCAGCAAGTCTTGGATTCTGTCCTGGAGATGCCTCCTACCCAAGTTGTCACTGTTAATATTACCTGCTCATTCAGAGTTTCAGTTTAGTTGATCTCTTCTCTGTGGACATATCCATGAGTGTGCTGTCCAGTGCCATCTCTAATAGGTTTGTTTGCTTTGGTAACCTTTGGTCTTTTCTAGTTAAGTATTGAACCTATGATTTCTCCATCCTTTCTCTCAGTTAATGTATTTAGAAGTTTTTCCTGATTACCTCTGCAAGTATACCAACCAATAACCAGTGTATCCTGGCCTTCATAGGAAGGCCTTCCTGCCCTAACAACAGGATCTAGATTGCACTGTTCTTTGTTTTGCAAAATAATCCAGTTGTTCTTAATGTACCTCTTACAACAACACTGTCATCTTCTCTAGGCATTTCTTTGTTTCTTAAACAGCAAGCTGCTTCTGCCCCCTTTGGATTTTATTCTATCTTTTGTCTACCCACACATGCAAGTCTAATTTCGAACACATTAAGTTGTAAAACATGTATCTTACTATCATTTGTTTTGCTTATATTTTCAGAGATGAGGTAATGGTAACAACCTGCATGTTTATCAAATGCACTTTTTGAATACCAGCATCCTTTGTTTTTTCAGGTTAAACACACTGGGAATATTCGAGTTACTCATTTACAGGGTTGCAGCAAAGAAAACTGATAATGAATTGGAAGGACAGTAATAAAAGAAGGGAAAATGCTGGGCTGGGTATGATTAGTTTGCTTTCTAGGAAACAAAAATCTTTGAGCAGAGGAGACCAGCATGTGTCAAAGACACCAGAGCCTAGTTGAATGAATTCCCTGAAGAGCAAGTAAGTCCATGTGAATTGAATTGTGTGAATGAACACTATTTAAAGAAAAAATCTGCAAAACCTCAAACGTCTTGATTGGTCATTGCCTGAGTTACCCTTAAACAGCTAGTAAAAGTTGGGATAATAGAGGAGCCAATGTGAGAGAGATAGGAGACAAGCTAGAGAATTAAGCTTGAAATAACTGCAAAGGAAGCTAGGGTAGGAGTACAAGTATGAAGGAAAGAAAAACAATACAGCATGTGGCTGGAATAAATTACTAGAGAAAATGGGAGAGCAGGTGAGAAAGCTGAAGAATAGGGAAGGAGGGAACATCATACAGCTGTTTGCAATCATAAGACTAGAAAAGATTTTGCAGCAGCAAAGTCTGAGGACAAAAATAGGGTTTCAGTAAGGTCACAGAAGCGAGAAAGTGGTTACATGTGTATTGTAGTGTAATGCATTGGAAAGTACAAGACGGAAGGGATCCATGCTGGAGCAGTTTGTAAGAACTGGAGCTTATATGAAGAACTCACTTTAGGAAAGTTCATGGAGGACTGTCTGTCATGGAAGGGACCCTATGCTGGAACAGGGGAAGTGTGTGAGGAGTCCTTCCCCTGAAGGGGAAGAAGTGACAGACTCAATGTGTGATGAACCAACCTCAGTGTCTTGTACCTACGATGGGGGACAAGGGAGAGAGGAATAAAGTGTTGAAAAAACTTCCCTGATTGTCCCTCCAGGAGCCCCTCTGTCAGTCACTCTCGCACACCTGAGCTGGGACCAAGGCCCCCCCCCCACTCACACAGTCACACCAGGCTTCTGAGCTGGCTCAGCCCCAGCTTTCCCACAGCAGGGTCTCAGATGAACCAATCCTTAAAATAATTTAATCTTAGTCCAGTAGCAAAATAAAAAAAATACAGCTGAAGCTGATGCCTCTGAGGAGGGACCCTGAACAAAGGGATTTTCTCCTCCCGCAGTCTAAGCACAGGTGAGTCTGGAACTGTCAGCTCTTGCTGTGTCTTTAAATGTCCAGTCCCCTGGCCAGGCCACAGGTCCCCAGGCCCTTTGTTGTGTACAGGGTCAGCAATTCCCAAGTCTCTTGCAGCGGGCTCCCAGAGCTCAACCTGCAGCTCCCATTGCAGTGACTCACCAGGATACCAGCACTGAATGGATTCTTCAGCAAAAATTAAAACTGGTAGAAAGGGAGAGGTAGGAGGGGAAAATGTTTTTAAGATTTGATTTTATTTCTCATTATTCTGCTCTGATTTAATTGGTAAGAAATTCAGGTAATTTCCCCAAATCAAGTATATTTTGCTGGTGACAGTAACTAGTGAGTGATCCCTCCCTTCCCGTATCTCAACCCAGGATCCTTTTGCTGCATTTTCTTTCCCCTGTCCAGCTGCGGAGGACAGTGATAGAGCAGCATTGGTGGTCAACCCACCATAGCTCATCCATTTCAGTCCAGTAGTCTGGATTCAGCTTGCCAGCCTCCTTTGAAATGTATTATTTTGTTAGCACTTGATTTCCTGCATTTTAAGTTCTTCTAATCTTCAGTAGCTTTGTTAGTTGTGTTACCGTACTTTTTTTTAGTTCTTTTTTTTGTACATTATCTGGTCTAAGCGTGAAATAGAACCTGCAAGTGACTTGCTTTTTTGTTTAAGTTGAAAAAAGTTTTCATCAGTGTATTTGTATCAGCTAAAGGCTGTCTGATACCATGGCTGCTGTGGGGTATATACTCATTTCTCTTTGCTTGGGGAGCAAGGTAATATGCAACATTACATTGGTTCACTGTTGTTGTGGAACCAAAGGAAGCAGTAAGCAAAAGACAAGCAGAGCATAAACTTTTTGGAATAATAAGATGGCATGGAAGATTCACAGACAACATACTTGCTCCAAGAGTAAACAGATTAAAATGGGATACCTACTTATAAAATTCTGCTATTGCAGTACTGTAAAGTTGTTTTTTGTTAACAAGAATGTGCAGAAATGTTGGGCAGCTGAATTTAGGACTTTGTAAGCATCACAAAAGCAAAGTGAGTGAAATGAGATGACAAAAATTGCAATGCCGTTCTGGGCCAGCATCTTGGGGATTAAATTCCAAGAGACCTATGTACCGCTGTGCACTCTAAGGAGGGTGTTCATTACTTGTGGGGTGAATGTGGACTACTGCAAGTCTTCAGACCAAATAAAGCATTGCTGCCTCTAACACATGCCATTTAGGACTCTTATGCTATTATATGTGGGTGCATGCAGAAAGGGAATGGTGTAAGCTGTGCCGAGAACCCAAACACTGAGTGGCTGCAGCTGTTTTTTGCTGCTCAGATAATAAGCCATGCTACAGAAGTGTGGAGTGCCCCAGTTCAGTGACTACACATTGTGGATGCCTACTTTGTGGGATCTTTGCTATCCTCCAGCATATAATTTTCTGCTTAGAATGAGATTAGTGTTGTTAAATTCTATTCATTTGACATCACAACTCTGTCTCCAGGCTCAGCAATGCTAAATGTTAACCTGGTGCAGCAGCTTGAAAAATAGTTCTGTATTAAAACAAATGCAGGTTGCACTTGCATTAATCTCTGTTGTTGATCATATTTGCTAACTGGGTGCCTGCTCCTGTTTGGCATGTGACTGTTCATATTCAGTTTCTTGTTATTTTTTCCCTGACAGTGTCTTGACTTCTTTAGCCTGGAGTTCTTCCTTGCAGGAAGCAGGCTGGCATTTCATCTCTTGAGTTTTATTTTGAAAACATATTATGTCTCTTAAGGCATGATGGGCTGCAGGAAGCGTTTAAAGTGCCATTTGCTGAGTCATGTTTTACTTATCACTTACAAATTTAGGTGAGATAATAAAATTGCTACTGAAAGTTCTTACAGCCAGCAAAGAAATTTAGATGCAATTATCTCAATGACACTAATAAATATGGGCTCCTTAACCTGAGATTTTATTAAGCTGTTATATTCTTGGTAGTCCAAAAGATAATTGCATTTCAAGTAAGTCAAATGTCAGTTTTATGTTCTACCAACTGTACTAGTAAAGCTCTGTTTGATCCTCAGCCTGAAAAATTCCCATTAGATCATCTCTAAACCCACCAAACAGTGGAAAATTACAATTCCGAGATTAAATGGTAAGGAATTAAGAAAAAAAAGATAAAATTGAAAGAGTTATACTTTTCACATTCTCTTTTCCTACTATACAGTCCTCTTTCAAATTTTAGTGTGGTACTGAAGCTTGATGGGCTACGTAAAAGTTCTGGATGTGCATGCAATTTCATCCTAAAATTTGGATAATATTGACAGAACTCTTACACAGTAAACAAAACTAATTCTTAGCTCTTCTTACGTGTTTTGACTCATTTTTGATGCATTGTTCTAAATTCAGTTTTGTTAAACTGCTCCTTGGGTTTTACCAGTTGAAAAAATTATCTACAGTTTTAGTAGAAGGAATGTATTTTGCTAACATCTTCCCAGATATCCTGCTGAAAGCATGACATACCATAATCCTTCTAGAGTACTGGTGCAAGAAGGCTTTTTATGTTCAGTGGAAATGAGCATTGGTCATCTGGATGGTAACTTGGTTTAAAAAGCTAAAGTATTTTCAGGGTTCTTTAGAAATTTTTTTGTTACAAAAGCAGATATGCCATGATTTGTAGTAACTCTGAGTTACCGGTTTTTGGTATCTTCCTAATGTTTAGACATATTTTATTCATTTCTATTAATAATTTATAAGTTTGTTATAATTTATTATTATTTCCTTTTCTTCTGTTGAATCTTGGTAGTATTTTAGCCTTTTCAGTCTTTTGAAATTTTCAAAAATCTTGAGTTTTCAAATATACTTGCTAACAGTATTAGCATTATCTCAGGCAGTTTTCCAAGTCACTTACAGTGATGTCTCCTGATCCTTTTTCTTCCCCAAAGACTTCTGCCACTGTCTCCTTGCCTTCCTCTTCTCGTTTTAGCTCTTGCTTTGTTGCTAGGTATGACAAAGTAGTTGGAATCTCTTTGGCCCCAGTGGCAGAGGCCCTCCTGACAGCAGAAGTCGTCCAAAGATGTTCATCCTGACTAAGAATCCCAACTGATACACAGCTCCTGGGCCATGCTGCAGCAAGAAATCTGCCTCACGTTAAGCAAGTACTGTTTTAGTCAGGATTGTTTGTTTGAGCTTTGTGCCATGTTGTACCTATATGAAATTAGTATAAATTCTATGTTCAACCAGTCTGACAACTAAAATCTGATTGATCTAGGTAGTATTTAACCCAAAACTATTTCAAGATGTTTTATATTTTAAGACTAACTTACTGTGTTAATCATGTTTTTATTTAACAAAGGGTGCAAGAAAAAAGGAACTCATTAGCTCTGGGTTTCCTGGTGTTGTCTGTTACTATCTTTAATGTCCCTTTCTGCTAGTCATAAATGTACTTAGTAGTGTTTCCTTAAATTCCAGCTTAATCTAAAAGTGTGACTTGGTATATGGTAAAAAGCAGTGAATAGCACCAT
This sequence comes from Lanius collurio, assembly GCA_020086605.1. Lineage (NCBI taxonomy): Eukaryota > Metazoa > Chordata > Aves > Passeriformes > Laniidae > Lanius > Lanius collurio. The sequence continues at coordinate 21,898,644 of JACBWW010000001.1, read as the reverse complement.
TTCTGAAACTCATTTCTGGTAAATCTAAATTGACTTTGTAAGAAGAAAAATATACCCGTGAATTATTTGGTTTTGATAGTTATATGCTTCTAAGGTATCATTATTCATACACCAAATTGTAGTATAATTGTAGTATAAAGGAGAGGAAAAACTATAGTATTGGACAAACATAGATAAGGTATTGATTTAAATGATTTTTCTACCCAAATACAACTCATGTATTCTACAAGTACATTTGTTCTAAAATTTTGAGAGTAGTGATGACTCATGAAAATTAGTATTGTGAAAATAAGCCAAACAGATAAAACAGATAATACTTCCATCTTTTCTACCCGCTTCTCAATGCCAGCAAAGGTTTCTGTTCTTATTCCTAACTCTGTTGCCAGAACTTAACCAACTCATGCAGACATTCAGTTCTACACTGCTTGAACACAGGAGGGGTCTGTCAGTGTGTGTTCTCCACATAGTCAATTATTGCTGGTTTTCCTACACTTAATGTTTCTTAAACAAGCCAATTACTGTGGGGTTTTTCCCCCCATTTTTTTCTGGAAGTAGTGTGAGGATACAGAAAACCCCATAAAAAATAGAGAAACATTAGTTAACCAAACAGCTCCCAAAAACGCCTCAGTAAATCAGTTCTGTATAAAGGTAGCACAGCAGATGGTATAAACTAGTGTAGTTCAGCAGCCAGTCACCAGCAAAAAGTGTAGAATCTGCTTCCAGTGAACAGTGGCATCTTGGCATAACTATGCAGATATTGTAGCTCTTTGCTCCTAAACAGTTCCTCCTCAGGAGTCACATATATATTAGTTTGCTTGGAGGTAAAACTGCCAGCTCGTTTCTCTTCTGCGCTGCTTCAGCTCATTTTCCCCCAGCTAGCATTTCCAAGAATGACTGCCAGAGAAGGCCACTATTTCCTAATCTGCCAGGACCTGCAGAGGCATATGGCCTCTGCTCCAAGCCACCTTCTCTTATGTCAGTAGGCCAGAGAGACACCAGTGAGGCAGCAGAGCAAGCAACCAACCAGAAAAATGCTGGAATGCTACCTGTAAGTACAGTATGTTCTTTAGTTCATCAAGCACTCATGAAAATAAGGTCTGAGAATGAGCTTCATGTTTTGTAAGAGGGAATCAATCCCATTTTTAAGCCTGATCTTTGAATTGTGCATGTGAAAACTACTATGATACTGTACTGAACAAAAGGCTTTGAGAGTGTGTTTTGATGTGGATGATCTCATTTGCGACACAGTAGTTCAAGATTGGCTATTATTATATATGCTTTCCTTTTTGTTTTAATTAATTCCCTAATCTTTCAGAAAGTAATTATCAGTCTTTCATTTTATGGAAGCTTGTGGTATAACTATATATGCATGTATATATATGCATACACTATCTAATTATACACATATGCATACATGTATAATACATCTTTCTAGTTGTATATTACTTGTTTCACTTTGTGTTTCTCTAAACTGAGAATAAAAATTATTTTAAAACATTGGACTGAGTCAAATATTATTTCTCTCTGTAGAAATACCCATATGAAATAAAGCAGCAATGAATTAGATCTGGATAATGTTTCTCTAAATAGCCTTACTTGGTAGGTTATAAATTTCACCGTACAGACTTGACCTGTTACTACGTATCTGTGAAGTGTCATATATATTTAGAGTATTATGCACATTTTGAATACTCTTAATCAAGCCACTTATGAAAATGGAGAACTGGTAGAGCACACTGTATTTCCAGCCAGTAATTGTTAAAGAAGACTGCAGTGTCAGTAGTATGATACCTGTCCTGATGGGAGAAGGCAGGAAGGAGATAGTGAGTTACAGGCTAGGAGTTTCCTTGAGAATTTCGGGTAAGATGAAGATTGTAATTAAAGACTGAGTAGCACATTTGTGTAGTGTGATGGGGGAAAAGGATTTCTCTAAGGATGAGTGTTCTTTTTCATTCTGTCGAGTTCTTTGAAAAAAAGTAGATAAAAGTACATAAAGGTTACCTGTCAGACATAATGTTCTAGGATTTTCACAAAGCCTTTGATAAGATTCTTCATAGTAGGCTGCAAAGAAAATGAATAGTGACAGAGGAAGTAGCATAACTTAGGTATGGTTTAAAAACTGATTATGCTGAAAACAACAGGAGAAGTAGTTTGCTTCTTAAATAGCAGTAGGACCAGAGTTAATGCTATTGCTTGTGATGAAGAGGAAGCTGCATTAGGGCAGAATTTCCTTTTATGTGTAATTTCTGATTAGGCGCAGCTGTCCAGATCTGCATGAAGCTCCATATTATAAATGTGGCACATTCAGTTGCACCTAGATTTGGGCAACTAGCTTAATTGGGTAAGGCTTCTTGGACCGGAGCCTATCCTTTAATGTGGTGTTTAGTGCAGGAGGAAGTACTACAGGACCAACTGTGTTTATGTAACTATCTGCTAACAGAAAGTAATTATAATGTTGTCAGAATATTTTACTTGGCAAGGATGAAAAATGAAAATACAGTAATTTTATCAGAAGCAGTTGGTGCATTTAGTCCTTTTAAGAAACAGGAAAGGACAAAATGCAGTTAACTACATCATGACAGACTTGCAATTATTTATGAAAAAGCAACTTTAACTTAAAGGAGGGTTAGAAAGTCATAGCCCAAGTTGGAAGACCCCTTGAAAGATTATCTGGTTTAACTTCTAGTGGGAAAGGGAGCCTCTCTGAGATTATCTAGCGCTGTGACCAATCATCCAGCACTAGATAATCTCAGAGAGGCTGAGATTATCTAGTGCTGTGAAAACATCCAGTGATGGGGATTTACCATGTCCCTGGGAGGTTATTCCAGTGGTTGAAGACAGGCTTTGGTGAGGTATTCCAGAAAATTCTGTTTGTATCTTTTTACCCTTTCCAAAAAATAGTAAAACAGACAGTTGTGAAATTAGGGAGTGCATTAAAAACCTATAAAATAAAATAATTATGTACTATAGTCACCCTGTGGAAGTAATTAACTCTACAGGGCATTTAATAAAAAAACAAGGTTTGGCTTTAATTTTATGTAAATACTGCATACCTAGCAATACATAAATCAAGATGACTCCATTGCAGAATGCTTTATATGTTTTATATAAGATTGGTGGAAAAATTGCTCAGTTTGGAAAAATGATACTGTTCCTTCTCTCAGCTGGAACTGAATAAGGAAGTTGATGATCAATGGAAGTTCAAACTGCATCTGTTTAGAAGATTGGGTAGTATCTTCCAGACTGCTGTTCTTTCACTGTATCATAATTTCTGAGAAGCATGGGGCTCAGTTGGTCATTTCACTGGGAACAGTCAGGTGCTGGAACACACCTGAAAGCTTACTCTGTATATATATCCATGTTCACATTGTCATTGTAGGTTATGAAGTAATCCTGATCATTTTGTAATTCAGAAGTCCTACATTGATATTGCAGAGGAATTTACAGGGTTATTTCCCTGTACTTGTACATAACTATTAACACAAGGTCTGATGCTTGACTGAATTCAGATAGTTGGAGTGTACTCTTTGTGATTTTGTGGAGCAGACCAAAGACATAACACTTAATGGCCACCACTATGCACTGGATTGTGTTTGCCTGTTGTACTAGCAGAGGCATGAGGCTTGGATGGAAGGATCTGAACCCTCATCACTTCAAAGAGAGCTGGAATGGCCCTCTGCTAGAGAGCCTGTGCAGGATGTGGAAAAGCAGTGAGGGAATCACACAGTGTATGTTCTGTAATCCTCTGCCCTTTCTTCCTTTAATACCCAAAAGCTGTATCCATAGTGTTAGAAGAAATGGGATAGTACTAAAGCACAAGGACTGGCACTTCTGCTCCCATTGTTAAGTTTGTGGGATATTTTCTGATATGGCTTTGGGGCAGTCCAACTGGAATTCTCCCAGAGAGGGCCTGGGCATGGTTCAGAGTTGAGCACAAACTTGACATTTGCCATAGTTAGTTTAGGCAAACAGATGTGAGTTGTATGTGACAGCTGGTCTTGGGGCCAGAAGAAGTTTGTTGACCCTAGTATATTTAGTCAGTTGGTGTATACTAAGATGTTGATAATGTCAAGTCCCTTTTCATTTCAATTCTTCTGCTGTCAGGTTTGTACAGTTCCACATCATGATACTGTGTTCCTCATACTCATCACATGATTTCTCTCTCCATTCCCAATAAAACAACTTTCATACTACAGTCATGACATTTTTCTGCTTTGTTCTGAAGTGCATTTCAGGTGATTCTTTCCACCCTATTTCCCTAGGCTGTCATATTTGCTGCTCCCCCCTTAAAACTTCTGTTATTCTGTGTTATTTAGTAGATGATTCAGAACTTGTGCAATTCAAATGAGTGGTTTAAAAAGCAAAGCACACAATCTCTCTCCTACTTTGCTAATTTTTTCCCTTCTTCCTTTACATGCACACACGTATATGTGGTTTTACTTTTGCTGTATTTTAGGTTATAATTTCCTTAGGCAGAATGCTGCTCTGTCTTGTTCTGGATGTTTTAATGAGTAATGGGAAATGGTGATAGGAAAGCTTTGCTTTTCAGAAACTTCTGCTAATCTAAGACATAATGCTGCTGATGGCCGCAGTTGTCCATACACATTATTTATGACTACAATGAGCTAAGGTCACTTAGCTCATGTGTTGAAAGTAGGTTACTGTTCAGTTCTGAACATAACTTCTATCCATTTTTTGTTTGATCAGATGATTCATAAGGAGTCAAATGGAATGCAGTGTTTGGTATCTTACAGCACTTAAAGTGACACTTAAAAGTTATCCCAAAACCACAGATTTCTGAAAAAAGGTGTCATTTTTTGTTTACATGATAAAGTTACATATGGTTTTAAAATAGTTGGAAAAAACACAGTTGGAAAAATACACCCTTACTGTGATTGTGTTTCTACAGATGTAATTGTATAATGCTGTTTAGTACTACGGCCTGGTAATATTATTTAAATCAAGATTTGCATAGTGTCTGGAAGACTAAGTATGGCATGAGTACCTAATTTATATTTGTCTGAACTGACTAGATTGCTGACAACTGTGTATCTAAACCAGTCCCAGGATGTTTAGTGGGAGGTATGCACTTCTCAGATAACTGTGCTATATGTCAGGAAGAATCAAGAAACGTGCGGTGAGAGCTCAGCAGCTGCTCGGGTGGTTTTTTCCTGGCTGCAGATGGATGTGGTGTCCATCCATCCTTCTCTGTGTAGTTATCAATTGCTGTGGTCACTTTGGATACAAAGTGATACTGCAAGGAGGTTTTCTTACTTGAAGTGAAGCCTGAGTAGACTTACGAACTGAAGCTTTGAATAAATTTTTCTTTATACCAGTACCTGAAACATAGAACATGAAGTCCTAAAAATGGTCAAATAATTTGAACAGGCTGCTGTAAAAGCTTTGGACAATCTCTTATTCTCTGAGAAGACAAAAAAAGGTTAAATTGAAATACATTTTACCAAGGAGTATTGAGTCTTTAGTTAACAAGTGAGTTTTTATTATAGTAAGAAAAGATATTTTTAAAAAGTTTGTTTGAACTGTAAACATACTTGGTTTTCTTTCTATTTGTCACTATGAGCTTGCCAGTTTATTGGGGAAGGGATGGGGAGAAAACTACATTTCACTTGCAGTGTGTTGCTAAAATTAAGAATAAATATTGCTTAAAATTAAGGACAAGCATATTTTATAAGTCTTGCATAGATTGGCCAATCTATGTTTGAGTATATTAAAACAGACCTATGATAATAAATTTTAAGTCAAGGTAATGGACTACAAAAAAATACAGTACATTGCATCATGATTAATGATTTAAAAATACATGAAGAGGTGTTTCCCACCTTTCTAAATGTTCTGTGTGACAGTTGGCTGGCTGGGATATTTCCCAATCCACTTGAAATCTGACTGTCCCCTGTAGCTCTTGGTTGTGTCTGGAGTGGTTGGCTTCTTTCTTTCAAGAACAGTAAAAGTGGTGCAGGCAGATAAGTTCTGTGCTACCACAATCCTATTAAAATTTCATTAATTTTGTGTATCTAGGAGACCAATGAATGGTAATACAGCTATTTGGAGGCGTTTAGTTGGCCTGGAGAGCACTCTGGTGCTAGAGGAACATTTTTCATGAGAAGAAAATGTTGTGGTGTTTCCTTGTAGTTCAAAGTCAAAGTAAGGTTCTTTTCTCAGCAAGCTGAACAGGGAAATGTATGGTTTTTCCTCTTCTATTACACAGACTGTGAAGACTTCATTAGAACTTCTTTTTCTTGGCATATGGAACATAATTCAAAGCACTGGAAAGAAATAGACTTAACAGAGAAGAGTTCATCTTAATGCTGAATATAGCTAGAGTTTCTAGTCCCAGGAGATAAGGAATTCCTGAATATAATGGTTCCCACCTAAGGACTGGAGCTGAGGTGCCATCCAAAGTTATCTCATATAAAAAGAGGATGTAGTTCTCTAATGTTTTTTGAGAATGAAAAATGAGCTGAAATCATCATGCTCTCAGGGACACACTGCTGTTTTACAGAAGAGTGCTTAGAAGAACTGCCCTGGAATATATTTGAAGATTAATTGAAATGTTAGGAAACTGAGTGGGAATTTGTCTATGGATATTAATGTCCCAAAGTAAATGTTACTAATCAAAAGCTTCAGCTTGATTATGAGGACTTTCTAGATGAGATAATTTTGAAACTCTGAGTAGAAATCAGGCTTAATTAGTAACACCAGAAAGACATCTTCCTTCTTAAATAGAAATATACCACCAAAAAAAGTGATATTTTATGAATCAGTAAAGGATTAAAACAAATTGTTAAAACGCTTTTAATAATTGACATCTCAGAGGTAACTAACAGATCATTGTTTTTATAAAATGGTGAACTGTCCCACTAGATGCCTGTGCCATAAACTCCTGCATTCTAGTACATTTAGAATGACCATTTCCTGCTGAATTAGTTGCCAGGCAGTGTCTGCCTGTACAGTATGGGCTGTCTGGACTCTGCCTGTCTCTGGCTAGGGTAGCTGTACACCTTTATCACTGTTCTCTCAGATTTGAACTGGCAAACTGTTAAATTTTGTATGTCACAAGGTGTGTTTAATACCCTCCTGATACAATACTTTCAGATGCTGGGATAATCTGCAAAGTGAGGATGACACATTCACATTCTGCCTTGCCAAGTGAATTGTTTGGGATGACATGCTTCTTGCTCTGTGTAGCATTTGGGTGCAGTTAGTTCTTTACTAAGGCACAGGGCCTGTAGCAGACTGGTCCCCTTCCAGAGTGGTAGCTGGAGGCTAGATGGGCTATCCAACATCTTGGGTAGTAGTAAATCACTATATTTTGGTAACTTAATCAAATTCTTGCATTTTCAGTAGGCATCAAAATTTAGGTATCATAATCTGAAGCTGAATTTCACTCAAGTCTAAGACATCCATTAAAGGACTGCAAGTAAGACATGGAAATCTGTAGATTTGCATGCTGCTGCACTGGCAACTTCAGGACAGATGAGATGTCCTTTGATATCTCAAATTGTGTTTAAGCAATTGAAGGAAGGGCAGAGTGAGTACTATAGTGTAATTTTTTCAGAGTTATAAAAAAATTAAAAAATTATAGGAATATAAAGCAAATCAGTGAAATCAGTTAAATATCTTGTGGTTATTCCAGTCCAGTGAAGTTTTTGCAACCAAATTGTATGAACTCTGACCAAGAGTGAATATTGATGGTATTTTGTATTCCAGAATTGCACCAAGCTACCCTTAAATAAAATATTTTATGTATTGCGGTTAACTTTTAAATTTTATCTTATGTCTGAGACTAATCCTAACTGGAGTTACCAAGATTTTTAGGCTTTACTTCATGTAAAATATACTTTAAAATGTGTAGGGTGAAATCTGTATTAAAATCATTGAAAACAATGTTTGATTTGAGTAATGAATAATATATGAAGCCTTGTTTCAAAAATGATGCTATTAACACTGTATGTGAATATAAGAGAGTGCCGATTGCTCTTTTATAAGAAGTAGCATATGTGACTTGAGTTCTGTTTGATATTGACATGCCTGATAACCAGTAAGTATTAAGTGAGAAACTAGCAGGAAAGAAAACAGAAAAGATAAAATTCCCAGGATAAACAGCTTCAAATGAATTAAAATATCCATGTCTTCTCTTTCCTTTAAGAAATACCCATTTGGCTCTATCAAGGCTGGCATGTCTTACAATTCCCAGGGCTGGCAGCCTAGGAACTAAGGGGATCCTAAAGCTTTAAGTGATATCTTACATAGCAGGAGAGTTGTTGTTTTAAAACAGTCAAAGTAACAGCCTGGTATAAACTCAGTGTGTTGGCAGGGTAGGGTGACCATCCCTACAACAAGAATCAGCTGCCTTACACTGTGGGAAATTGAAGTGATGCTGTCAGGGAAGTGGGTGGCATAAATCCACCTAGAGCTAATGTGATGCACTGATCCTGAAGAATCCAGGTCTTCCCAGGCTCTGTGTCATCATTGGCACATTAATATTATGGGTGCCTGGCCTATATTTAGAAGGTCCACTGTTTCAAGCTGGGCTGCTTTTCCCTGGTAACTGGCTCATAATTTTAACAGTATGACATTTAAATGGGATTATTCCCTATGTCCACTCTTGTTACATTTCTCCAATTATGGGTCAGGCCTAAGACGTTTATCTGACATGAGAGCTGTCTTAGCTCCTGGTATGATCGAGTTTAAACCCAGAAGAGCAAAGAAAATTAAGTCTCTGTATATAAACCAGAAGGAACTTGGAAGGTTCAAAATATGACCAAAAACGAGATTAAAACCAAATGAGGTTAGATGTTGGTGCCAAAAAATTGATATGTTTTATTTAATAGTAAAAGAGGCAAAGAGAAAGAAAGAGGAAAGAGAGAGAGAAAGAAGTGGGGGGCGGGAGAGGGAGAGAGTGACAGGGGTCAGGTGGAAGCATATCACCCATCCGAGGGTGCAAGCAGTAGTCCTCATGTTCCTCTGGGGACAGTAGGATTCTATCCCACTCTCAGGCTTACACAGCATGTGTATTCTGCCTCAGTGTTCCCCTGATCTTTGCTCTATTTTTCATGTTGTTTTGCAAGCTTCCCAGGTGGATATGAGATGGATTTCCAATGTGTTTGATTTACTCCATCGCCCATAATTTTGGTGGTCTTTTGTTTTGCTTATAGGTCTGACTAGTTTCTGTTCCTCTTGTTCTGATTCTTTCTGTGTCCTCAGGGTCATTCCAAATGCCTCTGTCCCAGTCTTTCGGTGAGACTATGAATTTTGAAGGTTCTGATTGTGTTATTGTAGCTTCTGTTTTTTCTTCTGACTTCCTCATTCTGTCCTTGAATTGACTATTGAGTGCTACAGTCATATTTTGCTTGATTTCTATCTTGGCCTTTTTCTTTGTGAAGTCCCTGGAACTGTGGCCAGCAGTTAGACATTCTGCAAGCACTTCACATATTACATCCTTTCCTTTTCCATCTTTTACTGATGTCTTGCATTCTCTTTCTCTCAGTGCTCTTTTATCTTCATCTTTCCAATACTGTCTTGTTGAGCCCAATCCCTCCCCTCCTGCGTGGGTTTGCAGTTGTTGGCTTGTAAAACTCCCATGAGACATCCATGTCTAGTTTGCTTGAATACATATACTTACTTCTAGTGGTCTTGGCCAAACTGCTGTGCTTGATACACCTGAAGGGCTCTGCATCAGTTTTAATATGGCAGAGTAGTTGAGAGGAGCTTCTCAGCCATGTATAACAAATAGAACACAATGATTGTGTGGATGATTGTGTTTAGATTTATTGCTAATACAATAGCTAAACATTGTCAATGTAGTGTCTAAATAAGAGGTCGATGATCTGTTACAGTGGTTTGTATAATCAGGTTGTAGTCCCTCCTTTTGAGTCATGAGGATTCAGTGAGACCTTTGTACTTTCTTAATTTCTCTGGGAAGTCTAGGTGCAGCTGGGTCTAGTTATTCTCAAAATTGGCCAACAGATTTTTATAAAGTCAGTTCAGCTAGAAAAGTACAGATTTACAATCTTTGACCTTGTAGAATTCAAAATTACAAGGGAACTTTGTAGCTCCTTTAGGACTTCATCTCCTTATTTGAACAGATGCTTTTTACTCAGCTTTCCAAAAATGAGTGTTCCCTGTCTTTGGGCTGGATGTACCCTGCAGGCGTCTCTCCCAGGGTAGGATGGCCCCTCCCTGGGAGCTGCCTGCAGCCTTGGAGGCCTGTTTGCCCTGTTGGCCCAATCTCCAGCAACATTTTAAGACCAGGAAACCTTAGGGCAGGCTTTTATCTCAATATACTGGGGATACTTCTCAAGTCTTAACCATTCATTGCTGCTTATTTTGGTAATCTTACTAATGAACGTGGGACAGACTTTACAGAAGTTTATGTCATTATACAATTATTTTAACATGAAAGATAATGCAAATGGCGTATATTTCAGTGCATAAAATAAGTTTATTGGAAGATATAATAGTGGTCATGATAGAAGTGAAAATTGCTTTATTAATCATATCTTAACTACCATTTTGGGGATGAATAAGTTTATTAAAATATAATCCATAAGGAAAAGCATTCATGAGTTTTTCTAAAATATCAAGCCAGTCACTGACTCTTCAAGTAAAGGTTCTCGGTGTCTGCTTCTATAAACTCAGGTTTTCTAAAGGTAGATTGTACATACTACTGAGACCTATTGCTTGTTGTTGACACATTCAACAAGTGTATGAATATATGTAATTCAGTCTCTCCAACTAAAGCTAAATATACCATATTTTTTCTTTAGACTTCTTAATGTCATTGATATGCTGAGACAGTGCTCATATTCATATGTTGAAGAACATTGACTTCAACATGTTGCACAATACTGCTTTATGTTATTTAAATCTCGTAAATCCTACTAGTGCGAAGAGGAAATGCCTCAGAGCCAATCTGCTTTTCAAACAAAAGGCAGGCATCCTACTCAGAACAAATTACCCTGTGAATGTTTAATATTGTAAAGATTGATTAAAAGAAATATGACATTTTTCAGAGTTTTATGGGATAGAATGGGAAGGACCTGAGCTTGTCGCAAGATGAGAGAAATTGCATATTGGTCTTCTACTTCATGAGAGTTACAGCTTTGTGAGAAATACTGGTGGCTTGTTGATGGAACCTGAAGAATTAATAGTTGAATTAAAAAATTATAGTAACTAGATTTTTCTAGGGAAAAAGATTGTTCCCTGAGTAGACAACTAGAAGCATCTTGATATTAATCGCATTGCTGCTGTCTTGTGATCTACATAAAGAAACAGTACTGGTATTTCCAACACATTTGTCTTTATAACATGAATATTTGGCCTCAAATCAGGTACAGAATCTGAAGTAGTATAATGTGAATGGCACCACATAATGTACAAAACATTGAGTCTGTCCCTCTGAGACATCATCTTTCCAATTCACCTGAATTTAAACATTGAAATCAGCTGCATTCTCAGGCCAGCGGTGCTGTTAAACTGTTGTGAGGTTTACTTACTTTCTAAACTCTTTAACAGGTATTTCTTCATTATGCAATGCATTTTGGAAAAATGACATTAATTTACTTAAATATTTCTATCGGTCTGATTAGTCAAAGGATTTGATATATAGGGTTTAGTCTGCTGAGGGTCTGTATGAGATTAAGTTCATGAATTTGAATAGTTGCAGTCATGAAAAAGAATCTAAAAGGTGCTATTTGTCCCTAAGTTGTGACAGCTCAGTTGTGAAACTTAGTCTGGTAAAATAAAGGTGCTTGAAAGGCTGAAGGTAACTGGCGATCACAGGGAATCTTGGGCAATTACTCACTTCTGTGGTGGAAGGATACCAAATGTGCATTTCAGATTAGACAGTCTATTCATTCCTTTTTTGATTACTTGATGTAGAAGTTAGTTGTCCCAGTTAATCAGTGTGAAGAGATGAGCTCCTCATTTTTTCTTCCCAGAGATTTAATATATTTAATACAGAAAACAGATTTCGTTGATGTAGTAATCTTGTTTCTTTCAATCAACCTGTTGTTCAGCCAGCTGCAGTTTTGAGTAATTACTTAGTGCCGAAAGAGCCACAAATACTTGCTTTCCTTCTGACTAAGAGGATATGAATCCCTGAGGGATGACATTATTCTCTAACCCAGGCAAAACAATCTGATTTAACATATTTTAGGTAATTAGTAGAGATATCAATTAGTGATAGGTATTGTAGTCTTTTGACAATCATTGAAAGTTGGGAGTTGAGAAATCAACCTGTGTTAGAATTGTAGCATGGTCTTTTTTATTTTTGTGACTGCATTATATTTTCTGTCTTAATGTCAATGCATAGTGTTGTAAGTTATCACATTGCAAAAACATAAAAAATATTCCATGATGAATTTTCCCATTGGGGTGAGGGTACTGTTTATCTGGACTTCGGTTTCGGTTACAGCCGTGGAATCCATCATGAAACCCTGCTGTTACCATGTGTAGAGCAGTGATGCACTGGTACAACACTTCATTCCTGCTTATGTTGGTCAAGTTATTTGGTCTGTTGTGCTTTGTTTATTGCAGGTAACACTGACCAGTTGTACTGATGGCTTTTTGTGTTAACAGATCCACAAGGAAATCCTTATTTGAATGGGACAGCAGAATGTTTATGTATGAGCTAAGCATGGATAGCATATGATTGAGCTATCATTTAACATTCCTTGAACACTTAATGTAAAACAAACATACAGAAAACTAAGAGTAGATTTGGAAGTGATTTGTTTGGAGAATTTTTTGTGGTCAAGTGTGAGTCAGAACAGTTTCAAAAGAAATTCTTTATCACTTACTTTAATATGTAGCAGCTTTAATAGAAATTTCCTTGTAACTAGCTGGCTTGCACAATCTCAGAGATATTTAAAAGAAGTGTCTACAAGGTCCATGTTATTTTGGGGATTTATGTCAGATTGACTGTTGCCAGAGGACATGTTTAAATTGGAGCTACCTTTAATAAAACTTAAATTACCTATATATAGTCTATAGTTCCAGTAATACAATAGTTGTAGTAAAAGTATAGTTCTCGTAATATAGTACAGGTCCTTGTTAGAACAAGAGATAGATGGCTGTTTTTTATTATTCTGACATTCAGTGGTATGAGTTTGAGGTAGCTGGATGTCTAATCTATAGGGAATCTATCTCATGTATTTTAAGTACAGCTCTATATGATGGCATGGTTTCATAGTTCTACTCAAGAAAGATCTCTAGTCTTTTTCTTTCTTTCCTGATATCTTTGTTTTTCTTTATACATTCATTGCAGTGTTCCACTTTTTTAGTAAAAAAGCTTCTGAGGAATAAAAAAATACCAATTTTCTGGATTTTTGGGAAGGATTCAGCATTTTGGCTCTTCCGCAAAATGCATTTCATACCATATTCTTTGTGTATTCTTCCTTCCTTTTGAGGGAAACTGTGTAATGCTGCAGTGACTTCATCAGCAGACATTAAGATCTTTTGCTGTTCCAAAATAGCATCTACTCAGAATTTGTAGTTGTAGTATGTGTATCCCTGCAGATTGATGAGGGAGCTACTCAATGAATGAAGCTGTCTGCCTAAAAACCTCCCAAGTTCCAAACAGCAGCCAAGTTCACCTCTTTTCCTACACTGCCTTACTCCAGCCTGGGGCCCTTCCCTCCTCAGTCTGAAATCTTTCTGTCCATGTTAATGTACTCATACATAAATGCTCAGAAAAATCATGTTAAAGATAATTACCACTGCTGTCATACTCTGGAATTCAATCCTGTGGTGTATTTAGCATTAGTTTCTTGGGTGCTCAGCAGGGAGCAGTGGTCATGGAAATTAAGTGGATCAGATTCTGTCTTGTTCAACACAGCAAGAATAGAATGAATAGAAAAAGAGAGTTGTCTCACTTGTGTGGACTGCCCAACTTTGCACATACTCCATTGCATGTGCTGCTTCTTCCTCTGACTAGAGAGGAAACTTAAGATACCTATTCTAGCACAGTCCTAGCAGACCTGCTTAACCAAAGCTTAGACAAAGTAAGGCAACCTGCATTTAAGGAAGTGGACTGTGTTCCATGATTTCTGTATCTCATGCTGTAATTGTGATGATTAATTAGAAGAACAGCAGTTGCTTTTACGCTTACTTTTGCTTCTCTATACATCAGCAACTATGAAGAGTTAATCCACACTGTTTCAGTCTTAGCTTTGAAATGTATAGACCTTTGACCACAACTAAAAAATATGTAAATGAATGCTGTAATGTTTTCAGAAGATAAAGACTGCTAGGGTGGATAGCTTAAGCCATGTAGACTTCTGGGCATTGTCTTGTGGTTTGCATTAGTAGTGGTGGAGTAATTAGTAAAGCTGCTAATTCCTACAGAGCCAACAGCAAGACCCTGTTCTAGGTTTGCCAATAGCATTATTGGAGCCTGAAACCCTTAAACAGGCTACTTCACAATTTTATCTAACTCAGCCAAAGAGTGCTGAATCGTTCTTGCTACACTTCTTCACTGATCGAGTGCAAAATAATAATAGCTTCAAAAAATATATGAAAAATAAATACTACTTTTAGATTTTTGTGAGAAAAAACCAACTTGTAAACCTTTGATAACTGTATTGCTGTTAGTTGTTTATATTCAAATCCATTTGCCTTTATTAAGTTTCCATGACCACTTTAAACTGCATTTATTACTGTACACAGTGAGAAATACTTTTGGTTCTTGATTGCTCTTTTTTTCCCTGTGTTACATCCTCTGCCACTCAGGAAGGAATGGTACTTGTTTCACTATATTTTAATAACTTTTCCTGGGAAAGTGTTTTTGTATGCTGTAAATACGCATTTGTGATTTTTAAGGAAATCCTAATTAGCTTCCAGGATACTTACAGCATTACAAGATAAGCACTGGAGGTAATTCAGCGTAGGACTGTCTGTAGGTGAACTCCTGTGGAGTGGCTCAGGAGCTGGGTGGGGATGTGAGAGCAGTTCCCTCATGCATTGTGTTGCTGCAGAAAGTTGGGGTGCCACTGCTACTTTAGCCTATTAAGCTGTTAAAAGTTACTCTGCCTCTCTAAAGGGCACCCAAAGATACTATTTTATTGTTCGGGTTTTTACTGAATTCTTAGATGTTCCAAATTTCTACCAAGTTCTGCTTTTTTTCCCTTTGAAAAAGCTACCAGACTTCCATTTTCACATACATTAATGTTTCAGGTTGATATTTCTTGAGTGCATATTTTATGAATGTGTTGATTTATCAAAGATGTGTAAACCAATATTAACTTATTTCCAGTCCAGTGAAGGTACATGCAATGTATTATATTAAAGCAAGCCCAATGCAAACTTTGACTAAATAAAAATGTCTCAGCAGCATAAAATATTAATAATATGTGGAATTACAAAAAAAAAAGGCTCTTTGAGAAGTCCCATGCTCTATATAGCGTGCCTTTAACTGAATCAGGTATGTTGTTATAAGATCTCTGTCCAGATGGATGTTGAAAATACCAGGTGATGGAAACCGCACGTGTTTCCCTGGTTACTCTGTGCCACTGCTGTTTTGGGGAAATACTCGTTCTCCGGTGGTAGCATTTTTGCAAATATCTTCCTGTAGTTCAAGCTTCCATCATTTCATTCAGTTATTTCTTCTTAGCTCTGCACGTTTGATTCCGTGTGTTCATCCCCCTCAGGGCAGCTTGAAGAGCAGTTCAGTAAATGAATTCTGCAAACTTTGTGTGTGTGCTGGTCAGCTTAGTGGGTTTTTTTTTCCATTTTATGTGGGTTAATGTGTATATGCACTCTGTTTGTATCATACTCTACGACTGTGAACACATTAAAAAGACGGTTAGGCATCTGTAGAGAAAAAGGTTATATTGTGAGCATCAGTCAAAAATTATGTGGATTGGGGGCAGTCTTAGGAGAATTTTATGTCAATGAAATAAATTGGTACTTGGTGAAATATGATCTTTCTTCTGTAACTTTTCAGTAATTTTAAATGAATTCCCAGTGAATTGCAACATGATGAAATTCCATTGTGGCATATATAAAAACAAACTTGACAGCATCCTAGAAAATTTAGTCCAAGACTGTTCCTGATCAGTGATAGCTCAGATGCTTTTTAGCTGCTGAGAATCTCAAGAGGAGCTGGTTCACCAGAGATGTGGTTGTGTGCATCTGTGAGTGTAACGCAGCAGAAAGAGGAAAGAATCTGCAGAATAAGAGCAGCATGAGCTTTCCATTGTGCCAATGATCATAAAAAAATGAGACTATTTTGTGTTATAAATTAGAGGTCCAAAAATACCTTGCAAGTGACTTTACGCCTGTCTCCCATATGTCCTTTGGTTACCTTAATAGTGATATTTCAGAGATACTTCGCTCCTTTTAAGTAGTGAAAATTAATAGAGCGGTTGTTAAATTAGGTACTTATTTTCTAGATATATAGATCTACAAATTATCTATTAGAATTTATTTTAATAATTAAATACATACTCTTTCATGAGTTGTTAGCAGCTATCATACAATGTTTCATACCATTGCCATGATTGCACTTGAGTGTAAATCAGCTTGGGAAATGAGAATACCTCCTTTATTACAACCACTTAAACATCACTTCAAAATCTTTCATCATATCCATACGTGCTTGTGACTTTTTCACAGGCTGCCATTCCCTTCTGCTCCTCACCAGTCTTTTTAGTGTCAAACAAATTGGAACGGTGAAACACGAGGGTGTAGCTTGTACAAGTCAGAAGAGAGTGAGACAACTTGATAAGGATTTCTTTGGATATCCAGTGACAAGACTTGTGGGACTGGTTCAAAGCTGTTCCAGGAGAGGCTCAGCCCAGACATCTGGAAGCATTTCTTCACCCAGGTTGGTCAGACATTGGAACAGGCTTTGTAGAGAGAGAAGAGGTTGGTGCCCCAAGCATGTCAGTGAGAGGCATTAGGAAATTGTCCTTAATAATATGTTTTAGCTTTTGTTCGAGCCTGAAGTGGTCAGGCAGGTGGACAAGGTGAGCATTGTAGGTCCCTTCCAACTGGAACAGTCTGTTGTATTCTACAATCTATTCTATAGGAATGGAAAGGGAGCCAAAAGCATGTATCAGTTGAGGCTGGAAGATGAATGCTGTAGAGAACTGGCAGGGGGACATGCTGCAAGTTGCCAGCCCATTGGCTGTATACCCCTTTCAGGGCTTTCTCCTCCCCATCTGGGCTGTATTCTATTGCTGTCCTCCCTTGCTTGCCTTTCTGCTGCCTCGTCTGCCCCCTGGTTTTTGCAGCAAGTTGCCTTGCAGCTGTGCCCCGATAAGCATGTCATGAGTAATGTGAAAAAATATGTCTTCAAAAATGGCTTCCATTTGAGGTGGTAGATGCTTTATTCATTCATTGTGTCAGTGTTTCATGTTGTTGTTAAAAAATGGACAACCTCAATAGTGAATTTCCATTATTTGGGTTGAAGGGATTACATTTAAGGCTGGCTTTAGAAGTATTCCTCTGAGTGTGTTTGAGTGCTGGTGTTTGTTGATAATGACCATATGGCTGTCATCTCTATTGTCTTTAATTCACTGAAAAGTCCTAGGATTTTCCTATCTCCTGTCACTGTATTTTGGTGTCTTTTTATCTTCAATGTGGCATGTACCTGCTTTTAATTCTTCCAAGATAGTTTCTCCTTGCTAGTAAATGGCCCACCAGTTACTTTGCTCATTTTACTTTGACATTTACTTTAAGGTCCTGTATTTTTTTTTTTGTGTTAGTGTTTCTTCCGAACTTCTGCCATCAATGGAGAATATGCTCAAACAAATGAAGGCCATTTTGGTTGTATACTTCAGCAGTAGGTGTAAAGATTTACTGATAAAACCTGAAGAATTGATTTTAAATCAGTGAGATGACATATTTCTGTGACTTACGTTATGTTACATATGCCTGAGATGATCAGATTAATAATCTTTCAAGGATAATAAACATTTTGAAGTTTTAGTAACCTAACACGCTTCAGCAATGGATTGCACTGGACAGTGAAAGGATGTTAAAATACATTAATGTATTTAACAATGCTTATATTCATTATGAAAAATGCCATATTGATGTTTATGAGACATATTTCTAAAATTATAGTATAAAGATTTCATCATCAGTTAATCAAGACAAATTAGTTGCCGAGGAGTACATAAAAATAGTAGTGAGATTTATTTTAATCTTATCACTATAAACATAAGTAAATGCTTTTTCAGTGAAGTGTATACCTACTGCCGTTGGGAAGGAGAAAACATACAATAGTTATATTTCTTTGTATGATCATGAGAATTGGAAAGCGATTTGTGTGACCGGACCTGGAGGTTGCCCAGACAGATACTTTATTTATGGCTGTTATTAGGATGCAAATGATACCATGAGATGCTTGTTACATCTGTGTACACGGATGTAGTGGGCTTTAATCTGCTTATTCATCACTTTGTGCTGAGACTGTGATAGTCAGTGCTTTGTGCTGGTGTTACAATGGTTTTGGGTTTTTGTTTTTCATTTGGAGAATAACATCATTGTATGAATATTGATTGTACACATACTCCTTTCAAAATAAATTTAGTTACCCTTATGTATCTGCTAAGATGCTAGACACTCTGAGAAACCATCTTCTAAGCATAGTCTGTGCCTGAAACTGCTGCTGAAATTCACTCTTTTCAGCTTACCCTCGTGTTGTTACACAAAGACTGGTACAGTCCTTAGTCATGTGACTCTTCTTTGAGGATTGGACTATTCTTAGTTTTATTTATACCTGTGTTGTGATGTGAGGTCAGTTCTCATGGTTCTAGTGAGAGCATGATAATTATACTGCCTGAAATTGCAGTTTTTAGAATCTGTCAAATAGTCCCTGCCTCTCTGGAGATGAAATGGTGTATTAAAATCTAGCTCTCTTAATCAAAATATCTCTCTGTCAGCTTTTACATGAAGCCAAGTTATAGATAACATGGACTGTGTAGGTTCACAGCCGGTTTTTGTGCCATGATAGTTTTGGCTCTCTTGAGAAGTAACTGCTATTATGCCTAGTTTATTTTATGCCTTCTGCCACTGCAGACTCTTCCTCTGATTAAGGGACTAATATCTTCTGTGAGATTCTTTTCTTTCTTCTGCATTACCCATTATTTAATCAATTTTGGACTATGCCAAACACAACACAGTGCAGAATAATTCATAACATTTGCTGTATTTGACAGCTAAAACGTTTACATTATTGGTTTTGTAATTTATTTACCCATCTCACCTAGTTAATAGCAAGAGTGGTCTATTAAGATGTTTACCAATGCTTCCTCAAGCTTATTTCTTTGCAATTACAATTCTAACACAATTATTACAAATAAATATGTCTCTAAACAATAACAACAAAAAAAACCCAAACCCCCAAAATTGTAATTGTTACCCTGTTTATTTTCCAGTTGAATATTGAATTCAAAATTAATTTAGCTGGAACAGATAGGACTCAAATATCCTCCTTCAGTTCAGTATGAATTCATGCAAAATGGGCAGCTGAATTTGCTTATATTGCTCAGCAATCCTTACACAAAATTACTGGCATTATTTAAGGCCGCCCTAGGTCAAAGATTTGACTGCCTAGTAGAAGTACATCAGAAGACTGGATGCTTTGGTGAAGAATACTTCTATTTTTAAGACAAATTCCTTTGTGTTTGATGCCCTTTTTCATGTAGAGGAAATCCTGAATATACGGTAGAAAGCATGTCCCAGCAAAAGAAGGAATGGTGTGATGCACTGCAGAATTTCACTGGTACTGTGCCCACAATATTTTATGTTCTATAAAGTAGTTTTAGTGCTGATTCATCATTAAGATTGTAGAGTTATACCTACACTACTAGCTTTTCACACAGAACAATGGAGCTTTGAAGAAAAGGAAGAAAAAGGATGATTTCTTCATCATGTCTGTTTGTCTTTCTTAGGTTTATTGAAGATATACATCTACTAGGAGGTGAAGGAATAAAGCATTCCTAAATTGTTTCTGAACTACAAATAAAACCAGTGAATTTATTAATAGAATAAATATATTAACATTTTACTGTGAAAAAGCTGAATTTTTAACCATCTGTATTTATGACAATTCATAAAAGTGAGAAGCTTTCTAAAATTAGGAATAACTCTTGCTTGAGTGCAAAATGCAAAGCAAGATGAATATTTAAGGGTGAGTTTGATCTCAGGTTTTCTCAAGGGAATATCACATTGCCTGCAGTGCCAAATACTTACAAGACAATTCAGGGTGATACAGCCAGGGGTATCAGGTTCTCTTCCCTTCTGCTTCCAACAAGCATACAAGTGAGCAGTGAAAGATCAGTCTATCCAGCTAATTTTTCATGTTTGCCTCTTTTGTTGCTTCTACAACCTTCTCTCAGGATGTCAGCTTATATCTGCCTGATTTATATCCCTTCAAAACACTTCTGAATGTACTTTCTTAGAGTTTGACCTGTGAGTTTTATCTTTTTTTCCTACAACAAGCAGGTTATGTTTCTCTCTTCAGATCTCTTCATAGCATTTTCTGTGTTCTGCCACCCACCCATTCATATCATTTGTTACTGAGATGTCATCTCCCTGCTAAGATTTACCTGCTGAGCCAGCCCTCATCACTCTTCTTGAAGATCCTCAAGGAGAAATATCTTTGCTCTTGTCGTATGGTGGTCCTCCATGATAGCACCTGTAAACGACATTGGTTTGTCAATATCATGTTAGAAAACAACTTTTACAAATAAGAGTGTTTCTTTAAAATTGATCTCTTAATATTGAAGGTTTAATAGGAAAGACAATATATAAACTGGCCCTGAAATGAAAGCTGGTAATGTTTGCTGGAGTCAGCTGGGCTTGGCTCTGCTGGACAGTGAGGAAGCTTCTGGCAGCTTCTCACAGAAGCCATCCATGTAGCCCCCCTGCTACCCAAACCTGACCATGCAAACCCGATAAATACTGAAGTAAGAATATAAACATAATAAGACTGAGCCTCTCCTTTCTTTAAACTATAGTACTGAAGAGTCTAGTATGTTCATTGCTCAGATACCATTTTTGGTTGGGATTTTGCGTAATAGGAAAAATAGGCAAGGAAAATCAGGGAATGTTCACTGAAAAGTCATGCATTTTTCTTGACTTATTCCCACTGGTCTCCTAATGGTGTTTTTTCAGATCTAAGCATATTTAGTGGAATCTGAGCCTCAGAAGAGCCCTTTCATCCTACAAATGAGAATGTGTTGGCACAATGCTGTGAATCATGGGCAGGTTTCATAAGGTTGGATCTAGTGCTGTACTTGTCTGTAGAGAACTTCGCTGTAGGATCTGACAGGCCCCTGTCCTGGCAGGAAGCCCCTGTTGAGACAAAGGAAACTGCACAATCTCCAGATGTGGGGTCTGACAGGCCCCTGCCCTGGCAGGAAGGCCTGGAGATAAGGAGGTTACACAATTCCCCTGCAGGCCCCTCTTGGGGAAAGCCAGAATCTTTCTGGTTACATCGAGAGAAGACAGACCCATGATCCTCTAGGAAACTATATGTAAAATACCCTAATACCCATTGGTTTCTCACCCTTTCACACCCACCTCTTCACCCCCATAAAAGAGACCCTTCTGCCCCGAGTCGGCGGAGGATCCGTCTCTGGTCACCCCTTCGCGGAAGATGGAAGAATAAAGCGACTTCTGCGGAACCACCAGCAGGACCTCTCCTCTCTCTATCCGGGCCTGGCCATGGGGGTTTGCCTTGCAGAGCAGAGCTGAAATCACTCCCTGAATCACTGAGAGCTGATGGCTGCTGAGCCAGGCATCTCTGCAGGCACCCCCGGCCGAGGGCTGAGAGAAGCCACGACCCCCTGGGAGACGGTTCCTCACGGGATCACCTCTCTGGGTCAGCCACGGCTTCTTGGGTCTGAGCCTCAGACCTCAGCCAGCACCGGCCGAGCCCTGGCATTACTTTACTTCATGATCCAGTCCTGGCCTTATTTATAAGTATTAAAGATGTGGCTTCAAAAGATACCTGCTCAAATGAATCCTTTATTTCAGGATGAATTAAGAACTTAAGCATCTTTAAAACCCAGGGTTAATTTTTCCTTAAACGTGTCAGTTTTAGAACATATTTCTATTATTTTTGTATTTCTCTTTAATTTAGGGTTTTCACAATTTATGCTGATCCCATGGCATACAATTGTTAGAGCTGCTGACACACAAGTAAAAAGTCTGCTCCAGTTTCATGATGTCTTTGTTTAACCCGTTCTGCACTGCTACTGATTTGATTGTTAGTGAAATGTTTCTATGGACTTGTTACAAAAAACTTTCTCAGATGCTCCTCCTTTAATCGAACCATAGTAATTTCTCCTGAAACATTTATTTTGAAATTCATAGAATTTGTCTCTATGAAATGATTATCATATGGCATGAGAGAGAGAAGTTTAATAGAGGACAATAGCCAATGCCCAAAATATAGTATAGATCACAAAGGTAAATCTGCATATTTTCCATTTTCTTTTGGCAGATAGCCAGACAGGCACTTATGAGAAGTTACGTTATTCCAAGATTTTCATTTAACTACATGAATAATTGCTCAATTTTTTGTTTGCAGATATTGGAATCTGTCTTCATGTCATAATGATAGCCTAGCCTTTAATTTGTGTGCAGGAGTTTTAATTGGTAGAGGTGTTTTCTATAGCAGCATGCATCTTCTGAAATAAAGCAGCACACATCTTTTGATTAATGCAGGCTATGTCACTGGAGTGTTCATTGTGGCAGCATCAATTTCTAGGCAGAAAAGCTAAAAAAGAATGCAGAATGAATAGCAAGCCTGTTATTATCCCATGTCACTTTATTTGTATGTTAATGTTTCAAAATCTGGATTTTTGCTTACGAATATGCTATTCAAATAGTATTTTCTATTAGCAAGTTGTTGATGTTTTTTTGGTTTTAGTAATGATTTTTTTTCTTGCACTTCCCTAAAATAGTGGTAGGTGGCTCCATGGATTCAAATGTAACATGCCTTTTTTTCCCTACAAAAGTTGAAATAAATCAATTTTATTGAAAATTCCTTTCATGTCTGTCTGTGTAATTTCAATTATAGAAGTATTTTTAAAGTAGGACACTTACTGTGTGTATTGTTTTACCTTGCTTGACTTGGACATTTGGACGTTTTAGAATATCCTAGGAAATACTACAGTGGCATTTAACTTGTAGCCTGTGCTTAAACTCTCCATTTATATGGAGTTTATTTATCCATTTACTTTTTATTTTTAAACCTTGATATTTAAAGTCCCTAAGAAGAGGCTGTTATATATTCAGGTAGATGGCAAAATTAATATTTAGAATTAAGATTTCAAAGTGTGCCTAATCAGTGAGAGGGTCTATCTTTGCCCATTTCTCTTTTAGCTCCCATTCAGAAACAATTCTGTTCTTCCTCTCTGATATCCCTTCTTATTCTCCACCTTAGAGTAGTCTTCCAATTTGTTCCCTTGATTTCTCATGTCCTTCCTGATAACTTGTTGTTGAAGATTGATGAAGCATGACATAAACTTCTGCCCTTCTTCTCCTTTATATTTTTTGTTTGTTTGTTACTTTGCTTGATCCTGTCATCTGTTTTCTTTTTTTTTCTGCTTTGTAATTCCTTGAGTGTCTCTTGGCCATCTCTTGACACCTTTCTCTCCAGATTTCCAGATTCCTTGCCTTCTAGCTTCATTCTGGCTTATGCCTTTTCTAGAAATATTTTATAATGGAAAATGAGCTATATCTATAGTGTCTAATGCCATGTCTTGTACAATATTTTGGAAGCAGTCACAATACTTAATTTTGCTTTCTGGAATTAAAATGTTTTTCAGTCAAGAAAAGAGTACAATCCATTGGCAGTTTCAGAAAAAAGAGAAGAAAATAAAAGTGCAGATACAATTTTCTGTTTCTTGTCTATTCTGCTCCTCTTTTTTGTCTGTTTAATGTTTTAATTATTTAGTTACTTCACTTTTGAAATTGCTCACACTTTATGTTTTTGTAGATACATGAAACGACCCATACCCTTTCTTGAAGCATCCTTCTAAACAAATACTTTTAAAATGGACATTAGTACTCACAGTTGGGTAGAGTTATGTGTGGGCAAGAACTGACATGCCCCAGTGATTATCCACAATTTTACCTCTCTTATAAGCGCGTGTAGTGACAGGACAAGCGGTGGTGGCATGAAACTGAAAGAGAATAGGTTTAGATTACATATTAGGAAGAAATTCCTTACTGAGGGTGAGGGTGCTGAGGCACTGTCCCAGATTACTCAGAGAAGTTGTGGATATCCCATCCCTTGAAATGCTCGAGGCCAGGCTGGATGGGGTTCTGAGCAACCTGATCTTATGGAAGGTGTCCCTGCCTGTGGCAGGGGGTGTGGAACAACATGATCTTTGAGGTGCCTTCCAGCCCTTAACATTTTGTGATTCTCTTCAGTACTAAGAGTGCTTTTTTTTTTCTGACTGAAACAAAAATCTATCTTATGTTTTCATTACTCCATAAAATTGAAATGATGAGTATGCAAGTGCCATCAGCTGTTGCTATTGATGGCATCCATCCTAAAACAAAGGGAAAGCTATAGGATTTTTATCAGCATTAAAAAAATGCCAGCATTAAAAACACCCCAGCATTATACATACCAAGACCTGATGGAGTATTTTTTATATGAAATGGTTAAAATTTGTTGAGAAAAGAAGCAGTTCCCAAAAAAATATTCCTTATTAGCGTAGCATCAAGTTGTGGTTCTTGTGTTGGGTTGAGCCTGAAGCAGAGCTGTTTTGCAATGGAACAGATTGTCTTGCGGCACAGTGTACTCCTGGAAATTTACTTCTTCCTCGAGAATGAGCCTGTGGCATTTTCTGAACTTGAGAGGCTGTTTCCTCTACTAATCAAGGCAACTGACAAGCCCTTCAGTGTGCTTGAATCAGTGTGGGTTTGTCCAAGTTCTTTCTTTGCCCTGTACACCCTAAGGCACAAATTGACAGATTTTTTTTTTTTTTTACCAGCTGCTGAGATGGTTTGCAAGAGGCATAACCAGATGAAAAGGCTTATTAGTCTGAGACATAAAATTCAGGCAAACTGAGCAATTTCCTTTTAAGGTTTTCATTGTGAATTGTATTTTCTTCTGTTTTTTAAATATTTTGTGATACCTAGTCTGCAGCAGCATAAGCAGTTTCATCTGGACATGGTTAATTAGAATGCTTGTTGTGAAGCAGGGCAATTCTCAAATGTGACTAGTCTTAGAGATCTCACTACTGTTTCACCAGAGCTAGGAGAAGGAGTTTTTTGTATTCCTGTTAGTGAACAGTAATAGTGAGGTAAATTGATAAGATGACATATAAAATGGGAGACAGGAAAGAAGAAAAAGATGTTCATATACATACATTCTCATAATACAAGAGTATTATGGGCATTTTCATTTGATTGATGATTTTAAGTAAGGCAGTTGCTCTTTTCCACACTCAGAATCAAGGCCTAACTGCCAGTTACCTTAATGGAAGGAATGAATTGCTCCTGAAGAAAAGCAGGGCATACACCAAATTTGTATGGCTTTCTGGGTAACAAGATTAACCAACATTCAAATTGGTGGACAAAACAAGCTGAAAGGTGCTTACACTTTTTAGATGAAATTTAATGTCTCTGTTTACTTAGAATCATAGAGGTCTTTCCCTACCTTAGTTATTCTGTGATTCTAAGATTGAATCCATTAACCAGCACTGCTAAGTCTACCTCTAAACCATGTCCCTAAGTACCACAACTACATGCTTTTTGAACACTTCAGGGATGGTGACTTTGCCACTTCCCTGGGCAGCCTGTTCCAATGTGTCACCACCCTTTCAACGCAGGCATTTTTCCTAATACTGAATCTAAACCTCCCCTTGCAAAAAGATGGACAGACACCTGTGTACACCCTCCTTTGAGGTGGTAGTAGAGAGCAGTAAGGTCTCCCCCAATTCTCCTTTTTTTCCAGGCTAAACAACGTCAGGTCTCTGCTGCTCTTCGTAAGACTGGTGCTCCAAATTTATTTCCAGAATTATATTGTAGTTCTTTATCCTGTTCTGCACAAGTATTCATTGGGTTCAGAGTGCTTTAGTGGGCTGCATTACATTATTCCCTAAACAGTTTAATGATAGATAAGCTAGTAAGAAGGAGGGTAATGAAGAGCCTGCATAGTGGAAACCTGTGGGTTCCTATGTCAAAAATAATTTTACTACATTCCCTCTCAGTCATGAAATCTGTGCTTTTGCATTTTTCAGGCATTAGATGTTCACAAATTATAGGGCAAAACAACTGCTGAGATGACTTTTATGGTAATTTTAAGAAAAATTTTCCAAGGAAATATAGTTAGTTGGTACGATTAAATGGTTTTGTCTGCCAGGCTCTTTCTAATCATGTCGGCTAATTTCAGATTTATAGGAAATAGAAATTCATTAGTTACTATCTTATCATTTGTGGTAGTGTCAAGGTGAAAGCGATGCCGCATGTCAGGTGTTTGGAAAAGAGCCATAATGCTCCTTAGTCTTCTGGATATGCTGGTTCCCAGAAAAACTTCTCTCCCACAGAACTGGTCTTAGTCTTATCCACACTGATAATAAAGCAAGGTGCCCTGAGCTTGAGGAGTGAACTCCTGAGTCTGGCACAGACTTTTATGCCAGCTTTTCTATCCCCTGGGCTAGGAACTGCCTTGAAACTGGGTGCCATTGCTTTGACTTCAAATGATGAAAAGCCATCCATGGGAGCTGAGAATATATTTGGTTTTATGGTGTGTTGCTGTTATAACTGCAGGACTTCGGCATTGAGAAAAAGAAATGCATCTCCTTGACAGGGTGAAAAAATTATATTTGGCCATTTTGGCCAGTGTGGGGTCTTCCAGCTAGCTGGAGTTAGGAATAGTATGCCTAGGTGTCATTTATAGATATCCGCTTGTGTAAGGGCTCAGCAAGGATTCAGACTTACTCTTGGACTGTAAAAAATTAAGCAGCTGT
>JACBWW010000001.1:21127856-21158028 GCA_020086605.1 Lanius collurio | reverse complement strand
CGCCGCCGGCCCCCGCGGGCAACAACGCCCCGGCCCGCCGCGTCCCCGCTTCCTCTGCGGCCCGGGGGCGGGGCGAGGGCGCGGCACGGCTCGCCAGGATCGGGAGGTGCCGCCGCTGCGCCCAGTGCTCCCCATGGCAGGTGCCGGCGCTACCGTGGCAGCCCCATGGCGCGGCCCCCGGCCGGCGCTCCGGGCTCTTTCCTTCTTTTGGGCTCTCCCGCTCTTCCGGCCTCCCCTCGTCCGCCTTCAGTTGGGCAGCATCGAGTTCCTGCTCGGAAGGGGAAAACCCGCACGCCGCTTCCGGGGGAGGAGGAGGAAGACGAGGCGGAGGAAGAGCGGCTATTGGGGCTGGCAGGCAGGGGAGTGAAGGCGGCGGAATCCCTTCTCTGGGCCGGGCCCTGGTCCCGCTGCCTCTGCAGTGCTGTGCGTGCTCAGCCGCTGCTCAGCCAGCTCACACGGTGCTTTATCCAGCCCAGGCATCTGCAGAGATCCTTTGTGAAGATCTTACGGGAGGCGTTGCCAAGGGCACTGGTGAATGGCCGTTGTTCCACTCATCTGCCAGGGCAATCAGTTTATCATAGAAGTTTGTCAAGCTGGTCAAGCCTGATTTCCCCTTATTAATGCCAGACTGACAACTCAATGATTTTCTTGTCACTGAGAGGCCTGGAAATGGTTACTGGGATTGGCTGCTTCATTACTTTCCCGGGGATCAGGATGAGGCTAACTGGCCTGTGGTTCTTCCTGCCCTCCTCTTTCCTGCCCCTCTTGAAGATGGAGGTGGCATTTGCTTTCTTCCTGCCTCAGGCACCAGCCCCAGACACCATGATCCATGAAAGATAACTGAAAGTGATCTCACCATGACATGTGTCAGTCCCCTCCAGTACCTGTCGGTGCATCCTGTCAGGGCCCCTAGACTTAGCATGCATATCCCCAGTTTGGTGATGTATTGCCTGGCTTGATCTTCTCCCACCAGAGTCCATCTTCCTTGGTCCAGCCTTTCCCCCTGACTTTTGGAACATGAATTCCTGAAGGCTGGTCTTGTTAGTGAAGACTGAGGCATGTACTGCATCACTAGGTCATCTGTCTCATTTAGCAATGGGCCCACATTTTTCTTAAGCTTCCTTTTGTCACCTATGTACTTACAGAAGCCATACATGTTGTCTTTGACATCCCTAGCTAGCTCCAATTCCAGTCACACTTTATCTTCCCTAACTTCATTGCTGTATGCTTGAACAATGTTTCTGTATTTCTCTCAAGTTAGCCATCCTGGCTTCCACATAGGCTTCCTGTTTGTGTTTGACCAGGGACTCCTTGTTCATCTACACAGGCCTTGTGGCATTTTTGCCTAACTTCCTATTCACTGAGATGAACTGTTCGTGAGCTTAGAGGAAGCGATCCTTAAATATTAACCAGATTTCTTGGGGTCCCTCTTCTCTCCAGGGCTATATCCTATGGGGCTCTTCCAGGCAGATCTTTGAAGAGGCCAAAATTCACTCTCCATGGCTGTGAGCCTGCTTTTTACACTTTACCCTCCCCTCAGGATCCAGAGCTCCACCATCTCATGCTCACTGTGGCCAAGGTTGCCTTGAGCTTTACATTCCCAACAATCCCCTCATGGGTATAGGTCCAAAAAATCATTGCTTGTTATTGGTCCTTGTTGACTCCTTTATGACTTGAAAGAACTCACCACTGCACTCCAGAAGCCTTCTGGATTGCTTGTGTCCTGCTGTGTTGTCCCTCCGGCAAGTATCTGAATGGTTGATCTCCCACATTTAGGACCAGGGCTTGCTACTATCTAGAAAGGGATTGGGAGATTTCTCCATTATGGTGTCTTGTAGACATTTCTTTGCTTGAGCAAGAGCTGAATGGGACCTCTCCTAAGCCCCATCTTCTTGATTTTGTGTTCTGTTCCTGCCCCATCACCGCCTGCCCTTTGCTTTTTCCTGTGTCCATCAATGCCCCCACAAGGCTGCTGGTTACTCTCTCACTTAATTCCTAGTTTAAATCCCTGCTTATGTGGTCAGTGATCCTACTGGTAAAAATAGCTTTGCCCTGCTTAGTGAGGTGGATCTCATTTCTGCCAAGCAGACCGTGATTTGCAAGTAGGGTCCCATGGTCATACAACTCAAATCCTTGTCACGAACACAGGTTCTGCCAACAAGTATTGACTTGTCCTATCAGTGCCCCCTCACTGCCATGATTGAGAAAACATCACCTGGAACCCCATGCCCATGATTCTTGCTATTTATCTGCTACTGCTCTCCTCCTTCTTCGTATAGTTACTTCTTGCCACCCAAAGTAAAAGTCGGTATGAATCATCTTCACTCAGTGCATTGGCTTTGAGTGAGCTGAACAGTGTAAATGTCACCTGTGAGTTGCGTGTCAGTATAAAAGAACTGCTTGAACACCTGCAAAGCACTTCACTGGTGTGTGCTTATCAAATCCTGTAAACACAGGAGAGAAAGAGTCCAAGGTTGCATGTTAAATTTTGGTGTTATATGAGAGAATAAACAACTATCAGCAATAGCTTATGACGTACTCTAAGGATTAATAAGTACTCTTATTTTTCTTGAAAACATAGAGTTACTACTGTCAGCTTTAAGCCTCTTTCCATATGAGTATAAACACTGCTTTATGACAGAAGGTGCACATACTGAGCTGCTAGTTGTATCTACTAGTTACATACTCATTAACAGTT
Organism: Lanius collurio; assembly: GCA_020086605.1. Classification (NCBI taxonomy): domain Eukaryota; kingdom Metazoa; phylum Chordata; class Aves; order Passeriformes; family Laniidae; genus Lanius; species Lanius collurio. Next base: position 21,155,330 of record JACBWW010000001.1, on the reverse strand, counting down.
GTACAACTTAATCACTCTTGTTGGACTGTATAAGCAATACTGATTTGTCTAGTTTTATTTCATTGTTAAAATAATGGAAACCTGACTGCCTCTTGGAAAGTCATTGTTGCCTAAACTGTAGTATTTTGCATTTGTAATTTGAATTTGCTAATAGAACATTGATAGCAGTCATTCTGTTTGTAGTTTGCATTTGCACTCGATGACTTTTGATTCTTGAGAATAGATAATATGACAAGCTGCAGTGAAAAGTTACTAGGGCAGCAAGGTGGCATTATTTTTCCAAACTCTGAGACCCTATGCAAATGATGCTCATTTAAATATGAATTTTTCAGTAGTCATTCATGTAAATGCCTACTCTTGCAATGACCAGTCCAAAATTCCTCCTTGTATGTAAACAATACAGTTAAGGAAGAAAAATAGTAAGGGAATTTCCATGCAGTTATTTCCAATATGCTAACAAAACTCTGAATTCCAAAATTTGTGTATTTCATCTAATTCCTGTGAAAGAACAGTGTTCAGACTTTGGGCCATCTTAGAAATATTCTTATGCAGAACTTGTTGGGGGAGGCTAGGGGAGGTGAGGTAAAGAGAAACAAGGATTTTTGTGAGCTCTTCATGAGATCTCCAAGTCCAAATCTCCAAATGAAGTCTAGATATCATATAGGATATGGAAGCTTTTTCAGAGCAGACTGTCTTTATAAACTCAGTAATGCTCTCTAGAAACTAATTCCACATATTCACTATGTGCCCTTAATCATAGAGTAAGTTTAGATTAAATAATATTAGGAAGAAATTCCTTACTGTGAGGGTGGTAAGGCACTGGAATAGGTTGCGCAGAAAAATTGTGGATGTTCTATCCTTGGAAGTGTTCAAAGCCAGGCTGGATGGGGCTTTGAGCAGCCTGGTCTAGTGGAAGATGTCTCTGCCCGTGACAGGGAGTTTGGAACAAGATGATCATTAAGGTCCCTTCCAACTTGAACAATTCTATGATTCTAATTCAAACATATTTCAACATTCTTGCTTCTCTCCTTGCTCCCTTAAATGAAACATTGCCTTTATGACCATCGATTTCCCTCTTGTATCCAAATGGCATACTGCCACTTACTCTCGATCTAGAAAATTTAGGTATCTAGTGGTTCTGTATTTTTTACTCCTATCTATATACCCTAATAACAGGGGACATGAACTCAACATGCATTAAACTCCCTGATTTGTTCAACAGTATACTTTTTCAGTAAGATTTTTATCCTACTCTTCACATATCTCAATGTTCTTCCCACTTTAGAAAACAAATGCTCTCTGAGCACTTCATGACACACAGTTACCAATTATTTTTCCATGGTAACCTTCAAATTCTATATAATACGCAGTATTAGAAATACGTAGTTCAAATTACTAGTTTTAGTATTGCTTACCTTTTCAGTAGTAAGTCTCCAGTTACTAAAGGCCATACTGTCTAATGCCACTACAGCTGCTAGTTTCTTCTGCAGCAGCCATCAGTCTTCTCCCATTCTGAGGACTGCAAATAATGTGTCCTCTGTCACTCGTATCAGAAGAATTTTACACTTGGGAATACTACACATTTATGTATCACCAATTAATTTTTATTTTAACGAAAATTTTGGGAGAAGCAGCATTATGCTGTTCTTATCTCCCTTTCTATTACTTCTGAAGTTTCTAATCTGTGATTATCTAGTCTCCAATTTTGTGTTCTTAGAGTGTGTCAAGGTCATTTTGAAAAACCAGTTGTATTTTGTTCCTTTATGGCCATACTGCAAAAGATATGGCCCTTTTGTTAACAGTATAGCTGTGTAACAGCTACTTCTCTCATCCAGTGGGATAACATAAAGAGGAAGGAACAGTCCTTTTGCAGTTCTCTCACTTTTTATCCTTCATTAAAACATTAAAATATCTCTTTCTACTGGAATTTTGTGCCTTGTACACTGCTCAGTCTGTCGGTAAGCTTGCCTCTGTATGCCTTGGAATACCTCATAGTGTCCAGAGAGACAGCATAGGCAGTCCTGCAGCTAGCCAGCTCTGCAATAAGCTAGTGTTGGCTGTTAGCTACTCACCAGAAGCAAGAGCAAAGAGGAGAAACACAGCTCAGGCCCATGCTATGTTCCCAGTAATTTATTTCTTGTCTTGGAGACAGATCTTACCAGGAGGGGAGCAGGAGCCAAAGAGGGCAGAGCCTTCCCATGAGGTTCCTGTCATCAGGGGAAGGGGAAAGGGGATACTAGGGGGTGGAACCGGGATAAACAGCCAACCAGATCCTTTTCTAGGAAAGGCCAGGCTTCTTTGAACTGTACCCACACTTTAAACAAAGGAGTATCTCAGAGTCACGTGGGAAGGACATTCTCGAGGGCTGCTCAGGCAGAAACCAGGGGGCAGATACCCACCTATCTCCCTGGGTCATGCCTGGGAGCAGGCCCTCCACCCTACCCTGAAATTTCTCCTATACTTTTTGTGGTGAGCTGCCAGCCCCACTGGTTTTTCTTTGACAACTTACAAAGCCAGCAGAATAGAAAAGCACAAAGTACAGCGGGACCTGCAGCGCTGCACCAGCCACAGTGAGAGCAGCTGCTGATGTTTGGCTCCATGTACCTGCCCAAGGGCTCCGACACCTCCTGAACTGCACAACAGCTGCAGCTGTGCAGCATCAGCTGCGACAGATTTAAGGTTAGAGTGCCCTTGTATGGTGAGCCAACTCCTTCCCTGGGTAAAATGACGAGCTTTATAGAAGCTGGCTTCAGAACAGTCATTAAAGAAAAGGAAAAAACCCCAAAACAAGCGAGAGAAAGACCCCAGCCTTGTATGTTAGAGTGTACAACAGAGGCTGATGTAAGAAAAGGCCCAGAAGACAGTGAGCACAATACAACAGCACTAAGACATAGTAATGTTTCAATTTATTTGATAGAAAGTCGCTTCAAAAATATGATTAACTATATACATTATTATATATGCTGTACATACAATTACATATACAAAATTTACCTAATAGCAAACATTCTTCTGTTACATTTTATGGATGGTAGTTAATAGCATGAGATAGAACTAACTTACTTCATACCTGCTTTCATCCTGATCCTATCTACAAAGAATTGTAAGGTGAGAGATGAAAAAGGATAGCAAATCACATAATTTGTACCCCAGCCCACACAAAAGTCTTCTCCACAGTGCATTCAATTAGTGCCTTGCTCTAGAACAGTTAGATTTGCAGCACTTCCCTTCAGGGGTATTTGGCTGATAACCTTATCTTCAGATTTTTTTTCAGTGTTCACCCTAATATTATTTCTATAATAATATTAGGGTGTAACTCAGATGCCCCGAAATCCTCCTTAAATCAAGCTAGATTTCTTCAACTTTATGTAATTTCATTTTTCCAATCTGATTCATTAGTCGCTCGTTTGCCGTGTTTGAAATAGATTCAGCTAATAGTACTCTCTGTTCTGGGAGGAGTACACTCAAACAGGAAAGCTATAGTTCCAATTGTTCTCTCCTTCTTGTGTCAGCACACTGTAAACCTGAAATCAGTCAGCAAGGAAAAAAAAATCACAGAACCATAGAATATACTGAGTTGGAAGGGACCCATCAGGATCATCGAGTTGAACTCCTGGCCCTGTGCAGGACACCTCAAGAGTCACCATGCACCTGAGAGCATTGTCCGAACACTTCCTGGACTCAGACAGGCTTTGTGCTGTGACCACTTCCCTGGGGAGCCTGTATCTTCCCCTCCTCCTCCTTAGGCTGTTACAGGGTTTGTGTGACTGCCAGCTGCTTCCTGGGAGAAGCGCTGTCAGATCTCAAGTGGAACTGCCCAGATACTGGGATTTTTATGGACCCATGAGGAATATTCTGCCTGTCCACTCTTTCTCTAAGCAAGGGGTAGCATAACAAAATCAAACCACAGGAAGTAGACGCCGGCAACTCTGCCCTTAACTAGTTGCTTCTAATGAAGTGTCCTCTATTTCCCAGCTGGAGGGACCAGGAACCCTTATCTTATGGACCTGATGGTCAGGGAAGAAGAGAGACTAAGAGCTGCCGAACCAGCAGAGTACCAGCAGCAGAATCCCTGCAAGAGAATGGCTTCCACAACTAAACAGGCTTTCCTGGAGGACTCTTCCCTGAGCTACAAGGGAACATGGCTTCTTCCATTGCCTGTCCTACTTTGAGAGGTTAAAAATTAGTTGCTTCTTTCCTGTGAATATATTGAAAGTTGTAGTTTCATTGCCCTAAGAAAGTTTTTTTGTTTTCCAAGTTAGTAGCATTGTTAAACATCTCTTTTATTTCTTCTTCTCTGCTCACATGGCCCTGTGCTTTCTACTCCTGTGCGAGCCACAGTCTTCATTTCACTAGGAAATCTATTTTCTCTCCATATCACTATATCTTTTTTGCATTAATATATGATAGCTTTCTTTGATCAGTTAAGCAGTTTTCCCTCAGCTGTGAAGGTGAAAGCAAGGGAATTATGGTTCCTCATATATATTCTTTTGGTAGTACTTTAAATAATGTTTTTTTCTAACTAAGGGGAACTCTGCTTGTATTCTTCAGTACAAGTTTGTTTTTTGAATTACTGCATAACATGCATATATCTTATAATATCTTAAATCCAAAGATATTAATATGGCTTCATTTTTTTCTAGACTATGGGATTCTCATTTGTTTGAGAAAAAAAGTTCTCAGGCTTCTATCTCTGTCTACTGTTGGACACTACCATATATCTAGTACAATTTAGGTATTATTTATTTTTTTATTTTATACTACTTCTTAATCTCTGTTCAGCGTGTGAGCTGGAATGAAATACCTTCTGTTATTCCTTGTCAGAATTCCTGAGATCCTGTCCACAACCCTGGTTGGGAGAGGGCGCTGGTGAGCTGCTGGTGAGTTGAGACTCCACCTTAGAAGAAGTGGGTTTGGGACACTCCTGCTGACCCTCTGGGGTGGGAGGTGGAGGAGTCAGGCAGCTGTCACTTTGCTGAAGTTGTGCATTAGCAGCTGGTGAATCATCATCCTGCTGGTCTTGTGTACTAGGAGGAACAGCCGAAGAGATGATGCCCTGAGGAGCAGCTGTTGAACCACTGTTGAGACAATTTATAACTAAGTTTGAGATTTTAACATTAAATGTGCAGTTAGTACTGTTCTTAGTTTCCGAGCTGCAGAGGTTGTTTATTAGCTAGTTAAATAGTTTTTTTCATTCACATTCCCTTTTTCCTTGTTTCACCTCAGCTTCATGGATCTGAGATGGAAACTTCTCTGTCTCATTTGATTTGACTCACATTTTCTTCTCTTCAATTATAATTGTACTCTGGGGAAAGGTGGAGGAGGAATAAATAGCAGCAAGTGAGGATATAAAAGCTGCAGTACCACCAGTTTTTAAAGTTAGTAACTTGTGTGTGTAAGTGGTTACTAAAGGTACTGCACAACAGAATTTTCTCTACCCCTCTCTGTATTTCATTGCTGGAAGGTGGACTGAAGGAGTAACAGTGAGATTAGGAGCACTTTTAAATTGTCTTACTTTCTTTACAGGGAATATGTGTGTCATCTGAGCTAAAGGAATCACCAAGTTATCTTGATTACTTACATTGCTTACTTACTTACAGTCCTTAATTGCTTTGACAGTGAGGGAATGCTTAACAGATGTAAAAAAAATTAATTATAAATGCATCAGTTCAAAAGACACTATTCAGGCAATATCTGAATTGGTTACAATGGATGTTGGACTGGATTTTACAGAAGCACTTATCAATAACAGACATAAAGGCATTTTTAAAACACCAAGTTTAAAATGGAAGGTCTATATGCAGTATTAAATAACAACCCAGAATTGTTTTAGTATAGTCAAGGTCCTCCTATCAAGGCTTCAGAAATATTGTGCATTAGAAGACTTAGGAATTAGCAAAATTTATGGATCCATCTGATGAAGATAAAGATTTAAAATATCTAAGATTTTAATACTTTCAAAGAAGACAAAAATCCGTGATTTTGTGCTGTTATTTTTCCTGCCTGTGTTAAGGACAAAGAAAAATACTGCAGTGAATCATTGCATACTGTATGTTACAAATACACAGGATCTTTGATTTACGAAGTCTTTCCATCTCTAGGAGAAAAGAATTAACATAGTAAACTTCATTTTTGCCAGGCTGGTGCTTTTTTTTATTGTTTCCAGATGGAAAAACCTGTGTATGTGGATTTTTTAAACAGATATTCTGTAAGTATTTCTCAAGTAATAATTCACAGACCATTGGTGATCCATGGAATACTACCGTCTTAGGAAGGAATTTTAGAAGCAAAGCACTACTACTTTTCAAACATTTGTGTTATAACATAGTGAAATATCTTGGGATGGTTTTATTTGTTGTTGTTGTTTTTTATTGTGTTGTGTCTGTTTTTGTTTTTTTCTTATGAAGTGTCTTACAGTTGCAAATACAGATTTTAAAAACATGCAGGAGATAAGTGAACCAGGAAGAAGAAAAATGTTAGTACACTACAAAAAGTCTAAGTAAGCACAAATCTCATTTCCCAGTCACCCTATTTTAATCTCTTGTCCTGTTTGTTGCTCATTTCTTATCATGTTCTTGAGGAGAGGCTGAGGCCTGTTTAGCCTCAAGAAGGCTTGAGCAGGTCTTATCTATGTGCACTAATGTCTGATGGGAGAGTAAAGGAGGTGAAGGCTCTTCTCAGTGGTGCCCAGTGGCAGAACCAGAGACAATGGGCAGAAATGGAAACACAGGAGGTCCTCTCTGAACATCAGGAGACACCATGAGGGTGGTGGAGCAGTGGCACAGGGTGCCCTGAGATGTGGTGGAGTCTCCCTCTTTGCAGATACTCAACCAAACTGCACATGGCCCTGAGCAACCTGGTCTAGGTGACCCTGCCTGGAGCAGCAGGGGCTGGACTAGCCAACCTACAGAGGTCCCTTCCAGCTCAACCATTCTGTGATATCTACATTTGGTGTATATACAAACAGCATGGTGCAAATGGCTGACTTGACCGACCATCGGCACGAGTTTGGTAATGTTGTACTAGTTTCATTCACATGACAAAAATGCCCATAATAATTAAGATGTTCTTTAGTAATTCCTCTGACCCAATAATTTAGACTCTTTTGGCAGCATAGGGTTGCCAGCTTAGCTCTCCTACAGTACTCTTATCAATATGTACCAAAGAGGTGTGATTTTCCTTATATTCATTTGTGAGTTAATTGGGGCACAACAAGTGACACAAAAATGGAATTAACTGGTTTCTGGTGAGCCAGAGAATAATAAGAAAGGTAAATAATACTAAATCTAAAATAGACATACTGCGTAAAGCAACTCCATGTGTATACTTCTTTATTCTCTTCCTGTAATTTAATAGTCTTGTGCTGCTTTGTCTGGAACCAATAACTATTTTTTTTTGTGCAGTAATGTTAAGCTGGACTTCTTCTGTATTATGTAATTTTTGTACAAGGTTATGGAAGTATTTACTGACTTGGTAGTGCATATACCAAGTAGGTAAATATGTATTGTCATCTGAATTTTAAGACTGCTTTTAGATTTTGTTACTACGAAGTAATATACAGAATTACACATTGCAGGCATTTTTTTTAATTTGACTTACCAAAAGCTATGTTTCTGAAAAGCACCTGAGTTAAGATCTTTGCTTAAAATTGGCTTCTTGGTGCAATTGTTCAGTTTTTGTCCCATCATTCGCCTTATTAAAGCATCATCTGTGTTTGGAAACAACTGTTTTGTGATTCCTGCAAAATAAAGAGAGAGTATATATGGAGCCTCCAAATCAGGGAAACAAGAGATGTGTAATCTAAAATAAATTTCTTGCATCTTTCAAAGTTCCAGCTACTTCAGCTTCCGCTCCAGTTACTTCACTGTCTTTATAAACTCCTTCACAGATTTTGCACATGCTAGCTGCTGTTTTACTTTGTGCCTTCCATATTGGTGTGCCTGCTCTTGGCAGACTCAAAAGGAACTCCAGGGCCACAAGGGCTTCTGTAATGAGTTATTTGTGCTTCCTAATCCTCTGTCCTTATGTTCTGTTCTTGATCAGAGTCCTTTTCCTATCCTCACCAGTCTTTATGCCTCTGAGTCTTTTTTTTAGCTCAGTAATTTTCATTTGCAGGTGATGTCACTTTTTCTAAAAAATTCCCTTCTGTTTTGCCTGGCTACATTTTTTGAATGCAATAGTAACAGGACTCAACTTGAGGAATGCGATTCCTGCTCCCTTCTTTTCCATCATCTTCCCTCCTCTTAATTTCCATGCCCTTTCGTTTTATTTTGAAGCCCTACAGTTTCCATTTTCTTAAAATAATCTGATCTACTAACTAATTTTCCACAGTCCTAGAACTCCCAAGCTTCCTTCTAATTTTTCTTTTTCTTTTTCTCTTGTATAATGTTGACACTTTTCTGTTGAAATTCCAGAGTATTCTCTTCTACCTTAACAAAGTTCTTTGATTTCTCTATAGGCTTTGTCACTGAATTCTCCACAACATGCCCTATTCCATGTCCTGATTACCTTCTCTGCTTCCCATTTCAGTTTTGCCTAGACAATAGTAGGATTTAGAATCATAAAGTCATTTAGGTCGAAAAAGACCATTAAGATTGAATCCAACCATTTTTCTCATCCCATTAAATCTTTTTCATTTTTCTTATATGTCATTCCGAAACTGTCTCATCCTACTGCCTCTAAATATATTTTTACCATCCTACACACTCTTTCCTTTTGTCTCTCTTGATTTGGGGCCTTTTTCTCTAACAAGGTTCTTAATGAAAAAGAATTCTTGCAACTGATAACTTTTGAAACTGCTGACTAACTTCAACAAAACTGCACTAAGGTACAGGAACTGGAGCTAAGATGAGAAGGGAACCAAGAGAACTTCAGAAGTCCAAGGGAATGGCAATGGGGGAGGGATTATAGTAAAGGAATTAAGGCTATTATTGTTCTAGTATATAGTTACAGGTGCGAATCAAATAAAAATTTGGCTTCATATGCTCACAAAATACTGTTTTCTTTAAAGCCGGTACTTCCATCTAAAATTGTTTTCTGTCCTATGCACCAAATATTTTCTGCCTTAAACCTCAGCATAAACCAAATTGTTTGCTTCTCTGATCACTATTTCTGTCTTCTATACAGTCTCATTTTGCCTCTAGCGCTATTTAAAATGTCAGAATTCATAACATTCACTAAACTTCAGAACACAGCAGACATAATTTTAAATTTGATCCAAGTGTGTCCTCTTTTTGCCTTCCCTTATCTGTTATCATCACACTCAAAATTTGCTGCAGGTTAACCTTGATGCCTTAGGATTTTAGCTTGTATATTTTTGCTATCCTGTAATTCTTTAGTGTATAATTCTAAACTCCATATACAATGTTAGCTACTGTTCTCCCACTTTGTTCAGACAAAACAATTCCTCTCTAGGCCTAAAACTCAAGGACATCTTACTGTCTCAGGCCCTGAGAAACATAAACAATAGTGAGTTGGGGGAGAGCAAACTTGGGGTAAATGACTTAATTACCTAAAGCTGTAATTGAAGGATTTACCCCTGGTATGCAAATGGACCAAACCCATAAAAGTATGAAAACCTTTGACTCCCCTCATCCATTTTGGGTGTAGCCCCTGAGGGCTTTGACTGCCCTACTATACCTGAGGGCCCTATAATAAATATAACCTCTTTTATTCTCTTAGTTTTGTCAAGCCTGTTTTTAGGTAGTTCCATCAAGGCATCAACCTTACAAGGGCTAAAAATATGTACAATATCACTGTGCCTGAGCAGTCAACTGAATAAACCCCACAGTATTCATGCAAAGAAATACTACTGCATAGAATTTCACTGGCAGTAATTTTAACAGATGGTTCAAAAAAGCATGTAGCTGAAGAAGGAAATAGGAAACAGCTCATCACCTGCGTAGACCAGCTGTTAAGCATGACAGCCCCTCCCTTGGAGAAAGCCCCCTGTCAAGTCAGAGCCAGAGCCACATTGAGTAATGTTAACAAGTCATCACCTATGATTTCCTGAACTTCATTCTGATTCATAGCTGGTTTTGCCGCTTTATCCTTTGAAGAGGAGGACTTTGCACCTGTCAGGCTGTGTGTAGCCATGTATTCATGTGTATAAAGTGCTTGCATCAAGTCATTTATAAATTTTTGAGGTTTGCTCTTGTTACAAAGTGCAATCTGCCACTTTTCGATCTTGAACTGGAAAACAAAATTGGTCATAGGCATAACTATTGCAGTTTTCTAGAAATATTATATAGTATTACCACTGAAATATTTTTTTCATTTTCTATTTTTAAGCCACAATTTCAAAAGTCATCTCTGCAAATGGTGTGCTTAAGATAACACCACACTTGCATACCACTCAGCATTTGGGACTATACACACAGCTTGATTGTTTTCCAGAAGGAAGTGTGGGGCAGACTAAGGACCCCATGCATTCTAGCAAACCCTTCACCAGGCGATCCTTATTACTCACTAGCGGAGAACTCACAGAACATGTTCAGACACAGCAAAATCCTTCTGCTTGCACTCCATGCAGGCTGGCTGTGGTCCAGTTCTGGCATGGTTTCTGTACTGCCTTGGTAGCAGGGCACTATGCCCAAGCTAATATTCCTGCCTCCAAGCAGACATGCCCTAAGAACTGTGACATCTGGTCCTGGGCTTTGAGAGTGGCTTCTGCATGCATCAGTGGTACAGCCTAAGAATTTGAACTCTCCTAATAGGCAATTTTGAGCTACCTCTACAAAGTAAGGCAGGTGCCTTAGAAAATTAGGTCTTTTTATTTCTTTGAAGATGTTAGGTCAAATTTTGTGTGTTGCAATATGCAGTCAAAACATACCTTAATAATTCTTAACAGATGTCTTTGGATTTTAGCACCCCATGACAACACACAAGAATGATTTGCATGGATTAGCATGAACCAGTGCATAATAATGTTTATGTAAATTGTGAATGCAGAAGCTAGAATCATTCTTTTGGTTGTGCCTTCATTTTTTTCATGTACAGCCTCTGTGCCTTAGATTTCTCAACCATGTTCTGTTATAAATGCAGAGAATAGGGGAACTTCTTTACTCAGTATCTCTGTATACATTTATATACTTAACTGCTGGCCAGTGTCTGGAACAGAAGCAGAAACACACCAGCCTCCAATTACAAATTAACACTTTGAACAGACTGCTGGTACTCTTAGATTATCTTTGAAATACTACCATTCCCCTTTGGCATCCAAACCATTAGGCTGGAAGTTATCCCTGGATCTTGGTATTTTCTTCATGCATCCACATTCTGCCCTTAGCCACAGATATGCAAGGTCACTGAAATTAAAGCGAATTTGAGAGACACTGAATGAAACCTAATGCTTCTCATGGAAAGAGCATTCTGCACAAAAGGAGCTCATTAGTCATGTTATCAATGCAATGATGACAAATTATTTTACTGATGTTAATTTTTTATATTATGCTATAGCAGTAAAGTTTATAATGTATAAAGTTTTATGCCTGAAATTGCCTTTTAACTGACCTGCTTCTCAGTCTGTTGCTCCTCATCTTCCACGTTCAAAGTTATTGGTGAGCTGGAGTTACTGTGCATAGCTGCATAGGAATCTGCTAATGGATTGTGGGATGCCTTCCAAACAGCATGGGGATGCAGACTGGACGTAGGCGACGTCACTCCCCCTTTGAGCAGTGCTTCAGCCATCCCTACCAGCTCCTCAAAATGAGTGACTGCCTGTGGCAACACTGAAATCAGATGAAAAGTGAGGGGTAAAATAGTATTTGAAGCTTTCAGACTCCAATTACATAAGCAGGTATATTTTTGCAATTAGATTCCTGTCATAATGCGAAAGACTCAAAGTAGTCAGCAAAGACATTTCAATATACTTTTATTCCTCTTCTCTCAAAGGCTTTCCTGCTATTCTGTTGTCCCCACCCATGAAGATCTCACCTCAGTTTCTAGAATAGATCAGTTCAGTGCAAGGCTAAGAGGAACTATTTGTTTATATCCATCATGGCACAAAACAGACTATTTCTCTTTTTCAATCTCAAAATATCTACAAGTCCATAAACCTATTGAATATGGGCTAAGTGATGTCTGATTTTTTTCTTCACAGAAGTTACACAGACTGCAGAAGTTTTTCTCTTTTTTTAATCTATAGAGGATATGTTTTAAATAATCTTTCCTCAAAGTAATTTTTGCAAATATAAACTTTTATTGCATCCATTAAAAAGAATCAATGCAGAGCAAAAAGGATGCAAGAGATGACATATCAGCAAGATACAGAATCACTAAATTACAAAAAATACTGTAAAAAACTAATATAATTGCACAAGATGCAAGGAAAATGGACTTATATGTATGAGAAAAGTTGTTAGAAAAGGCTTACAATAATATTTTTAAAAGTGAAGATGAATGATTCAAACCAAGATGACTAACATAAGAAATGTAGTCAAGTGGGCAATGACTCTGGTGAACAGTTGCCAAATCTTCTGACAAAAAAAAAAAACGGATACTGGATTGTCTAGGGATGGTATGGTGTAGCTAGCAAGGGAAAGAATAAATCCTGTTTAAAACTTATTCATTCACTAACACTGTGAAATTTTGGATTCAGTTTTGGCTGCCTCAGAGTAAGGGACATGGACAAGTGAGAGGTTCTTCAGAGGTGATCACTTATAAAAGAACAAAATATTTCATCTCTGAGAAAGAATTAAATAATGTGCATCTGAAACTAACACAGATTATCAGTAATGAGGAATCACCAAAGTAATTAGAAATTAAGTAATTTCAGAATAAATAAAATATCAATTGATCAAGAAAGACTGATAGTAAATAAGGTTAGTTGGAGTGGTCAGTGAAGTATTTGAGATTAGCCAATGGTTACACAGCACACAGAAAGGTTCTCTTGGGAACAACTGGCAGGATGAGACAGATTTCTTCATTTCTAACTCTATGATTGCATGGCCTCTGTGTAAGACAGTAAGTGGTGCTGGAATTAAATGCTGCCATGTATCACAGACTTTGATGCTAATGGTAGGCCTTGATCATGTCAGGTGCTTGAGCATCCATAATTCCCATCCAAATGGCCTCTTATAAATCAAGATTTTCCTGACTTTTAGGCTTTCCTCTTCATCAAAATACTCCCAATTTTACCTTGAAGCATCACCAGAGACTGCCTTAGGCGGCAGTTTTCTCTCATGGTATCTGTCAGCTTCCTCTTGAGACTTTTAATTTTGGCACATAGTTCTACCTTGGAGAGTTGAAATAAAGGCTCTTCATCATCACTGCTACTTTCACTATATAGAAAGTGGCTTCCTGAATATGGTTCTCTCTGAAAAAAAAACCCCAAACAACTGTGATATCTACAGCAACAACAACATAAAATCAGAGCATCAAAACTAACATTAAAATATCTGGCTAAATAAAAAAATTGCCTTGTATAAACAGACTCAGTGCATTTTAATAAAAGCTGTTACCAACATAACTATTACTATTCCTATTAAAATTAAAAATGAAAGATCAGTATAATATGTCACTTTTGGGTGATATGTAACCTTTGTCTCTGTTCTCTATTCATCAATTTTCCAAAGTAGCATATTTTAGAACTTTTAACTTCATTATAGCAAAAATCCTATGCCCCCCTCAAAAATACATTTAAGATTGCTTCTGCTTAATACATTAAAATTTATGAAAATGATTGTTTACCTGTTTGTTAATTAAAGATGTTTCAAGTTGACTCAGGATGTTGGCAGGAGCAGATGCCTGCAATGATTTCTTTCTTTTTATATGTTTCATCATCTTCCCCTGTAAACAAGTGCATAATGTGCCTTTGCATTCCTGTAGAGCCTTTCATTACAATATTTCATAATATACCACAAATTTTTATCCACTGTGCACTTGACATTCTTGGTTAGTATTTTATAAAATGTATTTGTAACTCCGTTAACTTTTATGTTTTCCTTGCCTGTATTTTGTCACTGCAGATCTCAGCACAATGCACACCTCAGAAAACCTGGTCCCTTCCCTTTTTTGTGCACTAGTCAGATTTCTGTCTTATGGGGGAAATGCAATAGAACTACAGAGCATCAAAGCCTTGAATAACACTCGTCTCTTGACATAGGAAAGGACAAAATGCATTGGCCTAAATAATTACTCTGAGAGGTTATTGTGCTGAGGTACCATGTGAAGGCTGCCTGTATTCCTCCCTTTACATCTTTTGTGTGTTATATCATGAAGAATCAATAGTTACAGTCTGTTTCATTCCTTTACAGACCTACCAAATATCAGGCACATAAAGACAGAAACTCACCTTTTCTTTATCCAGGTCACTGTCCTCACTTTCTGAGAATATCATTTCTATCCTCTTCCTCTTGCCTTTTCCAAGGACTTGTATTTTTGTAATTTCATCTGCTCGTAATATCTTTTGCATCATTTCCACCAGCTCTTGGGGGTCATCTGAAGTAATGGAAAGGAAAAAGGCCAAAGCACAAACTATCAGGCAACTATACCTCAAAAGCAGATTTCATATCAGACATATTCTGGAACTGCACTCACCACTCATGTACACAACTTTCACCAGATGCTTTTCTGTCTTTCTTTCTCCCACTGGCCAGTTAACTAGTACATGCTCATTAGGTTTCAGAAGTCTTTCTAGTTCATTGTCATCACAGGGAAGGTCCTGTATCCATGAAGTCTCTCCAATTTGCAGTGAATTATCATTTACAAAATCAAACAGTGTGAATTTTTTCATTGTTAAGTGGCTTTCTTGTCACACATACACTTCCTAAAGGACATAATAGGAAAAATAGAAGTTACTGTGTCATGCTACAGGGATGTTACAACACTTTAAAAAGCCCCAAACAACTCTACTTTTGCTGGATATTGGAAGCTACCGTGTATGAAAATGTCCTAAGAAAGTGAAAACTAGCCAAGCAGTGAGTTGTGTCCCCCTTGAAAGATGGGAGATGATCTGTTTAATACCTGTACATCAGAGAGTTGCTTCCAAAACTATGCACAGAAAACAGCTTTCACTCACAGAGTCCTGGCTCCTGTATTATTTCTATGTTCAATCTATCTCTGGCTGGGATCTCTACTACCACTACATTTGTCTCAATAAGAATTTTAGTTCAGCCTCTGACTAAAAGATACAGGTGTGATAAAAAACTTTCCCTAGAATGAAGGAAAGTACTAGCTATACATGCTATTAAGATTATGATTATCATCTCATGGGCAGGAAGACAATTGCAGCCACAGAAAACCAACCCAGACCTACCCAGGACAACTGAGTGGGTGAGGTATGACACATCCTGGCAGTGGAAAACTTGATGCACAAAAGAAATGACAGGCTAAGGACTGGAAGAGAGCCAGGCTGCTTCATGAGGAATAGCAGCAACAAGGAGAACCCAACCCCAAATATACACCTAAATAATTTGCCTCATAAAACAATATTTTTAAAGCAATGGGCCATTCTGGGCTTTTTAAAGCACTGAAGTTCTATACCAGAAGAAGAGAACAAGTCATACTTTGAGCTTTATTTTCCCAATTAGGCTGATAGCCTTTCATGAAAATGTAAACTCTACTGGAAGTGTAACCAGTTCATTTAAGTGTTGCCATTATACTCAGAGAAGATATTTTCTACTTTAAAATTATTATATCAATACATAGAAATTCTGATTTTGTCAAACCTGAATCTTCTTTCCAGCAAACATATGGTCAATTCATGAAGGTGGAATACTTTCACAGAGCTGAAAACTCATGAATTCCTAGATGTGACAGTGTGATTTGTGATTTACTTGGCCTCAATCAGTCAGAAGCAAATTTAGTGCCTCATGCAGAGGCTGTCAAAAAGGTAACTCAGAGGTAGAAAAGAAAAATTACGTGAGGCTATTATGTCAAAGTGAGAATATCTGGCTGTACTGCTCTAAGAAGTAATGTCAATTTGTTTGCAAAAGCCCAGTTTGCCACTATTCCACATATCTGTGCTATGCCTCAAGAGAGCTGGCATTCCATACAGGGGTGAACTTGTTAATTTGTAAGAGACAACTGCAATCTTGTCAACATGTTTACTGATACAATGCAGCAAGCAGCATAAGAAATCCCCATTAAAAGGAGGATTAAATCATGCTTTTATGCAGTAGGATTGTTAAGTATTATCTCACTGGAGAAAGGAGACTGTGTTTGCAAGAATTGACATTACTTTTCTTTAAAGATCAGAAAACATCCATCCCATGCAAATTCTGGAAGAGGAAGCAGCTGCAGAACTTTCAGCACTGACCTCACTATGGACAGGTGAGGTCCAAAATGGAACTGCATATTTGTCTGCACAACAAAATACCAGATTTAAAATAGGTGGTGCATGCAATCACATTGGGCATCGGTATTCTCCCTTCTTTTTCAAAATGCTTTTGAGCATATAATTCATTCAGTTTAACATTTCTCTGACTCAAAGATGCTACTTCTGTCTCTGATCAACCCAGCACAACAATCTCCACCACCTCGTTCTTTGATTCTCAAATGAAGTACTTTGACATTTCCCCCCTTGGTCTTGACAGTTGTGAGCTATTTCTTTACCCTCCTAAAAGCCCACATAAGAACAACAGAATTGCAGCAAAGTTAGAGCTGCCAGTGTGATAAGAATAACAACTGATTGATGGACTTTTATATTTATTTTAATATTTCCCTGCAGTCCTCTAATAGTTTCTCTTTTGTCTCTCACTTCGTACTGAGACAAATATTCTCTGAGCCATGGGACATTCTTGTGGTCTGAATTTGTACAGGGTTAGCAAGCCAGCCCAGGATTTCCAGAGGTACACTGAATACACAGGCTGTTCACAGCATGCAGGCAGGTGATGATTCCCCACGGCACTAGGGCTATTCATGTACACACTGTGTCCATACCATGCACATCAGTACCAAGCCCAACAGCTTTTGGAAGGTATCAGACTTGCCTACATTGTTAAACAACTGAATGGAGTCAATGGATATATGGACTTCTGGGTGTTCAGAGCCCATGGTGACACTGGTAGACACTGTGAAGTACATGGACAACAAAATATCTCACAGAGTCTTTACACCAGGCAAGCACCTGGATCCATGAAAATCCATCCTGCCACTCTAAGAATAAAGGCAATTTTTACCGTGGTCATAGCGGGACTTGGAGATCAGCAATTTATCTACATTATCTCTAAAGTTCTTCTGACAAGATTCTTGCCTGTGGCCAGAGGATGTACTAATAATCAGCTAAGCCAGTTTCAGTGAGGGCCTTAACAGCTGCCGTATTCTTTCAGCATGATGATAGAAGGAATGTACCTGCTGTTTATAAAGGGACTAAGGCAGAAAAGCAGTTGAGGAACAGCAACAGCAACTGGCCAGGTCTCCTTTTCTCTGCTGCAGCTTTACTGGACATCAGCCCAGCTGCTTGTGTTATGGGTAAAATGATGAAAATATTACATCACCAAATGAAAGGAATAAAGTGTAGCAGCTGATTGTTAGTATTTTTTATATTACGGTGCAACGCCTTCAGCTCCTGCAGTAGACATTAATCAAACTACATCTTTTCACAGAATTTATTGTGACAATCCAAGGGCCCTGGGGATAACACCTAACTGTCTGCTGGCATCATCTCTAGCCAGTGACTAAAGGGAATGGAAAGGTAGAACAAAATGTCACTAATAAGGGAGAGGAATAGTGAAACACTTCATTTTCTGGAAGAGAAGTCCTGCAGTGTTTTCTCACCCTGACCTCCACAGGAGACAATGTGAACCTTGTCCAAGTCAGGACTGGTGGAGATGCTTCCCTCTAAAATTTGCCAAAACAGATCAAAGGCAAAATATAATGTATCATCAGAAAACAAAGTAACTTGGGGACTGGGATTAACTTTACCAAACTTTTACTGCCTTAAAAGTGAGAGGTTGTCTAGCCACATTTGGCTCGGTCACTGCAGAAAGGGAGGTGATTCATCTCACCCTATGACACATGTCTAAAAGACTGCAGACGACTTACTGTCTGGGAGAGCCTATTTCTCTCCACTGACTACTCAGTGACTACAGAGTTGGTGTGTCTCCTTGCAGAAGCTTGCCTGGTATTAGCTTTTTCTGTTTTTGAATAGATTTTGAATAGTAGGATAGATTCTAGCAGAGCAGCAGAAGCTATAGGAAGCTGACAAAATGGCATATGAAATCTTAACATGTATCTGGCTGTCTGTTTTGAATCTTTCTAACATAGTTCTGCAAGTCATCAAGTAAGATTTCTGACACCGAATGCTTTGTTCAGTGGTTTATTTGCAGGATACATTATCAATCACAGGCATTACCCTGTGTGCAGCTACTAACCACAGACACAATTGTATGACCTCTGAAAGCCACCTATCCTTTGCAAGTTATTTAATTCTGAAATTTGATTTGAAAACACTAATTACTGATATGAGAAATACTCATGTGCAAATTTATGATTTTTCACTATACTAAGTCATTTGTAGAAGGGAAAAAAGAAAAAGAAAGGAGCCATATAATTTTAAAGTTCTGCAGAGGAAGCATTAATTGGACTCTTAAATTTTTACAAACATGTTAACACCTCACATACTGCACAAATGCTATAAATTTGTACATGTGGTATTGTTACTAAGCAACACAAAAAGTCAGAACAAAACCAAACCAAATGCACCCAAAAAATCCCAAGACACCAAAATCCACAAAGGTCACTTAAAAGCACAGTTCACCCTTTGTCTGACACAGTCGGTTCCAATCAGCCAAAGAACTGGCAGATGGCATGCTGAGATCACTATTTCTCTTTTCTTTCAGTAAACACAGCCCAAAGGGTTACAAGTTTACAACATGAGATTGTATACCCACTTGATGGGTCTCATTCTGTTGGTGTAAAACAGGGCTTTGACACTGGTTTCAGCACATCAAGGAACTGCAGCACAGATCCATAATTATGGTAGATGGTCAGGCTTGCAACAGAGTCGCCTTAAGTCAGAGAAGAACTGGTGAGACTGGGAAAAACATGAGACCTGCCCTACTTATCTTATACCTGGCTCGAGGAAGGCATAAGGACTGAAGGATGCCAGGGGTGAAGTAGAGACCTCACTCCCAGAGAAGCCCCAGAGGGAACCTGCATATCTGTACCAGCCACGAGCCTCCTCTCCACTGTATCTCTATCTGCATATCACTAATAGACCTCTGTTACTATTGCTGTAGCGACACATCGTAGTTAGTGCAATCCTATCACCAGCAATCCTGAACCTGCTTTCCTGTTACTTCAGGAAACTGTACTTTTTGGGAATCTGGATTGTGGAAGTTTTTATTGAACTCAGATCTATAGTATTGAACTGGTAAACTGCACTATTTGCAAATCTGTGATCATGCATGTTCTTATTGAACTCAACCAGGCTGGTAATGCTGAATCAGTTCTAATTAGAAGCTAAGCCTAGCTGCATCCAACCCTTCTGATTTCTGAGGACCAGGTGGAATGCAAGGGGATTTATTTTATGCCAAATGTCTATAGCCTTAATGCAACACACAATAAAGCTAGTATTTTATTATGTCCTAACATTTTATGTTATCTACCCTCTGAGTTCAGCTTTCAATTTTTCCTTGGGAAAAACCCAAACCCAAACTTACCTGGTCTTCAAATTAATCTACCTCATAAACCCCTATTTATTCCCAATTCAGAATGAAAAGTGGTAGTGACGGATTGGTTTGTGTTATTTAGACTGTGACATTTTACATTGAACTTGTCTGAATATTAAATACGATGTTCATGTAAAACTTGGACTGCACTGAGATCTCAAAATTTCCAATAGCAAGTATGATGGAAAACATGACCATATTTAAATAAGTTATATGCCCTATTGTGGGTTCTAATCTTTTTTACCTGAAACCATTGTAAGATTTACTAATGAATTCAGTGGAATTAGGTGCTGCCAGAGTACAGAAGTGTGTTACTGCTCGAAAGATTTACAGTGCAATATCTTAGTCATTTCTGGGAAAGATGATTCAAAAGCACAGATCTGCTGCTCTCAGCTGAGAAATACAGAGTACAGATTTTCCAGAATCATCAGTATTGCTGTGTTCCAAATTCAGCTGGGAATCTGGGGGAGCATCTATCAGAACACTACTGCAACTCTTAAGACTATAAACACACAGGAATGATCCCACTTGTCTTCCACAGGAAGGATAGAACGCTACGATTTTAATCCTGATATTCAAGAGGTCACTTCCTCTCTGCAGATCACTATCCTGGTGTGACTTGCTATGAAATAACCTGAGATACTTTACTGAGAAGTGATGCTATTCATGGTAAAGCAACATCTTTACCTTATTTACCCAGATGGCTGTGACCTTAAAGCCTCTGCAGCATTTACAACTGCCAGGATTACACAGAGAACTTGGCGCAAACCTCATTCCACACTCTAAAATCTATTGAGTGACCCAAGGAATTCATGAAGCCATTCTTATTTTTTCACAATAGTGCCCTCTTCCTAGGTTTTAGCAACCTAGAAATTTTATAAAATAATATTAATATCTAAATATGCCTAAGTCCTTTGTAGGGTTGTGGCTTAAATCAAAGGCTTGAAGAAATCTATTGTAAAAGCTCTGATTTTTGCATCAAACAATTAATTTTATGTTTTAAATTGAGTGATAGGAAAGGCTGAATAATGAATTTTTAAGCAAGTATATTTAGTATGTCTGGAACTACAAAACTTTTGTTCTAACCAGTAATTTATTCAATCAGTGAAACATGACATTCATTTGAATAGAATTTTCAGATAGCAAGCTAGCATTATTACTGGGTTTTCAGTATAGGATTCAGTTCTAGATTCAGATGCTTACATTTAGCTGTCACTGGTGCACCAGGCACCTTAAGTTATTGCTGTAATCACTGAAGATGCTGGGATCAATTTGGCTTTCTAAACAGGTGTCTAGCACCAGTGTCATTTGCTTGGCCTTCAGCTGCTACTCTAGAAGTATAAATCTCCCACAGGTCTTTTATCACATCCGTCATCCTTTTGGAGGTGTCTCAGCCTTGAGCAACTCCAACAGTCATACGAGTCGAGCCCCTACTAAACACTGTTAAAGCTTCCTGGAGATCAATTCAGATTTTTTCAAGTGCTGTAGGGTTCAGTTCAGTGGCCTAAAAAGAAATGCATGATGCAATCTTATATACCAAAAATTATTATGTCTGGCCTCCAACTGCCTCTTCTGATGGGCACAGACTGCACACACACAGGGCTTGGACCCTCTTCCAGGCTTATGATGGTGGTTACTAAACCCAGGCACCTCAAATGCCACTGCACACAAATTCAGGGAGATGCACTGTTCTCTGGGCCTCAATGATTTACTCATGTTTAAATAGGAGCCTAGATATCTCATATGCCTATAAACCATGTACATTTATTTATCTGTATTTTAATCCACACTCAGATTCACATTTAGTTGACAAGACACCAAATAAAATGCAGGAAGTTATCTTAATTCTACATGACAGATTAGCATCTTTATTAAATAGCTGTTTCACAGCTGACAGATGGAGAACTAATACTTCAATTTGCTTGTTCGTAAATGCCATGCACAACAAAATGTATTAATATACAGACCAAGAAATAAATCTCTTTATTTGTTGAACTGGATGAAATACCTATGCTACAGGAGTTTGAATAATCACAAGAAAGCTCTTTCTTTGCAGGTTAATATACCCAAACACTTAGAAGCAATAAGCAGCCTGGAAGGAGAAACAGTCAGCATGGCTCTGTCAAGTCATACACTTGGCCATGCTCATTGTGTGCTGGCTTGGGTAATCCAGTGCAACCCATCTCAACAGCTCCCAAACTATAAACATTAAAGAACAGTGATGCATCACTTGTTTTGTCTAAAGATATTTATGGGATCATTAGAGGAAGTTTGACTGCATGTAAATCTGTGCTGAGGTGCCATAAATGTGCACTTGCTCCATGCAACAGCCCAAGCAGTCAAAAAATCTTTTCCTTTTACCTTTTCCTAAAAGGCTGAAAAAATACTAGACATAGTTTCTATATGCAACTAATGCACTTTCAAATTGGACTTATTCAAACAAACCCTCTGAAAACCTGATATGAGAGGTTATAAGAGGATACATCTTACTCTTTTTATGAGGTAGTAGAAATTGTATCTTTCATTTTACCCCAAAGCATTTCTGTTGGTGGCATTCTCCCTTCAACTCTTAAAAGCAAAGAAGTGAAATAGCAGCTAGAAAATTCCAGGCTTGATTTTTGGTCAGTATTTAACAACTTAGCAGCATCTTTACTATTTCTACTTATATGTCTTTACTGGCTCATAGGTGAGTGATCACAGATGAGAAGTCATGCCTGATTAATACTCAAAGTGCTTGCTCTTTTACTCCAAAGCTCTTCCCCAGCTGCTCTGGTTTTGCAGCATTTTGGTAGGTAGGAGGAAAAAAAATCTGCATTATTATTAAAGGTCATGAACTAGAAAAAGAGATATATAAATTGTCCTCTTACTTCAGGGAATATTACTTCAACTAAGAGTAATTCTGCATGCACTTAAGAGAATTGACAGCAAGGCATCTTCCCTGCAAGGATAAAAACCACAAAACTTATTACAGCTATATTTTCCCTTCCTGTAAAATTGAATGTCTTTTCACTGGATGTAGTTCAACCTAACTTTATAAAGTAATATAATAGTGGAATCACCAGTGTTGTATATCAGTTGGAAACTATCCTTAAACAACTTTCAATTATACAGTTAAAATACTAATGAAGTGCAATTCCCTCTGGGATGTAAGGCCACATACAGACTGACAACTGCTACTTTAAACACTGCCAAAAATTAATACAGAGCAAATTTCAACCAAGGACAAAGGGGCACACTGCTGCTGTAATAAAAAAAAAAAAAAAATGCCATAGGAGCCTCAGCAGTATATTCCCATCTAGGCTCAAGATCAGCCTCTCTGCCTACAAAGTCAATTTATGCCCACAGAATTCCTGCCAGCATTTTTCCAGCAACACTATGAGCCCTGAGTGTACAACCATGTGGCTCATTCTCTATTTGATTTACATTCAGTCTAATAAGCAAAGAGAATTTAAATAAGCAAGTTGTTTGAGCTGATGAACTGACAAAATAAGGACAATTACCTCTACATACACAAAACTGACAAGAATTTGGTTTTACATAGGCACCTATGGTATCTGCAGAAGGCAAAGTGTTCCAGTCATGGAGGGGTTTAATCTGTAGGACTGGAATCACAGAGTTTGGTCTTGGGTAAATCATACAACCTTTAAATTTATAGTTCACCTTTTCTTTTCAATGAATCGGAAATAATAATACACATTTACCTAATTTCAAAGATATTGTGAGAATTAACTAATGCTAGCCATACAAAGCACTGTATGGAATAAACAATTTAGCAAGTTTTGTAGGATGAAGATTTGCAATAACCTTGCTGAATTTAGAACATGCCCTTTCACATAACAGATTCTTTTTAAATGGGTTGCCTATATCAAGCCAGAAAAATATTATTATTTCAACTGAAGAAAGAATTTTATAAGGTTTAATCATTTACCAGAGACTCTTGCAACATTTCCTATGGTATGTTTAAGCTGCTAGGGTAGCACAGATAGCATCACATAACCTGTGAGTAGAATGTTGAGGGAGAAAATCAATTATTTCACCGAAAAACATTGATAACACTCAGATACTATAATGTCTTCTGTATTTAGTTTGCTTGCCTCTTTGGTTTTGACTACATTTACTTTGGTTCTTGTTTGATGGGGAAAAATCCAAATATTTTGTTAGAAAGTATTAGATGATTTGAGAACCCTTCTAACCAGCTAAGTAGTTATTTAGGCAGAATATTTTACTCAATTATAATTAATTAGTACAAACACAGTCTTTAAAGCATACCAGTGAAAAGAGATGATCTTACCCTTTCACTCACTCAGCTACTCTTCTGAAATCATTTCATGTATCATCTTGTATTCTTATGTCCACCAGATCCAACATGGGACCTTTTTCCCTCGGCTCACTGATACAGGGCATCTTACAGCTGCAAAATGAGGTCCACAACGCCTCAGTCTGCAGGAGCAGAGAGGTGCTTTCACAGAGATGTGGAGTGCCCTTGAATCCCACGGCTCACTCTGGGGAGGTCTGCAGACATGGTTTCTCCACTCAAAATTCCATCACACTGTCTTTTTGCCTTTCAGCCTAACCTATGGCACTCAACTAGAATTTTTAGTTTCTTTTAAAAGGTGTGGCTGAACATCACCTAAATTATCAAGGAATATGCACTGGCCCAGGACAAGGGTAAGGGAAGAATATATCTCCTCTTTCAGCCTTCCTGGGCAAGACTGCTAAGTCAACACAGGCTATCATGACAGAACAGCTCAAAGAATACTTGAGGTCAACACTGCCTTGTCTCCCTGCAGGAGGGCTGCTGCTGCTACAGCACATTCCCTGTTCAATTCCTACATTAAACTGCAGGACTTTTACACCATTTCCATGTTGTTTCCCTATTTCACACAACTTGGGAAAATAGGTAAACTGTATCCGGGAGTAACTGCAACCACAGAAACATCCTCCTGTCCCTTTCCACTCCCAAATATTTGCTCGTCACCTCTTCTCTGGGGGTTCTCTGAAGCAGAACTTTCCTTTCTGATCCCTCTGCCCAGGTAATTATCACCACCTCCTCCCTCAGCATTGCTCAAGTGAAAGGCTGCTCCCCGCACTTCTGCCAACAGCTTCAGCTCTGCCAGTGACTTCCTCATGGCTCTGTTTGCCTGTGATTCCCATCAAAACAAGTATCTGCAGGACACTACATCCCACCTGCTCACATCTCTGCAAAAGTGCAGCCACATTATGTGTACTCTGAAATAGCAGCAGGACCAATAACTGCCTTCTTAGATTATAAAACACTTAATTCCCCTTCTCAACAACTTCTGACCTCCCCTCCCATTCCGCTCCCTGTTATCACACAGTCTCAAGACTTTGTTACCTTCTCTTACTTGTCCTCTGCAATGGCTTCACCGCCGGGACTTCCCTTCTGAGGTCAAATCTCAGATGAGAGCTTTTGTTTTAACCTTCTCTCTTCATTTCTTTTGTCTTCTCTGTTTATCATCCTTAATATTTAGGAAAAGTTCCCTGAAAAACATTCTGTAAAGAATCTTAGATTAAAAGTGGGATATATGTAAAAACTCCCTTAAATTCTCTTTATTACTATTTGGGGAAAAAAATCTACCCACATGTAATTTGCTTTTTAACGTGTAAGAACTTCAGCAATTTAAACTTTATTCACCGTGGAAGTAATATTTTAACCACACAACATATCCTGCAGTATTTAACAAGCACAGAATAGTAATGAATATAGGGAAAGCCAGAGCAGCAGTTTGGTGTACATGTGAGACAGTTAACTCAAAAGTCTGGAGCAGCAGCATTCAGAAAAATCATGCATGTCAGCAGTTCTGGTACTAAACTCTACTCTCTTTTGCATTAAAAAAAAAAAAAAAAAATTAAGCAGCTGACGTGAAACTTTTATCCTTTTGGAAAAATATTATCCTCAAGACACCAGTGAGCTCTAACTCTGAGAAGGGAAAAGCTATAAACCTTAAACTAAAAAGCTTTCACTAGAGATTTGTCTGTCAGATGATTTCTATGCACTGTTACCTGAAAACAATGTGAAAAGAACCATTCCTCCTCAGTTCTCTGTGATTTACCCTGCAGTCACTGCCATGCTACTTTTACTCTATAATCCCACTCTGAAACAATAAATCAGTGCAGAGCTAAAGGTGTCAAAAAGTTTCCTGCTCTCACAGTATCCTGCAGCGTGGCACTGCAGAACGATGCCAGCAGGATCACACCAACTTGCTTCATATTTCAGTGAGGTAATGTGAATGGTTTGAATAATCTCCAGGTAATCTGCATTAAAATCATTTTACTGCAGTGTACTGCGGTATTAGGAAAGATTTCAATATTGCACCACGTGATGCAACACAACCGTACAGCATTTGGCAGTTTCCAGGCAGTGAGGGAAAGCTTCGAATCCGTCCGTGGCTGCAATGTAGCAACTTTACATTTTACAAAGTGAGGTGACTGACTATTTTGGCTTACTCTGTTGGTGTATAGAATGAAATGATATAAAAATCCTGGAACAAATAATTATGGATCTAATCCCAGTTTTTTTTTCTTTTTTTACTTACATTCCTTCCCCCCCCCCCCCCGCCGGTATCATGAGCATCTTTCAATGTTAACAGACTTCCTTAACCTTAAGAGTACAGTAAATTGTTACAATGTTATTAGCCCAGTAATAAATTAATTTTAATAATCTAGAGATTATTTTCCTGTTTTTATTTAAGGTACCACAGATAGATTTCCCTCTCTGTCTTTCCAGCTTGCATATTTTTTAGTTTAACTTAAATTTACACATATGCATTCCAGTATGTTCATGTCAGTCATATAAAGCAGTAATATTTCAATGTTTCTCCAATATTTACACTGAGATTTTAATTATTTCTACGAAATTTTGGAAACGTCCTTCAGATTTATGTGCTCACATCAAAGGTTCATGAAAAACATATGAGTTTTGCCTTGAATGAACGTTTTCCCCAGTAATACGAGTAAATGCAATATTGCAAAATGGTACCTGGCTATATTTTCAGCAAATTTATGTGTGTGTGTGTTTAGCAGCATGAGGGAGTTTAGAACTGCATTTTCAAACAGACTCTGAAAGAGTCTTTTAAAGTCTGGAGTATCACAGTAACAGCTACAGAAGTAGCAATAGCGACATAGGTGAACTCTTATCATCTGCATTAGCAACCTGCACATGGCAGGATTTTGATGCTGCCTGCGCCGCACCAGCTGCGGCCGGAGCGAAGGGCACGGCGCTGACATTGGCTGCAGCGCGTTGCAGTTTCCTGCAGTGCGAGGGTCCCTGCAGGTGCTGCCCTGCACAGCCCCGGCGCCTTGCGCGGCGGGCACGGCCGGGCAGCGCGCAGACCGCTCTGTCCCGCCCGCACCCGGCTGCCGACTAAATGCCGGCATCGGGGACACGGGGCAGCCCCACAAGAGCGCCCTGGTCACCTTGTCAGGATGGATCTCGTTGTCATTTCCCAATCCCTTCCCCCGCCACGAAACCGACCTCGACCGACGCCTCGGGTCCAGGGTACGCCACAGACCCACGGACCTGCGCGGACGCTCGCCGCTGCCGACACCCCAAGCCCCTGGGTCGCAGCCCCTCTTTTCCCAAGGCGGGGGGGTGTGTGGGGGTCCCCCAGTACCTCGCAGCAGCCATTTTCCGCCTCCCTCTTCAGCAGCTCCAGCAGTGATGTCACCGGCCGAGTCCCCTCGGCGGCGGGATGCGCCGCTCCTCGTTCCTTACTTCCTCCCTCCCAGCACCGGCGCTACCTTCTCCTTCTTCTTCCTTCTTCTTCCTTCTCCTCCACCTCCTCCTCCTCCTGCCGCCGCCGCCCCGCCCCGCCGTGCCCGCGCCGGCTGCCATGCGGCG
>JACBWW010000001.1:21065114-21127462 GCA_020086605.1 Lanius collurio | reverse complement strand
TCTAATAAAAATATTGGAAACATTATCTGAAGCAGAATTTGACATTCTCTATCTATATCATCACAAAACATAATGTACTTCCAACTGCAATAGGCTGTTGATGAAAGCAAAGCATGATACATGAAAATACAGGCTTTGCAGAATCCCCCCTCTCTCCCCACCAAATGAATATAACATCTCAGCTCCAAGTTTCATAGCACAAGGTACATCTGCTAGCTTCCACCATGCTTAGTTGTTTGTCAGGGGTAGTCATAAACAGTGTTTCTTAATTATAATAAGAGATAATGAAAAATAGGCTGATAGTAAACAGCAGTGGGTTGGCATTCATCTCCTGAGAGCTGGGCTCAGATCTGACTTCCATCACATGTGAACGTGCAGGTGGCCTAGCAGCAGTGCACAGAGAATTATAATTGCCCTATCTACAGAGCGGTTGGCAATTCCTGCATGATTGACTGCCTGCCAGGAAAGCCTTATATTTGGAAAAATAGATGTGTGCAAATTTATGTTGAGATCCTTTGCCACAGCCACAGCTCTCATGGTGCATGCCTTCATTGTCCTTACACAGTGAGAATATTGACTCCTTTTCCTTTAATACTGAACCACACACACAAAAAAATAAGACTGCATACTACGGCAGGGTAGATACAAAATTTGAAAATGTATTTATGATCCTTTTCACCCCTCCTGTTTAAAATTTTATATGCCACTGGTGAATTGAATCCACAAATAGTTCATATTTGTGGGCCTTGATTTTTAATGTCTCTGCAAAACATGCCTCATTATTATACATCAAAAGTCTATGCAGATATTACTTATTATAGAACGAACTTTAACACTTGACCCCCTGCCTCAAAAGGAGGTAAATTTGCATGAATCGTTATGAATATAAAGTAGGTTAAAATCTGTCTTTGTTAGAGGTGCCTCATACCAGAAAAAATTAACCAGGAAGAGGCGAGAATTCTTTGAGATAATACAGTGATGTCTCCACATCCCCACTAACACTTACTTACTACCATCTGAAGTTTTTCAGGCCTAATTTTTAATATATTTTTTATTACAGTCCTTAGGTTCATTATGACTATAGATGCTCTTAAGATTCTTCCATTCCCTAGGTATTATAGAAATTCTGTGAAGTCACAAAGGAATCACACCCAGAATGGTTAATGTTTCTAATCTCAGGGAGACCTAGATATGCCACCGCTTTAAAAAGAAAACAAGTAAATTTCCAACAGAAATATTCATTGCTACATGACACATCAGACTTTGATGTAGTTGTTTGCACTAGTCTTTATTTGAGAATTAGTTTTAGAATAAAATGTCTGTGCTGAACCAAAACCAGTCCAAACTCAGAGAGAGTTTTACCAAAGTAGGGACTATGATGCATTGTTGGGCTTTTTATTATTATTATTATTAAAAATGTGAAGGCTGTCAATAATTCACTGATGTCGTTCTTCTTGTGCTCTCTATAAAAGTTGTTTTTTTTCATGAAGTAAAGGAATTTTCTCTGAGTATTTGTGGGCTTGGGCTTGATACAATTCAATGTTTATAATTTTACGCTTTAGAAAGGGGTCTCAAAGCCTTGTGTACCTTTCAATTTAAAAGCATTGCTTAATGTGTTGGTGTTGCCACTTCTTGTGATTTAAAATTCTTTCTGAATTAGTTTTCCTTATAGTTGAAGCCTCTGGAGTCATTGGATTATGTAAGATTTTTACCTTTCAGTTAAAAGGATAGTAAGCTTCAAGCCCTTAGGCTGGAAAGAATTAATCTGAATGGTATAATTCTTAATGTCTTTTGATTTGGTGGTAAGAACTGTTGAAAAGCAAGGTCCTCATTCAGGATCTCTAAATGGTTGGGTTTTATGAGATTGTAAAGGGATAATTATGCTAATTGCTGAAGTAGCAGTTTTCATATTATTGGGGAAAAATGACCAGTTTTATAAATCTTTTGCCTGAAATTTTCTCTGAGCTTTACAGTTTTCCTTTATCTTACCTTTCATATTACAAATGCTATGACTTCAGGAACTGAAGGAATCAGTGTCAGTGGGTAGTTGTATCACTTTGTATTTATTTAATTTTGACCCACATATTTTCAGCAAGTTTCCTATGAATGCTTCCACTGAGACCTACAGGTATAAATCTACTAGGAAACAAATCAGCAAAAGTTTTACAGTCCACTGTAAATTCTGACTTCACATAGCCCAAGTGGAACTAAACACACCAGTAAGAAAAATAGGAGTTGACACTTTATGAAAAGACTGTCTGGGAGGGCTGTTGGTGTGTGTTAACCATGTCTGTAGCTAAGGAATAGCATTTGGTGGTTTGAGTTTTGCAGACCCCCCATTTCCATTTTAGTACACCGAACAGTCACTACAAGGTTGTATATATTCAGTCTATTGTTGTGACAAGACTGGAAGTGAAATAGGTCATCTAAGACTGATGACAATTTTTAAGAGCAAATGGACTTTCTAAATCATTCATTATGGTACAAAGGATGAAAAACTGTAGTACAACAGTCTCCAGGAAATGTATATATTACTTTGTTAACACAGATGCCCAGAAGATTGTTCATAAACTTATCCCTAAGTGTATCTTTGCCATAATCATGCTCCTTCTGAGGCTGATTGTGAAACAGTTGCCAAAAAATACAGTTCTAGTTATCTTACAAAACAATAATGAATAGTCTTTGAAGAGTTGCATCATAATTCATCCTGAGCATTGCAGTTATTTATAAACTGCTCCACATATGTACAGTTCCACTGAACTAAGAAATCAGCAGACCCTCCAAGCTGAATTTGAGTCTTCTGTTTGATTGGAGGGAATGCATTCAAGGAGCACCAGAAAAGTGCTGGACGAGCCAGAAAAATAAATTCATTCACCTACTGAAAGGATGTTTCATTGTCTTTATGGAGCTGAATAGGCCCGAAAATATTTTATTTTTGTGTTTGACATGATTTTCCTCCAGGATGTTGAAACTAGTTTTCCATTAGCTGTCTAAGAGTTAAGGAACAGGTTCAAAAGAAAATAAATCAGAGACAAAAATGAATTGTTTTATTCGATGTATGAGAGCACTTAGGTATGAGAATGAATGGAGAACTATAAATACAGGTTACGCTGTATAAAGAAAAATCCTTCTGTCCATTTTTCATAATATATCCAATAATGTGGCCCAAACAGAGTATGCCGCACTGAGCTGTCACATGGCAAACTAGGCATCACTGAGATGTCTGCCCATCACTCTTTGTCAGCTTTAGTCACAGCAGTTCTGCCTTTAGATAGCCAACAAGCACTAGTCTGTGCTAAGGAACAGCCTGTTTGGCAATTGTATCACAAAATATATGGCAATTGTCTGGTTGCTGCAGCCTGTTTAGCTCGAGTGTCTGAGTTAAACTAACTCCAGAGGAGTTAACTTGGGTACTTTTACTCTGTACCACAATGAAGTGTATAAATACCTGATATATTTATATAGCCTTCTGGTTGTCTGCATCTCTGCTGTGGCTTCTGATGGTCTGCAGAGCTTTGAAATACTGAGGGTATCTCCTCTGAGCTCCATCAATCCCCTGATAAAGTACTGACATTGTGTCACATCCTCACGGTTGTCTAGCAGGACAGGGAAAACCACTGCATTAAGATACACTACCTTGTGAAAGTACTTTAGTTTGCCTTTAATACAGTTATGCCAACAAGCTCATGACTATCATGTAAATATTTGGATATCCAGGTTTCTCAGTATCTACTGTTATGACTGGAAATGTGTGTTTTAGATGAGTTGCAGTTCAGTTGTGCTGTGTGCCATTTAAGTGCACACAAGCAGAGCCCTGGTTTCAAGGCGATGTAGGGGGAGCACGGCTTGTGGCCCTCTGCCTGTTAACTGGCACGAGGTACACATGTCCAGAATGAGAACTTCTGGCTGCTGCCTTTTGCCCTAAACTAACCTCAGGTTGAAACCATGAATTAAAATAGATGAGGTCATACTTGCAGTGAGCACATATGTTACCACATCTCCTGTAGAAACTGTTCTTACACAGACAAAAAGGATCATGCAGGGCTCCATAGATCACACACTGCTCAGAACAGCTTAATCATCTGCACTGACTTCTCAGTGACTGTAGTTAGATTATAAGGGCAACAGATCAGGTTGTAGATGCTCCCTCAGATACAGCTCACCTCTTTAGGCTGAGGGTATTAAATGTAAGAAAGCACCACATGCGCAGGGTACTATGACCCTTGGGGTTGTGTCTGCTCCAGGGCTGTTATGTGTTTTCCTTGGGCATGGAAACCTCACTCACACTCTCCTCCATTCCCAGACTGTTTTAAGTAGAGGCACCTTTGATATGCTATGGAAGAATGTGCAGAACATAGCGTGAAGTCACCTTGATGTTCTCATGTAGGATCTGATTCAGCTGAGCTGACTTTTTGGGGCCTGGCCATGTCAGACATGTGAGGATACTACGCAGAGCTGCAGCCTCTCACCCTGCTCCATGTGCTCTGCAGCCTGGAGGGGTCTCAGTCTCTGGAGAGTGGGCACGTGGGCTCCTCCAGCCTGCCAGGACAAGGACTCAGCTCAGTGTGGCAGAGATGATTTAGCATGTCAGGCTCAAGTGGAGACTGCTGATCTTGATCTACTGTTAGCAGAGCTGCCTTGGTTTTGAGCTTTTTCCTTGTGCTTCTGGTTCACCAGTGAGCTGGGTACCTGTTACCAGGATACTTGTACCCAAAGTGTCAGCCCCTGCTGTGCTCCCTTGTGCCCTACTGCCTTGCTTCAAGGAGAGTCAGAGCTTTGCTGTTCCTGAGTCATCAGCGGGAATGAAACATGAGTTGCGGCTGAAGTGTGAAAACACTGTATCAGCTACAGAAACTAACTGCACTTGATGTTTGGGCAAAGACACATTCCTTGCAAGTTGTGCCAATGTCCTTATCTCCCCTGTCCACTCAGCTGTTTAAATACAGCACTCAGCTTCAGGACAGTAGGGTAGGTAGTAGAGCAGTAAAACGCAGATCCTACAGGCTTAACTGACGATTGTATAAATTGGCAGCAAAAAATTTTACTGAAATACATAATTGTGTCAGACTGAGGTATTGTATTTATCCTTCTTCCTTGTTCTAGAAAGAATAAAATGATAGAACTAAGTCAAGGCATCATTCTCTTCTGATTTGTCTCCACTACCTTCATTCATGTGAAGGTAGGAGTTGGAAAGTGAATTTGTAAAAACAGCATCCCCTTATGCAGCCCAATAAGCTCAATGTAGGCAATTACAGCTTAAAGTCTATAGAGCTTCTCAGCTGACCTAGTGTTGATGTCTGCTTCAGGATGTGCTGAATGGTTCTTCAAGCCTCACTGAGTGTGTCGACTAGATTTTTTATTGGTGATAACGGGAAGCAAAGACTTGGTTAGGTATGTTGTTATCTGAATCTAGTTATCTTAATAGATAACTGAATTCTAGCCTAGGTATCTTTTTTAAAAATATATTCCTGCTAAGTCTCTTATCAGTTATGCATCTATTTTATAATTGAAAAAGTACAGACACATCTTCATATGCTGTGGTGGGATAAATTCTCCTACTACTTTGTGTTTCAAACAAGCACACTGGACAGAAGAGAGTACTTTCTTTGTATTAGATGGTTGGCAGCACTGGTATTGTTTAGCAATCTCTTTTATTTCTTATTCAGCTTCCCACTGTATTTTTAATATTTAAAGCTAATTCCTTCTGGCAGATCCTTTATGTATGCTGGACACTGCCCAAGATGAGGAGACATGATGAGATGGAAAATGGAGGAAGCAGGGCTGGAATGGGGACATGCTAGGGGAATGCACTAGTATATTTTAAATTAAACCTTCCCTTGCAGACCACTGATCAAGCAGTACACTGATTTATTTATTTATTTATTTATTTATTTTGTTTTGAGATAATTGTTCCCTTACTACTGTAGGCTTGCAGTGCCCTGAGGTAACAGGGAAGGAACTGGGACAAGCCATCACAAAGCAGTCGTGGAGAGCTGCAAGGCTTCTTGTCAGAGAAGGATAGGGCTGCATGGAGAACAGGCCAGCTTCTGGGGCTTATAGCTTTAGACAGGAAAGAGTATTTAAAGGGTATCTTGAGGCATGACTGGGTGTGCCATTTGGCTATTTCCTTGCAGATCATCAGATTTTCCTAAAGTTACAATTCATCTGTGCTTTGATAGGATTCCTGACCTTATGTCAGGAAAAACCAAACACGTCCTGCTAAAGCGCAGTGTAACATGGCATGGGTTATTAGACACTGTATTCTAAATTCACACCTAAACAGCTTCACACAAGGGCTCCTACGTATTTACTTGGGGGGCCTGTTTAGGAGCTGGAAAGCAGATTATTGATGTTCTATTTCATGAACTTGGTTGTGAAAGTAATCTTGTTCAGGTTATGTAAAAAGCAATTGCTTTAAATGCCTTTGAATGTGTGGACTTATCTTGGAATATTACACGTGCCAAATCACAGTCTTCAATATCTGAGAAATGGTTCCAGCACTGCTTAGAGTTTACATTTTAGAAGATAAGAATAATATCTCCTAAAATAAACATAAGGCATGCAAAGCAGCATCAGTGAAAGCTTGCTAATGAGGGAGTGGAAGGAGAAATTGAATGCAAAATCTTATATTTTATGCTTTAAATCCTGATTCAGATCTTTATAGGAGTAACCCTTTGTAAGATTTAAAAAAAATTAGTCAGGAGAACCACACACAAAAAAAAAGGTTGCAGTCTATTTTTTTAGTTCTGATACAATCAAAATAGAATGAATGCAGTTGCATCCTCCTTGGGTGTTAGTAAAGTAGTACACTCAGTGAGTGTAGGTAATCTTCCTATGATAGAAAATATCCATGTTACATTACTTAGCAATCTTTATTATAAATATCTTGAGGAGCTTAACTTGAATCTTGAATTTTGGGTTGAACTTGCAGAACTGGCAGTTAAATAAATGTGGGGTTTTCTTTTGTTCTTTGTAAACGGATGATATTTGGGATGGAAACCTTTATGGAAGAGAAAGCTGGGAAATAATGCAATCTTGGCCACTTTTTAATTTTAAATGGTTCTTACGATTCAGATGCATAGATATATGCACATATCTATATATATTTTTTTTTTCTGTGTAGCAGAAAGAATCTAAAATTTCTCACTTTCAGTGTGCAGGGGAATTTGAGACAATAAAGTTATCTGATTAAACCTGCCTTTTTAGTTGAAGTAGGTGCTCCATCTATAGGGTTAATTCTGTTTCAGCCTGTCTGTAAAACAGCTGAGAATGCTGGCATGTTGAGAAGGGTTTGACTCTACGCACACTAATGTCTTCAGGCCTTAAGGTGTTGTGGGTTGCGCAGACCTGAAAGCTTCCAAGCTTTTAACAGTTGGTCACTGACTGAAGAGTATTTCTTGAAAACCATTAGCTGACAATGGTAACAGATGACAATTCTCATGCACGTACAACCACTGTCCAAACCCTTAAAAGCAAGGACTCAAAGCTGGATATTCTGAGCTTCTTTTGGCTTTGATATTCATTAGCGTACCTTAATCTACAGGAATTACTCAAATATCTGCAAATGCCTTTGCAAACACACTTGAGTTCTGCTGTCACTGAATTGTGGACTAATTCTAGTTAGCACTTTCTCTGTGATTTACTGAAGGTAAACTGGGCTGCAGTCCAGTGCCCACTGGAGTTAATGGAATGATTTCTGTTGACTTCAGCTGGACATCAGATAATGCACTTCTGCTTCTATTGATGTTAATGCTTACTGACTCTGAGAACCCATTCTGACTGGAAAGGTTGGGTTCCAAGATCAGACTTATGACAGCCAATATATTCTACATAAAATACTTATACAATGGAAAAATGAAAACCGAATTTGATTTCTTATCAGGCATAAAAGTAGAGATAACATGTGATGAAGGCAGTGGGGCTAGTAGGAACTAGAAGGGAGAGGGGAAGGATCTGGTGAATTAATACAATTGCACATTGAAAAAGAATGGAGGAGACAGAGATTTATATCACTAAAGCAATAATGCACACATGAGTTAGTGCAGATGTATTCATATGGTGCTCCTAAAGAATCAGACAAAGAATTGAAAATAAATACAGAAAAACAAAGACAGTGAAAAGAAAAGGTTCAATACATTATTCAAAATGTTCTTAACTGTAAATTTAAATAAAGGCAAAAATTAGACAAGTTTTGTTGGAAATATCAAATTCCTGTTTTTATGATAAATAAATTAGGAATGAGAATAAGCATAAACTTAACATGGATAGCAGAGTATAAATTATTTGGTTATAAAATACCAGACCATAGTGAAAAAATGAGGCAAATAAATGTACATGATGTTGCTCAGAAATACAAGGTTGAGTATATTACAGAGAAAAGTCCTTAGCCACTTTCTTAATTTTTAGATTTAAGATCTTCAGAAAGGGCCTTTTGAATAACTTTTAACAGTTCAGTGAGGACTACTTTCAGATGTGTTGCCTCATTGGAAAGACGATGGAATGGGAAGTGTTTAAACAGAACAGAAAAACTTGTTCTACTGTTATCTAGTAATATATATTCATATCAGTAATATGGATTTATAAGAGTACTGTACTGAATTATGGGAATCCATCAAGAGTGGTATCCATGAATAAGGAAATGTAAACTGTTACAGGAAAAAAAAGTGGTGGAAGAGACCAGAACTGTTTCATGTAGAAGGAAAAAAATAAAAGGAAGTCTGATGATAAAGTATGTAAGGAATGATGAATACCATATTGAAGACAGACCAAAATCATGGGTCTGATCCATCCTATTTAATTTGGATACTCACAGTATGGATGTCTTCGAGTGAAGTGGTCAGCTTGGGCTCTGGTTATGGCCAATGGAGAGAAATAGGTGCTGTGAGGGAGTGGTTCATCTGGCCTGCTGGCTTTGATGGCTTGAAGGGCAACCTGGGGAGGAGATATCTGCTGAATGTTGGTCAGAGGAAACCCATATGTGTTTCTATAGACAAGAAATGAGTCACTGAATCAGAGGAGTGAAGTTAAATCTTGGCTGGATAAGATATTTTTTACAGAACACCTTATTGTGAAAGTAATTTTACACAGTGTGCTCTGGCATGCAGTGGCCAGGCTGGCAACATTCATCATCGATTTGGGTATAAAGATAGAATATGTTCTTTCTATACATTCTAGAGAAAAAAACAACCAATCACACAACAAAAAAATCAAACCAAAAAAACCCAACATTCAGAGAAGACTTAAAAGGATGAATTTCAGCTAAAAGAGGCTGATCTCCCCAGCCTGCTTCCTCATACAGAAAAGCTCCTTTGAGACCAGGTGAGCTAGCCTTTGGCTCTTCAACAGCCTCCAGAGATACCTCTCCATTCCTGTTGGCTGTAGAGTTTGATTAGGAAGATCATTCTTCCCAGATTCAAACAGACTCTAACTGGAGGATGTTCATGAAGATTTTTGCAGAGAAGATAATTCCACATTCAGTTTGCCTTATGTCTTCCTCTGATATCTGAAACTGCTTCTGGTGGTTATGTGAGTTGTTTCTTTAAGGAAGAATACTTTAGGGTAAATCTTTGTTCAGCTATTTTGGTATTTGGAAGACAGGTTTTCTAAAAATACATGTTTGAAGTTTTGTTTGGTTTGCCTTATTTCAGAATATTACAGGCACAAAAATGAGTCAGGCAGTAGGTTCTGGGAATGAGCACCTCCCTCCCAGCACAAAGAACAAGAAAAGGTTTTCATTGCCCAGTGACACAGCATTTACATGACACTGGAAACTACGAATTGCTTAATGGTGTTAGAGCAACCTTGTTGTAATATCCGTGTGATTTTAAAGTCTCCAGCTTTTCCTCAGTGATTTGGTCTCAGGTGGTGTACTGTACTTCCCTGAGCATTTTGTAACACTTTTCTGCTCATCTGTGAGCACTGATTTAACACCTAAAATAGTGCTGTCTTTGCCAAACAAATATATGCGTGACTTCTATGCTTTTTATTTTGATCGCTGTATTATTATGATGTTTTTAATTCTGGGCTAAACTGGGGGATAAATAACACAGATGACACAAAAAGATTCTGTTCATTTCACTGTTTAGAAGGAATCACTGGCCATCCTAATTTTGCACTGAGCATAGGAGTAGTAGCTACCATATGGTACATCACTTTTAATGCCTGTCTTCGTTTTTGATTACCAAATTTTGAAATTTTCCAGATTTGTGTCTTTGCTCTGGCAAAGTCTCATTTCAGGAATGAGTAAGCAGTTTGGGTTTTGGTCTAAGGACTCTGTTCTTGTAACTTTATCTTTGTAGATATGGAATTAATTTTCCACCCAAAATCATGATTCTCTGCCTTTATCACATTATAATCCTCCCCACAGCAACCATTTGTGATACTGCAGGCAGATTATGACTTCAAGAGAAGAATAAGCTTCAGCAAATAGAAGCAGATGAGCTCTTAAAGAGATAAAGATCCCATTTTCTTTCTAGTAATAAATAGCAAAAGTGAAAAATACAGAAAATGTCAAGGCGAAGCATTGTCTATAAACAGACTTTTCTGGAAATCGCAGGTGACTTTTTCATATTGAAACATAATAATGAGTAAACCTTGACATATTTTGAGGTGAAGCCACTCGGCGAGATGGACTCGCATACTTAAATCCCTATTTGGCGTGTGTTTCTAAGCACTTTTAGAGCTGCTTAGCTTCTATCAAATTCTTCTGTTACATAAACATACTTTCCCAAAGAGTTTTATCCAGCTAATGGGATGAGAGAGAGCAGTGAGACAGCAGTGCAAAGTATATCACAATGCTTTGGCCAGTAGCCCTGGCGTGTAAATAAAACATAATGCATTTAACATTTAGAAAATCTCTTCTGATTTCAGAACTTGGAACAGATTTGCTGGGTGTTTTGGTCTCTTAAGGAATATTTGCATTTACTCTGGAATAATCCCTGATGCATGCTAGCATTTTTTTCTAAAAGAAAATTTCCATGAGCAGTAAGCTCTGAAATAGTAGGCTCTGTGAGCTGTATTTTCCCGTTGTCCTGAATAGTCCCTAGTATCATGTTGAATGATACATTGTAAGTATCTGTTAGCTATTTCACAGCGCAGAAAGGAAATGGAGAAATAAGCTTTCCCACTGCAATGGTGTGCCAGAGTCTCACATTTACATCTTTGAATGTTTGGGGATCCTTCCAAACCTGCACAGATCTGCAGGCTGCAGTGGCTTCCACTGTACTGCTTGCTTTGGTTGATAAGGACACGGTCCTGCTCCCATTCAGATATGGGGTGTCAAGGTCTGTCCTTACCTATAGTCTGAATGACTATTGCTTCAGTAGAGTAGGAGGGATCATAAAAAAAGATTCAAGGAATTTTGGCTGTACCTTTGCATCAGATGTATTTCACAGCCCTGATGCATCACATATATGAACCTCCCAGACTGACTAAGTAGATTTGGGCTCTATTTCTGTCCCTCCTCTCCAGTGTTCATGTGTAGAAGGTTGTTATTTGGAAGTTACTTCACCTTCACTTCAACCTTTTTACATCATCTGTTGCATGCAGTGTGTATTTATAGCAATTACCAGCATGTGTATGTAAGTGTGCATTTGTGTCTTTTGGCCATTTAAGGGTGTATTTACTTAATGGAGAACACCTTTAAATAATGATGATACCTGTTTGTCTGTCCATCTGAGTGTCCAGAACAGACTGTTTCTGTCCTCCCTTGCAGCCTCATGAATATTAGAGGAGGAAATCCAGATTTCACAGATCTTATGATCATACTTATGATTGTTTCAATTTACCAACATAACAGCATTTTAGCATAATTCTTCTGTGCTGATTTCCTAATTAAAATAACAACATAAAAGCCAAAACAAATCACAAAAGCTAATGGAAGGGGGAAGAAAAAGAACAGCAGATTTATACAGAAATGTACTGCTCCCACAAGTTTTCTGCTGGCAGGAATTCAGTATATTTAGATTCACGGCATAGATTTCTGCAGTTTTATCTAAAATCTAACCTTGCAGAAGTTTGATACTAAAATGCTGGCTTTTTTGTGTAAGGAATTCAGCAGAGGTGTTCTACTAGAAGAAAAAAGAAAGTAGAAAATTAGGAATTCTTGCATCTATTCTTCGTTTTGAAAAGAAATATAGTCCTTAAACTGCAGACTGTCACTAAGGACGTAGATTTGGCTCACTTGCTCTGAAAGCTGATGTGACTAAGTGAATGATTATTTACAACTTAGCCAAGTTTAACATCAACCAACATTGTATTCAGTACAAATGGCCCCTGTAAGTCTGGTGCATGCTCATGAGGGGACTCAGTGAAATGAGAGAATGCTGATTGTAAATGCTCTGCAGGTAGCAATAAAGGGATAGCACTATACATGTTGCCATTAAAGGAATGAAATTCTGTAAGGCCATGAGCCATTCTGGATAATGCTCAGACGTTTTCCCAGAAAGTCCCTAAAAAGCATCTCTGAAGGGCAGTTTTTCCTGAGTTTATTAGTCTGGCCAAATACACCCATATTTCTGAGGTAATATATGTTCTTGCCACCTACCAATTTTTCTTCACTTTTGTTCTCAGGAAAGAAGTCCATATTTTCAGCCCATGCTCCCTAAAACCATTTCTCATGAGTCTGAGAATTAACCTGGAAAATTTAATTACAAATTTTAAATTAGAATTTTTAGTTATAAATAACCAGAAATGTGAGCTTATGAAGAAAAGCAACAGGAGTTAGTGCTACTGGCTGTATCTATAATACACATAATTGAGCAATAGAAATCAGATGTGTTACTAACAGCACTTGGCAACATCTCTTTATTGTTACATGCAGTATATATGGACGTTGTATTAATTTAAGGTGAGCATGCCTGTACCTCGAGTTGTTAAGATCCTGTGTGATTTTGCTGTTGTTACACAGCTCCATTCTGGGAGATGCCAAACACGATGGTGGCTCTTTCTGTTACAGGGCTTTAGGTCAAGTCCTCGCCATGTCAGAAGACGTGTGACACCTCGGCTGGAGGAAACACAGCCTATAGTGGAAGCTCACCACCTAAGTGAGCAGGAAACTTCTGTAAGAAAAAGAAAAATCAAGAAAAGCAGCCGGGTCCAACCAGACTTTTACCATTCTGTTCAAGTTACGCCAACTCGAAAACCTGTAAGTATTCTACCTTTAGGGATAAATAGCACTCAAAGTATATTATAGAGGCATGTAATATAGTTCTAATTTTTGGGCTATTCATATGCTATTCCTTGATTTAAAAATCTTTTCAGTCCTCATATTCAGCAGCAAATCCAGATAAATGTTCGTAAGACTGTATTTAATGTTGATGCATAACTCTAAGAAATAATCCAGTTCTGCAAAAGGGGTTTCTGAATTTTGATTTTTTTTAATTAATATTTAGACTGTAGACTATAATCAAATTAGATATTTAATTTGATAGTTTTATACTGATTTTTCTTAACAGATTTTTATAGCCCATGTCCATTGTATTGAAATTCCGTACCCAGGTTTATCAGTGATGCTATCTACCAAATATCATTACTAGATCCAATTTTGAGATCTCTTCTACTTGATACAATATATACAATCTTTCTGCTCAACAAAATTTAGATCAGCTCTCAGAATTCTTTGCTCCTCAGCTTGATTTAAACACAGTTCTTTTAATACTCACAACCTACTTTTAGTATGGAAATATGACAGTTTGTTAAAACACACAGTTCATAAGGAAAATTTGCATGAAGACCTATTCTATCCTGCAGGTATAATGCATTTCTCTTTTTAATGAGAGCTCATTGCTTTGATGCATTTTCTGACTAACTTTTCTGTGTGTATATGAAGGGGCACGAACAACTTCTATAAAGTTAGTATTATTAAAAAAGAAACTATTGAGCATACCCTAAAAAAGATTAACTTGAAGTTGCTAGAACCTAACTAAACTTTTCTAGATTGCTGCTAAGTG
This sequence comes from Lanius collurio, assembly GCA_020086605.1. Classification (NCBI taxonomy): domain Eukaryota; kingdom Metazoa; phylum Chordata; class Aves; order Passeriformes; family Laniidae; genus Lanius; species Lanius collurio. Next base: position 21,113,513 of record JACBWW010000001.1, on the reverse strand, counting down.
AGCTCTGAAGATGGCTTGAGGAAGCATTCCTTAGTGGAATTACATTGCCTGAGAGAGCAAGAAACTTGTGCAAAGAAAGCCATAGCTGCCAACAACTGCCAGAATTTTTGCCTGTGATCTGAATTTTTTTGTCTGCTTTCACTTCACTAAGACCCCATTTTCCTCTGTTTTCTTATGCTTCTAGTCATGATTTATTTTACACTGCTTATGTTTCTGTGCTTTAATTTTATCTGATGGATTTGTCTCCTACTCTTCTTAAAGGCTCTGTGGTCACTTTCTTTTCAACCATCTCCCTTTCACTCCCATCCTATCTTACTTTCTAGACTACCTTGTCTAGCCCTGTTACTCTTGCTAAGTCTCCAGCCTTCCACCAGGCTCCCTCTGTTCATTATTTCCTTCTGGTCCTTTCCCAGCTTCATTGTCCTTCCTTCACCTCTTCCATCATCAACCCTTTTTTCCCATACCACACCTCCTGTTTTTTTGGTTTTTTTTATTCCCTCTTTTGTTTGACTGTTCATACTTTTTTCCATGGCAAGCCTATGCCGAGGGCAAGCCTGCCTGTCACTGCTGAGGCTGTAACCAATTGCCACTGATTACCAACACTGGAAAAAAGAGCCTCAGTGCTGCTGAATTAAAGAGCTAAAAGTGTAGAAATGGTGTAAGCAGCAAAACAAGTGTTGAAGAATGGATTAGTTAAGCTAAGAAAACCCTGCTTTTTCCCTAAGTCAGTAACATGTCAGGGACTTCAGGACCAGCAAAATAAAAAAAAAAGTGTAAGAATAGATGTGTAGTGTTACTATATAACTTCATTTTTGTATCATTTCATGTGTCTACTGTGTCTGCTAAAATCTGCCACTGAAACAATAATAAATCACAGATTTAGAGAAAACTTCTCAGTGCTGCCACCATTATGTCACTTCCCTGAAATTGCTTTTGCAGTGTATCTTTTATACAGTTAAATAGTTCTTCTGATAGCCTTTCCTTCTACAACCTTGATGAACTCACATTTCTGCAAAAAAAAGGAAAAGAATAAATTATCTTTATTAGAGTACAATTACAGACAACATAAGTCACCAATTTAATTTCTCATGGAGATTTTAAGTTATTCTGAGTGTATTATTAATGCCATGGTGACCGGGTGAGTAAGGTTTATGCCATTGCCATGACAAAATCACTGCAGTGTTGTGAAGTTCCAGGAAGTCATCAGGATGTCCATCCTGCAGTTTGCCACATCTTTGTCCACTTAGTCTCAATGTCTTGAAGTTGAGAGACTTTTGACCTTCATCTTTATACAGTTTTACAAGATTCAGTGTCAGAAATGCTCTTGTTAGTCTGCATAATCTCTTGCCCCTTTCCCCCCCTGTTATTCCTAGCTCTGCCCACTTAAACCACTCTAAATAAATCATCTGTCATCTTGATGTTTACATTATGGCCATATTCTGCTTAGTCATCACTTGGAAAAAGTAATGTGTGGTATCTGCTAACCAGAAGACATAATTTCTCCTCATAAAGCAGTTCTTTTTGTTGTTTCCTTACTCATGCCTTTTTGTTCCTATTTTCTGACAACAAAGGTATCTCCAAAGTAACTATGAAAGATCCTTATGGAAAGCATTTTCTTTGTTCCAGGAAGTTTTAAGTCCTGAAATATGTTAGCCTGTGTTGTTGTCATACTAAGATATATGCATAAAGACTTTTCAGATATTTCATTTAAAGCTTTGGTAGATATTTCGATGCTAGGCGTTCTTATTCTTGCTAATTTAGACTATTTTGTATTTGGTTGAGTTTGTTGTGTCTAAATCTTGGTTTGCAGTTTCCTAGCTGCTGCTATAATTATCTGAATTTGCTTGTATTATTTGTTACTTCCTGCATAGCAATCTGAGATCTTTCCAGTATTGTTCCTGATCTTGTCAGAACTAAATTAGTTGTAATTGTTTGGATGGGAGTACTCCTACTGAAGACAATAATTGCTCCACTCAAATATGTACATGAGGAGATGTTTGCAGAAATAGAATGTTAGTTTTCTCTGAAATTTTAGTTGTTTTTTTTACACCTTCCAGGTCATTAATGGAGACATTAAATATATTTTGTTCTAATACTGATCCTTGCCAAGCAAAATTTATAAGGCATTTTCACTTTTATTCATCTTATTCCAGTGCAACATGAACACAGTGCAGTGGCTTACCCTTTTAGGGCACATCTCATGCCTTGTAGGTAACCCTCTAATTGGTGACTGTATGATTTGTGCTGACATTCTCTATAGGTGACAGTTTTGTATCAGCTTCATATGGAGGAGGGTACAGATACCTATTAAAGATCTGTAGTTTGAATTTTTGAACACAATGAAGCTCTCTTGAGAACAAAAACTGTGTTTTTCAGTGTGATTGCATGCAAGTCAAGGGAGTGTTACATATCACTCCTTTCACAAACTAAGTACCTGATTCTATATAGGTAATTACATTTTCCGAAGGTGTGGAAGGATGTACCAAAGTCTCTTGTTGTGAGATTGCTGCCATCTAACAATACTTCTCCAGGCAAGGTTTTAAACTGAGGGTTCTATTACAAGAATTTTGCAAATATTATCTATATATTAAATAGTGGTCTGCTCTGAAACAAAGTATAAAACACTGAAAATTATTTATAGGTGGCCTTGAGTTTGTGTAAACATATGTGGCTCCTGAGCTGCGGGGTCAGTTAGCTGTGCAGTTCTGCCAAACAATGTTTGTATGTCTATGAACATAACTGAAAAGAGATGCTGTCAAAGCAGAATCTTTTAACATCTCTGTTGTTAAACAATTTGAAGGGCTCCTAAACTGACCCACTCGTGCAGCCACTAAGGATTATTTACCATCATGAGATGTGGTACCAAAATTTGCACTTCTCTTTGTCATGACCACTCTAAGACCTGTGGTAGATGAGACTACAGAGACTGGGTAATAAATAAACCTATTTTCTTCACTTTCAGATGTGAAAGCTCTTTCTACTCAAAAGCCTTGTACTTTACACATCCAAAGATGGTCTATTTTGCCCCAGACCCGTAGCAACAGCATATAATGAGGTGATTGTCTACTGAATGGTGTTACAAAAAAAAAAGTATCTCTGAAGTAACTTACAAAGAATAAACTGATGACAAGTAATCAGCAGAATCAGGATCACTGCTGATTGTAGGTATCCCTCAGAGTCTCGTAATTTACCTGTTTCTAATTATTTGAAGTCCAGCCTTTGCTGAAGCAATTTAGCTCCTTAAGGGTGGGTGCAGCATTGCCACAAGTCACTAAAAGGAAACCAGAAAGAGGTCAGATGTCTAGGAGGTCACATGTGAAAAAAACCTGATGTGAGCATCTTTATTTGGCTCCACTGAGACTAATCCCATGGCTGAAGTGAAACTTGCACTGTTAAGACCCTGATGAAGAAACCACAAATGCAAAGTTTGATCGATTTTTAATGCATGTAAAACCATAAACTGTCCCACTCATGATCTTTTCAGCTATCCTGGTTTTTACTCATACGTGTTTAAGCCTTAAAACTTATGGGAAAACCAGTATTAGAATTCTGTCTGAAAAACACTTTGGATTTTTTTTGAACATCTGATCCCAAATAAATTATAAAAGTCTCAGTATTTGTTGACATCTTACTTGAGAATAATTTTTTTATATGGATAAAGTTGTTCTAGAGGGCTTTTAAGGAGTTTTTAATGTATCTCATTAAATAATATCCATTTCATTAATTTCCATTTATTCTTGCTATGATGTTATGTACTAATTTTACAATACCATGATGACCTATCCATGCTATTTGAATGACCTAAAACATATGAGATGCAAAAATTACCCAGCACCTTGCACAAGACTTGGTTAATTCCAACTATTAGCTATTTAATCTATAGCTTGCATCCACATCTTCTCTCTTTTGGAGACATCTGCTTATGCTGGATTGTGTCTCCTGTGAATTGCATTTTGAAGCAAACTTGGCAAAACAGTATCATACCATCTTTCACTTTCAGCATTTTTATTAACATTAAATTAATGTTCTCAAACATTTGACAAAGCTGTGAGCTGTCAGCTTCTGCATGCATGTGTGCACACACACACATGCATGGGTCCTCTCTCAGGACAATCTGAGCACAGCCATAATGAAAAAACACAGGGAACATGTGAATGTTTATAAAAAGGGAAATGAAAACTGCATTTTTTTTTATTTTTAAGACTGGTTTGGTATGCTTTAACCTGGCAGGCAGCTAAACACAAACAGCACCACAGAGCTGTCTGCTCACTCCCTCCAGTAGCATGGGGGAGAGAATGAGAAAAAGGTACAACATGTGGCCAAGAGAAAGTTTAATCAGACAGAAAAGGAAAGGAAAATAATCGTTATAAAACAATGTACAAAACAAATGATGCCCAATGCAGTTGCACATCACCCGCTGATTGATCCCAGCCAGTCCCTGAGCAGGAGGCTGCCACCCCCAGCCAGCTCCCCCCAGTTTTGTTGCTCACCATCATGCCATACAGTAAGAAACATCCCCTTGATCAGTTGGGGTCAGCTGTCCCAGCTGTGTCACCTCCCAGCTTCTTGTGCTGGGAGGGCAGCATGAAAAAGAGTCATTGATGTAGTGTCAACCCTGCTCAGCAACAATTAAATCATCAGTGTGTTATCAATATTATTCATACCCTTAATCCAAAACATGGCACTTTACCAGCTTCTAGGAATCAAAATAACTATACCACAGCCTGAAACCAGGACAAAGACTTAAAATATATTGATGAGAAGCTCCTGACAGTTTATTAGGTGATGGTTTCATTAAGTTTTAAACAAAATTTAAGCATCTGGTGATCTTAAACTTTTAAAAAAATACCTCAAGGAACCTATTTTAGGTGCTAGGATCTTTGCAAATGTGACTATTAATGCTAAATCCAGTCATGTTTGAAAAGAAGAGAAAGCTTTCAGTGGCCATTAGGTGGACTTTGAAGTTAGTTCTTTTTCCAAGCATACACATGCCTACCACGAGACTGTTTACATCTCTTTTTTGGACTGCTGTGTTTTATTGCTTTTCTGACAGCAAGTAATTCCTCACTGATAAATTCTTCATAAACAGTTTTGCCCAAATAGTTCATTTTCCCGCTGCTCTCCTAGTTTCTGTGACCTCCTCCCTTGCTGCCTGCTCCCAATTTCCTCTTGGCTGCTTTTCCCTCTCCACCCTGCAGCTCATCCATTGCGTTATAGCAATTGCCCGTTTCTTCCACTCCTTTTGCCCAGCTCCTAGGCAGTTTAGGTTTTTGAAGGGATTTCTTAAAAGTGTATTGCCATGAGTTTCACTAGACCAGGGAGGCGATTGCATTACGATTTTAAAACTACTTTTTCCTAAAACACAATAGTGAGATGTTAAGAATTAGATCTGGGATTTTAAATTATTGCTGTCTTTCTAGTGATTTTTTTGTATAGGTGAGTTACTACAGCTATCAGGCACAGTACAAAAGAAATGAGTTAATTGCAATAGTGCTAACAATTGATGACATGTATGACATCAAAAAAAAGACATAAAAATAAGCATAGCAGTAACAGTAAAAATTCTGTATTTAGAGCACCTTAACAGACTTCCGTTAAGTTAACTTCTAGCTCTTATTTGGAATGTTAAGGTCATTTGATCCCCTGTGGTGGCAGATCATGCTTGTTTTGAGTGTATTTACTTAGATTTAAAGTTACATGGTTGAAAATTGCATGAAATCTGTGTTATTTCTCTGTATACCATTGCAAATCATCCTGTACCTGTGAGCAAAGCCCTCTAATATATCAGGATTTGTCTTGATAGGTGAGCTGATTCCAAACTATTCTTACTTTGCCTGAGTCGATTTTAATTCCCAGGGGAAATGCTTACTTAGTGAAAATGGGATGAGAGCTTAAACCAGTCTAACTCTCTTCAATCTAAATAGTTCAAAGAGGTTCAAAGTGCACCCTTGGTCCTTGGAGCTGAAGCAAACTTGCTACTAAATTAGAAATGAATGTGAGAAAATATTCTTCAATTTTTGTTTCAAAGAAATAGAGTTGTAAAACTCTGGCTTGAAAAATGTCTAATAATTTTTTTTGCCACTGTCATTTTGCCATGATTTCTATTAATTGGGATTTTGTGTTCATTGATAAAATTTTACTACATGCATGCAGCATAACCTCACTGAGAAATTAAATATTTAGCTGTTCAGAATTTTTCTTTTTTAAATCACAGTGTCCTTCTGTGAGAGCTAGTAATAGAAACCTAAGCTGCTAAAATGTACTAGCAGTCTTAACTGTAGGAAATAATGTTTTATGTATGTGATTATAAATGGTAAATTCTGTACAGTAGCTGAAAGCAGATTAAAAAAAGAATAAATCAGTCTGATCTGGTTGATAGTGTTGTTTGCACAACTTAAAATGACCAGTAATTGTCTCACAGATGCATAGTAATTATAGCTCAAGTGCAGATGTTTCCTTTTCCTTCACTGCCACAGGAGTCACTCTTCAGAGTTGTATTGTGTAACATCCTACTGTGGCACATAAAAGTACATCTTTATATAGCAGGGAGTCCCTTATCCATTTGTATTTATATATAACACTATACATGGGTATGATGTTAAAAGAATAGTTTGGCAGAGGCAAGGGTTCAGATATTATGAAGCGCTGGAATTAAGGTTACACGTGCAGTTTTAATTCAGTGGATTATACATCTGTGTTGTCATACAGGCTTTAATTGCATGATGGAGTACTGGTTTTTCACAGGATGTACTCTGCATTCATCATAGGGTGGAAGTGCTCTTAGGATGACTCTTATGTGTAGGAGTTCTGCTGCAGAAGTTGTAAAGAGTATAAATGAATAAAACAGGAGATTGCAGGAAGGCAGAGGATCTCTTATTTCTTTTAAAAGAGTGAGTGCTACCTTGGAGATTGAAGAGTGGGCACAGGGTCACTGTAAATAAGCTCAACAACTGGTTTAAAACATTTTTTAATCTTCCATTTTCTAAGTGCCTGAATCAAAGCATGTAGTTTGGTTTACAGAAGTTCTCAAGCTGCCATTCACCACTGAACTCTGTATGTGCTGTAGTCTGAGTATTATTGATATGTAATTTTAATAGCTCTTTAAAGTCAGATCCCTGGCATCTCAATTTGACCTAGGTAAAAAAATTGACCTCCTGGTTCAGTTTGCATTCTGTGTAATGGGAGTGAAGCAGTCAGATACTACTGTAGTGGTGAGCACCACAAAACAGTCTATTAAATAATAGTTCCTCCTCCACAGCAGTATTTGTATAGCATGAAGTAAGTTAAGTTCTCGGGCTGCTCATTGAACTGAGGATAACAAACAAAATACTGAGTAACTGTTTCTGCAGTGAATATCACCCATCATTTGCACTAAATAAGAGCAAGACTTTTGTTGAGACTGTTAGTGAGAATGTAATAGTATGCGATGACATCATAACTACATCATAATACACAAATAAACAGGCTGAACCAAGGCTGCACGGTGAACCTTAAGTCTGGGATTTGGTAACATTTTAGCACTTAACTTTTCAGCCTTAAGGAAAGTATTTTAGCAGGAACTTTGTGTTTCATTTCCTACTGTTGTTAAAAACAAACTGGAAAAGCTCTGCTGTGCAGCTCATTGGCAGGTTTTGACACTTCGACTAGAGTATGGAAAATTTTGTTGGATTTCAGAGACACTGATGGCATTTGTATTCCTCATATGAATCAGTAACACAGGGGAAGAGGTATTTCTTTTCTAGAGGAACTCTCAGATATTTGCTCATGGCTGGAGTTGGGGTGAAATTTCCCTTTTCTTCCAGGCTCCTTACGGGAATGTGCTTTTCCTGTGCTCATTCTTCCCAGGTGTGGCTCTTTCTGCCATGTCTCCTCCAGCCTGCTCCTGACCTGCTTCTGCCCACTGCTAACTCCTTTCTTGCTGGCGAGTCCTCACTCCTCTGCTGACCTTGGCCTTCTGCTCTTGCTCTGTCAGATCTTGTTTCACTCCTTCATGTCACAGCCCCTCCCAGGTCTACCTGGTCAGTCCTCTCATTGCTCTGAAGTGCTTGTTCAAGCAGTCTCTGATTTCTGTGCCTCCCTGCAGCCTCTGGTTGCATATTCCATTCCTTGGCTCTTGTCTGTCTTCTCTGAAACATTCTCACACACAATTCATACCCTCCTTGTTCATTAAAATGCCTCGTTCAAAGCCTCTGGCTGGGCAGTACCAGTTTCATGCCAGCATGTCAGATCCTTAGCTCTCCCCCAGTCCACTTCCTCCAGTGCTGATGTTACTAATCCCAACAGTTACAGGGCTTAGTAGGTCCATTTCTCCTGTAGTCTTTATCCACAGAGTCTGCTGCTCCCTTGAATGCTTTTCAGCTGCGGCTCCCAGACTCTGACAGTCCCTGTGTTTGTCCCTCAGGCTGTCAGTCCCAGCGTATTTCTCCAGCCCTTTCCTCCAGCGTGCCGGTTCCGGTGTTTGTCCCTCTACATTCACCTCATACAGCTTCTTCCTCTTGCTGGCTGAGCACGGCTGAGCGAGTCACGGAGAGCAGAAAAGAGACAGTCTCCTGCCTCTCAGGTCTAGTGCCTGCCTCCCCCTGCTCTCCATGCCTCTTGTCTGCACTGCCATCGACCTGAAACCATGGCAAGCAACGATTAAATGCAAAGATTAGTTTTTCCTCTAGATCTCCAGTCTGGAAGGATCCTGGTGAGCTCCTTGGTGGGGATGGTGGGTGTCCCGAGGGTAGAGGTAAGAACTGTGAGGGTGAAATTTGCTTGGTCATTCTGTGATGGTGGGGTATTGGTCTGGAAGATCTAAAGAGATCTGAGTCTTTGTTTAGGGGGTGCCAATCTGAAGGGATTTTAGATTATACATTGAAGACATTTTAATTGGGAAATTTGAACATGGCCTTGTTAAAAAAAAAAAAAACTGGTAAAATAACACTGGTAGTGACCTGAACACTAGGAATAGTTAAATCAAACTATTTACCTTTGCAAAGAAGAACTAGTAGGTGAGGAGAGATTAAAAGAAGTTAAGTTGCTCAGCAAAACCAAAAGGAAGGTGAGAGGAGATAGAATGCAGGCTATGAATACATTGGAGAAGCAAAGAAGGTTATTTAAAGAAATGAATGTTTTTGCAAAAAGCCCCAAAAGACCAGGAATAAGATTGAGGTGGCATCTAGAAGATCATTTGTAATCAAGACAGTAGGAGGTTCTGCAGCAGTTTTCCTGTCAGAATAGTGAGATCAAACCCAAACTTTAAAAGCTTTACTTCATACTCCCTGATGCTAGGCATAGCAGATGATATTTATACCTCAAAGACTTATCACTCTGACAAATGTCAACAGATTTTTAACAAAGATGGCAAAAGACTTATGTCTAGCTTAAAGCAAATTCATATTTGGAAGTATCCATCCCAAAGCCTCCAGTCTTCTCAAAAAAGATCACTAGGATATTTTTTACTGTTTACAAATAACTACTGGATGTTTTAATAATCTTGCTCTCAGGCTTCTCAGTCAGCCTTTGACTAAAATTTTTAGAGAAAATATAAAAAAAAAATTCTCTAAAAAATTAGAGAAAATATCATAATTTAATTATTAATAGTAGTGTGTATAATTATAAGAATATGTATTTTCATATAGTTAAATGTTGATTGATTGCTGGATTGCTTCTTCAAATTTAGTTCTAAAACATGGAATTGAGACTGTTTGAAAACTTGTTTATTTCTATAAGGAGGAAAACTTATAAGTCAGGAGTGTTAACTGTTACTACTAAAAGCAGAATATTGGTACTACTGTTTTAGTTTTTCTTAATGCCATTAAAAAAAAAATTCTTCTATGTACTCTTTCTATTTTTCTTGAAAACAATCTATGCCCATCAGAGGTTCAAAAGCTACTTAGAACTTTAATTTGCTCTTTGCTTTCCAGAGTGTTTCCATACCCTGCTATACCTTCTATAGCAAGAGTAATTTACTTTGCTATTGAAACATAAATATATAATACAGTCCACAATGAAAAGATTAGGAGGTTGAGAAAAGGATTTGAAGCTAGATGATTTATTCCAGACTCTTCCTCTGTTACTTGATTGGCCTTGTAGGTGTAGTAGGCAGAATAAAACTCTGTGTGCCTTCCTCAAATCTCAGTTATTTTGTCATGTTATGTTCTTTTGCGTCTGGCAGACCAGGGGGATCTGGGTATTCCATATCTGAACAAAAACAAAATAGCTGCAATTAAAAATTAACACAAAATTTATTTCTATATAATGGGAAGGTTTTTTGCAACAATTATATTCGAAAGTCATGTAAGAGATATACATTTCTTATACAGAAATAATTCACCATTTTGAGAACATGAAATCTTGACATTTTTAGTATTAATATAGGAAGCATTAAATTTGAAACAAGATAATGATAATTGTAACAGAAGAGCACTTATATTTTTCTGATGGTTCTAGCATAACACTTAACAAACATACCTATTCTTCATGCTGCAACTTCTCAGATACTCAGAGCTTAAAATATTATTTCCACATCTGCAAAACCTTCAGTGCCTTTCTGCTGGCTTCTATAATGTAGGTAAGATATTCCAAGATTAAATCCTGCAATTCATATTGAAAAACTAAGTAGAGGAAATAGATGAGGAATAAAGGAATGGATTTAATACATAACATATCATGGCTGTCCTGTTGATGATATTATTAAAGTGACATTCAGAAAGAATCCACATTTTGGTTAGCAGTTTTACTAAGAAGCTTTTCAAAAGAACTAATGGCTTTGGCACAGTTATTAAACTGAATATTATTTGACCCCACTTGTCTTGGTTACACTGCAGGAAGTATGCCTTGCTTTTCAACACATTAATTAGAAAAAGAAAAAATAACAAGCAAGTTTTCCTTCCTTAGCAACACACTTGTTTTTCCCTCATGATGACGATCTTCCTTGGTGGATGTTGCTGAAATCTGTGAAGATTACTTTGACAGTATCTGATCCCTCAGCTCAATCTCACAGTTAACAAGGAGTTATAAATGTGGAGCATTTACCAGCTTTCTGCTCCTGAAAGCAGAAACTCTACTTGTTGTAGTGTAATATTCACTAATTTCTTTTTTTATCTACTAGAAGATGGTATCACTTCAGACCGATAAGTGCTTGTAATTTGGTGTATTTCTGCACAATTCATACACAAGATGCACAGTGATTCCTGTTGCTCCCATTGCAGATGTCCCATTCAGGGACTGCTTCAATATTTTACCCAATTACTACTTAAAATAGTAATCATCAGAGCAGGGATCGGAGCCCAGCATTTCCATCTCCCCAGAGAGCACGCTCCAATGTGGAGCCGCTACGCTCCCTCTTCCTCTTTTCCCATTCTACATCTAGAAATCTTAAACTTCATTTTTTTAAAACATTTTTCCTCAACCAGGAGGTTGTTGAGGAGTAGTCTTCAGACTGGCTGCTGGGAGATAAAGGTCTGAGCCTAGGCCTCAAGCTTCTTTTGATAAGAAAAAGACAAACAGCCACTTCACTTCCCTCAGAGTTCAAAAGAAACTAGTGCTATCTGTTATGAAAGATGACTGAGGACCAGTTTCAGAAGAAGGTTTAGGTATACCTTATGTTCCTGAAGAATGAGATGCTTCATCACCCTGAGTGACGTGTTTTTCTGACTACTTGGTTCTACCAAAAGCTCAGTTCTTCATCACGTCACTTCTAGATATATAAGTAGGTGGCTGTCCAATAAGCATAGTTTGATGTTATGAAACTGAATTGCAACACCCAAATGTGTAAGTTGATCTAGCTCTTTATTCATTTTGAATTTCATGTCCTCAAATAACCTATTTCTTCCAGGAAAATTGCATCCATAATGTTATTTTCAAAGTAGGGTAATGATAGAAATTGATCTACTAGAATTCAGAAAATGTCCCATCTTCTTTCGAAAGCCTAAGAAACCATCAGAATTTCCTTGTGTAAATAAAATCAAAGATTCAAAAATTCATGTGATAGAATAAACACTGAATGCTTATTTCCATCTTCTCCTACCTTTAGAAAGAAAGAATGTAAGTTCTTTCTGCAAAGCAAGTAGGTACTGTCTTGGTGTTTGAAAGGCCTACTGGTTTGCAAAGACAGATTAACATAGAAACAAACCCTCGGTGATCAGGAGTTTCAGATTTTTCAGATGTGTATTTGTCTTCCAGCTTTCTGCTTATTGTTTCATAACATTAGATACAAACTGAGAAACTCTGCAGTAATTTTTGTATTTCCTGATAACATAGACACTTGGAAGTATGGATGTCCCCTTAAGTGAGTGGCACAGAACCAGAGAAAAATACTAATTTCCTATATCTGCATCTCCACTGGTGATTTTTTTGAGTTCATCATCATTGGTTTTATATATCCTTGTTTGTACTTTCATTTGTGTGTCTGTTTTGAATTTTGATCATTTCTGACAACATGCAGTCCCAAGGGACTTGCATAGCCTGATTACATACATTGGATGTTTTGTATTCTGCATTGCATTACCATCTAATCAGGTTAAAGTGGTAAAGATTTACTAATGGGAACATTCAGTTGCCCTAGATTTTGTCTTAAATTTGTTAAGTTATTTTACTTTAAAAGTTGATCCACTTTAATACCATTCAGGCTGGGATGTTAAAGGACAAAAATAGCCTGTTATTTTCAATTGATATTCTCAATTATTTTAAATTAGAAGGAATTTTGCTGAAACACACTGACTAAAATCATTATTCCAGTGCTTAATTTCTGTTGATATTTATCCGTTTCCCTCAATGAATATAATAAAAGAAAAAAATATATTCCAGGAATTTTGAGATAGTTTAGTGTAAGTGAAATATAAATAACTCATAACTAAACTGAAAATTAAATGTCATTCAGTGTTGACTTGTACTTCTCATAGCTTCCAGAAACCAGCATGAAAGGGCTCACTGCAGTGGACAATCTTCTTAAAGATAAAATGTGAAAGTACAAACTATTTGATTAGAATTTAGCTGGCCAGCACAATTTCTGATGTGTCATAGGGTTGGGGAATTTTTCCAATATGAAGATAATTTGGTGTCAGCCTTGCGGCAGCTATTCCCAGCTGGTTCACCTGACCGAATTTAAAACCTGACCTCGGCTAATGCTTCCTCACCCAGGAATGACAGTGTACAGCCCACCTTGATCCTTTCAGCTCCTATTTATGGGTGGCTTACCTGGTCCCTAAGGTCTCTCTGTGCATTGCTCTACAGCATTTGCCAGCTACACCATCTTCCACTCAGTTTCCACCTGATCTTCTGCAGCGCCTCACCTATGACAAACAACACCGCTTTCCCTCCTCAAGGGAAATCGTGCCTTGGAACTCGGCCGAATCCCTCTTACAAGAAGTATACTAAATGCTTCTTTGAAATCATCCCCGTTACGGGAAACCAGCCCGCTTTTACAGCACGGTTGCAAGCGTGACTCTCAGGCGGCTGCTGCCATCACCTGATTTGGTCGGCCAAGGGAGCTCCGCTCCGCTGTGCCGCCGCCGCCGCGGAGCCCTCCGCTCCCGGGGACTCGTGTGCGCTGCGCACCCCCGTGCGGCGCCAGCAGCCAACCGTGCCACGGCGATCCCGGGCTTCGGATGCTGCCGGCTCCGCTTGGCCGAGCTCCCGGGACACCGAGGGGCCTCGGCGCCCAGGCTGCGCCGCGCAGAACTGCGCTGCAGATGGAGCCGCTCCTGCGGAGCAGCGACAGAGGCTGCGGAGAGGCCTTGGGGCTGCTGAGCGGCAGCGATGTGTAATAGGAGGCAGCGAATAAGCAGCTGTAGCAACTGCGCCGTGACCTTTGGAGGCTGTCAAGCTAAGAGCAGTCAGGCTCTGACCCTTGCTAAGTCCCTAAGAGTAGGCTAAGTGAGGATGATCAATATTTTAGTGGATATAAAAGACACTTCACTCAAGTAGCCCCCCAAAAAGTGTTGTGTATTATTACTGTTATGTTTTTCACTTGCGCACAGCAATGTGCTTTATAGAGAAATAATAGAAGGGCCTTACATATTTTGATTTTAACAGAATATAACAGCCTTTTTTTCTTACGTGTTGTGCTAATTGGCCAGGAACATTTTTCAGAATAGTACAGATGTTCTGCATTATCTCCTGTTTTCAAAACTGCTTAATATGTTGCTCTGATAATGGAATGCTTATTTGAGACTTAAAACTGTATAATGGAAAATGCATATTCGAGAAACATAGAGTCCAGTAGGATGAATGGTACACCTTTTGAACAATGCCTGTGCAAAAAGGGAACAATTACAGAATTCTTATCAAAGCTGTTAATTTACTCAAGCAAAGTTGTTCAGTTCATTATAAACATCTTTGAAATAGCAAAGTCAAAATACTTATGTGCTCAATACCTGTGTACACTTGAAGTATCTTCACGCTGAGTAAGAAAGTAGACCGTAATTAAGTTAGAAGTTGAAATTTCTTAATGTTCTCTAGATTTTGCTGCTATGAAAAACTCCTTTCTGAGCTTCCTACATTGTTCTAAAAATGAAACAATGTGGTTCTTGAAGAATTAAAAGCTAAAGTAGGTTTTGGTTATTCATTTGGTTATTGCATGTATTGATTAAGGTAGGATAACTTAAAAGCAGATAGCTAGTTGTAATACACTTTGATGCCAAAGACTGCTCTACCATTGCCTGTTCAGCTTGATTTCTCATAAAATATGAGAGTGGGGTCTTCTCACATAGCTTATCTTCCAGTATTGTAGCAGAGCTGATTAAAAGGCAGACTCCTTTTCCCTAAACTTGACATCTCAATAGACTGATGGTACATAATGAACTACTTCTTTACAGTGCTTTTGGCTTCTATGGGTAGGAGGAGATGTTATCAAAAATAATAAGGGGCTATGAAGGCCTCTTTTGAGAAAAGGAAATTCTACTGGATAAAATTTATAGCTTACTTTCAAGTATAAATCTGAAAGTGGAGAGATTTTCTCCCAAAACTTCCATAGCAATTGCTATTGTACTTTGCTCTTGCATGTTTCAAGCTGCTACATAAATACTAACAAACTCTTGCTAGAGCACCTCACAACACTTTTTCCAACTGTCATATTATAAGCTAGAAATGCAAAAGGTGAACAAGTTGAAAGCCAGGATCTGTCTCTGTGGGTTTGTGTGATCCAAAGATCCTGAGGGTTGCTGATCAGCCAAAAGAAAGTACAGACCTGAAGCAGGATGTTCAGAGCTGGGATTAAAGGCAACACTTTCTCTTCTATGGCAAAATCTGGAGCTAAGGACAGGCTCAAAGGAACCTAATCCCTGACTAAGCACATGAAGGGCCCTGGTAGCCCCAGCTGGTACAGCAAAGTGCCCTGCAGCCAGCTGAGCACTTCCAGCTCCTATCAGGAAGACACCTATATATGACCATCCTGCTTTATGAGATCCAGTTTTATTATACAAACTGACAGCAAAATATTCTCTGTGCTAAAACTAATTATGAAGGCAATCAGAGCTGGTATCAGACATCTCATGTTTCTGTTTTTCTGCACTTACCTTTTGCTCTTTCCACATCACAATACAGCGGATAAGCATTTGGTTAATTGGTTTAATGTATTCATTCCCTCCCTCTCAACTCTCACATTTTGAACATCACCATGAATTACTGTAGAAGGAGAAAAGAGAATTGGGATAGAAGTGAAGGGGATCAGAAGGAAAAAACACTAATAAATAATCTCCTCTTATTACAGCAGATTATTTAACTGTCTATTATTGCTAATTCTGTGCAGACCAAAGAGTACATCATGTTGTTTCTCTGGATTATGCATATTCTGAATTTTAATGAATAAAATACTCCCCATGAAAACTGATAGTAAAAAAAATTCAGACAGCAACAATAAATTTTATCAGATCTCAATCACTGTAAAAATTGCTTCTTTAAGTAAAGGTACCCTTTAAGCCCTTTAATAGAAAAAAATAAAATTAAGAAAAGGGCTACAATACAAGTCTAAAATTCTATCTGGTTTAGTATCAAATCTGGAATCTAGAATGGCTGAATGGAGCTGTTGCTGTGTAACAAAATATGCTGTCTTTAAACTGAAAGAGGGTAGATTTAGATTAGATATAAGGAAGTAATCCTTCACTATGAAGTTGGTGAGGCACTGGAACAGGTTGTGCAGAGAAGCTGTGGAAGTGCTTAAGGCCAGGTTAGATGGTGCAACCTGGTCTAGTTGAAGGCATCCCTGGCCCCAGCAAGGGAGTTGGAACTAGATGGTTTTTAAAGGTCCCTTCCAACTCAAACAATTCTGTGATTCCATGATTTTACTACACCTGTAAAAGTTGACAACAGCACATACTTAAAATTAACATAATTGGACGGAGCATCAGGTTACACTTTTGAAAGGCTGTAACAGTATCTCCCACATGAAGTGACAAATCAAACCCATAATTTTCTTGTCTGGTGCCTTGGAGAAACCACAAATCCTTACAGAAACCAGAAAATACAGAGTAGAAGGAATAGCACCTTGCTGTCCATTGTGTCCTAATAACCTGTGTTTAATGATGTACCTTAAATTTCAACATGGTGCCAAACTGTTACTGTTCCCACATCTCTATTTCCCACTTTACTACAAACAGGGAAGTCAGAAATGCCAGCAGTCCTCTCCCTGCACTGCATCAGTGTTTATTTACGTTTCTGGAAGAGCTTTTTTTTGAGTAGCTGGGAAGCCTAAAAGTCGACAACAGTCTATATAAGCCGAGATCAGACGTTTGTTTGCCGAAGCCACCTGGCAAAGTGTGACCGAAGGCTGCCCATCTTGTCCTGCTGCCCAAAGGGACTACTCTGAGAAATCGTGTTCCTTCCTTCGCTGCTCCCCTCCGTCCCCGATAGCCAGCGCGCCGGGCTGTCCCCGGGAACGCGGGGCAGGAGAGGGCCTGGGGCGGTAATAAATAAGCCCGGCCTTGGATCCCGGCGGGCCCGGGTCAGTCCCAGGGGTGGCTTTACCAGTAGCTCGGTGATGGCAAATTTTCCCCTTGTCCTGGCGGGGGAGCCAAACGCCATCGATCTGTAGCCGGGAAGGTTGCTGTTGGTTTTTTTTTTTTTTTTTTTCGGCTGTTGTTGCCGCCGGGTTTATTGTTGGGGAAGTGGGAGGCTCATTTGCGAGCTGGTTGCCCAGCCGGAGGCCACGGCTCTACCCCTTCATCCCTCCAAATGCACTCCCGCTAAAGACCGGCTATTTTTTGGAGGATCACCCTCGACACTCCGCACACGCATCCCTTTCCCCTCTCAATTCACAGCAATGGTGAGCGGCGGCCCTCTCCCCTATCCTCCTTTTCCCGCGAGATGCTTTTCCACGCCGCGCGGGGCGGGTATTCGCCGGCGCCACCTGAGGCCCCTCGTCCCGAGCTGCTCCCCACGCACCCTGTCTGTCTGTCTGTCTCCCCGTGCAGAGCTCCGGCAACGCGTCCTACCGATGCTCCATGTCGTCCTCCGCCGATTTCTCCGATGAGGAGGACTTCAGCCAGAGGTCGGGGACGGTGTCGCCGGCGCCGGGGGACACGCTGCCCTGGAACCTGCCCAAACACGAGCGGTCCAAGCGGAAGATCCACGGCGGCTCGGTGCTGGACCCCGCCGAGCGGGCCGTGCTGCGCATCGCCGGTAAGGCGCGGTCGGGGGCGGCTGGGCAGGGGGCGGCCGGGGGCCAGAGCGACCCCCATCCCTTCTTTTCCAGAGCGCGGCCCCGCCGGGCGGTGACTAAGCTCTTTGGCCGCCTTTTCCGGCTGGGTGAACTGATGCGTGTGGAAGGCGAGCCGAAATACGCGCAGGTGCGCCCATTAAACTTTCATGCGAAAACGCATCAGCGGCCGGGGGCTGCAGCCGCGGCGGGGGGCGGTTCAGCGGGGCCGGCGCTTTTTCGGCCCACAAGGCCGAGGAAGCCCCCGGCCGCCCTGGGTGGAAGCGGCTCGGGACCGCCCGCAGCGCGGCGAGAGGCCGCGGCGGCCGATGATGCTCCGAGGGGCGGGGGACCAGGCGCCGGTCTTTGTCCGCTCGGGGCTGGGGCTGCGCTCGGAGTGGACGGGGACCGGAACGGAGCAGCCCCGGTGTGCCGGAGGCGCCGACGGGCTCTGGTCCGCGGCCCGGCGACAACTGATGCCGAAAATAGGGCGGAGGTCCGCATCTCCATGGCAAAAGCTGGAAACCGCCTGTAAACGAATCCCAGAAAGATGCGGTGGTCCCCAACCACCCCGATTATATATACGCCTCCCTGGGTCTTCTCCCGGGACACTATTTCCCAGCGTAACCCACCCTAGCGGCGCTATTAGCGGGGGCAGCGCTGCGGAGCCGGGCTCGCACCAGCCGCAGGATGCAGACGCGAGTGGGGGGGAGGTGCGGAGCCGGCCCGGCGGCCCGCGGATCTCGCCGCCGCCGCCCTCCGGGGGCAGGGCGCGCAGGACAGGGGACCGGCGGGCCGGGGGCAGGGCAGCAGGGACCGCTCCGGAACGGGCCCGGCGGCGGGGTCAGGGCTGGGGGACAGCGGGGGACGCAGGCGCGGCGGTGACACCTGCGGCTGGGCCGCGCCCTCCCCGCCCCGCCCCTCCGCCGGAACAGCAGGGGCTCCGGCCCCGTCTGGTTGACGGCTCGGGGTCCCTCCCTGCTCGGTCCCTGCCCGTGAGTGCAGTGTCCCCACCGGCTCCGTCAGTGCTGCGGGCGTCGCGTCCCCGCCCCGGCAGCCGCCACCCTCCTCGTCGCGGGGGGAGGCGGCGGTGGAGCTCGTCGGCCCCGCAGGCGGTGCCTTGGCGATGGGGCTGGAGCCGGGGTCTGCGGCGGGGAGGCGGCGGCGGCCGCCGGGCTGGTGCCGCCCCCTCCGCGCTCCGAGGGGCGGCTACCGAAACCCGAGCGGCCGGGGGGGCGTTTCCTCGGCAGGGCTGGCAGCGCCGCCCCCCGCCCGCTGCTGCCGGGGCTTTTCTTGTGCCGCCCCCAAGGCTGCCGGCCGCTCGGAGCCGCACAGGCGGGCAGGGCTGGGCTAGCTGCCGGCCATGGCTGGCTACCTCTCCCCTGGCGCGTATTTCTACGCCGAGGAGCAGGAGTACCTACAAGCCTATGAAGATGTCCTAGAGAGATACAAAGGTAGGGCAGTGCTCCCTGCGGCGTGCCGCCGCACCCGCCCGGGTCCCTCGCCACACCGGGTGTGGTGACTGCGGACCCAGGAGGCGTTGGCGGCCAGGTGGGGAGGATTGGTGGCTTCGCGTTCCTGCGTGGGTCGGTCTGGGGGGAACGGACGTGGGCGGCTTGTGCTATAAATATGAATACGGTGTCACCTCACCAGTGTGTGACAGGCGCTCTCGTGTGTTTAAAAGTCGCTTTTCGAGTGCAGTGCGGACACAGTGATTTATGTCTCGATGTGTGTTCGTATTTAAAGCTTCGGATAATTTTTACCTTTTATTTACTTGTTTGTTTGTTTATTTGGGCTAGGGTAAATAATTAGCTTAGTTCGTGTAGAACCTGAGTTTTTTCATCGAATGCAGAAAAATAAGGAAGAAGGCATTTATCATGACGAAGATGCACGCAGCTAAATTCATCTTGCTAGAAATGTAAATTTCTTAAGAACATCGGGATAGAAAGGATGGTTTTGGATGATTCATTGCTGTTTTTCAGTACATTTGCTAGTACTAAATCTGAAGAAGCTTATCAAAAGTGTTACAGCTCTGATTTTAATTCAAGTGAGAAAGGGAGTTAACTATTCACACAACCTTCGTCCCTGAAATAGTTTTTATAGCATGTCACAGTATATGCTGACATTTGCAATTCTGAGTCCTTTTGTAATGTTAGGGAATAAGATGCTAGATTTCATATCTGAAGTTTTTCAGCTGTATGTCTTCAGTTAGTCCTGAAGATTGTTGTTAAATGGTTTCCACTGATGGGAATGGGAGTGGCATAGTTTAAGACAGCTTGATTTGAAGATACTGATAAGTAATTTTGTTTATTCTGTGTTGTTAGTGGTAGTATTTGAAAAATTGACCTTCAACAGATGGTTATTTTGACTATGAGAACTTGTTGGGTGTTAATGTACTTCATACTGGTGTCACTTGTGATTTCA
Organism: Lanius collurio; assembly: GCA_020086605.1. NCBI lineage: Eukaryota > Metazoa > Chordata > Aves > Passeriformes > Laniidae > Lanius > Lanius collurio. The sequence goes on along the minus strand of JACBWW010000001.1, from coordinate 21,093,472 downwards.
TGTGTCATTAACAGTATTGACTAATGACTCCTTTGTGTCTGTTGCCCATTGTGTCAATGCAGCTATGGAGCATGTGCACCGTTTCTGTACTGAAACGCATTGGTGCATTTCAGTTGAGAAATATTTGTCATTTGATGGTTGCCATCATCTTCAAAAGTACATCTCTATTCCATTCTCTCATTTTCTTAAGTCATTAATTTATATGCAGCTGATCTGATTTTTGCAAAATTTTGGAACTAGTAGACTGTTTACTTTGGAAATTACCACTGAGGAAACTTGTTTTTCTCCTTTGGATTACCTTTTATTTCCTGTTAGAATTAGGTTTAATAAGGTTCCTTCTACTACCAATTACTTGCTTAAAAACCTGGGAAAGAGATTAGGCCTAATTTTCCATATTTCAATGGGAGTTTCATCAGGAAAAGAACTGAAAGGTTTAAATTTTTTTTTTAATGTTGGGGCACAGCATGACTTTAATTAAATAAATTCTGAAAACAAATTTACTTCTCTGTAAGAAATAAAGCATATTCTGTAAATATTTGAATATATTATATTGTGGGAGTAACACAGAGTCCATCCACATGCTATTTTCAGTGACAGCCAAATCCTGAAATTATTTGGAAGGATCAACTATGTGCTGTCTTAGTTTTTAATGTCTTATTTGGTATATTGGTATGCTGTGTTTTGCTGCTCAAAGTAGACTTTATTCAGCCGTTTGGAGCAAAGGTAAAGATTTGGACTTGTATTAGTTATAGATATAGTGGAAACCTGGAAAACACATTACTTTTTAAAATGTGTTTTCAAGCCAGTCATGATTTCCCATTCGAGTCCCAGTAGTATGACTTCACTACAGCGATTGTTGTTCTGATGACTTGCTATGGGAGCTGATCTAATCAGAAAAGAATTGCTATGATATAGAGATTGAAGAGGGAGTGCCATTTCTCTGAATTTCTCAGTTTTGTAAACACCTCCTTTAGTAAATTTCTGAATCAAATGTAAACCATGTTGACTTTGTAAGATGAGCTTCAAGCTATAATTTTAAAGCTGATAGTTCTTTTTTTTTTCTTTTTTTTTTTCCCTCTTTACAGTCTGCAGAATGCTTCATACTCATCTAGGCCATTATCAGGGTGGCAAATTATCTATGTACCAGCTGTTGAGTACTGTAACTAGCAGAGTCAGCTGTACAAAACTCATTGCTTGTCTTGGAAGGCTTGGGATTGTATGATGCCGCATCATTAAGATGTTCAGGCAGTTTGATTTAGGAAGATAAAAGCTGTCTTTTTAAACATAGTAAAATGAAATTTTACTCTTCCTCTGTTTCTGTAGCCAAAGTAGGGTGTGGATCTTGAAGATCATGCAATACCAAGTACCTTGTTGCTTTAACAGTTGAAAGCAGGATATTTTTGTCTCCAAATTCTGTCTGCTGATCATGTCTCTGGCTGTGACAGTAAATAATTAGGCAACTGTTTGCTAAATCTGACATACCACAGAAGTGCTGTTTGCTATGGGAGAAGAGGGTGTTGTTTTCTGATCCATGGTCAGCTCAGTTGCTGGCTGTCAATTTTTTTTTTCTTGATTAGTAATTATTTGGCAGTATTTCTAAAGCATTTTCATGGAGAAAAAGAAGTCACATTATCTCTGATGTTTTAGAAATCAAATTAAATCAAGCTACTTATTCAGGGGAAAAAACTGCTTCTTTGTTGGTAGCACCTCTGAGGATTTGAAGGCAAACCTTTTTTTATCAAAGTGGCAATAAAACATCTAGGATAGTTTATCTGTAGCATTTTACACGTTTCCCATCTTGTTTGTGACTGAAGAGGAAGATGATAAATCATACAAATATTTGTTAATATAACTAAAAATTCAACTTTTTCTCAAAAGCTGTATTTGAGTTCTTTAGGAGGTTGTAAAGAGCTTAAGAATACTCTTGATGCTCTGTAAGTTACCTCACCATTGCATGGGAACAAAATGTAATAAAATTGTTACTTGTAGCCTTCTTGATAAATAAGAAAATGTCCAATAGTATTTCATGTACATTTCATTTTTAAAACATTAAATGCCATCTCTGTCAGATGGTAGAGAAATGCATTGTTCCATGCCATTATTATCTGAGCATTAAGTGTCTGAATATTATGGTTTTAAGCTGTAAATGCAGTAGATTCATTAGATTTCCTCTGCTATAAATCTGAAGTAATAAACTGAGAATCAAGATATGGATATATCATCCCTCTTAAGTGGTCACTCATGTATTTTTCAGTTCAGGTAGCAAATTTTCAGTCGAATAGCAGTTGCAACAACGTTTTTCTGAAAGATTTTGAACAATTATGTAACTAGGTTGTCTCCATTTTGACATCGTTTTAGATATGGGTACATCTGTTAATGACAGTGTGATTGCGGTATCTGGAAAAGAGCTAATTCACAGAGTTATCATAGTTGTTCAACAACCTTCTTTTAACTATGCAAGCCCTTAGAATTTGAAATCTATAGGGTTATCTGGGCTGTCCAGTGCTTTTAATGTTCTAGATTTATACATCTACATCTGTAGAAAATTCAGCTTGACTGCCCATGAAAAATACAGTCTTGCAGTTCAGGGTTTTCACTAAATTGTTGCAAATGCTAGTAAAGGTGTCACATGAATGTTTTGTTTGGAATGGGTGCCTGATTAGTGCTTCCTTTGGCTACTTTGGGCTTGCTGCATAGCCCTTCCTTGTGTCTGTAGGAAGGAGGGGTAAGTCTGGGACTGGGGACAGCAAAACTCAGGTGAGGTTGTTAAACTTTGGTACATTCTGTTTCACTGTTGGCATTGCTCTCCTGCTTTAAAAAGATCTGCAATACTACACATTCAGCTGCAGCACAGCAAACAGCTCTGGTTCTGTGTTCTGAGAACAAAGACACTGGAGAGGGACAAGAGCTAGCAGGTCATCTGATGCATTTTGTTGCCTGTGTAGGGTTCAGAGACAATGTAATTTGTTCTAATGATTGATTGAGGGTAGTGTCAAGTAAAGCTGTTCTGACATTGGGGACAGGTTTTGAATTAAGATGAAGACAGTAGATGCCTGTTGTCCAGCTCCTTTGAGCTGACTGCAGGAAGGGAGCATTTGCACAGAATGGTTTTTATACATCTGAAAATGAATTGCTGCTGCATTTTAGGAATTTGGAGGCCCCTTAATGCATTGGGTATCAGACTTAGTCCGGGGATATTCTTCTTCAGAGATGACTTTACAGAGCAAAGACAGGAGGGGCCATGACAGATGCTCCTGGCTCTGGAGTATGCAAATTTCTGAATTTCCTTATTTACGCTTTGAAGTTGGGGATCTGAATTTTTAGTTAGCAGAAGTCTTGCTCCTCTGGGCTCTTGGCTATGAACTAATTGGGTCTTCTGCTTCAGGGTTCTGATTTTGAATGCAGAAGGAAATGCTGAAGTGAGTAATTGATTAGGTAGTTTCCACTATGGATAGTTTTCTTTGACCTCTTTTCAGATGATGGTAGTATCTAACCTTGGGCTTGATCACTTTTAGTTTTTTTTTTTTTAAATGGGAAAGTTATTTTGGCTGACTAGTGGGCATATGTGGATTATCCAGCTGCATGTCATCTAATCCTTTCTTTGCCACTGTGCAAATCATCAGCCAGACAGCACTGTTGTTTCCCATGTTCCTAGCACATTTCCTACAGCAGGTTACCCTCCTGGGAAGGAAGAATTGTAGCCAACAGAAACTATCTTTAATTAGGGATGTAAACATAATAGCTTTCATGCTGCTTGGAGTTGGACAAAATTAATGGACAGCTTGTGCCACCTGAAAATGTAAAACCTGCCTTTTACTCTGTTTCAACATTCCTTTTTATTTGGAGTGGAAGTTCTGACTTTTGAAGGGCTTGGAGATGGGATGGCTTCCTGAATACATTCATCTTAAATATGAACCAGATCTTGCTGATTTGACTTATATGAGGTCTTCACTTGAGCCAAGTTGAAGAGGTCTTGGCATAAAATAACAAGAACTTGAGTATTGGGGTAATTCTGTGAGGTTTGCCTGTGTAAAGGCCTTGAGATTTGGGTAGCAGTTCTGAAGCTTAGTCTGGTGGGATAAATAAACTGCAGCTGCTTCTCCATGATTTTAATAGGTACCTGTTTGGTTGACTAAGGCAGACAGAATTTGGCCATTGATTTAAATATCTTTGGTATGTGAATTGGAGCAGAGATCAAAGGTCTGCTTCGTTGCTTTTCTGGTACTTCCCAAGTCCCATTGAGCCAGCAACATCTTTTAAATAGAGCTCATAGGAATATTCCGCAATTATTTTTTTTAGGATGAAAACCTAGAGGAAGTGAAGTATGAGGACAGAAAAAAAGGAAAAGAAATTCAGTCACTATTGTATTAAAAGGCTTGTTTTGTCTCAGTTTATATTTTTGGTTGAGGTGTTAGTAATTGTTTTCTATGTTCTACTTGGCTAATTTCTAGTGGTATTTTGCTTGAAAACCAGATTATGCTGTATTTTTTTCCTCTCTGCTACTTAAAACATGCCTGATTTGAGGAATTTATTCCACCATTTCAACATGTACTTGAAATTAACTGCTTTGTAAAATAAAAATGGGCCTATTCACATGCCTGAATTTAAGTGCAAGTATTTTATAAGTTCAGGCTTAAAATAATAACGTTTTGTAAATGTCAAATATGAATGCAGCTTATTGCTGCATGCCTGAAATGTTTCCTGTAAAACATCATTAAAGCCGTTTAATTTAACAAAGCCTTGTTTTTCTGTAGTGGGTGAAAATATTCATGTACTGAATGCTTCCAGTCAACCCAACTTTCAAACAGGTGAAACAATGCTTACAAAGACACTTCAGTCTTCTGGTCAAATCCTGAAGGGCATGTTAATAGCCAAATTTTACAAGTTGATCTGTGTAGGCAGACTCTATGCTTTTGTGGGGAAAGACTGGCTTTGGAAACCCACCCACGCAAGGCTCTTCCCAAGACTGGGACCCAAGTAATAGTTCATCCTTTGATAAGGCATATTCCTGCTAAAATCAGGCCTCTTGTAGGGTATTCCAATTTGGCTGTAGCTGCATTAAAAGCAAGTCAGTGTGTTCCTGGATTTAATTTTATTTTACCTGGTGAGTATGTAATCTTGCTATGGACTGTTAATCTATTAATTTCTTGGATTTTGTACAAGATGACAATAGCTGCCAATAAATCTGTGAAAGGGTGAAGATTCTAGGCAAATGTGTTGAGGGTTAAATTCTACACCTTGCAATCATGCAATTAGTGTAACTATTTCTGTAAGACAAGGAGGATTAGGCCTCTGATGGGCTTTCCAGTGGCATAGGCCAAAATCTGCTCTTGATTATAGCCACATGGCCCTTTTGAACTTGATTTGCTTTTATACCTATCTTCATTGTTCAGTTTCTTAGTTAATATGTGAAATTACAGTATTTAATGATGTGTTCTGCAATGCATATAAATACAGATCAGCAGTTAAGTGGGGTTCATAACCTAATTGTGTTGGAAAACTAAATTAGTTTGGCCTGAGGTCCAGATATCTAGCTATCTGACAGCTATGATACTTGGCACCACGTGAATCTAAAATTAGTAGAGCTCCTCTATACTGGGATTAGAGAGGTGTGTGGATGTTGTAGTTCACAAAATGGGTAAAAATCTGACTCTGAACACAGCTTTCAGAGGCATATTTTGGGCAATGTGAAGATGAGGTTATAGATGAACAGAGAAGTTCCAGAAAGTCTCTTGCTGGGTACTGAAATGGATATCCTGTCAAAGTCTGCTCACAGACTTTGCTTCTGCCTGATCAGATTACCCTCTGTGTGTTCCTCATGTGACAAGTCTCCTAGGCACAGTAGAAGCAGCATTAGAAAATGAGTGTAATCATTTGGACAGACGTTTTGCAGTAATAATAATGATAAAGCATCCTGAACTGTTCAAGCAAACCAGCTTTTTTGAAAGAGAAATGGCACTTGCAGTGCTGTGGTTTTTATTCAAACAAAACTTCTGTTAATTTTGGTGGGAGTCAGGAACTTAGCTATTGATGTTTGTAAATATTTAATGCTTTAAATTACTTTGCCCTTAGATAAATATTTTATTTCAAGATAAAGGGTTTACATTACGTCCTAGGAATTAGGAAATGACTAAGGCACTTGTCTGGAGAAGCCACTACTGTGTAGTTGCATGACTTCTGGGAATAAGGTATTATTGCTCAGGCAGTTATGGTTTCAGAGTAGGATATTTTCAAAAGAACATATAGGAATGTGATTGCCAGTCCCAATAACCTTTAATAGCAATTAGGTTCTTCCCTTCTGTTTGTGCCTTGGAAATTTTCCTCAAGTTACTATATGCTCATTATTGAGATCCTCATGATGTTGAAAACCATTTCATAATACCACTTATTACAGATTAGTTCTGCATTTAAAACGCAGTTTTTGAAAGGTTTTAAATATAAAATCTTTGCTGGTGGAAAATTAATCATAATTTTTAGAAAGAAATTTGATTTCCGAATTAAGAACATACATTTCAAACATACTGAAATTTTCTTTGTAGAGCAGATATGTTACTCAGGCCTTATGCCTTCTACCATCTTCATTCAGTTTTTAAGAAAACAGTTGCTGAGAAACATTTGTTGTGGTTTTGGGTAGTGTTTTTTTTTCATTTTTCTTTGCTGGAAAGTTTTGTCTACCTCTAGTTTACATTGGCATTAAAGCAGCATTTGGCTCAGTATCTCTTTAAAGTAGAGAAGAACAGACACAGATGAGCCACAGGAAGAAAGCCAAAGTTGATTAGGTCCCTGATGAAGTTATCTTATAATTTTATAATGCTTTTGCATTGTATTTTTGTTTCAATATTTTAAAATAGAGCCCTGGTTAATGAAGTCCATATACTTCTTGTGAGGGTGGATCTATCCTACCTCTGAGAATATCCACCCAAATTCTCATTTTCTGCTGTTGCAAATTGTATTAAATGAAATCACATTCATTCTCGTAGACCTTGTATGTTTCTACTTAAATTGTGCCTTTATTTTTGCTTTCTCATGCATATACATTTCCTCCAGATCTTGGATTACGCTTAGTCCAGCCATCCAACATGCTGTTTAAAGTGGGTGTATGGTAGGACTGAGCAGCATCAAAGAGTTACAGTCTAATTTATAAAGATTATATTAGTGTCCTAGAAACAATACATGTTTATGCCTTGATATTTTGACTGTCATACTGAAGCATTTCTTTGCTTTGGGAACCACATGATACTCAGGAGAATTTAAAGAACTAAGTTTACACTTCGAGAGTTTGTGTGTCTCTGCAGTAATTTGCAATTTGATACCAAATGTAAGGATTGGATTAAATAACAATAACAGTGGAGGATTATCTTTATTCTAAGCTTGAAATGCACTTTGAATTTGGTGCCCACATTTTTGTAGCCATTTCAGTGGCAACACTGTGAATCATCTGTTGGAGGTCTGTGTGTACAACTAAATTGTTGATGGATCTTTGTATAATTTGTGCTGGATATTGGATTTATCTCTTTGCGTTTCCCCATTTAATACATCTTGAGTCTGCTTACTTCTGATCTTTGATTATTTGGGTTTTTTGGGGAATGCTTCTTCATTAGAGGTTGGGGGAAATTTTTGGTTTTTTTTAAAAAGACTTTGTTCCTAGCATCTGGAAGATCCAGTCTGATTCTATTACTCTACCCTTGGTTCCCCTTTCTTCCTTCCTGTATCGCTTTTAAGTTACATTTTAGCTGTAGGTTGGATTCCTTGTGGGCCTGCACCTACAAAGTGCAGTCAGAAGATGGGTTTCCTTGGAGGTTCCTCCTGTGGAGTGAATTGTACCTCCTTGCCGGGCTGGTTCCTTCCTTCTCACGGTGGAAAAAGGGAAGACCTCTATTCCATTCTCCTTCTGCCTGCCACTGGCACAGAGAGCACTCTGGAGCTCTGGCTCTAGTCCTAGGAAGCAGTGTGGGCTTCGCTCCCTGAACTGCAGTTGAAGCTGTAGAGACATCTTTGAGATCTTTCTTATCATAAAGAAATGTAAAAGCTGTGTGTGTTGAATGAGGTTTCTCAGGCTGTGTGGCCGTGTGCTGGTTCCTGCTGTGAACTTGAGTTCCTAAAGTTGGGATCAAGCCTGACTGGGACTTGAGTATCAGGTCATACACTGATGTGCTTGTGTCCTACTGTGAGTGAAATTCAACCCTGGTTTAATCCCTGTCAGGGAAAGTGCAGAGAGAGGGAACACCACCAAGGGGACGACAATAGCATGATCACTTCTGAAATGACTGTCTCTTTTGCTCCTGGTTTCAGTACTCAGACTTGCACCTGGATGTGTGGGCACTGCTGTTCAGGGTGAGAGAGTCGGTCTGGTTTTGCACTGCCAGTGAAAGCGAATGCTTCTGCCCTGCTGTGTGTGACCAAGCTGATTGTGAAATGCACCAAGATGTTTTCTGTACCTTAACTGTAAGATGTTAACTGTATCTTAACTAAGATTTGTTTTCTATGTATTGACTTAATGACTTGGCTGATAAATAATTTTAAGTTGATTTATTTGCTTTTTTCTTCTGAGTAAATAAACAGATTATCACAGTATTTGTCTTGATGACTAGCAAGTTAGTGTTGACAAATGGCTTAGATGTTATATGAAATAATGGAGTCTGCTTGCAATTTGATTTTGTCAATCTAGCAATATGCAAAAGGGCATCTAATTAATGTTTTTTTGTATTTTCATAAGTTATTTTTTCAGTTAAAATGTTTTTACTTCTATATTTCAAGATTAACAATCTCAGCTTCTACAAGTTCTTTCTGTGCCATGGTGCTAAAGCATTAAATGGCTGTATATATTCTTCAGTGCTCCTACTATTGATGTACTTTGTGATATGAGTGTGATTGAATGTAGTACTTTTGTTGCATTACTATTTTATGTAGTATATCTTTGATATGAATTTTAGAATTCCCTTTGATTTTTTTTTCTTTTAGGTAGTTCTTGAATACAAAGTAAAAGTATTGATCTTTATACAGTTAACAGTTTTCCACTGATGGTCTTGGTAGTTCAGAGATCCTTATTTTCTGTTTTTAATTTGCAGTTTTTGCTGTGGGTTTTTTTTTTACTTTTGTTTTAAATTCTATTTCCTGTCTTGCCATTTCTAATAATCTTTCTAGTTTCAATAAGTGAGTTTGAGTCTCAACATTTTGGAGTTCTCCCAATTTGAATACATTGGTGTCATCATACAAGACTGAAAGTTTTTGTTTGCTGCCTTTTCCAGCTCTTTAGTAAATGTAGAATACATTATTGACTTCTGGAAAACCATACCATTCTTCTCACATTGGAAGACAGCCAAAATTCAAGACTATTCTGTAAGTAATTTTTCAGGCTACAAAAGGATTATGCACTATATCCTAGTTAGCTTTTGTAAATATGTGTCAAATTTCCTTGTACTTACATGTACACACACACATATGTATGTGTGTGTACATATATATCTCTACACAGCCATACACGTAGCTGTTTTCATTTTTAACTCAGAGGAAATCAAACAATTATGGAGGAATTTGGTTTATCATGACAAATATCGGAACAGGCTGCCCAGGGAAGTGGTGGAGTCACCATCCCTCAAGGGATTTAAATGATGTGTAGATGTGGCTTTGGGATTGTGGTTTAGTGATGGACCTGGCAGTGTTAGCTTTAAGGTTGATCTCAGTGATTTTGGAGGTCTTTTCCATTCTATTACAGAACATTACATTACATCACAGTTTTCTATTACCAGTATTGTTCCCAGTATTTTAGGTTTGGTTTCTTTGTTTAACTTGTGCTTTCCAGTTACCCTTGGTAGAACTGATCAGAGCTACACCAGTAATTTCTCAAGATTTTTGTTTATTTCTCACAAATTATTTGGGTAACAGTCATATATTTTAGTATAAGTTTTTGTAAACAGTGTGGTGGGGTTTTTTTTTTTTTTTTTTTTTTTTTTTTTGTTCTGATACTTTAGCTCTGTTCTGAATTTCTAGTTAATTGATAGTAGCTGGCAGTGTAAGCTGCTTGTAGTGGATGCATTTCGGTTTTCTGTCTACATTATTTACTCTTTAAGACTTCTTCATTTGGTGATTTTTCTGTAAAGGAGGCTGTGGGGAAAGAAAAAACAAATTGTTGCCTTAAAGCCTAGGTCCTTTCCTGGTAAAGAATTCATTCAGATACTTTGCCTTTGCAGTGGCTTTTCTAGTCTCATTGTCTCCCTGATTCTGGTTATCCACAAACATGTGCATTATTGTTTGATTTTGTATCAAGACTCTTCTTTACTTTTAATAGTTACTAAGTCTCCTGCTTTGTTTGTTATTCTGATTTTTCCCACCATTGTTTGGTTAGAGCTTCTATCTAAGAATTTTGCTATGCCAGAAACTTTTCCTGTGGCATGTGTCTGTTTGCTTGCTGGCATTGGATATTTAGCCTACTAGCCTTCTGGTACCAGAGTAAATTATCCTCCCCTAATGTTCATGTTGAAAGGGAGCAACATTGCAATCTCTTTCCTTTTTTAAAAATTACTTTAAAATTTCCCTCCATCATCTGAAAATATCTGTGATACATCTAACAGATGGGAAAATTTTAGAAAAATAGGGGCATGTGTGTATTGTAAAGCAAGAATTTCCCTTAGTACGTAGTGCTTTCTCATTTAATCCTGTTAAGATATGTATTTGGTCAATGGAGCTTTGGTTTCAGTTTCTCCTATGTGACTTACCTGTTATGCTTTACTCTGTTTTATAAATATAAATCTTGGTTATTTTTAATGTAAGTAATTTAAAGGTGCTAATATTGGTCTTTTTGAAATCCAACATAATTTTTGACATATGAGATCGTAATTGCATTAAGATTTTTTACTATTTGGTAGCCACATATTGATCTTCTGAAATTTCTCTAAAACTTGAACAAGAAGACATATGGAGTGAAATACTCACTGTTAAATGTTAGTCATCTCCAGTCTTGTCCAAAATACTGACAGTACATTCTGTAATCATGCAGATAAGTGTCTTGTTAAATTATATCTTGAGACAACTGATCAAAACAAAGACTGAATCATGATTTCAAGAATTAACCTTTTAAAATTAGCAGTATTACTTTTTTTCTGATTTGGAAGGCACTAATGGCATTTTTATTAACTTCAGTAGCTACATATTTACACTTGCCTCGTCTCCCGGTTGTCTTGCCCATGCTGAATGTTTCCTGATGGACACTGTCGGCTGCTTTGTGAAGGGTGGCATCCTTCATGATCTGGTTCTTCCTGTGAGTTTGTAAACAGGAATTTTCATGTGTCACTTGCTGCTGATATTTTTAGTATGACAACAGTTTTATCTGCAAGTGGAGCATTTTATCTCACATGCTGGGCTTTTGGCATCAGGGTAAAGCTATTTTTGTGTTTAAATTGGTATCACAGCTGCTGTTAGTGTTGGTTTTGGTAATGGGCTTGAATGTCCCAGCCCACCCTGCTGGGCTCCCCCAGCATCCCACAGTCTGGGACCGTGTGTCAGCTCCCTGGGAATGACCCTGCAGTGGTTCCACAGCAGGGCTGGTCTCCAGCTCCCCACAGCAGGCTTTGCTGGGTTCCACCTGTGGGCCCCCAGCCTGGCTCAGCCTCAGCCCATGCCCAGGGAGGCTCCCAGTGCCCAGAGCTGCCCTGGGGTCCCTGGCTGGGCAGTGGAATGGGCCCTGGCTGCCAGACCTTGCCCTACTGCCCCTCCATGAGGAGCACCCACCACCCCTAGCACCATGACAGTTCTGTGCAGACCCATCCTTTGCTTCACCTATTTGTTTGTCAATACTATATAATTTCTTCACTTGTAATTTTGTCCTCTCTCCTCACCTCATGGTATGTACATGGCAACTTTTCCTATTAGAATGTAGTTTACACTTGCCTGGCTTTCTGTACCTTCCTGGCAGGCCATGTTATATCATATCTTGTTTAATGTGCTCTCTTTGTATGATGACTTGACAGAAAGATCAAATGTGTGCTTAAACATAATGGCTTTTATTATTATCATTAACAGTGTTTAATTACTTTAAGCTAACAACCCAGCAATGGAGAAGGACTAGCCATAGAACAAGTTCATTGCACAACTTAAAAGGTTCTGAAAAGTGACATTAAGGAGGTGGGAAGAGCTCCCTTAGGAGCTAGGAGAAGCTCGCACTTTATGCATAAGTATTGCTAGTTGGAAACTTAATTAATGTTTGGAAAATGACGTGATTCTTGTAAGAAATGCTCTGCAGTGTGTTGTTTTGCTGATTTAATGCTCATCTCTCAGGCCACCCAGTGTACAGAAAGCTCTTTTGTCTGGTCCAACCAGGAAATTAAGTCTGAGAGGTACCAAAGCCTTAATGCAAACTCAGTGATGTTTAGTAGTATGGGCATATGTAACAAAATCATATAGAAGACAAAGGACAAAATCCAGTCCTAAATCCTACCTAAATTGGGATGTTTCATGCAGTGGTCCAGGTTAGCTGCTTTCCACCACTGCCATCTTCATTAGGTACCTGACTTTATGAGGAGTATTAGTGTGTCTGTGTCTTCTCAGAAATACTGCATTCCCAGAGGTGATGCTCTTGTCCTCTCCCTACGGTTCACCATATGCCAAAGGTCAGATAGCAAACTGCCTGAATATTTTCTGTGGCTTACTAACCAGGGAAACCTAATCCAAAACTGAATGCTGCTTCTGTATGAATTTGCATAAGAATAACAGTGATTTGAGTGTTTGAGAGTTAGGGGTAATTTTAGGGCTCTCTGAGCAGGAAGAGTTTTGATAATCTGCAACCAGAATGACAGGAGTTTTTCTACTATTTGGGTAGGAATATAATGTTTTTCTTTTAAAACTGAGTTACTGGGTGAATATGTAGGAGTAAAAAGGCTGAAAGGAAAGCAAGTTATAGATTGGTGTGTGGGAGAGAAAAGTGTAGATCCTCGTCTTTGTCTCTAAGGTTGTCATTGCTTTTTGTTCATCGATGCTTATATCCATAAAAAATTCAAAGGATGGGATGAAACACTGAGCTGTACTCTACAGTATAGAAAGACTTCCACAAAGAACCAGAGAAATTCCACTAAGTTATTCCACAGTGACAACCCATATTAAGTGTGGAGCTGTCAACAAGAAGAATACCAAGAGAGGTTATGATACTGCCATTTGAGGATGTAACTAACTTCATTGAAAGCACTGATGATGTCCTCCACTCTGAGAGGATCTACACAGTGATCTGTGATAGGAAACTCTGTAAAAATTCCCGCAAGATCAGATGGTGGCAGGCAGCCTGAGCAGGTTTTATGAAAATGGTGGTGAAGATTGGGAAGATAACTGAGATGTCCCTTGTTCATAATGCCTTCTATGCTGTCATCTGGCTAAGAAAATGGAAACTCTGGGGATCTTGGGGAGCAGAGAGCATGGAGTGCTCTCCAAGGGACAGGGGGCCCAGTGTGATAACAAGGCTGGTGGACACGCTGCCCCAGGGCCCAGACCCATGACCTCTGAGCGGGGGCAGTAGCTGATTCGGATCCCTCAGGTGTTCTGAGATGTGCCCAAGAGCCTTAAGAGAATTCTAAGGGCTGATGAGTCTGCAGCAGCGTCAGTCACTGGCTTTCCTTCAGTAGGGCTAGTAAACACCTTGCTGCTGAGTGTATTTTCACATCCTACATTGCTCCTTCCCTTCCTACCTGATACAGTATTTTATTTCTCTCTCTATAGAGTGGTTATTTCTAATTTTGTTACATGTTCCTTAAATGAGATGTTTTTGCAGAGATTTCTTTGCGGTATCCTGTTGCTTGGGACGGAAAGTTTGAGTTGTTCAGGTGGACAGAAGATGTATTTATTCCATTTCTGTGGCTACCAATACACTTCCTTGGCATGGTCTGGATAGGAACTGCTGTGTATAACCCAGGATGTTTTAGTTTAGAGGAGGGGATCATCTGATAGATGAGACTGAAGTATGTGTTGAAGCATGGAAGATATTCTTGCACAGTCTTGTACAGTCTCATGCAGACTTCATTATTGACAGTCCTTGACTATTTCTTTCATTACAAGAAATTTTTTTTTTAAATTATACTTTGGCTTGCCACCCATGGATAGTTTTTCTGCATCTTGTCCTTATGTCATGACACTAAAGCTTTTCCTAACTGTCAAAAAGCCCATTGCTGCAAGGTCATCTAGGGATCCAGTGATTCTGAAATTTATGAATCTCCCTGTGCATAAATGTTGCCTTCATGACCTCATGCCAAATGAAATATCACTTGAGCTATTTTTGGTAGTTCTTCAGTGACAAATTTCTACCCGCGTCTCCAAGCAACAGCATTTCACCAGGACCATGAAATTCCTGTGGTTCATTTTTGAATGATGAATTTTTTTTTTTTTAAACCTCCCTTTCTTTAGAACCACTTTTAGTACAGAATAAATAAATAGAAGTCTAATGTTCACAAGATTCTTATTTCTTTTACTGACTATTGCCTCTTCTGTTTGTTTTGGTATGCGGAAGCTAAGAAGGCACAGCTGTGCCTTCACAGATAATCTTAAAGTGCATAACCTAGTTAATCTTGCCAAGATGCCAGCTGTCTGGTAACCTTTTCCTCCAGCTGAACATCAGGGCTCACTGCAGGAGACCAGTTGCTGCATCTTCCTCCCACTGCAAGGACAGCTGTGAAGGGGAGCAAGTGCAGCAGCAAGGTAGTGTAAACTCCAAACAGCCAAGCAAGACAAGCAGTACACTTTGGGCTGAACGGCTGGGTCAGATGTTTAATTCGGGAAAACAGTGTTGCAGCTGCTGCTTGTCCAAGGCAGCTAAAATGGCTCTTCCATGTCTGCTGTGGAGAGCATGGTGCTGGCCAGTCATGTGCAGAGGGAGTTACACTGACTCACTTGCAACAGGGTGTGAGAGTTTTGTGCACTGTAATCCGCAAAGACCCAGGGCACATGATGGCTTCTGCCTTTCAGAAGTGCCCAGCCTCGCAAGCATCACGGGTTTAATACTGCCTGCCTGCATCTGAAAGGACTGTAATTGCTGTGTGGTGTTGCAAAAGGACAAATTGCTCTAGACTAAGATAAAACTGAAAGATTACAGTGCATGAGCCAATCTGTATTAGCTGCCTTGTGTGCCTGCTCATGCTCAGTGGGGAAATGGGATGTAACTAACTCTTCTTTCAGCAAGTACTGTGCTTCTAGGCACATCTGACATTTGCCTCGGAGTAACTGTGATATATCTGATATGCTCTGTGTCCGTTTGCTGCCTGGTCTCACAGTACCCCACTTGTCTTGGGAAGGCATTTCCTTTGCCAGGACGCAGCAGTCAGCATGATTGATGTTTGCAAGGATTAAAGATAAGGAGTTCAGGACAGTCACTGCAATACTTTGAAACCTGGATTAAAAAGTTGAGGCAAAACTTGTTTTATGGTTGCCTCAATGCTAGTAAATTAGCATGATCAGGACAATTCTGTGATGCTGTTGCCCACTGCTGTGGAGGAGCCTTCATTCATGCTCTGAAATTCTTTTTCTCCACACTGGGCTACAGCCAAGCTCTGTTGGGAATGGTAGATGACCCATGGTCACCCTGAGATGTGCCTGAAAATTTTCTGGGAGGTGGGCAGCTGGCATGGGCTGAAAGCAAGCTAGAGGCATCTCCATCAAAAACCTGCTAGAATGGAGGGATTTACTTCTGCTCCCCATGAACACCTGGCTGGTGTTTAATTTGCTAGTATGAATGTAGTCTGAAAAGTGTCCTAAAAATTTTTACAACTTTAGATTTTTTTATAATTACTAGGCTATAATAAGTGTCACAGTTGGCTTCTAGTCACGTTAATTAAGCAATCTAAATTCTGATGTCCTATTTTAAGGAGTATTCATACTGGTAAGATTGGAAAAATTGTATGTTCAGATTTAGAGCAAAGACTTTTTATTCTGGGTATCAGGCTAGGGGAAGAATTTCCAAGTTAATAAGCATTTTTAAATTGGTTATGATTTTTATTTGTTTGAGGAAAGTATGCCATCTGCTTGAATAAGAGGCTTCAATGCTTTTCCTGACCTCTTTATAAGTTGTTGCTTTGTAGTTATAAATTCAGTTTGTGTTTAAAATGTGTATTTTATAAGGGAATATTTCACTGCATAGGATAAACAAACTTACGCCAAAGACATTTCAGGAAGAACTGAAGCAAAAAAAAAAGTATGAATTTAAGGTTTGGCGGTATTACTACATGTTCCAAGCAATGCTTAAGAGGTGAAGAAAGTTGTATTTGAGCATTGAGAAGCTGGGTACTTCCCTGAGAAACTAGCAAAGCTTATGAAGTGAAGGTTAAACAAAGACTGTTACTTTCTTCTTAGGCCTGATGGACAAGGTTTATGCATAATACTTGTATGTATTTTTAATAAGATTTTCATATTGTTGGTAATAGAAAAGTTGAACATTGAAATATGTCAAGTCCATGCTGCAGTTAGCTTAAGTGCAGTGGAAATGTGGCTACTGTTTTAGAGGTGAAAAGGGAATAATGAACAATCTACAGCAGAGTTAAAAGCTGAAGCCTTACCTATGATCAGTATTTGCAGACTTGTGTTGTAGTAAAAATTTTGGAGATTGTGAAATTGTTATGAATTGTACACTGCTGTTATGTTCTATCCTATAGCCTTTGGCAGAACTGACAATGAAAAATGCAAAAGTAATTTTATTATGTTGATGGATTGGGTTATTCCACGTGTGTTTGTTCCAAATAGGAGTTCATGTAATGTGAAAGATAGATAGTTCTTGTAGGTAAGACTTATTACTTCTAAAAATGTAATCAATTTGTATGGAAGAGGATTTTTTTAATCCTTTCTTACATTGAAGACATTAATTTTGTTTTCTCAGAGTTGAGAATAATAGACCTTTTTTTCCTAAAAATAGCTTACCTCCCTAAAGCAGAATAACTGATTTAAGACTTCTTCAGAGAGCACTTAATTGTGTTCTTGTGTATACACAAACCTGCACTGCGGCTGTGCAGCATTAAATTGTCATTTTTTTAAAATGTAATGACCATATATAGTTCAAATATTCATTGATAAGTTAATAAAAAAGGATTTTTCTTTTGCTTCATAGCAAAAAAACAAGTCTAAAATATAAAAATGGCATTTATAGTTTGAAAAGAACACCCAATAATATTTGGCAACTGCAAAAAACCAAAACCAGATAATAAAGTAATGAATCTCCTAGCTTGTCAGCGGTCCTCGGGAACAGCCAGTCACTCTCTGCTATGCAGAGACATGGGATGTGACATGCAGATGGCTGCCATCATCATCAGAATTTTGACAGACTGTTGGAAAGTTGTGGTAGCCCATAAATGTTTTCAGCCACCAAGCATGAGGGACTGTGACCTTTCCAAAGTGATATGGGAATGTGCCTTGGGTTCCAGTGAACTCTAGGAAGCACGGCTACCCCTGAAATGCAGGTCTTGCTCTCTAAAGGGCCATGATCAGCACCTTCCTGGTGGGATTCTCCAGCTTCTGATGTGGTTTTATGATGTGGCCAAGTGCCACGTTAATTGTTTTGGACTGCATGGAGAGGAGTATGTGTTGTCCTTAGGGATAGCTGGAAAAAAAAAGATCTAAAAAAGAACCTCTCGTTATTTTATTTATTTGTTAATTTTTATACAGCTTATATGTTGATACAAGCACTTTCTCCCTATGCCATGGTGGTTGGTTTTGTATGTGTCAGTGTAGCTTGAATTGTGAGGTGTATATATTTGGCCTGATTGCTGACATTTCTTTTTCTTATTTTAGATGTGCATAATGGTGTTTTATGCATGTTTCCCTTGTTTCCTCTTCTCAAACAATTTTACTTTTGTTTGATGCCATTGCTTTGCAACCAGCATATGGTTTAGTACTTTGTAACAGATGTGTCTAGTTAAGCTGTAGGATACAGCGATTCTCTTTGCATTAGCTTTGTCCTGGACACCTGACTTTATGTTCAGACTCCCTCCTTTGGCCACATTTAATTTGTCTTAGCTCAAGTTATACATTGTTCCCCAGTTTTATCTTTCCTGAAAACTTAAATTGCTCTCATTACCTTTTGGTAGGTTAGCCTAGCTCAGGGGAGAGCAGCCACTGAATACATGAGATGCAGAGTGAAATTGGATTCTTCCCCAGTCATTGTTTGCACTGTGATATGAAGATGATGGGTTAGAAGCTAATGATTTGCACTCATTTGCATTGTAACCTCTGACAGATTAGACAAGTTGAATAGTAAGCATCAGCCTCCAGAAGAAAAGATTTTAATGCATAGGGTGATAAATAGAGTAAACACTAATTTCAGCTTTAGATAACTCTGTTGGTAGAGGAAAGGGAAAAAAGAAAGATGACCAAAGAGCATATTCTGTATTGGTACATCAAAAAATGTATACTATGGTGGTGTCCAGGTTTTGGGCCGAAGCATTTGAATTCAGAACAGTTTCAGAAACATCTGATTCTCCAGCTCAGGATGCTGCTGGCTGATTTATGGACTTTGGGAAAATTTTTATACTTCTCTTCAAGGCAACTGAATGACATAATTAAATGGAATTGTCAGCACTGTTTGGGGAATGTAAAGATATAGCAGAACGAACAGAAAATGAAAATGTAAAGAGTAGATAATAAGTGTTGCTTTTTCAGTAAACTAGAATGCATTTGAAAAACTAAAAGAGCAGAAAAATATCTGAAAGCTGTGGTGAATACATAAATCTGAGTTCAGAATATCATGCTGTGCTGCAAAGCTTCATTTTTACTGTGATGAATTCATTATGTTTGTGGAGGTGTATGTAGCAGGAGCAGTAAAATAATAGAAATACGTAAAAAACTACTGGAAATATGGCAGACTAGGAACATAGTTAATAGAGGTTTGTAGTTGGCTATAATTTTTTATTTATCTTGATTCTTTTTTAAGGAGAAAGTAAATAGCCATGCAATATGGGAGTCTTTTCATGTAAGAAATAAAACTGTGAAAAGGAGTGCAGAAATTCCTCAAATAAAAAGTCACCCTCCCACACTGGGGGCTTAATAGATCACTGCTGTAATAAGGTATCTAAATTCAGCTATCACTTGAAGATCTTGATAAATGTCTTAATAAGTAATACTGTTACTCATTAAGTACTGTTACTGCAAGTCTTGTTAAGGATAAAAAAAAGGTTATGTTTTCACTAAGAGTTTACAACTAACAAAGAATAAAAGGTGGAGAGAGAGGATGAAGTGTGTGTGTGTGTCTCAGTCTGCATTATGTGTATGGGCTTGTCCCGCCCTGATTGTCACAAGTGCTTGATAAAGCAAGGGTAGCACACCCCTGCTCAGCTGGGCAGATGAGGGAGGAGATTATGTGAAAGGCTGGCCGAGTTAGTGATTTTGCTTTGCTTTTATTCGTTGGAGGGAAGGGAGGCATTTCACTCCTTCATTGTCCTAGGGATGGCAAAGAAGCCTTTCTGTAAAACTGAGTGGCTCTGGGTGTGTGAATCTGGGCTGTGCCAGATCTTCTACAAAGGGCTGCAAATCTGAAGACTGCCCATGGACTGCTGTACAGAAAGGAAAGAAAGTAGTAGTTGCTCTCATCTCTGCTGCATAGATCATGATAACAGATATTTATACTTCTAAAAGTTGATATGTTTTTGCTAGATTTTAAAAGGACTTTATGATTATATAATGGTTGAGGAAACTTCAGGAGCATTTCAAGACTTCAGATAACAAACACACCTTTACTCCCCTTGCCTAGTCACTGAATGTTGGTTGATTTCCTGTGGGCAGAAGTAGTTGTGGAGAAGTATTTTGAAGTTAGGGTGCATAAGATGGTGTTTGAGCTTGAGTATAAACTGGTTTTTGACTTTTTTGGAGATGAATTACTGTGATGCATCGCTTAAGACTGAGGTGCCCAGAACTGGTCATGCTCTGTAAAATAACAAATGATTTTTGTGTGTTCATATCTGTTAGTGGTAATTAGTAGTCCACAATATACAGGGTTTTTTGGGTAAAAAAGTATAACTAGCCTGGTTCCATGCATCATTTTAAGAGAAAGGTGTGTTAACTAGTGCTTCTGAGAGGTATTTTTAAAGGCCCTTACTCATTAAAAAATAATAATAAATTACATAAGCATTATTTCAGACATGGGCTTTTAAAAATACTGTACGATACTTTTTATAGAAGGCTTAATATTCAATTGTTCCACTGCAGTTTTGCTTTTCCTTATTGCAGTTAGTATTTCAATGTATTGAAGTTGCTTATATATGTAGAATTGCACTGACTATTGTTGGCAGAATGCTAAGGAGTATCACTTTAAACAGTGAGAGTAGCTGGAATAAAAGAGCCTATGTCCATTGCGGTGTCTAATATGAACACGTAGGATATGGTTGCAGAAATCATATGACTGATATTTTCCCCCCTAAAAGAAGTCTTTGAATTATTTTTGGCTGATCTAGATGTTGTAAGACAATTTGTGTGAAAAAATAAAATCCAAACTTTGACAGAATTTTTGACTTTTATCTGGTAGGTGTTCTAACTTTATACACACTTTTGGATTAATGCTATTATTCTATAATTATAATATTGTTGTTATATATATTGTATATGATTTTTGTAAAACAAATTAAATTAAAAAAATCTTCAAATGCCATAAGCTGAGAAGAAAGCAGATATAAATAATAAGAGGTGAGGAACCTTAGTGAAAAAAGTGCACATCATCTCAAGTTCAAACTATGGAGTGTCCTCTTCTGGCAGCGAGTTCTCTGAGGCTGCTAGGTCATGCACATTCTGCATATTTTTGTAGTAATAGTGTTACTGTGCAATTTCTTTATGCTGGGGGAAAAAAGAAATTACTAGGCCAAAATCTCTGCTAAAAAGATTTGTTATGATTTTCCTTATTTGAAGTTGAAACCTGACCTTGTAAATACCTTGGGTTTATTACAAAAGGAGAATTGTTCAACACTTTTTTATTTGTGGGGCTTTTTTCTAATGCTTTGCCAGGTACCTGGCACCAAGGAGTAAAATATGGTTTTATTTTTTTTATCATGGAAAAGAAATGGATAAACTTTGAAAAAATATTTCTGTTGGGTTTTTTTTTGTTTTTTTTTTTTTGCAATATAGAGAATATGGTAAAGATAGTGAAAAATAAAGAATATGATGACGTGTACTATGCTGACCTATTTAGTCTATTTCATTTCACTGTGATAATCCTGGATTATGCTCAGTAATTCTGCTAACACTATTTGCAAGAAACTGTGGTCTTTTTTTCACTTTCCTAAGGTGGTGTGAAAGTAACAAAACTAATTTAATAGTGATGGATAGTCCAGAAATTGAAAAGTACTCATCACTGGAGAGCAGTAATAATTGACAAAAGAATTGGCTTTTCACAATTGGAAAAAAAATGAGATGTTGTCATGGCGAAATATTCCAGAGAATTTAAAATATTGTGAAAATTATTCAGATGGAGGCAGCAGGGCTTGCAGCCCTCCCCCAGTGCTTTCTTTTTGTCCTGGAATAAGCACCTTTACCTCTTGTAACCATGGCAACTGTTTTGCCTAATTTGAGTGATTAAAAGGCTTGTTTGCAAGCCTTTTAGATGTGAGGTTATGGTCACAGTTCTCCCCTCCTTGTAGCTGTTTTGACAGCACTGGAGTAAAACAACTTTTGCTATGTGAGATGTTTGTTTCCTATCTATGACTGTTTCCACTTTCCTTCTCAGTGAGAAAAAAGACTAATGGTTTTGTTCATAGAAACATGCTTCAGTATTTAATTAATGTTGAATTAAGTTTTTATTCATGTCCATGACAAAAATTATTTTTTACGTTCTCTAAACAGTTCTCCACATTTCCCAGGTTGTGCTTGAGGAAAAATAAAAGTAGATATACATGCATTTTCTATGATTTTGAGTCAAGGTTTTTCTATAGTTTTGGTCAACTTTTGAAGTTGACCAGTTAAATATTAGACATCATGCTATTGTGCCAGTGTGGAATGGCACTACCTCCTTCTGCACATTGAGACTATGCATTTTTGGATAAAGAGGACACTGACGTTCTGATTTCCAATTCTGCTGTCAGCAGTAATGAATTTTCAATGTGCTACTGAAAGGTCTAGGAAAATTGGAAGGCAGAAACTGGCTGATGAATTTATTTTGGCCTTACTGTTGGATAAAGGAGAGCTGGAAAAGTCAGAGCCGGCCAAACAGAGCTTCCTGGCAAGAACAAGTGCCCTACCTCAAACCTTTGGAAAAAACACTCAGTATGACTAGATGTGATACAAAAATCTCTCTCATTGCATCTGGGAAATCGTTTGCAGTCTGTTGCCATTAGTCCAGAGACTGGAATGTTCATGTCTCTGCAGCTGATTTGCATCCTGGGCCAAGGCACAAAAACTAAGATTGACTGTCATTGATGGATCTCTGCGTCATCCTTTTTTGTTCCAAATCTGGTGATTACGTAGGATTACAGTGGATTTTGTCTTTTTATAGTTTTTTTTTTTTAATTACTGTTTTCCATTTCCATGGTACCTATGCATCCCAGATGAACCTTGGCTCCTCACATTCTGTTGGACTGCAGATGAAGACCTTGCAAAGAACTTGTGGCAACCACACAAACTCCATTGCAGAATACTTTCAAAAAGTTCAAAACAAGCTTGCTTTTTTTTTTTTGTTTTGTTTTCATTTTAGTCTCATAAATTACTCTTGTTAATCTTACAATTTTAAAAGCTTTATATTTTAAAAGCTTTTTTGAAGGGTTTAGTTGTACAATCTTACGACTGGTGAAGTAACTGTTATTTCAGATTTCTCCAGTTTTATCTGAAGGAATCAGGATGACCAAATTGGCTGGAGGAGTTAAGTTACTGTTATAAGTCATTCTAAACAGGAAATGAAGGAGAAAAAAGCACCCTGCTGTGAAAATAGTAATGCACTGTGAGCCAGAGTTGAAGGGCAGTAAATAGGAAAAATGTGTTGTGGCACTTCTACATACTTATAATTTGACCTGTATATTGACTATATTTATTAATGCCACATAATAAATGTGCTTGCACAGTTCTGAATAAACAGTACCAGTGATCTGCTAAGGTAGTACTGAGCATGAGTTGTCATCAGAGGTTCTTTTTTATACTGGCAATAGTTTTTACCAAGTGATGTAATTTTTTTTCTGACCATAGAAGTGTAGTGGATTAACAAACTAAAAGCCCATATAGTTTCTCAAAGAGGGGAACAGATTTATGGATATAAGGTATTTTATTTCTAGCTTGTGGTTCAGGTGTGGTGAAGAAATGGTCTTTTGCATCCTTTCTATCTCTTTCCAGCTGGAGAAAGTTTCAATTCTTTACTTAGGATAGTTAAACAGTCAACTTGGCTATTTGGAAAACATTGTCCTAATTCTACAAAGATTGGATAGACTTAATGTTCTCTTCCAGGTATGTTTTAGAGTGCAGAAATTAAAAACTAACATGATTTAAATTATATTGACTTGAGTAGCTGCCTTTTCTGCATGATGCAGCTCAACAGTTGAATTCAGCTTGTCAAGTTGTGATAACTGTTCTTGACTATCTGGGGTCTGCTAGGGGGCCTTCATGTTGTCAGATGGTGGAGTTGGCTTCCTCCCTCTTTTGGCAGATGGGGAATCAGTTGATCTTCCAGAGGTAGTGTAAAGATGTGATTTTAATTCTAGACCTATCTTCAATACAAGCTGACTCCTCAAGACAATGGTGAAGTGAAAAAATGGACTAAGTATTGAGCCTCTGATTTTCTGGAGTTTTCCTAAAGTCATTTATTTCATAGCTTAAGTTTTCATCTGTGGTGATCATGGAGGTGTGCATTTGTTTGCTGTTTGTGTTTTTATTTTAGCCTTAGAAACATAATTCTGTTGGAAGGCTGCTTGAAGCTGTTGCAGGTGCTCTTTGTGATACCCTGCTGCTTGGTGAGAAGTACCAATATTCAACTGCTACCAATTGCATCCTTTACCTAAGGTGATCATTTAGGTTATTTGACTTAGAATTTGAATACTAATAAAACCAAAGGAGAAGAAATTTAAACTTTCAGAAGCTGTCCCTACTTTTACCCATCTTGCTTTTTGTAAGAGTACTCCTCAAGGTCTGGGTGTTTGAGTTTGAGGGAGTATGAATCAGGAAGCTGGCCTGCCTGGGAGAGCACATCCCTGTTGTTCATGCTGCATAGCCATGAGATTTTTTTTGGCTAGCAAAGTGACTCCTATAAAAACTCTGATTTCCAATGCCAGTTCTGGTTCTGGAAGCTCTGTAATAAGATGCCTCTTGAAAGTAGTTAGGTAACAAGACAGAATCCCTCGGCACTTTCCAGTTTCTCATCCCTGGAAGGGAAAAGTTGAAGTTAGTTATTTTAAATTCACTCTGATTTATTTATATGCTGAATCAATTTTCTTGGTGGGAACACATATTGCATTCTGGCACTGCTACCTCACATATGGCTCAAGAGTCTCCGATCAGGTTTCTGAGCATGGAATTAATCCCATTCTCTGGCTATTTCTGCATCCCTTCCATCATCCTGGACAGTATCAGACCACTGCCAGGTTTCCACTGTACTAAAACTTAGAAGAGTCTAATAATATTAACCCTACCTCCCCTCCCAGCTTTCTACATTAAGGATGTTGAGCAGTGCTTTTGTATCTTGTTTCTAGAAAATGAGAGACAGGGAGTGTAATAACATATTATTAGATGGTAATACTTAATGGTTACAAGAGGGTTTAGGGCTTTATTTAAAAATAAATTTAAATCACATTACCTTATTTTCTTCTCAAAGTCAGTCCCTACTGAAATAACACTGTGCACAATTGCCCTTGGAGTAAAACTTAAGGAAGGATTTTTTGTTAATCACTATTTTGTTGTTTGACATTTAATAGGTGAACAGTGTTAAGACTGATAAAAGAAAAAGTGAATTTATTCAGTTGTAATGAGCCGTCATTTTTCCCACAAAGGAATTTTAAGGCTCCTTTTCTAAGATTTAAACATTTTATAGATTCACAAATATACATTAAGATGTAGCTACTTGGCTTTTTTTATCAGACTGTTGAATCAGTCTCACTTACTTTGGGAATCCAGGCTTTAGATAACCAAGTGAGAGGCTTAAAAATAATGAAGAATAAATTTTACAATATTGCTTTTAAATCCTGTTTCCTCCTTGATTGATAAAGTGTATTCCAAACATGACTTCTCTACATTTGTTAGCTCTATGTATCTATTAACTGTTTATGTGCAAAAAGGTACAGGAATACTTCTGTGATAATGTGGCATCAGTCAATATAAGTCACCTCAGATGTTACCTGCTCCCTGTCTGCTAATCCAAAAAGGTAAACCTATGTGAACTAGCAGTTAATCTGAAGTAGGTGACTACACAATTATGTTGCTTATTTATGTTTTTTTTTTTTAATTTATGTAAAATTTACTTAAGAGAATGGGCAGCTCTGCATCTTCAGTCCTCTTGCTGATGTTTGCTGTTTCCTTTTTGCTGAGTTGGTATATCTCTAGTTGGCATAATGGGATATTATTTTGGTAACAGATAAGGAGTGCATTCCCAATCCTCTTTTCCCCTGTCTTTGTTATACTAATTTGTGTTTAAGTGTGGATAAAGCTATCAAACCTGGTATCAAGGGATCATGGTGGTTCCCTACATCATTCTAAATCCTATTTTCTGTAATGGAGCTGAAGATTTGCTCCTCAAAAGAGCAGTGCTAAGGTAAATGTTCTCATTTTCACTGCTGTTTCACTATGATAAACATTTTTGAAAACTGTATAGCTGATTATTCAGACAAATACAAATGGTACACAAAGATAATTGTTGTCTTTTATGGAAAAAATGCACCTTTGGAATCACATAGTGTTAAAAGTAATTCACAAAATTGTAACAGAAAGAAGGAGAGGAGCTCCTGAAAAATAACTGTGCTGGAAGATGTCTCTCTACTAGCTCTCCTTTGGAAATCAAAGCTCCAATGGGTGCCACTGAAGACGGAAAACTGTAAGAAAGCATTTTGTTTGGCTCCTTGCTGTTGGTCTCCTGAGATACCGAATGTGTATGTAACAGAAGTGGGAGCTGAAGGACTTGAAACTCTGAAGTTTTTAACTTCAATCTCTTTTGCTATCAGGGAGATATAATGCCTCTTGCTCCACAGCTGTCAATAAAAAAGATTTTAATTTGCATCTGTAGTATTCCATTGACATAAAAATATGATTTAAATATAGTATTGAAATCCATGGTAGGTTTATACTTGTCGCTGCTTTTTATTGTCTTAGTCATCAATCTGTTTCTTAGCTACTTCAAAAGGGCAGGACTAAAAACTGATGCTGTTATTTTTCACTTAAATATGATTCTTGTTCTGAAGCATCACTGCTTGTCACAATCTACATTTTTCAGTGGCTGTAACTGAAAGCTAAAGCTAAACCTTTGTTTTCCCAGAAGTTTTATGCAACTGAAGTCAGATGCCGAGAATTTGGATTCTCATGTTACCCCTCTTGGTTGCTCCCTCTGTCATCATGCCTGTATGTTTGAGTTTGGTGGCCCTTTTGGAAATGCCAGCGAATTTTAGGATGCTTATCATACCATGGCCATGGGAGTGGGGTTTTGCCTCTGGGTAGTTTGGTCTTCTTGGCTGCACAGCTGTTGTTACAAGGATGGTGGTACTTTCCTCTTTGGAATCATAGTCAGCTCTCAGACAGTCACGTTTATGTAAATAAAGTCTCCATCTTGATCTCGCTGAGGTTAACAGAAATGTTTCTCTTTGATTGTAACATCCTTTGTTCAGACTGTAAACTTTTAAGAAGGTAGAAGTATACAAGGATTTAATTGTTTGTATTAGGATTGAGATTATACGAGTTGTTCAGTATTTAGTCAAGTCACTAAAGAAATGCTTATGATTCACAATGGTGCAGCATGTTTGGGGAATTCATGCCACTGAAGTTTAAGGAGTTAAGTGTAAGGCTGATGAACTTTGGTATAGAATTGAGTCATTAATACCTTCCCTTTCTAATGAATTTGTCACAAATACGATACTTGACATTTCCTTATTTCATCAGTTGAGATCAGAATTCTCTGGGTTTTGATTAGTATGTCTTTCTCTAAATCACTGGTCCTCTTATTTTTGTGCCTTGCAACACTGACTATTGCTACTAAAACTTGCATTTCTGATTTTTATGATCAGAATATCAGAATCTAAGTTTTATAAGAATCTAAGTTTATGTTACAAATGGTAAGATTTTTGGCTTGGATGGTCACAGTGAAAATTTTAGTAATATGAATCCTAAAGATTCAAAAGCTGAAAGCAATGGAAGTGAGGCTATTAAAAATAAAGCAAACACACCCACAAAAAAACCCACAAAAAGACCAACAAACACCCCAAAAACTCTGCCTTTATGGATTTAAAACCATTCTTGTTTAAGCCAAACTTGGTTTTTTTTTTTTTAGTGTTGTGGATAGTCAGAACTATTTACAGATATCAGACATCGAAATACAAAAGCTGTATTTTGTCCAGATCACAGAGATTTGGGATCGCTTTGAAAGAGTTACTGGGGCGAAAAAAAAAATATTCCTCAAGTGCAGCTACTGCAGTTAGCAAGTTGAATAGCAGAAAAAGGAATTTCACAGTTATCTGTGGGATATTTGTATAGTAGCACAATGTACAGCTGAGGTTAGGTGATCAGGGAGGGCTCAACAGAGTGCATGTTTATTGCTGGTGACAAGTAAGACCCAAGGTACTTGCAGTGCTGGGTATTGTTTTAATGACTTGACCAAAATGCTTGTATTTACCTTATGTAAAAAATAACTAGAGCTGCCAGTGCTGGAAAAGATGATGCTTATTATTTAATTATATGAGGAAATGATGGCTTTTATTATGCAGACCCTTTGAATTAAAGGACCAGGTGAGGTTTTATGACCCTCACTGTTGAATTGACTCAGTGCTTTTTAAAGCATTTGATGTAGAAGAAGATAAAATTAAAAGTATGAAAAGAACCTACTCCAGGATAGAGATTAAGATGTGAAACTCTCAAGTGAGAGGGAGTTATAAGTCATGGGTTTGTTTTTTCCACTTGAAAAGGAGTTATTTGATTTACTTGCTAGAATAGCAGAGGATGCTGTAAGACTTCTAAATTCTTTCTGACCAGCTCATAGACTGTGGCTGAAGTCAGCACTAAACCTGCCCTGAAGTAACATTCAATTCTTAAATCTCTGTCAGCTGCTGTCCAGAAGAATTTTCTGTTGAGCTTTGAAATCTGCAGTGTTTTACAAGAATTTGTACATCTAAGTCTTCCATATATTTCAGACCATTCCCCAGGTGTGTTGACCCATAAAGATCCTTCCATAGTGTTGGGCAAGTCATTTGATACTAAACAACTTAGGGACAACAGCTGAAAAGCAATGGCAACAGCATTCCTTCATCTAC